>CM058232.1:42856126-43497964 GCA_030180135.1 Orychophragmus violaceus
ATGAAAAACTGGATTAAGAGACGAAAATTATTCAAAGAAAGCCATAGAAGTTGTATCATCTATTATATTCCAGCGTGACTGCTTACGTCGGGATAATCTTGATTTTAGAATACCTTTAATATACTTTGAAATATAAGCTCCACCCCCTTCTTCACTGCGTATGCTCTCTTCTCTCACTGCGAATGATGCCAAAAAGAGTTCAGCTCGCAAGCGGAGTCTCATTGGCCGTGAACCAGAAGCTACCATGTTCTAACTTGCACTTAGTCAATTGGGGGGAAGATTAACCACAACAAATCGTATACATCAGATCGGACCTTTAATAACAAGAATTTGATTAGCGTTCTTTCTTTTAGTTTGAACAACAAAGTCCGGGCCAACAATATCCCAAGTTAATCTGTAAAAGTCAGCTGGAAAACCATCCGAGCCAGGGGTTTTGTCGAGCGGCATGCTGAAAAGACAATTTGGAATCTCCTCCGTAGTAACCTGTTGCAGAAGATTCGCTTGCATCTCGTTGGAGCATCTGAAGTCAATAAAAGAGCGAAGGGATGAGATAGAGGCTCGAGTGTGGTTCACCGGTGAAAACTGAAACAGGTTGGAGGAGTAACGAATGGCTTCTTCTTGGATATCACTTGTTCGAAATAGATCCACACCTTGATCTGATGTAATTCTGCGGATTGCATTAGCAGATTTTCTGGCTTCGGTAACTCCATGAAAGATCGCCGATGAAAAAAAGGCAATATCCACTCGTAGATCGGCTTGGTTATATTTATATAAGGGCTATTTTTCATATTTTGAATGTTTATAGGCAGTAGGGTAAGGAAAGGATCATAAATCTATGATAATTTCCGAGTTGCAAAATCCAAATACAACCTGACTTGAATCCTTACTGGACTACTTCATATGCCTTCCGCACACAGGACAGAGGAATTCACTCCACACACGAGCCAACTCCCCTAAAAGGCCTTTCTTTCATGCAATTGGCGACGCCATCGCCTATATCTTTCTTGTTAAGATCTTAAGCTTCCTGGACGTCTACAAATCTGTTAGGCAGGAAATGTTTACATTGGGGAAGAGTTCATGCTATCATGTCGCTAAAAAGTGGGCTTGGGGAACGCCAATCTCTTGACTGAGAGGAACGCCTTTGAAAGTAGTGTTAAAAAGACTGACAGAGATAGATTAACTGGATGAAGTTTGAAAGAGCTTACTCCCACCAATAGTTCAGTCGGGAGATAGCGGCCTAAGGTGTGGCTGGGGATTGACCTAAAATGCACTATTGGGCTAACACTCTTCGTGAAGCTTTAAAATGATAGCATAGCATAAAGTGAAAGACATCATAGAAGTCAAATAGAATAAAAAAATAAAAGGCTAGTCCCTGAGAGATTATGACAATGCGGCTAGTGCCCGCTCTGAGTAAGACTATGAAATACCATTCTTCGCTTCCTTGGCACCGGCTGGAACATAATGATCTTCCAATAGAACATAGACTTATTCGCCTGCTTTGTTTCAAAAGAAAGCCTGACTACTTTTTTTGCTTGGTTCATTAAATAGAGCTGGTTCTACCCTTTAGTTTAGGACAAGATCATCTTCTTACAAGACAAGAAGCCATCTATCTTTCCTTTCTCTCCTCTAGGTAGGTACCTCTTGGATGTAGGACTTTGTTCCAGCAGCTGCCACACGTGAGATCCTGCCTTCTCGTCTTCTTCCCAGTGTTGTTGCCCCCTGATGGGGGAAGTAAGGAAAGAATAGAAACAGGATCGGAAAAGGTCAAACTCTGGGCGATCTATCTACTCCAGCTTGAATCGTAGTTTTCTCTTATGGGAAGGGCGGACGAAGCCACTTTCACTTTGGCAAACAGGAACCAGCCAAGTCAAAAAGAAAGGTGATGGGAAATTTCCAATTAGATCGAGATTCTTCTTTCTTCTTATGGATAGAGGTTAGGTTATCTTTGCCAGCTCGATGCCACAAAGGTTTCAAATAGGGATTCCTTGGTGCCGTTCGCTTGACTTGAGGTCAGTCCTTTCAACTAGCCTAGACCCATCATATGGGGAGCTTAAAATGGTGCCTAGCCTTTCGAAAGGAAGCTTGTCTGTCTGTACACACCTTATGACTCGAGCAAAAGAGATCGGATCCCGATTCCATACTTCTGGGATTTAGGGGTTGTTCTTCGCTGAGAACTTCTTCACTCAATTACCAAGATTCAATCTACTTTCTTTTTCCACTCGCAGACCGATGCGTTATTTAAATTGTTAGCCCTGCTTGCTATACGTACAGGATAGGTGGAAGGCACATGCTTCTCGACGTAAAGGAAAAGCCTTTCTCCGAGCACCTAAGCCAGTT
The DNA here is from genome assembly GCA_030180135.1 of Orychophragmus violaceus. Taxonomy (NCBI): domain Eukaryota; kingdom Viridiplantae; phylum Streptophyta; class Magnoliopsida; order Brassicales; family Brassicaceae; genus Orychophragmus; species Orychophragmus violaceus. The sequence continues at coordinate 42,858,464 of CM058232.1, forward strand.
CACCCTATTCCTATTGTATTAAAAGAGATGGACAAAACCAGGAGAGACGAGAAAGGTCCTTAGCAAGACATAGCGTCCTTATGGCGAATAAGCAGCTCGTGAGACTTTAGCTTTTTTACAGGGCTGAACACGCACGGAAAATAGAATAGTAGCTTCTCCGCCCTTAGCCTTTTCTTCCTGAGATCGCTTCTAGCGGGAATCTTCTGATCTGTCACTGACACTGGGACTTTAAATAAAGAGTGGTTCAAATCCCTCTCTTTCCGTTTTCGTTGATGACTTGACTAACAACAATAACAATGGGAAATTTATAACACTAGTCCAACTGTTAGACCTTTCTTTTAGTTAAGATAGGTTTTCTCTATTCCTAATTGGTGTGACACATAAAATACTAGATCAAAAAAATACTGTAACTATGAACAATAGACAGCGAATGAAAATATTCCTTGATCGGGACAAAATCCGGATCAAACCCACATTTTTCTTACTTATTAAGTCAATTTGATTCCGAACCAATATATGTGGAAGCATGTACAATTACAGGAGGGATGTTCAGTACCGATTCTTATAGTACTGTTCGGGGAGTTGATAAGCGAATTCCTGTGGATGTCTTTTTGCCGGCTGTCCACCTAACCCGGAAGCAGTTATAGATGCTATAAGAAAACTTCGTAAGAAAATATCTAGAGAAATCTACGAAGATAGAATTTGGTCTCAACCGCTTAATGCAAGACAAGCTAACTAATTCGGAAGAAAATCCCGACTGAGTGAGCGCAACGAGAGAACAGAAGAAAGAGGCCTTTCAATGAGGAGATAGGAGGCTAACTAAGCGGAAATCCTATTCGTTCTTTCCAAGAAGTTACAAAGAAACAAAAACATAAGAAAAATAAGAAAGACTAGCTCAACCCACTGAGAATAGAGGATTTCCACGCATCTCCCCATCTGCTAAAGCATCCTTCTTCTCCCCTGGGCGTGGTTTAGTTGTTCGAACCGGAACCATCCATCGTGAATCTCCATACTGATCTCCGTCTGGGTATCATCCTCTGCAAGGGAACGAACTATCACAATTTTCTTTTCTGTCGATAGAAAACCAGATCGAACTCTAAAGTCAAGCCTTTTACTTCATTGTTCAAGAGCTTGAACATGGGTTGAGCTCATACATTTGGAATGCTTTCCTATTCAAGACATAACTACCAATTCCTTTGAAGCTACTACCACTACCGAAGCTGGCTTGCTTGTTCTTTCCTAATACCGGACATAACGATACCGAAAGAAAGAAATTCTTAATGAGAAAGCAGAAAGGGTGTTCCCCGGCCAGTGATAGTCAATACATTCCCTATGCTTCAGATAACATAGAGAGTGGGCAAGCGAGTACGCTGTTGGGCCAGCATTCTTTGTTTAATCGAAAACAGACCATTGTCAAGCCTTGTTGATAGGAATCTACTCCCTGGTAGGCAAGAAAGCCTGTATAGCTCAACAATCTGCATTGTGACTCGAAGTTTTTGATGATCCTGAAAGTGAAAGATCATTAAGTCGTCGGAGGCTTGCAGACCTGTGTGAGAAGCAAAGAACCTAACAGTGTACTAAAGAAGAGTGATGAGTTTGTAATTGATTAAAGGCTACTGAAATCCTATAGGCCTCTGATCCTAATACTGAATACCTTTCGTAAATCAAGGAATGGACAAAGCGAGAGGACGAAAAAAAGCAAAATATTACAGTGGCTTGGGATGCTTCACCAGATGAGCCGGTAGCACTTGGCGTGAGTGCGCTAATAAACCAACCCTTTTGATAATCAAAGTTCCCTATCAAATGTACGCTTTAGGTTAAGTGAAGGGATAGACCGAACCAGCTCACTAACGAAATTTCAGATCAGGGAATCTTACCCGAAGCATATCTCGTTAGATGGTTAGATGGATGTCGTTGACGCGTAGAGAGCTTTTATGGCACTTTCACAAAGCGGAATACTATCAGTAGTATATACCTTCCCTAGGAAAAGCGGCAGAACATCCTGATCCCAAATGGGTTCCTCTCAGTCGAGGATTTTCTTGACTTTACCGCTAGAACCTTTCTTTCACGAGTGAACCCGGGCACGAGCCTACCTTGTAAGAACCAAAGAATAGGTACCTAGGGAATGAACCGAGTTAGAGGAGGAACCTAGCTTCTTCAGCGAAGCGGTTGGTCCAATTGAACCACCTCGACGAAATAAGGGTTCCTCTTTCGCCCGCTACCTGAAACATTCATAACTAGTAATTCCCATCGAACAAAGGAGATATTCTAGACAGAAGCAGCCCTTGAACGTACTTAGCTGCACACGAGGAACGCCTGTCAGTTGGGCAAAAGCTCTCGTCTTTCGTAGTTTTCAGGACTGTTATCACCCATCCCACCGTATCCAAGTTCTCTGCTTCGTGCTTGGCAGCTTGGTTCTAAACCTAATATGTCCCTTCTATTTCAACAGACAGTTTCTTTATCACACCTTCACAGGTCCCTCGATCCTCCACTTCCGCACTCACATACTGCTAATTCTTCTCCTGCTATCTCGACATCTTCCCTCACAGGCTCTGATTGCGAATTTGCAGATCCTTCAATTGTCTCTGCAATTGCTCCTGGAACTGCTACCACATCAGAAAGAGACTGTCCTGTGCGTACGGCAGGCTCAGATCCTGTTCCTATTGGCGACAGCGGGAATTTTTTTGATGTTGGGACAGCTGCTCCTGAGCTACTTTCACCTAATAGACATCATATTATCACTCGGTCAAAGGATGGTATTCGCAAGCCTAATCCTCGTTACAACCTGTTTACACAAAAAAGACACTCCCTCTGAACCAAAAACCATTACGTCTGCCTTCCAGGATGGAGACAAGCTATGCAAGAAGAGATGTCGGCATTAACACAGAATCACACTTGGGACTTAGTTCCCGCATCACCTGACATGAATCTTCTCGGTTGTAAATGGGTTTTCAGAGTGAAACTGAATGCAGATGGGTCCCTTTACAAACTCAAAGCACGCTTGGTTGCAAAAGGGTGATGAAGTAGCAGCTATGAACACTGGTCGTCTTTGGCTTGTCTCCTTCCGCTTTCACACTTGAGCAAACTATATCTATCACAATCCAATCTTGATGCTCTGTTTACCAAAACAGACGCATATAGGACTCGAACTGTAAAAAGTTAAGTGTGGTGGGCGAAGCGCTAGTGCCCTATATATAAGTCGCTTCCCTCTCTTGTTGAACTACTTGATAATTAGACTTTCGCGGAGATGCCTGGTATAGATACCTTCTTACTACATTCTTAGACGGATTTTCTTTTTCTAATTGTTTTGAATTCACTTGACAGAGATGCCAGGGCAAGCTCACTTGAAGTGATATACCTTGTTTTCCCGCTTTAACTAGGAATAAAGAGACATGGCATCTATTGAACCTGGAGACTGAACTAGGTATGATGAACTTTCTCCTACTGCGACTACAGCTACAACGACTGCGGATATTGGATAAACTGCGGCTACTGCCGAAGAAACTTCCGTACCTTATTGTAAGAGTTCCGATGATTTGGCTGAGGTGAGCTAACGAATTCCTGGTTGAAACTTCACTTAACACAGTCTTCGTTCACATAGTAGAAGAGGTAGAGGGATTGCTTCTTAACTGAAAGTCTTATATCCGAACAACTAGGTTTAGCTTTCAAGCTTAAGGTGAACTTAAGTTAAGGGAATCTATCTTTACTTACTCCCCAGCAAAGAAAAGGAGAAAGAGGTGCCCTATCTGCAGGTGCTTTACCCGAAGACTTAAGGCGTCTTGGCCCGGGCCTTATCCTATTTATTTGGGATTCAACTTCAAAGCTAAGTGGTAAAGGCACGGAATCCGATATCCGATAAACTAGGCCACTTCTCTTACGATCACTGATGACTCAACCGCGAAGAATGAAAGAGTTGGGCACTCGATCGCGCTGTGTCTCTCTCTCTTGTTGCGTATGACTACGCGGATGACTATACTCCCACTGCCAGACAAAACTAGTAATAAAGATATGGAATCCGCTTTTCCCAGAACTGCTTGACTCCCGGGCATCACTTGAAGTTTAAGCATAAGGACTTGGCCTTACCTGAACACAAGCACTCGTACGATTGGTTCAATCAATAGGAGCTATCCTGTGCCTACTTCTTGCCTACTATATAGTGGGTATTCCCCTACAGAGACGTGATATATCATGGTTTTTACCCAGTTTAGACCATGATATAGTTGTGTTTTTAGTGTCTTTTGTATTTGTTTAGAGTCTTTTACAGGTTTAATCAAGTTTGGAGCTAATTGGAGATATTTGGAGCATTTTGGGACTTTTGGGACGTTTTGGCCGAGAGCTTAAGTCACTGTCCGATTTATTGATCATGCATCGACCGACACACCTTGTGCATCGGTCGACACACTAGCGAGATGGGCCGTACACGTCGGTTTAATGAAGATATGAAGATTTGCAAAGAAGCCCAAGATAGTTCCAGTATTTACACAAAAGCCCCATCCGAGATTGTGCCTATATATACTAGTTTTTGGTGTTTATTTTACCTACGCTTTACATTACACTTTGATACTAATAGCTAAGAGATTTCTAGAGTTTTTGGGGCTGATCTATTTCCCGTATCCATTTGTTTTGGAGAAGATTTCGAACCCCTTTATCTATTTAATTTCTTATATGCAATCTATTATTTCTTTGATTATGTTTTCATTAATCATGTCTGAGTAGATCCATAGTTGAGTTTAGGGTTTCTCACATAGGATTTCATGACTTGCTAGACTTGTTCAAATTCAGTTAAGGATTCATAACTATATATGTTCTTCAATTTAATTGTGCTTAAAGCTAGTTCTAACCTGATCAATTAGAATCTAGATCTTAGGTTGCTAAATACGTCACATAAGTGGGGTTTAGGAATCTGAACTAATTAAATTGGGCAATTAAACTTTGCGCAAACGGAAGTTTGGTTTAGGATAATTGTGAACATATCAAACTTGGGATTAATGCTAGTTTAATCTGTTAGTTCTCGCAAACGAAAGTTTGGTTTGCTGCACTTAGACTTAGAGAATTATCGCAAAGGAATTTGGTTAATTCTATATCTGTGTTTTGAGTTCTAGAACTGTGCTTAATTAGATCCTTGCTGAATGAACTGTCTGCTTGTCTGATCTCCTGAGAATACCCTAGGCTTGACGCTTTTAGTTTATTGCTTCTCAACCGTTAATCTCTGCTACTGTTTACTTTCTTGCTTCGCAATTTATTTACTTCACCATCTGCTTATTTCTAGTATTAATCTCTACGTTTCTGTTTCTATTGAGACCAAGTGTCCCTGTGGATTCGATAGCCCTATATACTACTTTGACATTGCTGTTCACTTGCAGTTTAGAATAGGGTAAAACTTAGAAGCCTATCAAGTTTTTGGCGCCGTTGCCGGGGACTCTTAGAGTCTTCGATAGGACCGAACTTAGGGTTTTTACTAGAAATTTTTCTTTTTGTTTTTGTTCTTTTTCGTTTTTATTTTTTTGATTTTGCTAACTTTTTCTCTGATTTCTCTCTGTCGCAGGTACGAATTTCGCCTTGCGTCGATCGTTGCATACCTTGCGTCGATCGTCACTAGGCGATTCTGAGATTGAATCGATCGTTGCACTGATAGCATCGATCGTTGCTGGACGATTACAGACAGTTTATGCCAACGCAGAAAACTCGAAGTAATCCGAACTCGAGCTTGCTTAATCTCGGACTAGAGGAACTTGGACGTATAGAGAGGACTATCAGAAGAGAAAAGAGAGAGAGAATGGTTCGAGAACGTCTGATCTTGATACCAGATGCTGAAGGTACCCTGAGGGACCAAGATAACAACCCGTACAATGCTGCTGGGCATCGGGTTGATGCTGAAGGGAATGTCATCCCTGATCCTCCTGAGCAACATCAACACGAGCTGAACCGAAACCAGGGTCAAGGACAGGCCCAAGGTAGAGAGATGGTGGTTCATGAGAGGACACTAGCTGATTACAACAGACCTGATGAGTTTCATGCAAACCGAGCAGCTCTAGTGCTTCCTGCTTTTGAGAGGAATGATTTTGAGGTAAAAACCATCTACTACCAGCTGATTAGACAGATTGCTTTTCATGGTCTTCAAGCAGAGCAGCCTATGGATCACATTGACAAGTTTGAGGACATAGTCACTGGCATGAAGTATGAAGGAGTTTGCCCGGACTATCTGTTCCTTAAGCTATTTCCGCACAGTCTTGCTGGAGACGCTAGTGGATGGCTGAGACAACTGGCACCTGGTCAGTATACTACTTGGGCAGCCTTAAAGAGTGAGTTCTTGCGTCACTTTTATGATGATGCGCGCTCGGATCAGTCCAGACAGGACATACTCACCTTTTCCCAAGGAGCTGTGGAGCCCTTGAAGACTGTCTGGATGAGATTTAAGCAGTACCAGCGTGACTGTCCACACCATGGATTCACAGAAGTACAGCTGATTGGTATTTTCTTCAGAGGCATAGATCTCCCTTATCAGACTGCGCTGGATAATTCCAGTAATGCTAATTTCAACACCAGGACTCCTACACAAGCTAAGCAGTTGATTGAGAACCTGATTGGCAGCAATAGTTGCAAGACAATGGATGAAAGGAGGAAGAAATCTGGTGGAACTGTAGAGAATTCTGATATAGCTAATATCAGATCCAGATTGGACACAGTCTACAATCTCCTGACTAGTAAGAAAGCTGTCCACTTTGCCCAAGATGTAGAGGTGATTCAGGCTGAGGAGGAAACTCAGGAAGAAGATGTGAATTTCATAGGAGGTTCTGGTTTTCAAGGTAATAGATTTGGTAATCAACAGGGGAACAGATTCTCCAATGGTGGACAGACTGGTGGTTTTCAGAAGACCTATGGACAAGGTACTCAGAGAACCTATGGATCTACATCCTATCAGACTCCTCCTGCACCTACAGCCCATGAGAGCAAAATGGAGGCTATGATGGAACAACTGATTGAGAGTCAGACCAAGATTTCTGTGGACTGCAACAAGAAGTTGGACGCTGTCTATGAAGACCTCAATGGGAAATTTGAGTCTCTGAGCACTCACATGAAGCAGTTGGACACTCAGGTAAACCAGATGTCCAGCTCACTGAAGGGAAAAGGAGTGGCAGACACTCATGTTAAGGCCTGGTCTGTATGCATTAATGATGGATCTCACCTAGGTGAAAGATTTGAGCTAAGTACAGCTGAGTTGGTGACAGAACAGGAATTTTCGGATATTTGTGAAAAACTCTCGGGTGAAATCTGCTGCAGTGCGTCGATCGATGCAACATCTGTGCCGATCGATACACCCGTCGGGATGGCAACGATCGACACACCCTTAGTGTCGGTCGTTGCAGGGCGTGAATGGACAGAACTGTCGGATGATAATGGCATAGATGCTGACTTGGAGCTTGATCGCCTATTCAATGGAGCCTCTGAGATTTCTCAACAGGAGATCTACGAACAGATTTTTAGACAACACTCCTCAGTGTCTGAAGTGATTAGGCAAGAGATTGAAGAGCTGAAGAAATTAGAAGGTATTGGTGAAGAATTGGGAGAAATTCCAACTTCTGATGATCCACCTTATCATCCATGTGTGCAAAGGTACCTGAACAAGATGTTGCCCCTGGATGATGATCTGAAAGACTGGGTGATAATAGTTCCTCAGCATATCAGTGACGTTCTGCTAACTAAGGTCCCGAAGAAGCTATCAGATCCTGGAGTCTTTGTGCTGGATTGTTCTATCTTTGAGGATAGTTTTAGACGCTCTCTGTGTGATTTAGGAGCTGCTGGAAGTTTGATGCCTTACTCTGTGGCAGAGAAGCTAGGTATGCTGGATTTTACTCCCACTAGGACTTCTCTTGTCCTAGCTGATCAGTCCATACGAGTTCCTGAAGGACTCCTTATGGACATTCCGGTGAGAGTTGGAAACTACTTAGTTCCAACGGACTTCCTTGTGCTGAAATATGACTGTGATCCGGATGAAGCATTATTGCTTGGGAGACCCTTTTTGGCTACAGCAGGAGCGTTGATTGATGTCAGGAACAGCTTGATAGACCTCCATCTGGGAGATGAACCACTGCACTATGAGATGGATAAGCTGCGAAAGCCACTGATAGATGGGCAGACATTCACCATAAGGGACGCAGATTTTGAGCAGCCTGATCATACCATGGTTATAGATCCTGGAGCACATTTCACTCCATCTTTTCTTGGACATGAGCATTCCGCAACAGCCTACTCACCACCTTGGATGAGGAGACTTGAACAAAGACAGAAAAAGTCTCTGTCAGGACCTCCTGGCACTTGAAAATTCCCATCCGTCCGGTCAAGCTATTGACCTTAAACAAGCGCTGGGTGGGAGGCAACCCACCATTAGGTACTGGTGTTTTTTTACTTAATTTTTGGTGTTTTTGTTAGGATTTTACGTTTGTTTTTGTTTCTGGTGAGTTTATGTTTGCAGGTCTCGGTTAAATCGCAGTGCAACGATCGACGCACTTTTGTGTCGATCGTCACAACACGAAAGGAATCGCATTGCAGCGATCGTCGCGGTCCTGAGCAATGATCGACTATACACGAAAATCGCCTAGTAACGGTCGATGCACTTAGTGCAACGATCGATGCTCAGCGACAGAGGTAACCCGACAGACATAATTTCACCTTTTCAATTTTTATTTTCTTTTTACCGATCCTTCGCTGGACACTACTGGGGATAGTGTGTCTTAAGTGTGGGGGAGGTGCTACTGACTTTTGTTTTCTGTTTTCTTAAGAGTCAGTCCGTTTTTCAAATTTTTTTTGTTTTATTGAGTCAAAATTGTTTAAGTAAGAAACTATGATTTTCTGAGAAGATTTACAAGACTTGCAGGAACTTAAGTAACCATTGGGATGAAGTTGCAGGATCTATCTCTGACTATTAGAAAACCCCATCACAGATCAACCTACTGGGAACACCCACATCACTTCAGGTATCAGAGGATCCTTTACTGACTTCAACCTTAATACTGACTTAGATTTCTCACCTAAGGGCGTGGTATACTTTGTGTCGGATTCCCTTGTTAGTTCTGACACAGCCTGTAAACATGTCCTATTTAGTTCCCTTCTCCCCTTCTGTAAAGTAAAAAATAAAATAAAAAAAATAATAATAAACTGAGGATGAGTTAGTAACTCCGAAGTGGTCATGAGAATGGTAGCAAACACTATTATCTCTCATGTGATCCATGGAATGTGTCCAAAGTACACCCCATAACGGGAAGAACACTGGTAAAAAAAATAAAATGATACCCAGTGGGGAAAAATCAGTTGTTAAAGAAGGGAAAGAGAAGAAAGGGACTAGAGAAAGATAGTATGGTGGTCTAGAGCTGATAAGGTAAGAATCCATGTGCCCTTTGATCGATACTCCTTAGGTGAGACCGCACTTAAATACTTGCAGAAGTCAGTAGGGAGAATTTGAATGCTTGAATGTGATTGTGGAGTTTACCTAGGACAGTTGCTAAGTGTGGGGGAAGTACATTGTGGTCTTGATATCCTGTGATTGACTCTTGCAGTGGTTTACTAAGGGGAATCTGAGTATTGTAGCTTCTAGGATGAAATGAGTTTCTGAAGAGTTTTCAAACCTCTTCACCATGTTTTAGTTCTATGTTTTGCTTGAGGGCAAGCAAAGGCTAAGTGTGGGGGAGTTGATATATCATGGTTTTTACCCAGTTTAGACCATGATATAGTTGTGTTTTTAGTGTCTTTTGTATTTGTTTAGAGTCTTTTACAGGTTTAATCAAGTTTGGAGCTAATTGGAGATATTTGGAGCATTTTGGGACTTTTGGGACGTTTTGGCCGAGAGCTTAAGTCACTGTCCGATTTATTGATCATGCATCGACCGACACACCTTGTGCATCGGTCGACACACTAGCGAGATGGGCCGTACACGTCGGTTTAATGAAGATATGAAGATTTGCAAAGAAGCCCAAGATAGTTCCAGTATTTCCACAAAAGCCCCATCCGAGATTGTGCCTATATATACTAGTTTTTGGTGTTTATTTTACCTACGCTTTACATTACGCTTTGATACTAATAGCTAAGAGATTTCTAGAGTTTTTGGGGCTGATCTATTTCCTGTATCCACTTGTTTTGGAGAAGATTTTGAACCCCTTTATCTATTTAATTTCTTATATGCAATCTATTATTTCTTTGATTATGTTTTCATTAATCATGTCTGAGTAGATTCATAGTTGAGTTTAGGGTTTCTCACATAGGATTTCATGACTTGCTAGACTTGTTCAAATTCAGTTAAGGATTCATAACTATATCTGTTCTTCAATTTAATTGTGCTTAAAGCTAGTTCTAACCTGATCAATTAGAATCTAGATCTTAGGTTGCTAAATACGTCACGGAAGTGGGGTTTAGGAATCTGAACTAATTAAATTGGGCAATTAAACTTTGCGCAAACGGAAGTTTGGTTTAGGATAATTGTGAACATATCAAACTTGGGATTAATGCTAGTTTAATCTGTTAGTTCTCGCAAACGAAAGTTTGGTTTGCTGCACTTAGACTTAGAGAATTATCGCAAAGGAATTTGGTTAATTCTATATCTGTGTTTTGAGTTCTAGAACTGTGCTTAATTAGATCCTTGCTGAATGAACTGTCTGCTTGTCTGATCTCCTGAGAATACCCTAGGCTTGACGCTTTTAGTTTATTCCTTCTCAACCGTTAATCTCTGCTACAGTTTACTTTCTTGCTTCGCAATTTATTTACTTCACCATCTGCTTATTTCTAGTATTAATCTCTACGTTTCTGTTTCTATTGAGACCAAGTGTCCCTGTGGATTCGATAGCCCTATATACTACTTTGACATTTCTGTTCACTTGCAGTTTAGAATAGGGTAAAACTTAGAAGCCTATCAAGACGCCTGCTCCAAAGACTTCCACAGCACCAATTCCGGCTACTTCTGCCACGTCTCTAACGAATTATCTCTCGAGCTTTCAATGCTAGAGCCATTCCCGCGGGAGAAGAACTTACTATAATAGGGAATCTAGCTTGAAAGACTTTATCGGTAGTGCCAGTCATTCCCTACCTTGCTTGTTCAACTTCTCCTATATTGATTCATATAGCAGAGGGAAATTAGTGGGGATATAAAAGCATTCAAATAAGGCATTGTCCGCTGGATAAGAACATATTAGGTTTTCTTTCTCTAAACAGATAGAGTTCCGGGATCAAATTAAGCCTAAGCCTGAGTTCAAGAACCTTGTGATTAAAGAATAGTTTCATAAAATCCCTTTTGGCACTAACTCTATATCATGTTCATTATCCCTGAGAATAGATATACTAGGTATTATCCCCTCAGTCGCCGGGGGCTAGGTCCCCACCTGTTGTTCCTATGACATAAGCTACCTTACCTGATTCTGACATTCGACTTGAAAGGAAATGATAAGTAGCCTCAGCATCTTTTCCCTACGTGACAGAAAGAGAGAATTTCGTAGTTAAGGCACTTCCCGATCTAGTAGCTATTTCTGCTGCTCCATTCACGGAAGCATTTTCTACGGCCTCTCATGAGACAAGAAAGCAGAAGCTTCTAGAGCCGTATCCTAACCTGATTCAGAAACAGAACGTGACGGAGGCCTAGTTGTTGATGAGTGAGCTTCATCGACAGAAGAGAGAAGAGAGAGTGGAAGCGGTGGGGGACGAAAAGCAGGAGTGAGTCTATGACCCGTCGTGTAAAGAACATAGTCCTTGAGACATCACAGAGAAGGACTCCTACAATAACTACTACTATAGTTGCAAATGAAAGAGAAAGGTAAGTCAGCTGAGGAATCTCCTCCTGTAAGGGCTTCTCCTACGTCCTCAACAGCTTCTTTGACTGAAGATTCTTAGTCAGAGCTCCTTCTACAGGAAAACCAGTAGTCCCGTTGTTGGTAAAGCAACTAACTTCAGATGGTCTGCAAGCCTTCTCCATTCCTTCGTTTTAGCATCCCTTTCCGCTGCTCCTGGAAAGCTACTATTTCATTTAGAGTTCTTTCAGAGTAAGTAGTGGTCGGAGGGAAACCCTCAACCTTCGTTTTAGCATCCCTTTCGCTACTTCTACAGCTCAACCAGTAACTGAGTCGACTATAGTAGCATTTGATGCGTCACCTTCCTAAACCTAAACTACTTGCCGGCTAGTTTCTCGAAGAAGGATAGGTCTTTCCAAGCAACACTTCTGGGTCTAGGAAGTGGAACAATGGCAATCACTTCCTTGGGTTCAGTAATCCACTCGGTGAGAGGACTTGCAGCACACCGCTAGAGAGGATCAATTGATATGGCTCCCGGTTAAGAATGGATCCTATTCTACGAGGTCGGGGTATGGCTTGTCTATTGCTAACAGCAGAGGATAGAGTTTCAACTGGATGACAGGAGTGTGCTGTCATCACCAAAGATTCAAAGCTTGCTATGGAAGATAGCCTCGGGAGCTTTACTGGTTGGAACTGGAAGTCCGAGGAATATACAGCACAAGCACACTCCTGTAAGCGTTGTAATGAGCCTGAAACAGCTAAGCATTTATTTAATGCTCCTTCGCAAGGGAAGTTTGGTCTTCAAGCCTTAGCAATGCCTTCCAAGACCTCTCGATAAAGGACTTTCTATCGGCCCAGTCTCTTCAATACAAGCACACTCCAACATCCTTAAATCCCTTAGTACACCCCTGGATTATATGGCACCTTTAGACGGCCGTGTGCTGCAACAACCTTATTTTCGCGTCCTAGTCAAAATCATTCACGGAAGCTAAAGCTTGGCAATTGGCTCAACTATCACTAACGCGTTCATCTTCTTGGTGGCTGAGGTAACGCCAAGTATTTTACGTTGATGCAGCTTTGTGCTGGTCAAGCAACTCGCTGGAGTGCGTCATGGGTTGGAGCTTTCATTCTTCAACCACTGATGAAACAATTTAAGGATCTCTGTGCTGTGCTGGAGCATTGCACAGCCTCTGCATTGTGTGCTGAAGCCATCAGAGAAGCTTTGAAGGATGCTATTCTGTGCTGAAAATACTTTAAGGACCTATTATCCTTTCTCTGCTTTTTGCTTAGTAGCACACCGGTTAAACAAAGGTGTGCTGCACTTCTCTATGACTAGTACTCAGGCTCAGAGGCCCATATCAAGGAGAGTAACCACCCCTAACTTTGGACTCTTAAGCACACTCCGCGAAAGAGAAAGAAGGAAACTTTGGTCTAGTCCTAACGAAGCAAGTGCTAGGTGAAGGATTCTTCCCAGCCCATCTCAGCAGATGTCTTCTTTCTTCCTTTAATCCATCCATGTGCTGCAGAACTCCGCGGATTCCCTTACTTAAAAGGGTTGCTTCGCTAGAGCTTGACTCTAGACTGTGAAAGCTAAGATCCATTGCATATTAGGGATTTGTATACTCACCAATCCCTGCTTTTTTAGATTGCCAGTTTGCTTTAAAGAAATCTATTTTCTTGAATCCTTAGATATCCTCGGTCTTTGGAAATGGATATCTCATTACAGAAGAAGTCGGGTTATATAATTTCTTTACTTCTCTGTGCTGCGTACATACTATTAGCAGTACGGGAAAGAGGAAAAGAGGAACCATGAGCTATGTTTAGAGTTCCGGGACCTTCGGCCCCCCTCAAAGTGTTGAAAGTTGTCCTATCCCTTCTTTTTCGGAGGTACCAATACCTTAAAGCTGTTTTTCTCGGGCGATTGTGTGCTGCAGTACAGACTTTTCAAGGTTTCTCCAAGAGTCCGCCCGTAAATGCCCTTCCTTCACCAAAAGTAGGAGTAGGCAGCTTCACCTTTGATCTTTCATATGTATGTCTACTCCGGGTGGGCTGCTCAGTTTAGATTCTTAGTTGGTTGGATAGGGCTTTACAGCACCCCCGATGTTCCTCGAATTATAAGATGGGTAGTTCTTACCCCTTCCTTAGAAGCTGGTTTCTACTCTTCCTTTGAAGCTGGTTAACAGGGTTTCTGGACGAGTGTGCTGGAGTTGATCAGATGCTCTTCAGCCCGCGCTAATAGTATAAAATCCTAGGTCTTCTACTGGTGTGAAGTTAGCTGCTTTCAGATTCCTAAGCTGCCAGTTGGGTAACTCTATAAAAGTACCCCAGAAAGGTGCCCTTGTTTTTCTTAGCTCTTCCATTTCAGGGGTACTGGGACCTCACAACTTTCCTATCTCTCGATTAAAGGGCCTCAGAGACACCGGTTTTCTAAGGAGCTGCCGGCAGATTCCCTAGTTGAAAAGAAAGTACATGTTTCCGGGGTCTGACCTCAACAAATAGGAGTACTTACTACCCAACCAACCCTGCTTTTTAGCGCACTCCTCTGCTTTGCTTTTGCTTTGCTTGGTTAATCTTCTAGTGTGCTATCGGATGTCAGTTCCTCAGTTTCAGCTACTCTTCTAAGCTGCTTTGGAGTCAAGCAGGATGGGAAGAATCCCGAGGTTGAACCCTCGGACTAAGAAAGGACAAGGAAAGGAGTGAAGACTCTGCAGCACACCCAATCAATAGAGAGATCTCGTCCCACACTACTTAATCTTTCCTTTTTGCTTACTTTTGCCGTTATATGAAATGGAATTTTTCAAAAAAAGATTGGTCTGTAGAGCTAAAAATGGGTTGATGACTTTTCTCGCTATACGAAATGGAATTTTTCGATTACGATGTGCTTTTACTAAGTAAAATGGGGTTGATGACTTTTACAGCTATGTTAGATGAAAGTTTTCGATTCCGATGTGCTCCTCCGAGCTAAAATCATCAAATGAAGTTTTGCCCCATATAAAATGAAAGTTTTCGATTCCTTAGCACACTGCAGCACACCAAAGCAAAGAAGAGCTAGATTCCTAGGAACTCATGTACCTGTTCAGCACACTAAGGCGAAGCACACTCTTCCTTTCAGTTTATAAAGAGCTCCTTCTGTTCTACCAGACATTGGGAAGTGAGCTGCTTTTGTTAGCTTATTAGCTATGTATGTACTGTGAGGAAGCTCCTTATACTTCTAGTGGGTTGTTCCTCAGATCTCATAAGTAGCTAAACCCTTTTAAGAGTACAGCACACCGGTGTGCTGCAGTTGAGTTGCTAATGTATGGAGCTGCTAATGTATGGATTGATATGTCTGGCTAGGGAATCTGCTCAGCCCTCATTTGCTGCGCTTCATTTGCTGCGCTAGAGCTGTCTTCCAAAAAGCAGCGAAGCAGCGGTGTGCTGTTGACCCAAAGTTGGTTGACTAGCAAATCCTCTAGCACAGTGTTGTACCACTCTGCTTTTCGGATGCTTTGAAGCACACCGGTTACTTGTTTTCAGCACACTAAAGCACACCCCTGTGATGGACTATACTCTGAGCTCTTCATCTGCTAAATAAGCAGTGAGTTTTCCTTGGTTTTAGAGTTCCTTTGTTTGCCAACTTTAGCTGGTAGCTTCTTGAGTTTGTAGCTTCCTCGTATCGTAAAAGGTCAACCTCATTTCCTCTTACGGCCTTCCATTCCAGTGCTGGTAGTTGAATAAGGCCAGGCCAAAACTGAGCTGCTATTAGCTATGCCTTACTTTGCGAGTATCCCAGTAGGAGTAGTAAGCTAGGGCCAAGTAAGTAAGATGGAACTCATACCTGTAGTTTGACCCGGACGAGACGTTAATGCGAACATCTCTCCTATCTTCCTATCGTCCTTTAGGTAAAGATGGATAAGGAAGGAAAAGGTATGCAAGCTGACGTTCTTTTAGGACTAAGCCAACCTTCCCTTCCTTTGGGATAAGGCCTGTAAGCTTCTTCTTTGATAGCTAGATGTGACTCCGGTAGTTTCTGTACTGAAATCAGTTTGTTCCTGTCGGGTTATAATAGGACATATAAGATAGGACAGAAGAGATTAGATCGATTGATAACCGAAGATAGGGTCCATCCACTTCAGTTCCTTTCTATGGCCATAGTTCAGAGAAAAGGCAGGAAATATATTTTACGGGGAATCTCCAAGTAGCTACTGTAGGGTGGTCGAAGTAGAATGAGAACAAATATCTATCTCTTTTCACTTCAATCTCTAGCCTGTAATCCAGCCTAGCAGACTGAAGCAAGGAATCCCAGAGTGGCCTCAGCTTCGTTTAGGAGACTAGCTTTCGCCTACTGATCTCGATAAAGTATCGTAATCGAAAACTATAGCACAGAGGAATGCTAGCGAGCGCTTGCCAGAATGCTCACCTAGGCTAGAAGGTAAAGGCAGGTGCCGCATAGGGGGCTGGATCTATCGAATAACTAAGAGTCAGAGGTGGAGTTGCTATTCAGAGTGTGGTTCCTCTGTTGTTAGCGAGCGAAAGGAAGATATACAGAGACTGGCCGCAAGCGCTTTTCCTCCACTCTTTTGCTCTGATGTCATCCTCAAGCCGAATCATAAAAACTCTTTCTACTACAACCAGAACGGTTACCGGCTTAGCTGGATCCAAAAAGGACCTGACCCGTTCGAGGCTAAGCACCTTGGTCCGCTAATCTTTTCGAAAGAGATTTATTAAGGGCTTGAGTTGGACATCCTTGCATGTGTTAAGCAAATTCAATCGAAGCTCTACTCTCGCTTTCTTCAGGATTTGAACCTACGCTAGAGCTAGAAGTGGCTTGTGGATTCGAACCACTGACAGAAAGATTTACAGTCCTTCACTCTACCTGAGCTACTACCCGTCACCACTTTGTTCTCAACTCGTTCAGGCAAAGAACCGCCTCGTCTCTCAACTGACTGATCTATCATCTTCTCTTATGAAATTGATAGTTTGTGAGAGGAATGCAATAACTCGACTATTTCTCTGATTTCCAGCAACAGCTCTTTCTATCTTTCTGCTCCATCCTTCTTTTTCTTACAATATTTTGAGTTAGATGAACATATCACTCCTCTAAGCAGCCTTCTTCTTATATACGTATTATTCTGTCAATCGACGAGAAGCACGGGTGGGTTTGTATGTTTCTTCCTTGGGAACAGTTTATTGTTTCTCTTTCATTCTTCCTTCACTGCTCTGTCATAATCCCCAATTTAGCAAATTAGTCAAATTTTGTACTCTAGGTGCTGTTTTTCTTGTCTGTAATCGTTGCACTCGGAATGGTACATGGTTTAGTTTAGCGAAGAGGAATCTGTACATCACTGGGAACGTCATGGCTTGCTGTCTCTCTTCCTGTTTTGTTACCGGAGGGTTCGTTGGTGTAAGGCGTAGTTCACCCCCTATCGAACGAAGGAAGTGAGCCTGGTTAATCGCAGCTTACTTCTTGAGTGATCCCTTTGCAGGTGTAGCTGAAGCAGGGGCGCTAGCCCCATTTCCAAATCTCTTTGCTTACCACTTGACTATATTATGTGGTTGGGGTTTCATTACCTATGTCTAGAGCCTTTCTGGGAATGTGGAGGAACCCGTGACTTGAAAGAGCCCTAACCTAAAGTGACATGCCCGTTTATTCTGATGAAATCACTTATCTCTTTGCTTTAGAAACGATCTTTGGAGGCTCGCTATCCCGATTGATTCTGAAGTGCAGGCGGGATAAACTAATCAGAGCGAGGAGCATAGCCGCTTTACCTAGTTTGAATCTTTGACTCAGTCAGCTCTATGCCTTTGTCTTGGAGCAAGAAGAGCAGCAAACTGCCTTCCTTCACATTGTTCCACTGGTCCTAACTATTTACTTTACGGCTCGTGAACAAACTCTCCTCTCTCTGATCCGTACTCCTACAGAATGACTGTACTGGTCTATAAACCTTCAAATTGGAGTTGCGTTTTGGGCAGCAAGAGCAGGGACGGATACAGGCAGACGGACTACAACTACTACATACTGGTATTTAGACTGATGGTCTGAAACCTTTCTTCAGAACTCGCTTTTGGCGCAGTTCTCACTATTCGTTATAAGAACTTTTCCGCATGTCAAAGACGCAATTGGTCTTCTCCTCCAAGAGGTTTGTGTTTGATGAAAAGTTCCGCATTCTCTGAATTCAGTTAAGAAGAAAGGAATTATTATAGGTCTCAGTCGTCCGAAACCCCGCTTCTCAAAAGGCGTAAGCGCAGCAGTTCGAATTTCATCCGCATCTGGCTTGATGACTGCTTTCCCATTCATAAAGTATACTCCTCTTTGGTTCATTACCCTCGGCGATGTGCACCTGGATCCAACTTGGTGAAGAAGCTTGCATCTCCCAACGGATCGAATGGGTCTTCTACGCGCAGAATCAGGTACTTATTCTTGAGGGTAACCTTGTTTAGATATAGGTAGTCGATGCATAGACGTAGGCTCCCGCTTCTTCTGGAACAACACTGGGGCTTCATAAGGTGCTTTGGATGGCTGGATGTACCCGGCGTCCAATAACTCCTCTGTCAATTTTAAGCAGGGCTCCGTCTCTGTTCTGAAAGAAAAGGAAGTAGTGCACTAGCAGGGAAATATAGAAGTTTGCCCTCCACACAGAAGCCAGTAGCTAGAGAGGATATGATGTGGTCGAAAGCCGCCCAACAAACCTGACTTCGAGGAAACCGGGTGCTTACCTTATTCATTGTATGGCTCTTTTCCGGCGCGAGGTAGCCTGTCTATAGTTTACCCAGGTATCCACTAGTGATAAAGGAAAGAAGACTACTATTGCGCTAACGACTGGGCAAGTGAGGTCCCGAGTGAAGTCCATAGATAACCATATACAATCTAGAGCTGAACCCTATCAAAGAGAATATTGATAGAGCGGCAAAGGAGGCTACTTCAGGTAGGGTACGGGCGCTCTATCATTGTCTTATTTTAGGTTTCTGATCGCTAGCCTGCCGGGCCGCCCCATCAAACTATCAATTTCATAAGAGAAGAAATCTCTATGCCCCCTGTTCTTGGTTTTCTCCCATGCTTTTGTTGGTCAACAACCAACCACAACTTTCTATAGTTCTTCACTACTCCTAGAGGCTTGACGGAAGCTGTATGGAGGGAATCATTTTGTTGAAATCAATTAATCCAATATGCGACGAATCTTTAGATTTGACGAAAGTAGTCTTAATTCAAGTTCGACTGATCTATCTTCTAGAACTTCGAGTCAATACACGATGACTATTAATGATTCTAGTGTTCAATCAAGTTCCAATAATACATCTTCTACAACTGTTAGTCAATCCACTAACTTTTCTAATGGTCAAGCGTCCGGTACTCAGGATGCTTATGCTGGTATTTTTGAGGATTGTCCGGGTCTTAATCCTAACGATGAGCGTGTAGTATAGCTGCAATGTGTGATACGCGAGAATTGTGAGGCATTAACGCAAGATCCTGAAAGGGCCTTGATTATGGCTGACTATTTACATGGAGAAAGCGACGATATCGCTTTTATGGAGTCCATTGTAGATGATTTGACCCAAAACGGAGTATCCGGGGAAGCCTTTCGAGAAGCTATGAATCAAATAGGGCTGGTGGCGTAGTCCCCACTTGACCAATTTGAGATTTTCCCATTGATTCCTATGAATATCGGAAACTTCTATTTCGCATTCACAAATCCATCTTTGTTCATGCTGCTAACTCTGAGTTTTTTCCTACTTCTGAATCATTTTATTACTAAAAAGGGAGGAGGAAACTTAGTCCCAAATGCTTGGCAATCCTTGGTAGAGCTTCTTTATGATTTCGTGCTGAACCTGGTAAAGGAACAAATAGGTGGTCTTTCCGGAAATGTGAAACAAATGTTTTTCCCTTGCATCTTGGTCACTTTTCTTTTTTTGTTATTTTGTAATCTTCAGGGTATGATACCTTATAGCTTCACAGTGACAAGTCATTTTCTCATTACTTTGACTCTCTCATTTTATATTTTTATTGGCATTACTATAGTGGGATTTCAAAGACATGGGCTTCATTTTTTCAGCTTTTTATTACCCGCAGGAGTCCCACTACCGTTAGCCCCTTTTTTAGTACTCCTTGAGCTAATTTCTTATTGTTTTCGCGCATTAAGCTTAGGAATACGTTTATTTGCTAATATGATGGCCGGTCATAGTTTAGTAAAGATTTTAAGTGGGTTCGCTTGGACTATGCTATGTATGAATGAGATTTTCTATTTTATAGGGGCTCTTGGTCCTTTATTTATAGTTCTTACATTAACCGGTCTGGAATTAGGTGTAGCTATATTACAAGCTTATGTTTTTACGATCTTAATCTGTATTTACTTGAATGATGCTATAAATCTCCATTAAAGTTCTTCTTTCTTTTATTTAGATTTATAATTGAACAAAAGCGAGGGATGAGAGTAGTGTTATTTAGAGCAGTTACACAGCCCCTGAATGTCTTAGATAGCTGTAAGTGAAAGAAGGGTACTAAGTAGCTGGGAATGCGGCTAGCTAGTACTTACTTGTTTGTACTCCCCAGAAGCCCCTATCGCCTGCCTTTCACTCCTCTCCTTATCAGTCGAGTGGCTTTCGCTCCTTACTTCACTCTTTCACTAGAGAGAAAGCCTTTTTTCGAAACTTGTGTTAGGCCTACCTATATCAGACAGCTTTCATTGGTGGGCCTTTTTACAAAATAGAAATTTCCTTATCTTATAGAAAGTGGATTCACTTAGATAACTGTATAAAGAAGACAGAAAATGCTGGATAGATGACCTAAGGAAAGTAATCGATATCCTTGTTTCTCCCCTTCCCTGACTCGATGGCATCAAACACATAGTTCTTATCCAACTTAGAAAGCTGGCTGGCTAACGATGAAAGGAAAACAACTCAAAGAACTACCGCTAACAGGACAACGACTAAAACTCACTTTCTTCAAAAGTATTCTGCTCGTTCCTTCCTGACGAGCTTGTGGACAAGGAACTATCAATACTAGCTGCAACCCCGATGATTTGAAGGCAAAGCAGCTGGCTAGAAGGATAGATGAGAGAAGAAGAGAGGCTAGAAGAGTACTCGCTCGCATCAGAGTATTGATAGATATCATATTTCCTCAACACAACTGGCTTGCTTCCGGGGATTGTCGGCAAAGAGAACGAGTGAGGGAGTCAGGTTTAGCAACAAAGTGAGTTGGACGGGGTAAGAAAGTAAGATTGAACTACTGAATAAGAGAAGCATTGTGATTTCCTTGATTTAAGGACTTTAGCGTCTCATTGCGGAGGCAGAAGTTCTTTCATTCCTAATTCACTTCTAGGACTTGGGTTAGAGAGGGGGGAATATAGTAAATAAATAAAGTAGAAGTGCAGTTCCTATTTCTCAGCTCGGGATTACCGGATTCCGCTTTATGTCTTTCTTTCTTACTTTCCCTAAGCACTCATTGTATTTGAATTTGACCCACTCAGAAGAGCTATGTATCCGGTCTTGGGAGTCAAATAAGGGCATGGCTTAAACCAGCTCCCTAGCCTAGGGTGAGGTCTCATAATATAGTAAAGTAGGACAGAAGGATTAGCTTAGCAGTGAACAAAAATCATTCAATCAGCTCAAGAGCTGGGAGTTCTCCTTCTAGGTTTCGGAATAGAAGGAAGGAGGCTCCCAGGAGGTAAGTCCTGCTTGATTGCTTTCACCAGGTTTATAAAGACAGGTTCATAAGGACCAGGTCGGGATAGGCTGGGAGTCGATTAGCCCGAGTTGTGTTAAGATAAGTGGCACTTGAATTTGAAGTAGACATCGGCCAGGTCTTGGATGCTGAATTATCGGTCTTACCACTTGTATCGATAGACCCACTTGAATTGAATGCTGAGGAGATTTATTTTCAATCCAATCCTGCCCGATCTTCGAACTTTCTCTCTGCAAAAGGCTTCTGGCAAAGCTTGAACATCCGTATCGTTAACTCCTTTTAAAAAGGAAGACAGAAGAGCTGGTAGGACGGACTGGTAAGGAATTCAATTACTTATTACTTATGAGTGGAGGGCTTCGCTTTTTTTCTATAACTGTCACTGGAACAGAAGGCCTAGTACTCCAATTGGCTTAAGTGCACTCCCAGTGATATTCTAGTCTTCTTTCTTAAAAGAAAATATAGATATTATCGTGGAAAGAAATCTATCTCTTGAAGGAAGTCCAACTTAATTCAGTTTGATCCCAAGAGACGGTATGGAACGCTCGTATAGAACCCCATCCAATAGAACTCAAACCGCTGGGAACGCAACGGGATGGATGTCAACTGGTAAGAGTAGCCTTGGTCTGTAGATCCTTACAACAGGAGATCAGGAGTTAGCTCGCTTGGACGGAGAGCACGAGAAAGAAGGGGCAGTCTAACTGAACTCCACTCGTTTAGAAGAAGCCTCGCCAGTCAGGGGGATAGGGCAAATTTCTTCACAGCATGAAGAAAAGAGAGGGATTCAAAAAAGGCTGGCTCCATAGAAGGGATTTGAGTGCTTTAGACTAAGAAGTGAGATTAGATAGGCTTGTCTTAGGATTTGATGCACATTCAAGGGCAACTTCTGCTTATGGGTAGGCACCTACTGCTACAATGGCTGTAACATATTCAGAGATTATATTTTCCCTTGGATACAGACCACACATTGATTGGATTTGAAAGGTACGAAGGGTCCATAACGGACATGAACTACAACTATTGATACTCGGTCTAGACTAGGGGGGGGGGGGAATGCACTGCAGGAAACGGGACTGCTGTACTGTAAAGGGGTTACCGTCGAAGGTAAGGACAGAGACTGATTAAATGGGGGAGGACAGATATAGGCAGACACTTCCAAAAGGCGGAAGCATTGGCTTTTAGGACGCACTCAAACTTCCATTAAAACTCCAGGTGGCAAAACAACTCCATCCAATAAGAAAGAGGAATGTGCTAACGCCAATAAGCGTATAAGAAAAGGACTAGAACTGGCTGAAAGCACTTACCACTAGAAAGAAATTGGCCTGACAGAAAAAGTAAAACCCCTCCTCTCCTTCTCGCAATAAATGCTGGAGTTCCCGAGGAACGCCTCTCCTTTCAGTCGAGTCATGACTTCGCCCTCAGGTGGGAGGAGAAACTGTACAGGACATAGCTTTCCGTCTCTTTCTTTCACAAAAAAATGAACCACCAAAAACTGTAGATTTCTTTTTTGAAAAGAGTTTTGTGGCCTTTTCAAAAAAGAAAGAAGTGCTACTCAAAATGGCGGAACTAGATCCTTACGGATCGTGGATTCAGAGTGGCGCTCGCTTTATTAAAACCGGAAAGACTTTATCGTAGAAGCGGGACTTAGAAAAGTCCTCAAATCTCTTTCTGACCATGGTGTCAATAGCCCATACTTTCAGTCTTTTTTAAAAAGACAACGTGAAGAGGAATAGATCAACAAAACAAAGAAAGGACAGGAACAGGGGTTGTTGCAGAATTGGGTTCGAGTCCCAGGGACGCAATGTGGCTGATTAAAAAACTGATTCAACGAGATATAGATATGTCCCCATTAAGATTTCAAACTTGTCGTCTACTTTCAGGAAATGTTCGGAACAGAGAACTGACAATAATACAACGTCGCATTCTCCAAAGATTGAGGAACATGAAGAGATCTATTAAGAAGAGAAAGATTTATCCGAAAAAATATCTTACCAGTTACATACAATTACAAACTACACGAAAGTTGCCCCTTTTTCATGGGGATTTACCCATCACAGAGATGCACAGAGGAACAAAACGAACTTCATATATCCCTTTTCCACTCAATCCAGAAACAAGATTTGACGTTATTCCGCTTCGTCTCCATTTTCTTGAAACTATTCCTCAAGCAAGGCAGCCGATAAGTCATCGAAGGGTTTGTGTGAATAAAGGAATGGTAAGCATTACTCATTTGAAACTTTCCCACGGTGATATAATATCTTTTCAAGGAAATAACGTGATAATACGCGGTGAAGAAATAAGGAGATCTTTCTATAAAGAAATTTCAGTTGAAAAAATCATAGGCAAATTACTGCATCAACCGCTAAGAATGTGGAGAAGAAGCAAAACTGAATGGTTCCACCTACTCAAAACTAAGAGGGGATGCCGCCTACTACTAAAATCCCGGTTTTTTCAACAGTTGCGTTCTTCTATGCAAGAAGAAGACTTAGAAAGAACAAAGAAGTTTGGATCCGAAAAAGTATGCTTAGTAAGTTCCTTCGCTGAGCACAAGAGAATGAAGAGGAATTTGTTAAAATCCCTATTCTTATCGAAGAGAAGGAAGGAGAAAAACCTAAATCTTCCTACTCGAACAATCAGTCCTATAGTTTACAACTCTTCTTTATCTTTATATAGTAATTCGACCTATTGCTTCGCATCCCCCCATAAGTTGACTATGAAGAGAAGAATCAAAAGGATCGAACTACCTACTCATTATTCGGAGGTTAATCATAGAACACCAAAAGCTGTGGTATCTTATGGACCTAAAATAGGTCATATCCCTCACGACATAAGATTAAAAGATCCAAACCTTCCTCTTCGGAGCAGAAACGGACGTGGCCTAAACATATAAAGATCGGCGTAGTCACTCGTAGTAGGAGTCAAGATATTGCGTATAAATATATATAAAGAGAGAGTCTCTTGAGCGGCCGAGAATCTTATGTCAAAAGGACCAAGGACGATCTTTTCGGAAAGGAGGAGTCAGTCTTCTTTGAAGATCGAGGAATAAATCGGACAATTATGCCATTCGGAAGAAGTCTTCTACAGAGGGAAAACCTGTATCGAGTAAGTGGAGAGGAAAGATCCCCGAAGATTCTGATATTATTCCATTCCAGTGGCTCGACCAGTAACCAATGGAGAAAACTCCAAAATCCTTTGTTTCCCGGTAGAACGGAGCCAGATAGCTTTACCAGTTGGGAGTTGTCCGTGACGAATTCCGATTCAGTAGCTATCAGTTCAGAGTAGATCTGTCCAGAGGTCGATTCATCTACACGTCTACATAAAAGCATGAATTTCACAAGGTTCACGATAGGATTTTCTTTTAGTGGGTTGACCTAAGCCTTGAGCTTCACTAGGGGGAGGTGATAGGTCAAGAATTAATCCCTATACTAAACTGCAAGTGAACAGCAATGTCAAAGTAGTATATAGGGTTATCGAATCCACAGGGACACTTGGTCTCAAGAGAATCAAACTGTAGGGAATGAATACTAGAAATAAGCAATGTGATTGTATTGAAAGTAGTGCGAGAAAGTAAATCAGTAGCAGAGATTATTGGTTGTGAAAGCAAGTAATTAAAAGCGTCAAACCTAGGGTATTCTCAGGAAATCAGACTAGCAGACAGTTCATTCAGCAAGGATCTAATTAAGCACAGTTCTAGAACTCAAAACACAGATATAGAATTAACCAAATTCCTTTGCGATAATTCTCTAAGTCTAAGTGCAGCAAACCAAACTTCCGTTTGCGAGAACTAACAGATTAAACTAGCAATAAGTCCAAGTTTGATATGTTCACAATTATCCTAAACCAAACTTCCGTTTGCGCAAAGTTTAATTGCCCAATTTAATTAGTTCAGATTCCTAAACCCCACTTCCGTGACGTATTTAGCAACCTAAGATCTAGATTCTAATTGATCAGGTTAGAACTAGCTTTAAGCACAATTAAATTGAAGAACATATATAGTTTGAATCCTTAACTGAAATTGAACAAGTCTAGCAAGTCATGAAATCCTATGTGAGAAACCCTAAGCCTAACTAGGAATCTACTCAGACATAGATAATGAAATCATGATCATATGATAAGTAAATTGCATAAAAGAATAAGAGTAAAAGGGGTTCGAAATCTTCTCCAAATACAGATGATGAATCAGGTTCAGATCAGCCCCAAAAGCTCTAAAAATCCTCTGCTCTTAATTATGAAAGCCAACTATAAAGCGTATGTCCCAAACTTATAATAAAAACTCTAAAAACTCTATTATATAGGCATAATCTCGGATGGGGCTTCTGTGTAAATACTGGAACTATCTTGGGCTTCTTTGTAAATCTTCAATACTTGTCAAACCGACGTGTACGGCCCATCTCGCGACTGCATCGATCGATGCTTTGAGTGCAACGATCGATGCATGATCAATTATACGAACAGTGAGTTAAGCTCTCGGCCAAAACGTCCCAAAAATCCCAAAATGCTCCAAATATCTCCAATTAGCTCCAATCCTGATTTAACCTGTAAAAGACTCTAAACAAAGACAAAAGACACTAAAACACATCTATATCATGGTCTAAAATGGGTAAAAACCATGATATATCAACTCCCCCACACTTAGCTTTTGCTTGCCCTCAAGCAAAACAGAGAACTAAAATGCAGTGAAGAGGTTTGAAAACTCTTCAGAAACTCATTTCATCATAGAAGCAGCAGCATTCAGATTCCCCTTAGTAATCCACATGAAAGAATCAATCTACAGACATCAAGACCAACATGTACTTCCCCCACACTTAGCAACTGTCCTAAGTAAACTCCACAATCACATTCAAGCATTCAAATTCTCCCTACTGACTTCTGCAAGTATTTAAGTGCGGTCTCACCTAAGGAGTATCGATCTAAAGGCACATGGATTCTTACCTTGCCAGCTCTAGACCACCATACTATCTTTCTCTAGTCCCTTTCTTCTCTTTCCCTTCTTTAACAACTGATTTTTCCCACATTGGGTATCATTTTATTTTTTTTATCAGTGTTCTTCCCGTTATGGGGTGTACTTTGGACACATTCCATGGATCACATGAGAGAAAATAGTGTTTGCTACCATTCCCATGACCACTTCGGAGTTACTAACTCATCCTCAGTTTATTATCTTTTTTTTTTTTTTTTTACTTTATAGAAGGGGAGAAGGGGACTAAATAGGACAGGTTTACAGGCTGTGTCAGAACTAACAGGGAATCCGACATAAAGTATACCAAGCCCTTAGGTGAGAAAATCTAAGTCAGTATTAGGGGTGAAGTCAGTAAAGGATCCTCTGGTACCTGAAGTGATATGGGTGTTCCCAGTAGGTTGATCTGTGATGGGGTTTTCTAATAGTCATAGATAGATCTGCAGCTTCATCCCAATGGTCACTTAAGTTCCTGCAAATGCTGCTAATCTTCTTAAAAAGTCATTGTTTCCTACTTAAACCAATTTTGACTCGAAAAACAAAATTTTAAAATTAACTGACTCATAAGAAAACAAAAGAAAAGTAATTAGTAGAACCTCCCCCACACTTAAGACACACTGTCCCCAGTAGTGTCAAGTAAGGGATTGGTTAAAAGAAAGAAAGAAAAATTAGATTGAATGGTTAGTTCTCTCGGGTTTTACCTCTGTCGCAGTCAGGCATCGATCGTTGCACTAGGTGCACCGACCGTTGCTGTGCGAATTTCTGTTGTAACGATCGACACAAATGTGTGTCGATCGACGCATTGCGATTGTCACGAACCCTGCAACGAAAAACTCACCAAACAGAAGCAAAAACGTAAAATCTAGAAAAAAATACTAAAATCAAAATGCAAAAACAAAAACAGTGGGTTGCCTCCCACTCAGCGCTTGTTTAAGGTCATTAGCTTGACCGGACGCACAAGATTTTTCAGGCTCCTAGAGATCCTGACAGAGACTTTTTCTGTCTCTGCTCAAGTCTTCTCATCCATGGTGGTGTATAAGCATTCGGATCATGGGATCTCCCAAGGAAGAAACCAACCGAATCAGGGCGGGAGCGAAGCTTAGGTGGGGTAGGATGTTGTCCTGCATTCAAAGCAATGTGGTTAGGATGTTTAAGCTGAGATGATTTGTGCCTTACCTTTGGTGGAAATAAGATGTCTGGAGCTTTCTGCTTATTAGCAGTTGCAGGCGCTAAAGATGTCAGAACAGGTTCAAGAGGAACCGCCATCTTCTTCTCTCCAATCTCAGCTTCTAATTCTGTATCAATGCTGAAACTCTGTCCATCAATGGTGGGTTTCTTCAATTTATCCATCTTAAACTGCAAAGGCTCATCTCCCAGGTGGAGATCAATCAATCCATGGCGTACATCAATCACAGCCCCAGCAGTGGCTAAAAAGGATCTACCAAGCAGTAGAGGATCATCAGGCCCAATCTCATACTTCAGTACCATAAAATCCGTTGGAATAAAGTAATTTCCAACTTTAAGGGGGATGTTCTCAAGAATTCCTTCTGGATGTCTTCTTGATCGATCAGCTAGGACTAAAGAGATCCTAGTAGGCTGGAAGTTCAGTAATCCCAATCTCATAGCCACAGAGTACGGCATGAGATTTATACTTGAGCCGAGATCACATAATGCCCTCTGAAATCTGTCTCTATAGATAGAGCAGTCTATCATAAAACCTCCTGGATCCTTTAGCTTCTCAGGAACCCTACTATTAACAACAGCATCACATACTTCTGAGATCATCAAGCATCCTTCTTCTTCAGTCATGTTGCTAGAGAGGATGTCTGTAACACATGTTTTCATCATGGGATTGGTCTTAGTGGGATCAATCAATGGAGTGTCAGTTAGCTTTTCTCTCATTATCTCCATGCATTTTTCCAATTTAATCTCTTGCTTGGACTTCCTAGGGAAAGGAATCTTTGGTTTGTAGGCTCTGTCTGTATCAGCTTTCGGTTTCTCTGGAAAATTTGGCTGCTCACGCCCATGGTGTCGATCGATGCTAGTCATGCAACGATCGATACAGATACTCGCAGGTTGTGTCGATCGATGCACATTTGTGTCGATCGATGCAAGGCGAACATTCTGAATTTTTCTCGGATTTTCCAGTTCCAGAACTTCAGTTTCTCGAATCTGCTCAACTTCTTCTTCTGCCGAAGCTGCCTTAACATGCTCTGTCTGTATACTGGTTTCCACTTGCGTCATCCTAGCATCCAGATTGTCAACTCTGCTTGTCAAAGATCCCAATTTTCCACTCAGATCCTGATACATGAAGTCCATCTTTCTATCCAGATCTTGCGTCATCTTGTTCTGTCCAAGTAGTAGCTGCTCAAGCATAGACTCAATCTTTGTCTGCTCTTTAGTGGGAGGAACTTGGTGAGGTGAATAGCCATTCTATCTCGGAGCTTGTCTCTGTTGACTTCTAGATGTGTGTTCATGAAAATCAGCTTCATTAATATAATTCACTTCTACAAATTCTCCAGCTACTACCATGTTGTGGATATAATCCACCTTGTCCCTCAAATCAGCGATATGCAAGCTATCGTCATTGCTACTAGGCTTCTGCCTCTCCTTGTCAGCATTCTTGACACTATAGCTAGTCATCAAGTTCTTAATAAGCTCTTTAGCTTCCTCTGGGGTCTTGGTATAGAAGTTCCCATCACTTCCTGTGTCCAAAGCTCTCTGATACCAAAAATCCAAACCCCTGAAAAAGGCACTCAGAAGCTGTACCTCAGAGAATCCATGGTGTGGACAATCTCTCTGGTACATCTTGAATCTCATCCAAGCTGCTTTAAAAGGCTCTGTAGGCTGCTGTTTGAATGTCAGGATATCATGTCTAAGCTGCTCAGATAACGCATCGTCATAAAAATGTCTAAGGAACTCCTTCTTGACTGCTTCCCAAGTGGTCAAAGATCCTGGTTCTAGCTGTCTCAGCCAGTAAGCTGCATCTCCTTTAAGGGAGAATGGGAAGAGCTTACAGAAAATATAATCAGAAGAAACTCCTTCAGCCGTGATACTGCTAGCCAATTCCTCAAATGTGTCTATGTGATCCATAGGATGCTCGCTTGAAAGACCATGGAACTGATACTGTCCAATCAATGCGTAGTACTCGGGTTTCATCTTAAACTCAGCTCTGGTGAACGGAGGTGGTCGAATCGCAGACCGATTAGCATAGAATATATCTGGTCTGTTATAATCAGCAAGTGTCTTCTCGTGACCATCCTTTCGTCGATGTTCCGTGCCCACGGCAATATCTGGTATGATGAGGTTTCCTTCCCCATCCAGTTTCTGACCCTTTGCGTTACATATGTGACCTTCCTGGTCTCGTAAAACTCCGTTCTCGCCGCGAATCAGAATCACAGGTTCCATCAAGAAATACCCAGCTAAATGCTCAAGCTCTCGGCACCACTGGTTTCGCCTTGTGTCGATCGATGCAAGCGAAGCGTCGATCGATGCAGGCTCGATGATGCAACGATCGACACTCAGGACTGTGTCGATCGATGCAGGGCGATCAGGCGTACCTGAAACGCAAGAAAAAGAAAAAGTAGTAAACTAAACCAAAAATAAAAATCCTAGTAAAAACCCTAAGCTCGAAGCTATTGAAGACTCAAAGAGTCCCCGGCAACGGCGCCAAAAACTTGATAGGTCAAGAATTAATCCCTATACTAAACTGCAAGTGAACAGCAATGTCAAAGTAGTATATAGGGTTATCGAATCCACAGGGACACTTGGTCTCAAGAGAATCAAATTGTAGGGAATGAATACTAGAAATAAGCAATGTGATTGTATTGAAAGTAGTGCGAGAAAGTAAATCAGTAGCAGAGATTATTGGTTGTGAAAGCAAGTAATTAAAAGCGTCAAACCTAGGGTATTCTCAGGAAATCAGACTAGCAGACAGTTCATTCAGCAAGGATCTAATTAAGCACAGTTCTAGAACTCAAAACACAGATATAGAATTAACCAAATTCCTTTGCGATAATTCTCTAAGTCTAAGTGCAGCAAACCAAACTTCCGTTTGCGAGAACTAACAGATTAAACTAGCAATAAGTCCAAGTTTGATATGTTCACAATTATCCTAAACCAAACTTCCGTTTGCGCAAAGTTTAATTGCCCAATTTAATTAGTTCAGATTCCTAAACCCCACTTCCGTGACGTATTTAGCAACCTAAGATCTAGATTCTAATTGATCAGGTTAGAACTAGCTTTAAGCACAATTAAATTGAAGAACAGATATAGTTTGAATCCTTAACTGAAATTGAACAAGTCTAGCAAGTCATGAAATCCTATGTGAGAAACCCTAAGCCTAACTAGGAATCTACTCAGACATAGATAATGAAATCATGATCATATGATAAGTAAATTGCATAAAAGAATAAGAGTAAAAGGGGTTCGAAATCTTCTCCAAATACAGATGATGAATCAGGTTCAGATCAGCCCCAAAAGCTCTAAAAATCCTCTGCTCTTAATTATGAAAGCCAACTATAAAGCGTATGTCCCAAACTTATAATAAAAACTCTAAAAACTCTATTATATAGGCATAATCTCGGATGGGGCTTCTGTGTAAATACTGGAACTATCTTGGGCTTCTTTGTAAATCTTCAATACTTGTCAAACCGACGTGTACGGCCCATCTCGCGACTGCATCGATCGATGCTTTGAGTGCAACGATCGATGCATGATCAATTATACGAACAGTGAGTTAAGCTCTCGGCCAAAACGTCCCAAAAATCCCAAAATGCTCCAAATATCTCCAATTAGCTCCAATCCTGATTTAACCTGTAAAAGACTCTAAACAAAGACAAAAGACACTAAAACACATCTATATCATGGTCTAAAATGGGTAAAAACCATGATATATCAGGAGGCCAGCTATCTATGGTATCCTCGGTATGATGATGAATGTCTCTAACCTAGCTATTGCTTTGTTATGATCCTATTCAATCGTATAAAAGCTACTATAGACCCTAGCTATTCCGCCCCTTTCTTTTCTACATTCCATTTTTTATTGAGCCGAATCACCATCATTATATTATATATTCATTGTTGGTTTTACTGCTGGTCTAGCGATCCTTCCTAGCCGTCGCCTAGAGTGCAGCCTGCCCGCTGAAGACCGTACCGTAAGTGACTCAGTGCTCCATACGGGGGAAATGAAAGCAGAATTCGTTCGGATCCTCCCACATGTTCAATCTTTTTTTAGCGGTCTCCCCAGAGATCTTTATCATTAATGCAACCTCCATTTTGCTCATTCATGGAGTTGTATTTAGTACCTCTTAGAAATATGATTATCCGCCGTTAGCCAGTAATGTGGGTTGGCTTGGATTACTTAGTTTTGCGCGCCTAGGAGGGCAGCGCGCTTGGGGAGAGGAGTATCGCCCAGCCCCCTACCCTAACCTAAGCACCGGATTCGGACGGGAACCGTAGCATGGGGGGACGTCTAATCCTTTTGCCGCCACAAGTCTGGCTAATCGTACGCAGCAGGCTCGAAGACCCCTGGTTCTGGAAGGCACATGAGTCCGAACGCTATGTTGAATGTGCGACCGACACTACGTAGGTACCAGTGCAGGTGAGGCGTCGGTCGGTCCTAGAAACGGCGGCAACCGAGGAGTTACCGGACGTGCTGCAACCTAGGGATCACCAGTCAGCTCTTTCGCTCTATAGGGATCGGGGGGGGCATAGCACAATTCCTCTTGGAGGGGGGTTGGTTTGCCCGGGTGACTGATCCTGCCATAATGTACTCCTACCCGGCAACCGAAGTCAAGCATAGGACGGAATAGCCGGGAGGAAAGAAAGGGCGGTAGATGATAATGAAATCGGGCGCCGCGTCTATACGGGCGGGCGGAATGGATGAGCAAAGCGGGTTAGGAATATCCCTAGTCGACAAACCCCGAGGTGCTGCCGAGGGGGAGACCGACTCGAGGGATAGGCATCAGATAGAGCTAGCCTATTATGGGGAATTCTCCGGTCCGAATAATACCTCCGGCACCTGGCTTTCCCCGGTATTCTTAATAGGTCGGTTTGGCTTCCTCTCTTAGTTCCTAATCTGGAGGGAGCATCCCCACTTAGTGATCGGTCTGCTAGTTCAAATCCGAAGAAGTTATCACGGACGAGCCACATGCAGGGAAACTTGCACATGTGGTTCTGGCCGGGCTTTCCTGAGGTATCTAATAACCTTGCTTCTGCTCGCCGCTGGCGCACCTCTCCTAACTATTGCCCATTTATTCTGGAATAATCTTTTTAGGAGGGACAATTTTACATATTTCTGCCAAATCTTTCTATTATTAAGTACGGCTGGTACCATTTCGATGTGTTTCGATTCTTCCAACCAAGAGAGGTGTGATGCTTTTGAATTCATTGTATTAATTCCACTTCCTACTCGCGGTATGCTCTTTATGATCTCGGCTCATGATTTAATTGCCATGTATTTAGCTATTGAGCCTCAAAGTTTATGTTTTTATGTAATCGCAGCATCAAAAAGAAAGTCTGAATTTTCCACGGAAGCCGGCTCGAAATATTTGATCTTAGGTGCATTTTCCTCTGGAATATTATTGTTTGGGTACGACCGGACAACTACCGATATCAATTAATATCTTTTTTAAGAATGTTGTTGTTAAATAGATAAATATCTATCTATATTGTAAACTATCGGATCGGGTATTACTTAGATGTGAAACTTTAAGACCTCATTAGTTGTGATATTGATCTTACGGGGGGGGGGGGGACGAAATCAAAGAATATATAGACTTGTAAAGACCCTCTATGTAGTTGTCTATCTAAAGGCGATCGATCTACATCTTTCTCCATAGCCCTTGGGCTGTGTCTCGATCTCCTACGTGCGAAATCAAAGGGACCTGTTTCTATGGAGATTCCCCTTGGTCTAATTCCACGCCTTATGACGAAAGGAGAGTCGGCATGGCATCAAGTGAAGATTTAGGGAAGTAGAGAAAAATTCCCTTCTGGGGTATTCCGAAGGTGTAACCTAGGCAACGAAAAGGGGCCCGATACTTCAACTAGAGGAGCGACCAGTTGGTTCACCAAACCCCGACCCAGCGTCATACGTTCTCTAGGTCCGAAGGGATCCAGTGCCCAACTACCGACTCCTCCCGGAATTTCATTATCGGAGCCGAGCCTGGAACGGCCGTTAGTGGACACCCACTACTTTTCACCGGTTAGAGAGGCCCTCTTTAATACATTAAGAAAAGATGTTCACAGGGGCCAGAAAGACTCGGTCATAGGAATTTAGACCACCTACGCGCTGGTAAATGAAAACCACCTCGACCGGATCAGAGTGAAACAACAATGTCGAAATCAGGCCGCCCCTTGCCTTGAAAGAATTCACACGCGGCCACCTGCTTTCCCAAAAGAAGGGGAGATCCGCTGCTTACTGCTCACAGAAACATCCGACCTATACTATAGTAAAGTCGTCCGCCTATCTTTCTTCTTTCTTTTTCTTCTATTCACATCAGATTTTATACTTTCACCAATTCAAGGTGAAAAGGGGGAAAGAAGAGAGCTTTGGGATTCGCTCACTTCTGAATTTTGAGTTATTGAGATTCTCAATGTGGGGAGGCGTTCCTTGGGAATGGCGGTTCTTAGACAAGGGAATCGTTCCTCTCTAAATCAAAATTGGCTAGAATTTTTCCTATCAATAGAGCTTTAACATCTGCGCATAGAATCGCTTTTTTTTTGCTCGATAAAGTCCGTTCCTCACAGCAGGACCAGTGTAAACAGATTCTAGGTCAAGCGATCCTATAGGCAAGTTTGAAAGTCGTTACCCCCGAAATGAAATCGTATTCCACATAAATTGTTAGTTATTCTCCTGCATTAGATATTTTCTAGCAATCTTAAGGTTAAGGCGAGCAATCTGTAGGTATTCCTCCGCTGCCCTTTATAGCAGGGGATTCAAGTCGAGGCTTCCCCTTTCGAATGATTCAGTGCTCTCTTCAACCGGCGAGTTTAGCCTTGTCAGTGCTCTCAGAAACCAAATCAATTAGGTCTGTGGATCGGCTCACTTTCCTAATCGAAATGAAGGGCTGGCAGTCACTCATTGACAGCTTCTTGGAAGTCAAAGGGAATCCCCAAATACCGGACATGAAGCTTTGCAGGTTTGAGACCGATCTGGGTTTCAATCAGTTCAAGATCTTCCGCAGGAATGCAAGAGGCTTGTCTTTTGTATGTTGATGGCAAGACCCGACATCTGTTTGAACTGATCCAGAATGGAGAGTACACCAGCCACTGAACGGGGAGAACCTTCGGCAAATATAAGCAGATCATCCGCGAAACAAAGGTGTGTCAATCTGAGGCGCGAACAGCGGTGATGATATCCAAACTGGTTTTCCTCGGCACCTCGATTCAGCATATGACCCAGAACATTCATAGCAATAACAAATAAGTAGGGTTAAAGCGATGAAAGTATAGCTGTGCTCCAGTTTTTCGAGTCAAAGTTCTATGGTGAAGAGCCCAGTCAAGGTGACCTATGAAAGTCAAGAGGTAATGAAGACCTATAAGATCTCCCACATTCCGGCTGGCTTCATGCCGAAAGTATGGACTATTTTTTTTGATATGATTGACCCTGTTTGGTAAAAGAAAGTTCGTGCTATCGGTCATTCACGTAATGAACAGTCTAAGCTCAAATTTCACCGATTTAGTTTACCCCATAACCTGAAGCATCCGAGCCAGCAGGAGAAGCACAAGTATTACTCGCAAGGGCAGGGAAGTCAAAGCAAAGACGACGAAACCGGTAGCCGAACCACCCCCTGAGAGGTTAAAACGGACTCATCAAAGGAATCCCCAGCAAGAGGCTCTCCATCCGAAAGAACTGCTTAAACTTGCATCTCCAGGTCGAGTACCAAGATCGGAAGAAAGAAGAGGTGAGGCGTTCCTCGAGCTTACCCGAAGAGAAAAGACAGAAGTCTAAGGGAAGGCACCTATTAGCTTTAGTAGCCCCTTACGGAATGAAAGGAAGGTGCCAAGCCGAAGTGTACAAATCTCATAGGTCTATATCTGCTCAGTCTCTGTTAGCAGCTTCAGTAGGATTCTGGTCTTTTTTTTCTTTCCTGCGAGTGTTGAAGTGGGGAAGTCCGGATCAATCCAAAGAGATGCCATCTCAGTCTAAATGGAAGTAGACCAAGTAGTTTCATAGGAAGAAATGTGAAAGTAGGGGCTGCTAAGCGCCCAGACCCATGGGAGGTAAGATAGTCAATGAATGGGGTGGTAGATTGTGGCGCAGTGTCAATTGAGAAAGCGATTGTGACTCTGACCTTCTTATCGGCTGCTGGTATTGAAGTCTCGCTAACTACTTGGATACCTCCTCTCATTCCTCGGAACGAAAAAGCGAGAGTACATTCTCCTTTTTAGTGCATTTCAGCTGCGTCAGCAGTTTATTCTTTCTTATTCCCTTTCATGTGTTCATTTTTCAAGTGGTGGATAGGATGAACTTACTGGCCTAAGGTCCTTCTCTTCTCTTTCTTATTAGTAATCTTGTTCAAGTGAGAGGTCCAACGGAACTCGACTGAAAGGAGAGGGACTGACATCTTCTTTTCATTTCTTTCATATCTCCCTTGATTCTGTTTCAGTTTGAAGTAATAGGGAGGCTTGTAGACCTTACAATTGTATTTGTTAAATACTTATGACCGACTGACTTGAATCTGCTTTCCATTGGTCCTTATCTTATCTTTAAGATAATGGTAAGAGTGGTAATGTAGGGCTAGGGGTATAGAATGGAGAGCCTTTGTAGGCCGATAGGTTGATTGAGTCAGTACACCTGACGTATGCTTCTAGAAAGAAAAAGAATGAGATTCAGCTCTGATCACCACCACCGGATGCATTTTTCTTGATCTTCTCGGACTCCAGTAAAGTTTATGCGTTAGGCCTAGAAAGCGGTAAACGTCAGCAATGAGTGCTTCGATTGTATTAAATTCTTCTTCTCGATTGGGGAAAGTCCGTTCCATGCTAAGACGCACCGGATCTATGATCTCTATTTTCTACAGAATCGTCTAGCGAGAAAACTCTTTCACTAATCTTTCTTCTTGGCACTTTCGGTCTTCTGCAGAATAGTAGCATTGCATCGTCAATTCAGAAATGATGTGGAGAGCTTGTTCAAAGAACTCGAGTCAACGCGCTACTCTGGACCTGGCTCTCTTCTTCATACTTACTGCACGCAGGATAAGATCTACTTGTCCTCCTCCCTTCCCTTTATCTTTAAATGAAAGCTTCCACCCTCTCCTTTTAGTCGAGTAAGAAATACCTCGGGAAATATCGATCTTGCTTCAAGCATGCAATCTTCTTCACTAGTAGGAGAAAGAATCTACATATTCAAGTACAGGTGATTCAATAGCAGCAGACCTCGGTGGGGAGAGGTCTTACTAGCCTTCCCGCAGGACTGAGCACAAGAAATGTGTTTTGGTTGTGTTGCCAAACCAAAGGAGGCACCACAGTAGTTGGTTTAGGCCACAATAAATGACTACCTTAAAGGGGGAGTAATTGGGTATGATGCCTCCTATTCAAGGAGAAATCCGGTGTTCGTCACACTGGACGCCAACCATCAGACCTGGTTCGTTAGAAGCTCCTGGTGGCCTGAGAGGAAAGAGAATTTCGCCTGAGGAACGCCTTTGGAGGAACCCCTGAATTGTCAAACCTGGTACTAGAAACTTTATTGTCTCTTCTTCACTGATCTGTTAAGATAGCTACTTAATTGAGACGTGGATTAGGATTAATCAAGGGGGGTCAAACCTTCTATTATTAGGGTGGGTTCGTCCCGACTATCTTAACCTATATGGTCTTTATTGACAGCGAAAGCTTTGTATGACTGTTCCGGTAGAGTAATGGGGTTGCTATAAGGGCGAGCTATCTCTTTCTCTTCTGTTCGTTGCAATGGAACTGAACGTTCCAAGTGCATCCAGCAGGAATCGAACCTACTTTCCTCTTTATTAGGTTGGGCGCTTTAACCATTCAGCCATGGATGCAAGCGAGTGAACTAGGTTTTGGTATTCCTTCTTGAGCTTCAATTTCTTCCGTTATAGGAGATTCGAGAAAAGATGGAATAGGAAGACGTGTTTCCAGAACAAACAAGATACAGGTTGAGAAGGGGAAGTTAGCAAAGTTAGACAAGATTGGAATGGGCATAGGAACATGTATTGATATACCAGATCGGCTAATGCTCCCAGGTTGATGCGATGTATTCCACCAGTTGACTGAAGACTTTATTATTGGTATATCGATCGGTCAAGCACGAATTGAAATAGAAGCCGGTTCGACAGGAAGCTTTTGAAAACGCAGTGCACCCAGGTAAATAAGAAACGAGATGAATACAGAGGTCAAACGAGCATCCCACACCCAAAAGGTCCCCCACATTGGTCTTCCCCGAAACCCCCCAGTAACTAAGGTAAACAACGTAAAAAAAGCACCCATTTCTATACCGGTTCCGGAAGAGCGAAGATAAAGGGGATGTTTTGTTAATAGGAACAAGAAAGTGTTCGTGTGAGCATACGAAGGATGATAAACCTGTCCAAGGTTAAGATCACGAGTTAGCACTCAATTTTCTCACCTTTTAGCTGCGTTAGATCACTCAAAACGACATCAAAAGTAACAATGAAGATGCATAAACTCAAAATAGTCATAAGTCCAAGCAAACATACTGAAAAACTGACTTAAAAGAAGCATAAAATCTGACTCGAGAAAATGAAGAAGAAAAGAAAAGAAAAGGAAAACCAGTAGCAGCTGCAAGTCTAGAACTCCTGGGAGTCCTCATCATCCATGTCCTCATCTGAGTCAGCAGCTACTTCTACTTCCTCTTCCTCTGAGCTTGCGTGCATAGGAGCTGGTGCAGGTGCATGACGTCATGGCTGTGGAGTGAACACCCTGGGATCGCTGGCAGGACATCTTGTGGACCGTCTTCCAGATGCCCTTAAGTACCTTTGCTGCCCACTTCTGGAATTGCGGTGGTGGTATGTCCTCTGCTGGTCCGGGAAGCTCAGGAAACCCATAGGTCTCATCAGGATCATCAACATGGACAGGCTCATGCTTAGCAGCAGAAGCAGCAGCTCCAGAAGATGCGCCTCTGAGCACAGCAGCTCGGCGCGGAGCAGCTCTACAAAGATCCACACTCGGCTGGAATGAGAGTGAGAGAGGATCGTCCGTGATAGCCGTAAACTCAGTCGCTGGGAGGGGAAACAAACGTCCGACGTCGGATGTATCCGTGAAGTGCCACAACAATTGTCTCCCACTGGTATCTCCCTTGATCCAGTGCATGTTGAAAGTCCATCGTGGACCTTGTGGTGCATCTAGACATCTGACTCCTGTCAATTCGAAAGTGGTCGAAAATAGGAGTGAGCAGACTTGCAACAGACTCTGTCTTCTTTAATTTCCTACCGAATGCTTGAGTCTTGAGGTCCTCCAAGTGATGGGTAAAAATATCTCCCATGTTCACATCATCCACTAAACGATAACATCTCCGACCCCAAAATACAGCAGCAGGAGCTCAGTAATTCGCATCTTTCCTGGACCCATCTTGCACAATATCGTGTTGGCGAATAGACGGGCTAGATATCTCAAAACTGGGTGACGCACCGCAGACTGTCGAGTGACCTGAGAGTCATAAATACCATTTCCAAAATGCTCCCAAAACACTTGTACATCGGTCCACTGCTCGGGCAAGTTTACTCGCTCCCTGTTCCGGTTAAATGAATAGATGTCACACAACTCAGGGATAGAGATCCTTTACCTCACTCCATTGGCCATGAATTTCATCATCCCTTCAGAGGCCTTCTTTACCACTTCGTTGGTGTATTATACTCGGACTATCGCCATGAACTGTCTGACTAACTCCGGGTACAGATCGTAATACTTGGTACAGATGGTACCTAGGCCAATTACTCGCAGGACAAGCATGACGTCTTGTCTGATCTTCAGCTTATTCATGGTAGTTGTACAAGCGATCCGTGTGGGCAGGATATCGATATCACATCAGGCATTGTAAAACATAGAGTCATAGTCATCCCACTGCTCTGAGATTGGCCTGTAGACACAAGCAGCAGCCTTAGACTCAGTTGCAGGATCGCTGGCGAATCGCGCAAGCTCAAACTTAGTCCTTTCCGCTCTTGGCGAAGGTGCTCTGAGCTGCGTGTTTGAGCTTGTTGCTTCAGTGCATCTCCTGGGTCGTTTTCCGCGGTTCAGAGAAGGATTCATCTGCAATAATCAACATACGGACAGTCGAAAAGAATGAGGTTCGAACACACCAAAAATTCAAAGTCATAATCTCATCAAATTTTGCATAGGCAATCATCCACAGTACTCATAGCAATCATATTCCACTACCAACTCATCCTAGATACCCATAAATCAATCAAAAATCTAAGCTTTTTACCAATGTACACGAACTGAAAATGGAGATTCAGAGCCATACCTTCGCAGATCGATGAAATGAATATTAGAAATGGACAGAGCACGAAAAAACAAGTGGAATAGAGCTTTGAATCGATGAAAACGGTGAAGAATTTAGGTGTGTGGCGATTTTTAAAAAACTCTCGGCGAAGGAGAAATGAGGAAGAAGAGAGAGACTCTCGGGTTTTTAAGAAACCTTACCTCGTGTTTATCGATGTCGACCGACATCAGTCTTGATGTCGGGCGACACTTACCGTTATAGAACAAATCGACCTCGGTGGATTATCGTCTGTGCTCGAAACTTTCTCGAACCGATGTCGACCGACATCAAGGTTGATGTCGACCGACACTGATTCTGCAGTGCTACGGGTTCTGCGAAACTTGACACAAAAATTCCAAAAACGAAAGAAATTAAAATGCAAAATTGAAAGTCCTAATATTTACAACTTACCAGTGGGTTGCCTCCCACTCAGCGCTTATTTAAGGCCATTAGCTTGACCGGACGAACGAGATCAGGTTCCTGGAGGTTTCAACAGAGGTTGTGAGTGCCTCTGCGAAAGTCTTTTATTGAGTGAAGGTCTGATGCGTGAAGCCTTCTGCTGATGAGCAGTTGCAGGTTCCAGAGATGTTAAAGTAGAATCTTGAGAAACCTGTTGGAATTATGTCCAGTAATCTCTGTACTGTCTCTAGAAAGTAAGAGTATGTCAATGATCAGACATAAGTCATATAATACTGGGGGTCATGATGGCTTGCTAGAGTCCGCTCATGATCTATAAGTCTTGGATTTATTGCCTTTATTATATGATCCCATATGGGTCACACGCCTAAGCTAACAGGAAATTATGAGAGAACGGTTTAGCAGAAGTACGGTAAAAGTGCTAGGCATTTACTGTACTTAGAGAGATTAAAGGGCCTGATTAAATCTAAGGGATTTAATCAGACTGGGATTTGGGCCCAAAAGCCCAACAGAACTAGACAAGGGTTTTTATAACTAAAAACTTGACCTAGCTCTCCCAATTCTCTCAACACTCTGCGCCTCCCATCTCTCTCTCTGCGCCTCCCTCTCTGTGGTCTAGCAGCCAATTTTCTGAAGTGTGCGTGTGTGAACCTCTGGAGGAGCTGTCCCTTGGCGGTTCTGCTGATCTCTGACAATACCTCTCTAATCCGCTGCATAAACAAGGTATTAGGTGAGATCCCTTTATGTTTCTGCAAGAGAACCTAGATCCAATCTGTTTAGTAGAGTTTAATCTGAAGAATTAAACCAGGACAAACACTAAACAATCCTTCAGTGGTATCAGAGCCATTGGTTCTATTAGGATTTCTTGTTAGAATCATGTTTAGGTTGTTTAGAAGTGTTTGAATCAATCTATGCTTGAAATTGATAAGAAAACACTTAAGAAACAAATGTTAAAAACCTAAACTAAAATTGCATCGACCGATGCATAACAAGGATCGGATTGACGCACGGACCGATCGCTTTGCGGATCGAGTCGCGTGGCCATTCCGATCGCGAGAGATGGATCGATCAGCCGAGTGGATCGCATGGATCGATCGCACGATCGCATGGATCCAATCGCGTCTCGTCCCTCTCTCGACCCGAGCCACCCCGTCTCGCGTCCCGTCCCGTCCCGATCGCGTGTTGCTTGCGGCTGTCCCGATCGTTCTCTCGATCGCGTGAAGCTTGCGTCGCGATCGTGATCGGTTCGTGACCAATCGGTTCGGTTTTGGTTGATGGTTTCGGTTTAAAATAATTAAAACTTGATCGTCACGGTTTAATAATTACAGACTTAATAAAATTTATTAGATCTGGTTAAACCGTGATAAGAAATCCAATGTCGTAAATAAATTGGATTTAGTGCCTAAACCAGTGGTTTTCTAATTTGATTTGGTTGGACCAAATAAATTGAGAAAATCCGGTTTAGTAAATAACCGGTTAACAATTGTGGTTATCGTAGTAATTAATCTTGGTTAGACCAATTTTAATGAACCAGACCGGTTATGTCATTTAATTGGGCAATTGGGTTATGTCTTGGACATAGACCAATTCTTGGGCCTTGGGCCAAGAAGTTAAAACAATTGGGCCAGTTATTTGAGTCTTTTCTTTAGATTTAATTTAAAATCTTTTTAATAATTAAAATTTGATTTTAAAATTAATCAGTTTCCAAAATTTCAAATTAGAAAGTTTCTTAGAATAGAAGTTTCTAGATTTGCATGTTTTGGATATTTAGGAAATTT
Source organism: Orychophragmus violaceus (assembly GCA_030180135.1). Lineage (NCBI taxonomy): Eukaryota > Viridiplantae > Streptophyta > Magnoliopsida > Brassicales > Brassicaceae > Orychophragmus > Orychophragmus violaceus. The sequence goes on from CM058232.1 coordinate 42,900,495, forward strand.
CTATAGTTAGAAATTTTCCATATTTAGGAAGTTTCCAATTATAAAAGTTTCCAAAAACAGTAGGTTTCCAAAAATGGAAAGTTTCCAAAAATAGTAATCTTCTATTTTGGGATGAATTTTAAGAAAACCTATAAACCTCAAATAATATCAAGCGTTGGATGTCTTGTCCAGTCTATGTCAGCTGTTGAAACCCATTCAATTGTACACATGGCCTTACAGTGTGAGGATGTCTATCTTTTGCGTGGGTAAGACAGTTTGTGATTCATTAATGTCATTGGGAGTCCCAGACATTAGTGATTACATGACTGTATAGTCTGGTTTTCTTGACTGGGTCATCGGGAGTCCCGGACCTTGAGACATCAGTGTGGATTGGGCCTCGGGCCCAGATTCACAACCAAGAGTTATATCACGGATATAATTAGCCGAAATAGGGCTTACCGATATAAGCTAAGGTTGGGTGACGGCCAGTGGCCCACTTTGATCTTAGTTATATGTGGATCTTGGAATCATTATATTCTTTTGAGGGTAACTAATGTTATGGAATATAATGCGAGTTTACTCATATTGAACATATAAACTAAAATCCTTTTTATCTTAAATTTCAGCAATGACTACAACAAGCACACAAAACACATTCTCAATCCGGTCAGTTCTCAACAAGGAGAAGCTGACTGGAACGAACTTCCTGACGTGGTCAAGGAACTTGAGGCTGGTCCTCAAGCAGGAGAAGAAGGAATATGTCCTTCGTGATCCCCTCCCCGAGAGGCCTCCTAACAATGCCGCCAGGAATCTGCATAATGCTTGGGAAAAGCATTCGTCAGATGAAAATGATGTCTATTGCCTGATGTTGGCGACCATGACTCCTGAGCTGCAAATGCAGTTCGAGAGTGTGCTGTCGCCCATCGAGATAATGGCAAGCCTGAAATTGCTTCTTCAGGAGCAGGCAAGGACTGAGAGGTTCCAGACAGTTAAGAACCTCTTGGACTGTAAGATGGCTGCAAATGCGGCAGTGAGTCCTCATGTCTTGAAGATGATGGGTTATCTTGATCATCTTCAGAAACTCGACTGCCCTATCAGCCAGGAACTTGCCTGCGACATCCTTCTGCAGTCTTTACCTGCAAGCTATGATCAGTTCATTCTGAACTTCAATATGCATGGCTTGAGTAATACATTGCCTGAGCTTCACGGAATGCTCAAGACTGCAGAGCCCAGCTTGAGGAAAGCCAAGGACCCCAACGTGCTTATGGTGCAAAAGGGCAAGGGCTTTAAGAAATCCTCTGCCAAGGACAAGGGAAAGGCTAAGGCTGTTCAAGTCTCGGACAAGGACACGCCAAAGCCCAAGCCCAAGTCCAAGGCTGGGCCTACTGACATCTGCAGGTTCTGCAAAGAACCAGGGCATTGGAGGAGAGAATGTAAGAAATTCCTGGAAGGTCTAAAGGAATTGAAGAATAAGACTCTGGAGACTTCTTCATCAGGTATTTTTGTTATAGAAGTTAATACAACTACTTCTGATAATACCTCATGGGTTATGGATACTGGTTGTGGGGCTCATATTTGTACTAATATGTAGGCACTCAGCAACAGTAGGAGGCTGAAGCAAGGACAAGTGGAGCTACGAGTTGGGAATGGAGCGAAAGTTCCTGCACTAGCTGTAGGCACATACTTGTTGTCTTTACCTTCGGGATTGGTTTTAGAACTCAATAATTGTTATTTTGTACCTGCGATAAGCAGAAATATTATTTCAATTTCATTGTTGGATTTGGAAGGTTATGATTTTTCAGTTAAGAATAAATTATGTTCCTTCAATCGCAACAATTTGTTCTATGGTTGTGCCCCTCTTACGAATGGGCTTTACATACTTGATCAATCCGCGACAATTTATAACATTAATACCAAACGGTTCAAACCTAATGAGGAGAACCGAACGTTTCTATGGCATTGTCGTTTAGGGCACATCAGTGAGAAACGCATTAAGAGGCTCCATTCGAATGGACTTCTTGGCTCATTTGACTTTGAGTCATGTGAGAAATGCGAATCCTGCCTGATGGGCAAAATGACGCGGGCCCCCTTTAATAAACCCAACGAGAGGGCCAGTGACTTATTGGGCCTGATACACACTGATGTGTGTGGCCCAATGTCCACAAATGCAAGAGGAAACTATCAGTACTTCATTACCTTCACTGATGATTTAAGTAGGTATGGATATGTTTATTTAATGAAACATAAGTCTGAGTCGTTTGAGAGATTCAGAGAGTTCCAAAATGAAGTACAGAACCAACTTGGCAAAAGCATTAAAGCTCTTCGGTTCGACCGAGGAGGAGAATACTTGAGCCAAGAGTTCAATGATCATCTGAGAGAGTGTGGGATAGTTTCCCAACTCACTCCTCCTGGAACACCTCAATGGAATGGTGTGTCTGAGAGGAGGAATCAGACCTTATTGGATATGGTTCGGTCTATGATGATTCACACAGACCTTCCAATATCCCTTTGGGGATATGCTCTGCTAACAGCAGTGTTCACTCTAAATAGAGCGCCATCAAAAGCAGTAGCTAAGACACCATATGAATTATGGACTGGGGAAGCTCCAGTGCTGTCTTATCTTAGAATTTGGGGTTGTGAAGCCTATGTCAAGAGATTGATCTCTGACAAGCTTACACCAAAGTCTGATAAATGCTACTTCATTGGTTATCCGAAGGAGACCAAGGCTTATTACTTCAACCTACGATCCGAGAACAAGATTTTTGTTGCCCGAGATTGTAATTTTCTTGAGAGGGAGTTTCTCTCTAAGAAAAACAGTGGGAGTAAGGTACTGCTTGAAGAAATTCAAGATGAACGGGATACTGCTCAACCTAATGAGGAAGAGCAGCAGGAGGACCTACAAGAAATTATAGAGCCTGAACCTGTGGTACCTGAAGTTCGAAGATCCGGGAGGATCCGTCACGAACCCGAAAGATATCAAGGATTCCTCGTGACTAACTGTCATGATCTTCTGATCATTGATGGTGATGAACCATCGAACTTCAATCAAGCCATGATGGGCCCAGATTCCTCTAAGTGGCGTAAGGCCACTGATTCCGAAATGGACTCCATGTCGGTCAACCAAGTGTTTTCTTTGGTTGACTTACCCGCTGGTGTAAAAGCCATCGAGTGCAAATGGATCTTCAAGAAGAAGATTGACGTGGATGGGAATGTCCAGATTTATAAAGCCAGGTTGGTGGCAAAAGGTTTCAGGCAAGTTCACGGTGTGGACTATGATGAAACCTATTCCCCAGTGGCTATGATGAAATCTATTCGGATTCTACTAGCAACTGCAGCTTTTCATGATTATGAAATTTGGCAGATGGACGTGAAAACCGCCTTCCTGGATGGTATTCTGGAAGAGGATGTGTATATGACGCAACCTGACGGTTACATAGATCCAAAGAATGCTGGGAAAGTATGCAAGCTTCATAAATCCATTTATGGATTGAAGCAAGCATCGAGGAGCTGGAATCTTCGTTTTGATGAAGCGATCAAAAATTTTGACTTCATCAAAAACGAAGAAGAACAATGCGTGTATAAGAAGACTAGTGGGAGCAAGATAGTATTTCTTATTCTGTATGTCGATGACATACTGCTTCTCGGAAACGACGTACCAATGCTGCGGTCGGTAAAGGACTGGCTTGGAAGTTGTTTTTCCATGAAAGACATGGGTGAAGCCACATACGTTCTTGGAATCCGGATCTACCGGGATAGATCTAAAAGGCTGATAGGCTTGTGTCAAGATTCATACATTGACAAAGTCCTGCATAGATTCAGCATGGCAGATTCCAAGAAGGGCTTCACGCCAATGGTACATGGCACAACGCTAAGCAAGAAGCAGAGCCCTACGACGGCTGCTGAGCTTGAGCGCATGAAGAATATTCCTTATGCATCTGCAATAGGATCTGTCATGTATGCCATGATCTGTACTCGTCCTGATGTTGCTTATGTTGGAATTGTGTCCAGTAATCTCGGTACTGTCTCTAGAAAGTAAGAGTATGTCAAAGATCAGACATAAGTCATATAATGCTGGGGATCATGATGGCTTGCTAGAGTCCGCTCATGATCTATAAGTCTTGGACTTATTGCCTTTATTATATGATCCCATATGGGTCACACGCCTAAGCTAACAGGAAAATGTGTTGGAACGGCTTAGCAGAAGTACGGTAAAAGTGCCAGGCATTTGTCGTACTAAGAGAGAGACTAATGGGTCTGATTATTTAATCAGATTGGTATTTTGGGCCCAAAAGCCCAAAAGGGAAAGAGAAGGCTTTTATAAACTAAAAGCCAAGTCTTTTCTCCCAAACCCTAGCCTCCCCAGCCGCGAGCCTCTCTCTCTCTGCGCGCCTCTCTCCTCGTGGTCTAGCAGCCATTCCTGTGATCGCGTGTGTGAACCTTTGGAGGATTCATCCCTCGGTGTATCTCTCTGATCTCTGACCTGTTCTATTCCTTCCGCTGCAACAAACAGGTAAAAGGTGAGATCATCTAATGTTTCTATTCAAGAGAACCTAGATCTGTATGTTTAGGTTGATATGAATCTGTGAATTACATCAGGATCAACTAAACAGTTCCTACAGTGGTATCAGAGCCATTGGTTCTTAGGATTTCTTGTTTTAGATTCATGTTTAGGTTGTTTAATCTGTTTAGAAGTGTTCTGAATCAACTACTGATAAGAAAAACACTTAAGAATCAGAATTGAAATCTAAACACATTAATCGGATCACAGACAAGCTATATGACTTGTTTTTGGTGATCGGCCGTGAGTTGGACCGGTCGGACGGACGGGATCGCGGGTCGGACGGTCGGGATGGTCGGATTGGATCGGATCGGATCGTACGATCGATCGCGATCGATCGTCGCGTCGCGTCCGGTTGCTCGTCCCGATCGCGTCTCGGCCATGTCCCGTCCCGCTCGCGTGCGTAGCATCCCGATCGCTCGGCGATCGTGGAAGCGTCCGTCCGAGTGACCCAAGCTGTCCCGGCTGTTGCGTCCCGTCCGAAGCTGCGCATCGCCTCGATCTCGGATCGTTGGCGGCTTGCGGCTGGACGATGGTCGCGAAGCTAGGGCTGACGTGAAAGTCACGGTTCAGCAATTGGATCGGTTCGGTTCGTTTTGGCGGTTCGGTTCAAAACTTAATTAAAATTATTCGTTCTGGTTTAATAAACAGATTTAATAATTTTATTAAATCTGGTTAAACCGGAATAAGAAATCCAATGTCGAAAGAAATATTGGATTTAGTGCCTAAACCAGGAATTTCTAATTTGATTTGGTTGGACCAAATAAATTGAGAAATTCCGGTTTAGTAAATAACCGGTTGACAATTGTGGTCATCGTAGTAATTAAAACTTGGTTAGACCAGTTTTAATGAACCAGACCGGTTATGTCAAATAATTGGACAATTGGGTCATGTCTTGGACATGGACCAATTCTTGGGCCTCGGGCCAAGAAGTTAAAACAATTGGGCCAATTATTTGAGTCTTTCTTCAGATCAATTTAAAATTTATTTTATAAAATTATAAAGTCGATTTTAAATTAAAGTTTCCGAAATTTTGAAATTAGAAAGTTTCTTAAAATAGAAGTTTCTGGATTTGCGGGTTTTGGATTTTTAAGAAATTTCTAAAGTTAGAAAGTTTCCGGTTTTAGAAAGTTTCCAATTTTAGAAAGTTTCCAAAAATAGTAGGTTTCCAAAAATGGAAAGTTTCCCGAAATAGTAATCTTCTATTTTGGGAATAAAATTTTAATAAACCTACAAACCTCATATAATATCAAGCGTTGGATGTCTTGTCCAGGCTATGTCAGCTGTCAAAGCCCATTCAATTGCATTCATGGCCTTACAGTGTGAGGATGTCTGCTTTTGCGTGGGTAAGACAGTTTGTGATTCATAAATGTCATTGGGAGTCCCAGACATTAATGATTACATGACTGTATAGTCTGGTTTTCTTGACTAGGCCATCGGGAGTCCCGGGCCTTGAGACATCAGAGTGGATTGGGACTCGGGCCCAGATTCACAACCAAGAGTTATATCACGGATATAATTAGCCGACATAGGGCTTACCGATATAAGCTAAGATTGGGTGACGGCCAGTGGCCCACTTTAATCTTAGTTATATGTGGATCTTGGAATCATTATATTCTATTGAGGGTAACTTAGGTTATTGAATATAATGCGTGATTAATCATATTAAATTTTAATACGAGATTAGTCATTTTGAACATAATAACTAATACCCTTTTTATTTATATATTTCAGATATGACTACTACAAGCACACAAAACACATTCTCGATCCGGTCTGTTCTCGAGAAGGAGAAGCTGACTGGAACGAACTTCCTGACATGGTCAAGGAACTTGAGGCTGGTCCTCAAGCAGGAGAAGAAGGATTATGTCCTTCGTGATCCCCTCCCCGAGAGGCCTCTTGCCAATGCTGCCAGGACTCTGCACAATGCTTGGGAAAAGCATTCGTCAGATGAAAATGATGTTTATTACCTGATGTTGGTGACAATGACTCCTGAGCTGCAAAAACAGTTCGAAAGTGTATTGTCTCCCATCGAGATAATGGCAAGCCTGAAATCGCTTTTTCAGGAGCAGGCTAGGACCGAGAGGTTCCAGACAGTTAAGAACCTCTTGGACTGCAAGTTGGCTGCGAATGCGGCAGTGAGTCCTCATGTCTTGAAGATGATGGGTTATCTCGATCATCTTCAGAAACTCGACTGCCCAATCAGCCAAGAACTTGCGTGCGACATCATTCTGCAGTCTTTACCTGCAAGCTATGATCAGTTCATTCTGAACTTTAATATGCATGGCTTGAGTAAGACACTACCTGAGCTTCACGGAATGCTCAAGACTGCAGAGCCCAACTTGAGGAAAACTGCCAAGGACCCCAGTGTGCTTATGGTGCAAAAGGGCAAGGGCTTTAAGAAATCCTCTGCTAAGGATAAGGGAAAGGCCAAGGCTGTCCAAGTCGAGGACAAGGACACGCCAAAGCCCAAGCCCAAGTCCAAGGCTGGGCCAACTGACATATGCAGGTTCTGTAAAGAACCAGGGCATTGGAGGAGAGAATGTAAGAAATTCCAAGAAGGTCAAAAGGAATTGAAGAAGAAGACTCTCGAGACTTCTTCGACAGGTATTTTTGTTATAGAAGTTAATACAACTACTTCTGATAATACCTCATGGGTTATGGATACTGGTTGTGGGGCTCATATTTGTACTAATATGCAGGCACTCAGCAACAGTAGAAGACTGAAGCAAGGACAAGTAGAGCTACGAGTTGGGAATGGAGCGAAAGTTCCAGCACTAGCTGTAGGAACATACTTGTTGTCTTTACCTTCGGGATTGATTTTAGAACTCAATAATTGTTATTTTGTACCTGCTATAAGCAGAAATATTATTTCAATTTCTTTGTTGGATTTGGAAGGTTATGATTTTTCAGTTAAGAATAAATTATGTTCCTTCAATCGCAACAATTTGTTCTATGGTTCTGCCCCTCTTACGAATGGGCTTTACATACTCGATCAATCCGCGCCAATTTATAACATTAATACAAAACGGTTTAAACCTAATGAGGAAAACCGAACGTTTCTATGGCATTGTCGTTTAGGGCACATCAGCGAGAAACGCATCAGGAGGCTCCATTCGAATGGACTTCTTGGCTCATTTGACTTTGAGTCATGTGAGAAATGCGAATCCTGCATGATGGGCAAAATGACACGGGCCCCCTTTAATAAACCTAACGAGAGGGCCAGTGACTTATTGGGCCTGATACACACTGACGTGTGTGGCCCAATGTCCACAAATGCAAGAGGAAACTATCAGTACTTCATTACCTTCACTGATGATTTCAGTAGGTATGGATATGTTTATTTGATGAAACATAAGTCTGAATCTTTTGAGAAGTTCAGAGAATTCCAAAATGAAGTACAGAACCAACTTGGCAAAAGCATTAAGGCTCTTCGGTCCGACCGAGGAGGAGAATACTTAAGCCAGGAATTCAGTGATCATCTGAGAGAGTGTGGGATCGTATCCCAACTCACTCCTCCTGGAACACCTCAATGGAATGGTGTGTCTGAGAGGAGAAATCGGACCTTATTGGATATGGTTCGATCTATGATGAGTCACACAGACCTTCCAATATCCCTTTGGGGATATGCTCTGCTAACAGCAGTGTTCACTCTAAATAGAGCGCCATCAAAAGCAGTAGCAAAGACACCATATGAATTATGGACTGGAGTGGCTCCAGTGCTGTCTTATCTCAGAATTTGGGGTTGTGAAGCCTATGTCAAGAGATTAATCTCAGATAAGCTTACACCAAAATCTGATAAATGCTACTTCATTGGTTATCCACGGGAAACCAAGGCTTATTACTTCTATCTGCGTTCCGAGAACAAGATCTTTGTTGCCCGGGATTGTAACTTTCTTGAGAGGGAGTTTCTCTCTAAGAAAGACAGTGGGAGTAAGGTACTGCTTGAAGAAATTCAAGATGAACAGGATACTGCTCAACCTAATGAGGAAGAGCAGCAGGAGGACCTACAAGAAATTGTAGAGCCTGAACCTGTAGTACCTGAAGTTCGAAGATCCGGGAGGATCCGTCACGAACCCGAGAGATATCAAGGATTCCTCGTGACTGACTGTCATGATCTTTTGATCATTGATGGTGATGAACCATCGAACTTCAATCAAGCCATGATGGGCCCAGATTCCTCTAAGTGGCGCAAGGCCACTGATTCCGAAATGGACTCCATGTCGGTCAACCAAGTGTTTTCGTTGGTTGACTTACCCGCTGGTGTAAAAGCCATCGAGTGCAAATGGATCTTCAAGAAGAAGATTGACGTGGATGAAAATGTCCAGATTTATAAAGCCAGGTTGGTGGCAAAAGGTTTCAGACAAGTTCACGGAGTGGATTACGATGAAACCTATTCACCAGTGGCTATGATGAAATCTATTCGGATTCTACTAGCAACTGCAGCTTTTCATGATTATGAAATTTGGCAGATGGACGTGAAAACCGCCTTCCTGAATGGTATTCTGGAAGAGGATGTGTATATGACACAACCTGACGGTTACATAGATCCAAAGAATGCTGGAAAAGTATGCAAGCTTCATAAATCCATTTATGGATTGAAGCAAGCATCGAGGAGCTGGAATCTTCGTTTTGATGAAGCGATCAAGCAATTTGACTTCATTAGAAACGAAGAAGAACAATGCGTGTATAAGAAATCTAGTGGGAGCAAAATTATATTTCTTATTCTGTATGTCGATGACATACTGCTTCTCGGAAACGACGTTCCAATGCTGAAGTCTGTAAAAGACTGGCTTGGAAGTTGTTTTTCCATGAAAGACATGGGTGAAGCCGCATACGTTCTTGGAATTAGGATCTATCGGGATAGACCTAAGAGGCTGATAGGCTTGTGTCAAGACTCATACATTGACAAAGTCCTACAAAGATTCAGCATGAAAGATTCCAAGAAGGGCTTCACGCCAATGGTACATGGCACAACGCTAAGCAAGAAGCAGAGACCCACGTCGGCTGCTGAGCTTGAGCGCATGAAGAATATTCCTTATGCATCTGCAATAGGATCTGTCATGTATGCCATGATCTGTACTCGTCCTGATGTTGCTTATGCATTGAGCATGACGAGTAGATACCAGTCAAATCCAGGTGAAAACCATTGGATTGCCGTAAAGAATATCTTGAAGTATCTAAGACATACTAAGGATAAATTCTTGGTGTACGGTGGAAGAGATGTGCTTAAAGTCAGTGGATTCACGGACGCAAGTTTCCAGACAGACACAGATGATTTCCGGTCACAGTCCGGTTATGTCTTTTGTCTGAATGGCGGTGCAGTAAGTTGGAGAAGCTCCAAGCAGGACACCGTTGCTGATTCCACTACAGAAGCTGAATATATCGCCGCCTCAGAAGCTGCGAAGGAAGCTGTTTGGATACGAAAGTTCATTATTGAACTGGGTGTGATACCAGATGCGGCTGAGCCTCTGGCACTGTTTTGTGACAACAATGGTGCTATAGCTCAGGCAAAGGAACCAAGATCACACCAGAAATCCAAGCATGTTCTAAGAAGATTTCACTTGATACGTGACATCATTAATAGAAAGGAAGTCAAGATCAACCGAGTTCAGACAGATGATAATGTCGCTGATCCGTTGACAAAGCCACTCCCAAGGCCTAAGCTCGAGTTTCTGACTGAAGCTGTAGGCATTAGAGACATTGAAATGTAATCTAAATTTGAGTGGGAGTTTGAGGGCTTTTATTTAGTTATTTGATATGTTCTTGTAAAACATTCTTATGTTTAATGAAATTATTATTTCAAGATTATTTTAACTGTGATGAAATAATCGTTCCAAAGTGATATGAATCATTTTGTAGGTCATCGAAGTAAATGACTTGATCGTGAGTCATCGAAGTCATTTAGCTTGATCATGAGACCCTATATTTGATGGATGTTTTATATCATCCCGTCCCTAGTCGAAGGTTGTTAAAATTGGAACACCAACAACCGTGTGAGATTGGATTGATACGTGACTTATGACAAAGTCTCAATGTGTCATAGATGCGCGGCATCAAAGTCAGTACATAGGTGTATGTTGGGAACATACGACCGGACAAGACCCGCTTATAAGAACTCTTCAGGATATTTATATCTGTGTCATAAGAGGTTCTTACTACGACTATAGAGTATAGTCCTTAGACCTGAGTTCGCATGCATGTGACTGCACATGGACTGATGCACTTTGATCATTGTCTAACGCTATCGTTCTGCGATAGTTATAAGGACCTTGTTTGGGTACATTATGAAATGAGTAGTTTACAGTGATGGAACAAGACGGAATTTGTCCCTCCAATATATATGGAGTGAATATCTCTAGGCCAATCGGAGATTTGAATACTGGAGAATGCATGGCCATGCTCAAACGGACTTTCCCGAGTCGTTTGGATTGTCAGTATCAAATCAGAGTCCGATGAACAAGATTAGGCTTTATAAGGATGACACTAATCTTGCCTTATGACTAATCGAGATATTGAGACAAAAGGATTATGAATACAGAGATTCCAGTACAAGTGGGAGATTGTTGGAATTGTGTCCAGTAATCTCGGTACTGTCTCTAGAAAGTAAGAGTATGTCAAAGATCAGACATAAGTCATATAATGCTGGGGATCATGATGGCTTGCTAGAGTCCGCTCATGATCTATAAGTCTTGGACTTATTGCCTTTATTATATGATCCCATATGGGTCACACGCCTAAGCTAACAGGAAAATGTGTTGGAACGGCTTAGCAGAAGTACGGTAAAAGTGCCAGGCATTTGTCGTACTAAGAGAGAGACTAATGGGTCTGATTAAATCCATGGGATTTAATCAGATTGGTATTTTGGGCCCAAAAGCCCAAAAGGGAAAGAGAAGGCTTTTATAAACTAAAAGCCAAGTCTTTTCTCCCAAACCCTAGCCTCCCCAGCCGCGAGCCTCTCTCTCTCTGCGCGCCTCTCTCCTCGTGGTCTAGCAGCCATTCCTGTGATCGCGTGTGTGAACCTTTGGAGGATTCATCCCTCGGTGTATCTCTCTGATCTCTGACCTGTTCTATTCCTTCCGCTGCAACAAACAGGTAAAAGGTGAGATCATCTAATGTTTCTATTCAAGAGAACCTAGATCTGTATGTTTAGGTTGATATGAATCTGTGAATTACATCAGGATCAACTAAACAGTTCCTACAGCTTATGCATTGAGCATGACGAGTAGATACCAGTCAAATCCAGGTGAAAACCACTGGATTGCCGTCAAGAATATCCTGAAGTATCTAAGACATACTAAGGATAAGTTCTTGGTGTACGGCGGAAGTAATGTGCTTGAAGTCAGTGGATTCACGGACGCAAGTTTCCAGACAGACCAAAATGATTTCCGGTCACAGTTCGGTTATATCTTTTGTCTGAATGGCGGTGCAATTAGTTGGAGAAGCTCCAAGCAAGACACCATTGCTGATTCCACTACAGAAGCTGAATATGTCGCCGCCTCAGAAGCAGCGAAGGAAGCTGTTTGGATACGAAAGTTCATTATTGAACTAGGTGTGATACCGAATGCAGCTGAGCCTCTGGCACTGTTTTGTGATAACAATGGTGCTATAGCTCAGGCAAAGGAACCAAGATCACACCAGAAATCCAAGCATATACTAAGAAGATTTCACTTGATACGTGACATCATTAATAGAAAGGAAGTCAAGATCAGCCGAGTTCCGACAGATGATAATGTCGCTGATCCGTTGACAAAGCCACTCCCAAGGCCTAAGCTCGAGTACCTGACTGAAGCTGTAGGCATTAGAGACATTGAAATGTAATCTAAATTTGAGTGGGAGTTTGAGGGCTTTATTTAGTTATTGATATGTTCTTGTAAAACATTTGAGATGTTTAATAATAAAATTATTTTCAAGATTATTTTAACTGTGATGAAATAATCGTTCCAAAATGATATGAACCATTTTATAGGTCATCGAAGTAAGTGACTTGATCTTGAGTCATTGAAGTCATTTAGCTTGATCATGAGACCCTATATTTGATAGATGGTTTATATCATCCTGTCCCTAGTCGAAGGTTGTTGAAATTGGAACACCAACAACCGCGTGAGACTAGATTGGTATGTGACTTATGACAAAGTCTCAGGATGTCATAGATGCACGGCATCAAAGTCAGTACATAGGTGTATGTTGGGGTACATACGACCGGACATGACCCGCTTATAAGAACTCTTCAGGATATTTATATCTGTGTCATAAGAGATTCTTACTACGACTATAGAGTATAGTCCTTAGACCTGAGTTCGCATGCATGTGACTGCACATCAACTGATGCGCTTTGATCATTGTCTAACGCTGTCGTTAAGCGATAGTTATAAGGACCTTGTTTGGGTGTATTATGAAATGAGTAGTTTACAGTGATGGAACAAGACGGGATTTGTCCCTCCAATATAAATGGAGTGAATATCTCTAGGCCAATCGGAGATTTGAATACTGGAAAATGCATGGCCATGCTCAAACGGACTGTCCCGAGTCGTTTGGATTGTCAGTATCAAATCAGAGTCCGATGAACAAGATTAGGCTTTATAAGGATGACACTCATCTTGCCTTATGACTAATCGAGATATTGAGACAAAAGGAATATGAATACAGAGATTCCAGTACAAGTGGGAGATTGTTGGAATTATGTCCAGTAATCTCTGTACTGTCTCTAGAAAGTAAGAGTATGTCAATGATCAGACATAAGTCATATAATACTGGGGGTCATGATGGCTTGCTAGAGTCCGCTCATGATCTATAAGTCATGGATTTATTGCCTTTATTATATGATCCCATATGGGTCACACGCCTAAGCTAACAGGAAATTATGAGAGAACGGTTTAGCAGAAGTACGGTAAAAGTGCTAGGCATTTACTGTACTTAGAGAGATTAAAGGGCCTGATTAAATCTAAGGGATTTAATCAGACTGGGATTTGGGCCCAAAAGCCCAACAGAACTAGACAAGGGTTTTTATAACTAAAAACTTGACCTAGCTCTCCCAATTCTCTCAACACTCTGCGCCTCCCATCTCTCTCTCTGCGCCTCCCTCTCTGTGGTCTAGCAGCCAATTTTCTGAAGTGTGCGTGTGTGAACCTCTGGAGGAGCTGTCCCTTGGCGGTTCTGCTGATATCTGACAATACCTCTCTAATCCGCTGCATAAACAAGGTATTAGGTGAGATCCCTTTATGTTTCTGCAAGAGAACCTAGATCCAATCTATTTAGTAGAGTTTAATCTGAAGAATTAAACCAGGACAAACACTAAACAATCCTTCAAAACCACCATCTCCTCTTCTCCAGTATCAGGAATTGAAACTTCGCTAATCCGAGCTTCTTGTTCTAACTCAGTGCTAAAGGTTTGACCATCGACCTTAGGCCTTCGCAGCATATCCATCTCGAAATGTAAAGGTTCATCTCCCAGGTGTAGATCGATCAGACCATGCCTCACGTCAATCTTCGCTCCAGCTGTGGCTAAGAAAGGTTGTCCTAAAATCAGAGGATCATCCGGTTCACTATAGTACCTTAACACCACAAAGTCCGTTGGGATTAGATAGTTCCCAACTCTGACGGGGACGTCCTCAAGAACTCTTGCGGGAATCCTCCTTGACTGGTCAGCTAGGATTAGGCGTATCTTGGTGGGCGCAAACTCTGTCATCCCCAATCTATCTGCCGCAGAGTATGGCATGAGATTTCCAGCAGCTCCTAGGTCACACAGAGAACGCTTGAAGCCATTCTCGAAGATAGAGCAATCCAGTACAAATACACCAGGATCTGGTAGCTTCTTAGGAATTTGATTTGACAACATGTCACTGATTTGTTTGGGAAGCATCACCACCCATTCTTCCAGATCCTCATCTATGGGTATTATCCTCTCAATGTATTTCTGTAGACAAGGATGATATTGTAAAACATCAGCTAGTGGATCCTTTTTCAGCCTTTTGTTCATCACTGCTAAGCGCTCAGCTTCATCAAGCTCCTGTTTAGACTTCGCAATCAACCTAGGGAGGCGTGTTGGGGGTTTATAAGTTTCACCTTCAGCTTCTACACCAAACATTGGCAAGTTTTGGCTCTCTCGCATAGGGTGTCGACCGACGTTGGAATGGTGTCGGTCGACATTATCCAATTCACCACTGATGTCGACTCCATAATCGGCCATGCTCGACTTCTATTCGTCATGAGAACTCGAAATCCCGTTTGTAAGTCGGTGTCGACCGACGTTGAGGTCCAAATCGATCGACACTGAGATTTCACTCTCGGGTTTTTTTATTATCTTCAACTAGTTCAGCTGTCTTAAACTCAAATTTCTCTCCTTGATTTGATCCATCATCAATTTGAACTGACCAAGCTTTGATGTGTGTGTCCATAACATTATTTCCCTTAACTGAGCTTGAAATTTGGTTCACTTGTGTATCCAACTGCTTCACATGTGTACTTAATGATTCATACTTTCCATTCAGATCTTCATACAAAGCATACAACTTCTTGTTGAAATCCACAGTGATCTTAGTTTTACCTTCCAACATCCGCTCCAGCATAGCTTCCATCTTGCTCTCATGAGCATTAGCAGTAGGAGGTGTCTGATATGAGGATGATCCATAGTTCCTCTGATAAGAATTACCTTGCTGAAGGTTTCTGATAACCAGCAGTATGTCCATAGCCTGAAGAGTTTTGGTTGCTTGTGAAAGCACTCTTCTGTCCACCATTAAAGAACCTATTACCTTGCGTATTACCAAACCTGTTTCCTTGAAATCCAGAGCCACTAATGTAGTTCACATCCTCTTCTTGGTTATCTTCTTCACCCTCAAATACCTCAACATCCTGAGCAAAATGGACAGCCTTCTTTGCAGTCAACAAGTTGTGAATAGAGTCCAACTTATTCTTGAATTCAATCATCTCCAGCTTATCAACCTTCCCACCAGATTCTTTCCTTCTTCTATCAGAAGTCTTGGTGCTATTGCTGCTCACCAAGTTGTCAATTAGCACTCTAGCCTGCTCATGATATCTTGTATTGAAATTGCCATTGCTGGCATTATCCAATGCAGACTGGTAGTGGAGATCAATACCTCTGAAGAATATGCCCAGCAGCGTCACTTCAGAGAATCCATGGTGAGGACAGTCACAATGATACATCTTAAATCTCATCCAAGCATACTTAAGAGGCTCTGTAGGACCTTGAGTGAAGGTGAGAATATCCTGTCTCGACTGATCAGAGCGAGCATTATCATAAAAGTGCCTCAAAAACTCCCTCTTCACAGCGTCCCAAGTGGTATACTTCCTTGTTGGAAGTTGTTTCAGCCAAGTTGCAGCCTCTCCAGCGAGAGAGTAGGGGAAAAGCTTGAGATACAGATAGTCATAGTTTACCCCATTATACTTCATTCCAGTGATGAAGTCTTCAAAATCATCAATATGCTCCATGGGCTGCTCATGTGGGAGACCATGGAAAGGATTCTGCCTCAGAAGAGAGTAATAGACAGTCTTGATTTCGAAGTCATTCCTCTCAAATAAAGGAGGTACAATTGATGACCGGTTAGCATAGAACTCATCCGGACGGTTGTAGTCAGCAAGGGTCCTCTCATCAGCAGGAGGATTAATCATCTGCCCTTGACCTTGGGGCTGTTCAGGCGCAGGTTTAGGGATCACACGTCCCTCAGCATCAATCCTTTGCCCAGCATCATTGTACCGGTTGTTCTGGTCGTCTCTCAGAACACCCTCAGTATCAGGTCTCTTAATCAAGCGATTGTTATTCATCCTTGCTCGTTGGCCTTTTCTGTTTGTTCTCTCAAGTCTAGCAAGTTCCTCAAGCCCGAGGTTCACAAGTTCTTCGCTCTGGTTGCTTCGAGTGTGTCGACTTGGCATACAGAGAACTCAAAATCTCTGTTCCGCAGTCGATGTCGAGCGACGCTGATGAAGGAATCGATCGACACTAAAGGCGTCTGTCGATTTCCTGCACAACCAAAAACAAATCAAACAAGAGAAAAATCAGTAACAAAGAAAATAAAAACGACTTCGACTCAACTATAGGACAAAATCTATCGGCGAACTCAGTTGAGTCCCCGGCAACGGCGCCAAAAACTTGATAGGTCTAAAGTTTTACTCCCTATTCTACTGCAAGTGCACAATTATGCTATTGTAGTACTTAGGGTATCGAATCCACAAGGACTCACGGTCACACGATAGATTGTATGTATTCAAGTTAAGCTAAATCAAATCAGAGAATGCAGTAAACAAAAAGCAATAAACTAGAAAGGTGTTTTCGGATGGAGAAAGACATCAGACTTAGGAATTTCTCGGGAATTATGCTATGCCGGATACTTAACTAACATGATTCAAATTAAGCGCAGTTCAAGAACTAGAAACACAATACTAAACAATCCAACTCTCGCTGAGATTGTTTCTGTATCTAGCAACCTTGTGATCCAAATCTCTTTGCGATCCTAGAGTTCTAAACAAGCATTAAGAACAGGTTCTATCGGTTCACAATTTTCCTAGACCAAATCTCTTTGTACCTAGTCAAATTGCACTCTAAGTTTGGGTCAGATTATAACTCACACTCTCGTGCTATTGCTAATTATCTCAGATTTATTACTCACACTCTCGTGCTATTGTTAATTAAGTGCAACTTAGGTGATGAATGATAAGATAGTGAATCCTAATCAACCAGTTATCAAAAAAGCATAAAACCTTTGTGAGAATCCCTAAATCTAACTAGGTTACTACTCAGACATAGAAGCAATTAAACAACACATCATGAATAGAAAACCAGAAACTGAATAGATAAAGCAAAAGGGGTTCGAAATCCTTCTCTCGAGGTTACAAGTAGCAAGAATCAATCCCAACTCAATATCTCTCAATCTCCCTCAAACAAGAACAAGTCAAGAACAAGATAATAGAAATAATAAGTCTGAAACCCTAATAAAACTCTCTAGACACGTTTTGGGGTCAGATTAGAATATAGGGAAACTTCGGGGTCTTTTGTGAAATTCTTCAAAACTTGTCTAAACTCGGCGCATAACTTCTCTCGGGCTCGGTGTCGACCGACATCAAAGGTAGTGTCGGTCGACACTCCATCGTGGTCGAGACACCATCTCCAGCTCGTTGCACAAATCACCAGAAACGTCCCAAAATCCCTCTCTTTGCTCCAAACGCAAGCTTACCTGTAAAAGACTCAATAGACTCTAAAAACCAGGTTAAAGACTCAATATATACAACTATATCATGGTTGAAAACCTAGAAAAACCATGATATATCAACCTTCCTGTGGATAGTGGACATGAACTAATTTATAACTGTCTATATGAATTAGGTGTTAAGATGCAGCGTGTGTGTGTTGATCTATTTCCCTAGTATCCATAAATGTTTAACAAGTATCCATATATGCACATAAATATGGAAACATTATTTTGGGAGGAAGAGTTTAATTGGATGTGTTTTAATATTTTAAAAAAAACGATGAGTTAACCTGAATAATGATGGGTTTGGGAATTATAGATGTATTATTAGTCTGCTAATAGGTAGATGGTTTTGAGGTTTGTATGTACACACATCGATCCTTGCGTGATGTAAGTTTTTAAATTTTTTTTTTTTGTTGAGTATAATGGATATTATGAATAATTTTATAGTTTTAGCTGTGCATGTAGTAGTACATCTGCCAGTTCATCGATGAGTGATGTGAGGTAATGTTGACTATTTTACGGCACCTTGTCTCTGAGAACGTGATGCATCGAGAAATGAATCAAGTACTAATTAATCCATCCATCAAAAAAATTGCGTGAACACCTTTCCGAAATAGACAGAACTAATTAGTGCTTAGGAATTAGTTAATGGATATGATAATACTCGATAGGTAGTTCTATGTAGTGTTACTAGGCATTCAGTCCAAATCTGTAGAAGTCTTGGTATGTTTATATGTAGATGATATGCTCATTATTGGAAGTAATAAAGACATGATCAAATCAGACCAGGACTATGCTTAATAAGAGTGGATAGATAATATATATGTTTAAACTTTGGTAAATAATGGTTAATGACAGTGTATACAAAATTAACATCGTGTCTGTCTAATTGCATACAAAATGTATCCATTTCAACAATTTTGTGGTGGATTCCTACTAACAATAAATGGATAGCCAAATCAAGATTAAAATCTGAGGTCGTGTCTGATGGAAAGTTTGTTACACTGACCCGTGTGGAAGGAATTGAATCATAAAGGTCGTTCCCCCCAAACGTAATTAAGTGTTTGAATAAAAATAATGTTTATCAGTTATCGTGCATAATGATGGCCTGAGAACTCTAAACTATGATTTGATTGCTAAAAAAATTGTGGTTTCGATGTTTGTGATAAATAATTTTGAATATTAAATTAATTTTTAATATGTTAGGATTAATAGATATTTAAGGAAAATGTACAACAATAGAAGATCATCGATAGCATAAAATTTGATATTGATGAATACCGATCAAGAGTCATAGTTTGATACAAAAAACAAAACAAAAATAGAAACGGTATTTCTTACATAATTAAAGATATTTAGGAAAAAAATAATAAATATATCTAGAGTTCAACTTTAGGCACCCCAACTGCCAGCGTTTTGCTTGATTCCGTTTCTCCAACCTCCTGCGTTTTGAACTTAACCGTCGCCCCAACCGCCACCATTTTGCACTCCACCTTGACCCCAACCGCCAGCGTTTTGAACATTTTCTTCACTCCAACCGCCACCGTTTTGCATTGCGGCCTGGTGTCAACCGCCTGGGTTATGCACTCCACCGTTACCCCAACCGCCAGCGACAGGATCTTCAACAATCTCAGGCGATTCGAGGAAAGTCTGGGGAATGATTCAGAAGAAGCATGAAGTCTAAATGGAACATAAACATTTATTTCACATACCGTGACCTTTGACATTTTTATGGAGGATTTCAAACCAATATCTATGAACAGATCAAGGGCATGTCCTTATTCTTCCCTTGTCAACCACATCCCTTATTTGCGCGAGATCGACAGAGATGCCGATAGGCCAGGAGTATCACTCGAACTCCATGACATGCCTCCTGAGAGCACGTATAGCGAAACACGAAAGGAAAGGAATGGTCGAACCTGAATCCAAGGCTGGGGAGATTGATCGACAGATGACTTCGTAACAATACACATCAAGTTTGCGTCCAGTTACGGCGCAACGTTTGATCGTTTGGAAATCTTATGGTTTTCCATTTGTGTACATAAAATCTGAGATTGCCTTCAAAAACACAGCATTTATGTTGTTGGCATCCAAACAGGCGTGTACATCAGGGTTACGCCTTTGCGGTTTTCTTCTGAAGGGACAGCCTGGATAAGTTTCATTTGAAAATGAGTATCCACGTGATCCGCGTCGTCGCGAAGAGTCATGCACACGACTCTAACCCTGAAATATTCTCGAAGGTTATCACTAGCATTCCTGGCAAGGATTGCCCTTCTCAAGTCGGCCGGCATATCTAGAAGAGTGAGATCTGGTTGGTTAGGGCTGGATGATGCAGCTATGCAGGAATTTACTCTTCTCATTTTGGGTGATGTGTATTGAGTGTGTGGATATAGCGTTTGGGTCGACATCTCTTATTTATAGATGACAAATCATCGCAACGTTTCGGTTTCCTTACAACTTTAATTCATTGCATCTGAATGAAAAATTAAATTGCTTAACGTAAACATCTATCCATGTTTTTGACCCATGGATATGTATAATATTATCTGAATGCCTGATTGGTAGTAGTAACTAGCTATCCGCTATATTTGAAGATGGATATAAAGAGGTTAGAGACAGTGCTATCTAAGAAGCTAGGAAGATACAAATTCGTAAATTCAGACTATCTATTTCCGTGTTGTAGTTATAAATGAAGACAATGGATATTTGTTCTTAAACTACAAAATTGTTATTGGTATAAATAATATTCGTTAACTGAGAATATCCATTCACTATATAGGTTATTTTATGTATAAGTACTATGGTTACATCTAAGTGGGTAGGGTTTTTTCGTAATCCACAAAATGAGTCTAATGTGGAATAACCGTCTATACATATCAACGTAGCCAAGAAAATATCGTAAATAAGAGATAGTTAGTCGCGTACTGAAGTAACTGACCGAGCAAAATGCATAAATGATGGATAGGTAATTGTTAAACCATAATAAGCCAGTTGAGTTTAAAATGAAGAACTAGCTATCCTTTTTATTTTAAAATGGGTACTTAGAAGTTAACAACAATTGTAATTAAAATATGGATAGTAATACTCCTTGACGAATTCTAAGATATTGATGCGGATTTTCAAATTGGGGAATTAGTCTTTTGTCGAATAAACATCTATACATATAAGTGAGAAAAAATCTTAAATGATGGATAGTTAAGTGTTAAATCATAAAACTCCAATTAAGTATAAAATGAAATGTTAAACCATAATTCTCCATTTTAACTTTGTATGTATGTAATATATATATAATAATTGTAATGTATTATATAAGATACAATGGATACAGATGGATCCATATTAATAGATAGTAACAAAGTCGGATTTTCACTAACTATCCAGCAAAATGCATATTCATTCAAATGGAACATCGACCGCGGCGGGGTCCGAGGGAAACAACAACATATATCCTAAAATGATGGATAGTGGATTGTGATACTATGAAACTATTTTCAGTTGATTTAAACATTAGAGACAACCCAAATCAATTCAATAAGTGGTGCATATCTTCCAATTTTGTTTCAAGGTCTTAAATCTTCGAAAGCAGCAAGTCGACATCTATATTATTAAAACAGAAGTACAAAACAATTAATACCCAGAGTTTTTGATTTATTTACAACAGAATGCCACTGGTTTCCTTCTTTATTCTTAACGTTTCATTAAGGTCTTATTCGTAATTTGCCATGTATGTTCACATACCAAATTAATCGTACGCAAACCAAAATAATTTCGCGTGTGAACCAAAGGCAATTTATACGTGTAATCTAATTAAAACTTACCGTTTTATACGCTGTATAATGACAAGGTTCTATTATATATGTTTAGCTTTCCATATCTAAAATGAACCATACAATGTCCAATATTCCATACCTAACAAATTATCAAAAAGAACGAACTATCAATTTTATATTAATCAAATGAGATATTGATTATGCCAAGATTTTCTTAAAGCTAATTAATAAATGAGAATATGCCTTGATTCTTCGAAGAGAATATGCCTTGATAACTAATTAATAAATGAGATATCAAAAAGCTAACAAGTTTTTCTTAACAAATTCACAAAGAATATGCGTTGATTCTTGGAAGATATTGATTAATCTACCAAGATTATCATGCGTGCGAATAAATATATTCACTAACTGTTTTTGATATATTACTGTGAATTTATCAAGACATAAAAATCCATGAAATACGTACAGATTAATAGCTGAAATATTATAAATTGAGCTTTAAGCATAATATCAGCATATTACTATTAATTTTACGTGTATATTCGACCTTAAATGATAGATATTTTTAATGCATCGATTTTTATATCTTCTGACTTCTATATATAAGCACTTAAGCAATCATTAGTTCATTCACAATTCACATAAACACATCTTCTAAACCAATGTCGATTGTATCAAATAAAAATCTTGGTTTTACTAACCTTGCAGATATCAAACCTTTCAAAACTGGCTGGTGAATCATGCTCAGTCTGGAGAAATATTGGTGATGGTATTAGCAGATGATACAGTAAGTATTTATCTAAACTTTTTAAAGGCTACTTATGCTTCTAATAAATGTTACAGTTTGAAACGTGACATGATGTTTTTATGCAATACATACTGATTTTTTAATGTGTATTGTTCATAAGAAACAAATGATATAAGAAGGGGGCTTTCGATTTTTTATTTTTTTACATAAGAAATAATGATCTAAGAAGGGGGCTTTCGATTTTTTTTGTGTATTGTTCATACCGATGCTTTCGATTTATTTTATGCAATACATACTGATGCTTAAGATTTATTTTATGCAATACATACTGATGCTTTCGATTTTTTATGCAATACGTACTGATTTTTTATTATGTTTTAAACTTTGTAACAGGCAAGGATTCATGCAACATGCAAGAAGACATATGTTACGGCTGTTGAAAAATATGTTCCAATTGGCGAATGAAGAGTCATAGAGAACTTCTCTTTGTCTCTTGCATATGGTCAGTATAGGACAACTAATCATCAGTACAAGCTATCATTCCAGAACAACACTTCTATTACTGGACTCAGTTTCATTTCGATAACTGATTTTCAGACTATTTTCAGTGGTACTCTGAAAAACTGTTTTCTTATTGGTACTATTCTAGACTTTTATTTTACATCTTATTATGATTTCTAGTTCTTTTATCTGATATATAAATTTATTCTTTGTAGATGTCCTGTGTCAAGTTGTTGATGTGGGAGAGATTCAGACTCTTCCATATAATGGCAAAGAAAGAAAAAAGTTGGAGTTTATGCTCCGTGACTCCGAGTAAGATACTTCAGCACAATATAGTAATGATATTTATCAATATTATATTTTTAACTAGCTTTTGCATTTAAAATAGGGATCAAACTCTACCAAGTTGCGTGTGGAATCGTTTTACTGAGCAAGTAATGGCGAGTTGCTTGGAAGCGGGTGAAAATGTGGTTATTTGCTTGATAAGATTTGCAAAAATCAATTAATATAAAGGTAATTTGTGTTTGGTTTGCCATAATGATTAGGGGTTCGATTTATTATATTCGTTTACTTTAATTTTTTTGCCATAATGAATTTCTTAACTAATCTAATCGTATCTTTAGATTTTTATGACTTTTTGAGGTTACCTTTTTAATTTTGACTTCTCCTATAAATTTAGAGAGAACGACACGTTAATTTACAACTTTTTTTGGTTACTCAAATCGTTTTAATTTTTTTTTAGAATGTGGCACTAACGCGAGATGGTAGATTTTACAACGTTTTTTATTACTCAAATCGTTTTAACTAAACCACGCTTGAGAAATGGTTTTTCTTTAAAAAATCGGTTTAATTGTTTTTATAATGTGCACTAACTAATGTTTATCAATTACCAAAATCTTACTGGTTACCTTCTTTTTCGATTTTTCTGGTGATCTTCAAATTATCAATGCTTTTGATGCTTCCTAAGTTAAAGAAGCGCGGATTTATATTTTTTTTTATTTTGTTTTGATGACAAAAAGATCTTTTTATTTTCATATATTGATATTAAATTTAAAATATTAAAAGCTAAATTTATGTGTTTTGTATTGAAATTAAAAAGCTATAAATTAGCATAAAAATATTTAAATAGGTTTGTGTTATTTCTAACGGTTTAAAAGGATGGGTCTATATGGATTCTAAATAAAAAACGGATAAAAATAGATCAAAATATTTTTGACGCTATATAGTTGAAAAAAAATAATTAAATTTGTAAACCTGAAAACTAAATAAAATATCTACTATAAAATCAATAATAGAGTAAAAATAAATAATACTATAAAACTAACAAAACGATATTGAAAAATGTTTAGAAAACAAACAAAATAAATTATCAAAGTAATATTGTTATAAAAACATATTATTATTAACAAATAATATTAATACACAAAAAATATCAATATACATCAAAACAAAATTATACCCGCCGATTGGCGGGTCAAAATCTAGTTATCCATTAATCCATCAATTTGGGACTTGTTTGTTTCTTCTTTCACAGATGCCTCTATCTTCATCTTCTCAATTTCTTGCATAATTGCCTTGTCCCAACACTTCCTAAATCCACATCCCTGAGCCATGTCCTACCAAGACGAAGATATACTTTGAAAAATTACATAAGATATAGAAATTTGCTTGCACGATGATGTTAAAGGAGGATGTTAACATCAGAAATTTCGTAAGGGAGTGTATAGAAGCGCTCCCTTTGCTATCAGCTGAGTTAGAAGTTCCATTGCAACTCTTAGGAATACCTAATTTCTTAGGAATACCTAATTTCTTAGGAATACCTAATTCATGTGTAGTTTGCAAAACTGGCCTTATACTAGAAACAAGATGTCCCAATTTGAAGCACATTTTATCGCTTGCGTCACTCATTTCTTATAATGAACTGACAATTTTGGTAAAGGTTTGAGAGAAGAAGAAAGTTGAGGCTGTGGTTGAGTAGTAGACTACTTTTTCAGACATCCTACTTATAAAGAAGGTGTGAGCATTATAAACATGAGCGTGTCCAAAGCTTGACTATTGTCGTTGGAATGGATAGTTTTAAAAAATGCTAGTTATATAATATACGGATATGAGATTACAAAACAGGCCGTCCACCGATACTATGCAATTAGAAACCCATGTTTGTTTTTCATCTGTTAAATTTTAAAGCTGCTACGCAATGTCTCTGCTATTAAGCTAAAGGTAATAACAGCATTAGTTAAATCGGTAGAGGACATGTTTGACTAAAAAGATAAGAACATAAATTTACAAAAAAAGCTTTTGAATTAAAGTTTTAATGCCACGTGCTAAACTTCGTTGGTAGGTCCCGTGCCATAATTAAAAGCCAAATCTTGTGCGAGTCTAGCTAAAAATCGCCGTTCAGTATCTGGTCGAAATCGCAGAAAAACAATCAAGTTTAGCTGATGTGGTTGCCAAGTCCGTTACTAGCTGAAATCGCCGCTCGGGTCGCAGAAGACGGCGTTGATGCATGTGTGAGTTTACTTAAGGTGGGTCCTGAAGGCGTCGCTGCAGTTTTTTCACATGAGGTGTAATCAAAAGTCCGACTAGACTGGCTCCATGACTTCACTTGGTTTTCCGACAAAAATATTCGTGGTATTACAAATTCTACAAGAAGTGCGTATTGCACAAAACCCATATGCAATGTACACCGAAAGCCTTCACATTGCATTCAATAGGGGAGATCTGGACGCAGCGATCGCTATATTACATGAATTGAAAAGTGTGTATCCACATGCCGAGCTCATGTTTATAATACTCAACTGGTGCGCAAGGAGAGAGTGCAACGCTGAGTATAAGATATTCAGATCAAAGCGATCAGATGATGAGGCCATGGCCATTGGGGGGGATGCTGCTATACCACGTGCGTGCGGTTGGCCCAAGATTCGTGGAAAGTTGGCGTGATTCATGGAGCTGCAGCGATTTGGATGATTGTTGGTGGGCTCACACATTGATGGGTGAGAATAGTGGTGAGAGGTGCGCAGATTATTACTTATATTTCCTATCCATAAAAATTAGAAAAATGTCATAGATAGTAGATCCTGAAGCCTAACAATGTGTATCCATGTGATATATATTTATTTGATCTGATATGTATCCATGTGTTTTATATTTAAGATGTTATGGACATTATAGGTGATGTGTATTGCACTAAAGATGGGTACCACTAACTAAAAATTGCGTACTAAAACACTAAGCTGTCATGTTACTTCTATTTCCTATCCATTAAAAATAGAAAAATGTCATAGTTAGTAGATCCTGAAGAGTAGTGTATAGTTAATGGATACGTTAGTGGATAGCTTTTGGATAAGTTGGTAATGAGTTTTAAAATATGTACTGCGCGGCCTATTAAGAGTGAAATAGGACATTAATCCTATAATAAGTTTGGGTTATGGTATTAAATTGAGTTATCAAATGAGATGATTGAAGAGATTAAGTAAACCAAATATGTACCAAAACGGTGGATAGGAGCGAGTTTTAAATCCAGCTTAGTAGGATGGATAGAACAAAACGACATTAGTAAATATTTTATGGATACATATTCTGGTCGAGACACCAGGTAAAACCAGGTTACATGAAATAATCACGACTCAGTCGGTGTCTATGTATGAGTTTCTTCTGTGTATAGATAATATTAATTAGTTGGATAAATAGTTTGGTCGGAGTGTAACTAAATGGATTGAATAAAACTAAATGTTGGTACCCTGTTTGGATTGCGAAGTACAAAAATGGTGATTTGACTAATGAAGTATCTGAAAAGATGCAACCATACTAGCTGACACATAGAGCAGTGCTTTGTTAATGGGGAACGTGTAAATTAGTTATTTTCATTTTTTGAAGTTGATAAACCATAATTTAAATTTGTTGAATATGTTTATGGAGCGGGAAATATTTTGAAAAGGCAAAGTCTCAATTTATGGATAGGAGCAGGACCTAAAAAATGGCTGCCAATATGCGAGATTTACCAAATTAAAGGTGGATAGGGATAGCGTAAAATATGTTTGGGATATGTTGGATACATTATTACAGTGCAAGAGATAGTATATAGTTCATGGATACGTTGTTACAATGGAAGAGGCAGTGTGTCAATGTATAGCTGATAGAGACGACAATGGATGGTAATGAAAAGCTTATGGATACATATCTAAGGGAGGATAGTGTATAGTTCATGGATACGTTAGTGGATAGTTCTTGGATAAGTTGGTAATGGGTTGTAAAATATGTACTGCACGGTTTAAATGCATCCAGCATATTTCGCCAAACTGTTTTAAAATTAAAAAACCAAGAACGTAATTCATTAAGTTCTCGCGTGCATAATTGAGGGCCTTGGAACTATAAAATATGATTTACAGCTTAAAGTAATTCATGAAGTTTTATGGTGTAATAGGTAATAGTACATTATTCCAACTTTTCATTTTGGGTTATTTCATTAAATTTGATTTATTAAATCGGATGATTGAAGACAGTAAGAAAAGCAAAAAGTGTACAAAAAATGGTGGATAGGAACGAGTTTTATATCCAGCTTAATAGGATGGATAGAATCAAAACGACATTAGTCGCTATTTTATGTGATAATTAAGAAATGTTCGCCTAAATCTTTAAGCACTCCAAGCCGCCGGAATGTCGTTTTGGTCATTACCGCCGGCACCTTCCTCATTATCACCGCCTTCATCGCCCACGTGGAGATTAACGTCTACTAACCCGTCAGCGTCTTGCATAATATTGTTGCCCCAATCGCCAGCGTTTTTCGGTTGATCTTCCCAGTCACCTAGCTCAATCCATTTGAAGAAAGTCCTTGGGATGACACAGAAGAACACTGAAGTCTCGATAGCCTAGAAACAATGATGGCCCATACCGTGACCTTTTACGTTTTCGTTTAGCAAGTGAAGCCAATAGCGATGAACGGCGCAGGGGCATGTTGCGATCCTTCTGGGGTCGACAGAGTCCCATATCGTGGTATCATCAGCTGAGATGTTGACAGGCCAAGTTATCCGCTGAAACTCTCTGACATGCCTCCTAAGCACCCGGATAGCACTGCGAGAGAAAAGAGGAATCGTTGAACCATAATCCAGGTCAGGGAAGAAGGAACGGCATATAACTTCGTAGCAATACAAAGAGGGCTTGATTCCAATGATGACACAGTGTTTGAGGCGGACAAAGGCGTTAGCTCTTCCTTTTGTGTACATAAAATCGGAGATTGCTTTCAAGAACACTGCTGTCGGATTAGTGGCATCTAGACAGTCACGTTCCAAACGGAGTATACCTTGGTAGTCGTGGTGAGTCTTTATAAGATCAACCTGGAATAGCGTATCCATGTGATCAGCGTCATCTCGAAGAGTCTTGCATACGACTTTAATTTTGAAGTTCTCAAGAATGTTTTTGCTTGCATTTTTTGCCACAAATTTTGGCCAAAATTGATCTTCTTATTTCAGCAGGCAGGTCGAGAAGATTGAGAGAGGAAGGGACGGGGGATGGGGATTTACGGTACTCATCTTTGAAGATGTGTTTGGTATGAGTGGACAGAGCGATAGGGTCGACATATCTTATTTATAGATGACTTTAGGTCAAAACGATTCATAGACCAAACAACTTAGTTCAATGAATCAGACAATTAATGGCATGTAAAGACATATAGTCCATCCATGGTCTACTGATTATGCTTGGTAGGAATTAGTATATCGACAAATTAACATAATGATGGATAGAAATACTCGTAATCCAGGTACTAGGCTAGCACACAAAGATAGTTGTACATCCAATAATAGTATTATAGGAGTAATCATATCCGTAATTGTAATTTATAATCTACTACTAATTGGTATCCATATATATAAAAATTGGCTTAGATTGTATATGAAGAAACCTAAGGATGTTAATCCATTTTATACTACTTCTTTGTCCTTATTATATATGTGTGCATGATAAAATGGATAGAGAACATAGAATTAACATTCATTTTAACTACCTCGGATTGAGTTGTTAGTGAAACATGATATATGGATTGTGTGGGAATTGAAACCACATAAGGGAAATTAAAGCGGATGTCTGGAACAAAAGACGGTTAGCACTGGAGCAAAAGGGCGTACAAAAAGGATGATAAGAGTGCATAATGCTGAATTAACATAAAAGGTAGATCGTTCTTCAACCATAAATGTATGCCTTTAACTGGCCAAACGTCCAAGCGGCTGCACAAGTAGACACGGCGATGACCCAGATGAACTGCATCATGTTCATCTTCTCTTGTACATGCCTCTTAGTACAAGGAGCATTATTATTTCGTGCGACCTCCACGAAGATCTTTCTTGCCATTTTGAACGCTAATTCGTCTCCAACCGAATTCGACAACTTTATTAAAACTTTAACAATCTTGGATTTTCTTGACATCCTTGGCAATCCTATCCACCTCTTTCATAATGGCGCCATCCACCCACTCGCGTAAAATCTAGAACGGGCAACAGAATCTTGTTTTAATCTAACCCGGTTAGCTTCTTGACATTTGAACCACCTCCGGCGAAGTTTGGAACGAGTTGTATCATATCCTACTTCAATGTGTTCGCCACACCAACACATGGTTGGGGCTGCGACGCCTATCAACCTACAAGGTAATGGTTGGTCAGAAGTAGGAGCATGTGAATTAGACGTGAAACTCATGATTGTGAAGAATGTATACGAGCGACTGTGTAGCCTCTTACTTATAACCGGTTCAATATATAACAATACCAATCCATAAAATCTACGTTAAATGGACAAGTAGTATACGCGTATTTGAATCCAGAGTTCTTTAACAACGCATTGATAGTAATGCATAACTATAGTCCATGTAGTTTCTTCGTAACTATCTTAAACAGATTTAGACGTAAGTATCAGGATATGTACACAGACAGAGGATATTTAGGATTTTATGTATAAAGGATTACTGTCAAAAAGTGTTGACAAGATGGCTTAGCAAAGCGAGTTTTGGAGCAGCTTTTGGGGAAAGCTCACATCGTTAGTTTCTTTAACATTTATCTCTTGGAAAAAGGGTCAAATCAACGTTACAATCACTACAAAATACAAAGTCAATAATATATGTACCTAACCATACGAAGGACTACTCGAATTGGTGGAAACATAACCGAATAAAATATGAATGTCTTTGAAATATATAGTGGATAATAAGCGGTTCATTGTATCCATAATGTTTAGCAACAATGGATAACGCAGTTTACTGGATAATGTTTTAAAGGTAGTCATACATAATGAAACATTGGATGACAACAAAATGAGGAAACCCCACTGGTATCCGAGACGATGCGAAGTTGCAAAATGAGTAAACCAAAAAAAAAATACGTGATACAAAATGATAGTTATCAGGTTTTGTAAGTTGCACGGTTGTGATTGTGACCTCCGCATTTGAAACATCTGTTTGGTGTTGATCAAGGGGTCTTCTCCTTCTGCAAGCATTTTCACAAAAGACGATTTAGTACAATTTAAAAAAAATATATATATATATATACATTTATGTTTGAGTTATTGCCTGGTATACGCCGATCGACGGATACCTTCCTTCCTTAGGTCTGCCAGATGGTCTGTTGACATCTGGTGGATACAAGTAATGGTTGCGAACCTCAGCCGGAATATCACAGTCGTTTGGATTTCCCCCCGGGCTTACCACTCCTTCGTAGGTTGCTCTACACGTTGATGTCTTGAAATATGAGTCGCAAAAACTTGTGAAGCTTAAATCAAGGCTGTCCGTGTTGGAATTGTGTCCAGTAATCTCGGTACTGTCTCTAGAAAGTAAGAGTATGTCAATGATCAGACATAAGTCATATAATACTGGGGGTCATGATGGCTTGCTAGAGTCCGCTCATGATCTATAAGTCTTGGACTTATTGCCTTTATTATATGATCCCATATGGGTCACACGCTTAAGCTAACAGGAAAATGTGTAGGAACGGTTTAGCAGAAGTACGGTAAAAGTGCTAGGCATTTGTCGTACTTGGAGAGAGATTAATGGGTCTGATTAAATCCAAGGGATTTAATCAGATTGGCATTTGGGCCCAAAAGCCCAAAAGGGAAAGAGAAGGGTTTTAATGAATTAAAAGCCAACTCTCTTTCTCCTCTAACCCTAACCTAGCCGCGAGCCTCTCTCCCTCTCTGCGCCTCCTCTCCTGCTCGGTCTAGCAGCCGTTTTCTGTGATCGCGTGTGTGAGCCTTTGGAGGATTCATCTCTCGGTGTTTCTCTGATCTCTGACCTGTTCTCTCCTTCCGCTGCAATTAACAGGTAAAAGGTGAGATCATAATGTTTCTATTCAAGAGAACGTAGATCTGCATGTTTAGGTTGATATGAATCTAAGAATTGAATCAGGATCAACTAAACTTTCCATCAGTGGTATCAGAGCTATTGGTTCTGGTTTTTCTTGTTTAGATTCATGTTTAGGATTGTTTTTCTTGTTTAAAAAGTGTTTTGAATCAACTACTGATAAGAGAAATCACTTAAGAAACAAGAATTGAAATCTAAACATATATGAAAATCGCAAACCGAGCTATATGACTCGGTATGCGTCGGATCGTCCGGATCGCAAAGGACGCACGAACCGATCGGTAACGATCGTGTTGCGTGGTCGCGTTGTGATCGTCGGATGGATCGCGAACGATGGCTGGACGATGGGCCGATCGGACGTGACGCACGGATGGATCACGTCGTGTGGTCGATCCGATCAGCCGAGAGACGCACGATCATCGGATGGGCCGATCGACTGCGATCGCGTCCGTGATCTCTCGGCATCGTCCCGATCGTCCCGTCCCATCCCGATAACACGACCCGAGCCATCCCGTCAAGCAGCCTGTCCCGTTGCGTCCCGATCACGCGTGCGGCTGGTCGTGCACGATCGAGAGGCTAGGTCACGGCCGTAAACGGTTCGTGACCAATTTGGTTCGGTTCGGTTTAAAAACTTGATTAAAATCAAACGTCTCGGTTTAATAAACAGATTTAATAATTTTATTAAATCTGGTTAAACCGGGATAAGAAATCCAATGTCGAAATAAATTGGATTCTGTGCCTAAACCAGGATTTTCTAATTTGATTTGGTTGGACCAAATAAATTGAGAAAATCCGGTTTAGTAAATAACCGGTTGACAATTGTGGTCATCGTAGTAATTAAAATTTGGTTAGACCAATTTTAATGAACCAGACCGGTTATGTCATTTAATTGGACAATTGGGTCATGTCTTAGACATGGACCAATTCTTGGGCCTCGGGCCAAGAAGTTAAAACAATTGGGCCAATTATTTGAGTCTTTCTTCAGATTAATTTAAAATTTATTTTATAAAATTATAAAGTCGATTTTAAATTAAAGTTTCCGAAATTTTGAAATTAGAAAGTTTCTTAAAATAGAAGTTTCTAGATTTGCGGGTTTTGGATTTTAAGAAATTTCTAAAGTTAGAAAGTTTCCGGTTTTAGAAAGTTTCCAATTTTAGAAAGTTTCCAAAAATAGTAGGTTTCCAAAAATAGAAAGTTTCCTGAAATAGTAATCTTCTATTTTGGGAATGAATTTTTTTAATAAACCTACGAACCTCATATAATATCAAGCGTTGGATGTCTTGTCCAGGCTATGTCAGCTGTCGAAGCCCATTCAATTGTATTCATGGCCTTACAGTGTGAGGGTGTCTACTTTTGCGTGGATAAGACGGTTTGTGATTCATAAATGTCATTGGGAGTCCCAGACATTAATGATTACATGACTGTATAGTCTGGTTTTCTTGACTAGGCCATCGGGAGTCCCGGGCCTTGAGACATCAGAGTGAATTGGGCCTCGGGCCCAGATTCACAACCAAGAGTTATATCACGGATATAATTAGCCGACATAGGGCTTACCGATATAAGCTAAGGTTGGGTGACGGCCAGTGGCCCACTTTAATCTTAGTTATATGTGGATCTTGGAATCATTATATTCTATTGAGGGTAACTTAGGTTATTGAATATAATGCATGATTGATCATATTAAGTATAATATAAGATTAATCATATTGAACATATTAACTAATAACCTTTTATCTTATATATTTCAGCTATGACTACTACAAGCACACAAAACACATTCTCAATCCGGTCTGTTCTCGAGAAGGAGAAGCTGACTGGAACGAACTTCCTGACGTGGTCAAGGAACTTGAGGCTGGTCCTCAAGCAGGAGAAGAAGGATTATGTCCTTCGTGATCCTCTCCCCGAGAGGCCTGCTAACAATGCCGCCAGGACTCTGCATAATGCTTGGGAAAATCATTCGTCAGATGAAAATGATGTGTATTGCCTTATGTTGGCGACAATGACTGGTGAGCTGCAATTGCAGTTCGAGAGTGTATTGTCACCAATTGAGATAATGGCAAGCCTGAAATCGCTTTTTCAGGAGCAAGCAAGGACTGAGAGGTTTCAAACTGTTAAGAACCTCTTAGACTGTAAGTTGGCTGCGAATGCGGCAGTGAGTCCTCATGTCTTGAAGATGATGGGTTATCTCGATCATCTTCAGAAACTCGACTGTCCTATCAGCCAAGAACTTGCTTGCGACATCATTCTGCAGTCATTACCTGCAAGCTATGATCAGTTCATTCTGAACTTTAACATGCATGGCTTGAGTAAGACATTGCCTGAGCTTCACGGAATGCTCAAGACTGCAGAGCCCAACTTGAGGAAAACCGCCAAGGACCCCAATGTGCTTATGGTGCAAAAGGGCAAGGGGTTTAAGAAATCCTCTGCTAAGGATAAGGGAAAGGCCAAGGCTGTCCAAGTCGCGGACAAGGACACGCCAAAGCCCAAGCCCAAGTCCAAGGCTGGGCCAACTGACATATGCAGGTTCTGTAAAGAACCAGGGCATTGGAGGAGAGAATGTAAGAAATTCCAAGAAGGTCTAAAGGAATTGAAGAAGAAGACTCTCGAGACTTCTTCGACAAGTATTTTTGTTATAGAAGTTAATACAACTACTTCTGATAATACCTCATGGGTTATGGATACTGGTTGTGGGGCTCATAATTGTACTAATATGTAGGCACTCAGCAACAGTAGAAGGCTAAAGCAAGGACAAGTGGAGCTACGAGTTGGGAATGGAGCGAAAGTTCCAGCACTAGCTGTAGGCACCTACTTGTTGTCTTTACCTTCGGGATTGATTTTAGAACTCAATAATTGTTATTTTGTACCTGCTATAAGCAGAAATATTATTTCAATTTCTTTGTTGGATTTGGAAGGTTATGATTTTTCAGTTAAGAATAAATTATGTTCCTTCAATCGCAACAATTTGTTCTATGGTTCTGCCCCTCTTACGAATGGGCTTTACATACTCGATCAATCCGCGCCAATTTATAACATTAATACCAAACGGTTCAAACCTAATGAGGAGAACCGAACGTTTCTATGGCATTGTCGTTTAGGGCACATCAGCGAGAAACGCATCAAGAGACTCCATTCGAATGGACTTCTTGGCTCATTTGACTTTGAGTCATGTGAGAAATGCGAATCCTGCATGATGGGCAAGATGACACGGGCCCCCTTTAATAAACCTAACGAGAGGGCCAGTGACTTATTGGGCCTGATACACACTGATGTGTGTGGCCCAATGTCCACTAATGCAAGAGGAAACTATCAGTACTTCATTACCTTCACTGATGATTTCAGTAGGTATGGATATGTTTATTTAATGAAACATAAGTCTGAATCTTTTGAGAAGTTCAGAGAATTCCAAAATGAAGTACAGAACCAACTTGGCAAAAGCATTAAGGCTCTTCGGTCCGACCGAGGAGGAGAATACTTAAGCCAAGAATTCAGTGATCATCTAAGAGAGTGTGGGATCGTGTCCCAACTCACTCCTCCCGGAACACCTCAATGGAATGGTGTGTCTGAGAGGAGAAATCGGACCTTATTGGATATGGTTCGATCTATGATGAGTCACACAGACCTTCCAATATCCCTTTGGGGATATGCTCTGCTAACAGCAGTGTTCACTCTTAATAGAGCGCCATCGAAAGCAGTAGCAAAGACACCATATGAATTATGGACTGGAGTGGCTCCAGTGCTGTCTTATCTAAGAATTTGGGGTTGTGAAGCCTATGTCAAGAGATTGATCTCAGATAAGCTTACACCAAAGTCTGATAAATGCTACTTCATTGGTTATCCGAAGGAAACCAAGGCTTATTACTTCTATCTACGTTCCGAGAACAAGATCTTTGTTGCCCGGGATTGTAACTTTCTTGAGAGAGAGTTTCTCTCTAAGAAAGACAGTGGGAGTAAGGTACTGCTTGAAGAAATTCAAGATGAACAGGATACTGCTCAACCTAATGAGGAAGAGCAGCAGGAGGACCTACAAGAAATTGTAGAGCCTGAACTTGTAGTACCTGAAGTTCGAAGATCCGGGAGGATCCGTCACGAACCCGAGAGATATCAAGGATTCCTCGTGACTGACTGTCATGATCTTTTGATCATTGATGGTGATGAACCATCGAACTTCAATCAAGCCATGATGGGCCCAGATTCCTCTAAGTGGCGCAAGGCCACTGATTCCGAAATGGACTCCATGTCGGTCAACCAAGTGTTTTCGTTGGTTGACTTACCCGCTGGTGTAAAAGCCATCGAGTGCAAATGGATCTTCAAGAAGAAGATTGACGTGGATGGAAATGTACAAAGCCAGGTTGGTGGCAAAAGGTTTCAGACAAGTTCACGGTGTGGATTACGATGAAACCTATTCACCAGTGGCTATGATGAAATCTATTCGGATTCTACTAGCAACTGCAGCTTTTCATGATTATGAAATTTGGCAGATGGACGTGAAAACCGCCTTCCTGAATGGTATTCTGGAAGAGGATGTGTATATGACGCAACCTGACGGTTACATAGATCCAAAGAATGCTGGGAAAGTATGCAAGCTTCATAAATCCATTTATGGATTGAAGCAAGCATCGAGGAGCTGGAATCTTCGTTTTGATGAAGCGATCAAGCAATTTGACTTCATCGGAAACGAAGAAGAACAATGCGTGTATAAGAAAACTAGTGGGAGCAAGATAGTATTTCTTATTCTGTATGTCGATGACATACTGCTTCTCGGAAACGACGTTCCAATGCTGAAGTCCGTAAAGGACTGGCTTGGAAGTTGTTTTTCCATGAAAGACATGGGTGAAGCCGCATACGTTCTTGGAATCAGGATCTACCGGGATAGATCTAGAAGGCTGATAGGCTTGTGTCAAGATTCATACATTGACAAAGTCCTACAAAGATTCAGCATGAAGGATTCCAAGAAGGGCTTCACGCCAATGGTACATGGCACAACGCTAAGCAAGAAGCAGAGCCCTACGACGGCTGCTGAGCTTGAGCGCATGAAGAATATTCCTTATGCATCTGCAATAGGATCTGTCATGTATGCCATGATCTGTACTCGTCCTGATGTTGCTTATGCATTGAGCATGACGAGTAGATACCAGTCAAATCCAGGTGAAAACCATTGGATTGCCGTAAAGAATATCTTGAAGTATCTAAGACATACTAAGGATAAGTTCTTAGTGTACGGTGGAAGTGATGTGCTTAAAGTCAGTGGATTCACGGACGCAAGTTTCCAGACAGACCAAGATGATTTCCGGTCACAGTCCGGTTATATCTTTTGTCTGAATGGCGGTGCAATCAGTTGGAGAAGCTCCAAGCAAGACACCGTTGCTGATTCCACTACAGAAGCTGAATATATCGCCGCCTCAGAAGCAGCGAAGGAAGCTGTTTGGATACGAAAGTTCATTATTGAACTAGGTGTGATACCAGATGCGGCTGAGCCTCTGGCACTGTTTTGTGACAACAATGGTGCTATTGCTCAGGCAAAGGAACCAAGATCACACCAGAAATCCAAGCATGTTCTAAGAAGATTTCACTTGATACGTGACATCATTAATAGAAAGGAAGTCAAGATCAGCCGAGTTCAGACAGATGATAACGTCGCTGATCCGTTGACAAAGCCACTCCCAAGGCCTAAGCTCGAGTTTCTGACTGAAGCTGTAGGCATTAGAGACATTGAAATGTAATCTAAATTTGAGTGGGAGTTTGAGGGCTTTTATTTAGTTATTTGATATGTTCTTGTAATACATTCTTATGTTTAATGAAATTATTATTTCAAGATTATTTTAACTGTGATGAAATAATCGTTCCAAAGTGATATAAACCATTTTATAGGTCATCGAAGTAAGTGACTTGATCTTGAGTCATCAAAGTCATTTAGCTTGATCATGAGACCCTATATTTGATAGATGGATTATATCATCCTGTCCCTAGTCGAAGGTTGTTGAAATTGGAACACCAACAACCGTGTGAGACTGGATTGGTATGTGACTTATGACAAAGTCTCAGTGTGTCATAGATGCGCGGCATCAAAGTCAATACATAGGTGTATGTTGGGAACATACGACCGGACAAGACCCGATTATAAGAACTCTTCAGGATATTTATATCTGTGTCATAAGAGATTCTTACTACGACTATAGAGTATAGTCCTTAGACCTGAGTTCGCATGCATGTGACCACACATGGACTGATGCACTTTGATCATTGTCTAACACTATCGTTCTGCGATAGCTATAAGGACCTTGTTTGGGTACATTATGAAATGAGTAGTTTACAGTGATGGAACAAGACGGGATTTGTCCCTCCAATATAAATGGAGTGAATATCTCTAGGCCAATCGGAGATTTGAATACTGGAAAATGCATGGCCATGCTCAAACGGACTGTCCCGAGTCGTTTGGATTGTCAGTATCGAATCAGAGTACGATGAACAAGATTAGGCTTTATAAGGATGACACCAATCTTGCCTTATGACTAATCGAGATATTGTGACAAAAGGATATATGAATACAGAGATTCCAGTACAAGTGGGAGATTGTTGGAATTGTGTCCAGTAATCTCGGTACTGTCTCTAGAAAGTAAGAGTATGTCAATGATCAGACATAAGTCATATAATACTGGGGGTCATGATGGCTTGCTAGAGTCCGCTCATGATCTATAAGTCTTGGACTTATTGCCTTTATTATATGATCCCATATGGGTCACACGCTTAAGCTAACAGGAAAATGTGTAGGAACGGTTTAGCAGAAGTACGGTAAAAGTGCTAGGCATTTGTCGTACTTGGAGAGAGATTAATGGGTCTGATTAAATCCGAGGGATTTAATCAGATTGGCATTTGGGCCCAAAAGCCCAAAAGGGAAAGAGAAGGGTTTTAATGAATTAAAAGCCAACTCTCTTTCTCCTCTAACCCTAACCTAGCCGCGAGCCTCTCTCCCTCTCTGCGCCTCCTCTCCTGCTCGGTCTAGCAGCCGTTTTCTGTGATCGCGTGTGTGAGCCTTTGGAGGATTCATCTCTCGGTGTTTCTCTGATCTCTGACCTGTTCTCTCCTTCCGCTGCAATTAACAGGTAAAAGGTGAGATCATAATGTTTCTATTCTAGAGAACCTAGATCCGCATGTTTAGGTTGATATGAATCTAAGAATTGAATCAGGATCAACTAAACTTTCCATCAGTCCGCAGCTATTAACACGTGGGACATGGAATTTGAGCTTGCCGAATATCTTGCATGTGCATCGCTTGTCGTCCAGAAGAACATGAAAAGTTTCCCCGCCAAACTGTCCAACAACTTCGAAATTCCAGTTCGCAACACTGGCTATCTTAGTGCCGTGAACTACCTGCATATGCTTATCCATTAGCTTATCAACCTGAATAGAAACATTATCATTGTGTGCTGCTGCTTTTGCCCGTCTGCAACTGAACCATCTGGTCAACATAGATCGTATACAAGAGACAAGAACGACGATGGTTTGACTCCTCCCATCAAGTAACGCTTTATTCAATGTATCCGAAACGTTTCTATTGATAATATTGTAACGTTCTCCTTTGAAATATACTATAGTCCAGTGTCCAACACATATATTTTCAAGGTACTTAGCACATGCTAAGCTGTTGTTACGGATCCGATTGTATACTTCACGGTAGCCGCCAATCTTGTAAGCAGTTCTCGCTGCTTTAACCAGTTGCGCAAGTTCTGCCGATTTAAACCTAGCTTTCACATTTCTCTGAACGTGCCCAAGACATGCTCCATGATGAGCTCGAGGGAAGATTCTACCCTTAGCTTTGTATATTGACTGACACCTATCCAATATGAATGTCAGGTAGGACTATCAGCAATAATATTTTCAATTTTGTGGAAGAAATATGTCCAGGACTCCTAGTTCTCTTTATCCATGATACATAATGCTAGTGGAAAGACTTGGAAATTAGCATCTTGTCCATCGGCAGTCAACAAAACTCCACTGTATCTGCCACTCAAATGTGTACCATCCACAATAACTATTCTTCGCAGTTTCACAAACCTTTTTATGGATACACCAAATGCTAGGAACAGATATAGAAACCGCTCGCACCCTGATGCGTCTAGCTCAGACTCGATATCAGCTATCTTCCCAGGGTTAGCTAGCTTAAGAATGTACAAGAACTTCGACAGATTCCTAAAGGATCCATCGTCTGTACCTCGTAGCATCGTGAGGGCTTTGGACCGCGCACGCCAACACTTATTATACGATGTGTGGATACGAAGCTCCATCATCAATAACGCTTTGAGCCCAGTTGGTTTTTGACCAGATGCCGGGTCGGAATATTTCTCTTTGAATGCGGTTGCAATGACCTTTGTAGTCCCAGGTTTCTTGTACTTGTTCCTCGTGTCAGTGAAACATGTGTGCAATAACTCTTCCTTACGTACCTGCCAATACCCAGTATCTTGCATCTCATTAACCATGACACGCCAGTTGCAAGTTTCTTCCGGGCAATGGACCACAATTTTGTGAAGAGTGGACACATGTTTTATATAGTGAAACTTGTTATTTATCACATAGATTGCTAACCATACAAGGAAATCGGATTTGTCCATGAAAAGTTTTCCTTTGTGCATATTGTTGGAATTATGTCCAGTAATCTCTGTACTGTCTCTAGAAAGTAAGAGCATGTCAATGATCAGACATAAGTCATATAATACTGGGGGTCATGATGGCTTGCTAGAGTCCGCTCATGATCTATAAGTCTTGGACTTATTGCCTTTATTATATGATCACATATGGGTCACACGCCTAAGCTAACAGGAAACTATGAAGGAACGGTTCAGCAGAAGTACGGTAAAAGTGCTAGGCATTTACTGTACTTAGAGAGATTAAAGGGCCTGATTAAATCTATGGGATTTAATCAGACTGAGACTTGGGCCCAAAAGCCCATGAGAACTAGAAGGGGTTTTAATGAATAAAACTTGACCTAGCTCTCTAATTTTCTCAGTAGTCTGCGCCTCCCTCTCTCTTCTCTGCGCCTCCCTCCCTGTGGTCTAGCAGCCAACTTCCTGAAGTATGCGTGTGTGAACCTTTGGAGGAGCTGTCTCTTGGCGGTTCTGCTGATCTCTGACCCATACCTCTCCATTCCGCTGCATAACAAGGTATTAGGTGAGATCTTTTATGATTCAGCAAGAGAACCTAGATCCAAGCATGTTTAGTAGGATCAATCAATGAGAAATTGAATCAGGATATACTAAACAATCCTTCAGTGGTATCAGAGCCATTGGTTCAATTAGGTTTTCTTGTTTAGAATCATGTTTAGGTTGTTTAGAAGTGTTTGAATCAATCAATATGTGATAAGAAAACACTTAAGAAACATTAATTGAAACCCTAAACTAAAATTGCATCGACCGATACATCGGAATGACGCACGAACCGATCGTGGATCGTGTTGCGTGGTCATACCGGTCAGACGTGAGGCACGAGAGCATCGATCGATTCGATGGGCTGATCCGCAAGGCGGATCGCATGGACACGATCGCGTCATGCTCTCGTCCCGTCGCCTCTCGTCCCGATCGCACGACCCAAGCTATTCCGATCGATTGCGTGAGAGCATCGATCGATTCCGGATCGATGGTAAGAGCATCGATCGTTGCGGTTTGGTTTGTGGCTCAGTTTAAGATAATTTAAAAACTTAATCGTCACGGTTTAATAATTACAGATTTAATAAAATTTATTAGATCTGGTTAAACCGTGATAAGAAATCCAAAGTCGTAAAATTGGATTTAGTGCCTAAACCAGTGGTTTTCTAATTTGATTTGGTTGGACCAAATAAATTGAGAAAATCCGGTTTAGTAAATAACCGGTTGACAATTGTGGTCATCGTAGTAATTAATTTTGGTTAGACCAATTTTAATGAACCAGACCGGTTATGTCATTTAATTGGACAATTGGGTTATGTCTTGGACATAGACCAATTCTTGGGCCATGGGCCAAGAAGTTAAAACAATTGGGCCAATTATTTGAGTCTCTTCTTCAGATTTAATTTAAAATTTTATTTAATAATTAAAATTTAATTTTAAATCAATCAGTTTCCAAAATCTGAAATTAGAAAGTTTCTTAGAATAGAAGTTTCTAGATTTGCATGTTTTGGATTTTAGGAAATTTCTATAGTTAGAAAGTTCCCAATTTTAGGAAGTTTCCAATTTTAGAAAGTTTCCAAAAATAGTAGGTTTCCCAAAATGGAAAGTTTCCCAAAATAGTAATCTTCTATTTTGGGATGAAATTTTAAGAAAAACCTACAAACCTCGAACAATATCAAGCGTTGGATGTCTTGTCCAGATTATGTCAGCTGTTGAAGCCCATTCAATCGTACACACGGCCTTACAGTGTGAGGGTGTCTATCTTTTGCGTGGGTAAGACAGTTTGTGATTCATTGATGTCATTGGGAGTCCCAGACATTAGTGATTACATGACTGTATAGTCTGGTTTTCTTGACTAGGCCATCGGGAGTCCCGGGCCTTGATACATCAGAGTGGATTGGGCCTCGGGCCCAGATTCACAACCAATAGTTATATCACGGATATAATTAGCCGAGATAGGACTTATCGATATAAGCTAAGGTTGGGTGACGGCCAGTGGCCCACTTTGATCTTAGTTATATGTGGATCTTGGAATCATTATATTCTATTGAGGGTAACTGATGTTATTGAATATAATGCGAGATTAATCATATTAAATATAATGCGAGATTAATCATATTGAACATATTAACTAAAATTCTTTTATCTTAAATTTCTGTTATGACTAGCACAAACAATCAAAACACTTTCTCGATCCGGTCTATCCTTGAGATGGACAAGCTGAACGGATCAAATTTCTTGACTTGGTCGCGGAACCTGAGGCTAGTCCTCAGGCAGGAGAGAAAGGACTATGTTCTTGAGAGAGCTCTCCCCGTGAGGATCGGATCCAATGCCTCCCATGCAGTATATGATGCTTGGAATAAGCATTATAATGATGCGGTAGATGTGCGTGGTCTGATATTGGCTACCATGGACTCAGACTTGCGGAAGCAATATGAGAACATAGAGTCGCCAATAGAGATGATCGGCAGCCTGAAATTGAAATTTCAGGAGCAGGTAAGAGTGGAGATATACCAGTTGGTTAAGTCTCTCACTAGCTGCAAGCTACCAAATGATCATCCAGTGAGTCCTCATGTCAGTAAAATGATGGGTTACATTGATAACCTGAGGAAACTGGATTATCCAGTTAGCCAAGAATTGGCAACTGAGATCATTCTGCAGTCACTGCCGTCAAGCTATGATAAGTTCAGAAGGAACTATATCAAGAAAGGCTTAACGAAGACGCTGACTGAACTGCATGATATGCTCAAGACAGTTGAGCCAAACGTGAAGAGCACCCAGTATAATCTCATAATAGAGAAGGGTAGGTTTATTAAACCTAGTACTGACAAGGGTGAAGACAAAGTTTTCCAGATTTTGAATCATGGCAAGCGTGTGTCTTCTGAGCCCAAGTCAGATACCTCTTACGTTGGTAAGTGCTGCTACTGTAAAGAGACAGGGCATTGGAAGAGAGATAGCATTAAATTCATGGAAGATGATGAGGAGTTGAAGTTGATGTATGAGACTACTTCCTCAGGTATTCATGTTATTACTTCAAGTTCTACCTTATAGGTATTGGATACTGGTTGTGGCACTGATATTTGTGATAATATGCAGAGCCTAAGCAACAGTAGAATGTTGAAGGAAGGACAAGTGGATCTACATGTCTGGAAGGAGCTATGGACGCTGCCTCAGCCGTAGGGTTTTCACTTGTAGATGCCTTCGAGGCTTGGTTTTGTATTAAGTAATTGCTACAATGTACCTGCTTTAAGCAGAGTTGTTTTTCATTTTCTTGTAAGAATTTGAATGTTTTTCATTTTGATAAAAGACAAGTTTTGTTCTTTTGATCTTAATGAAATATTAATTGTAGCACCCTATTCAAGGAATGGGTTTTATATCTTAAACCAAAGAGTGCCTAAATGTAACATAAATACCGAATTGGTTTAAATCTGATGAATTAAACCTGATTTTTCTTGGCATAAAAGTCTTGGTCACATAGAGTAAGTCGGATTCAGAAATCCCATAGTTATGGACTGTTGGGCTCATTTGATACGATATCTTATGAGACTTGAATTCTGCTTACTGGACCAAAAGGCAAAGGGCCTATCTTAGCCGAGCTAGAGAAAGGCCCAAAGGCTTATTGGACCTTGAACATACTCATGTATATGGCCCAATGAGCAGTAATGCCAGAAAAATTTCCTGTACTTCATTGTCTCCACTGATTATTTCAGTGAGTATGACTGTGTTCATTTGATGAGACACGAGTCAAAATTCTTTGAAATGGTCGAAAGAATTCCAGAATGAGGTATAGAATCTGAGTGACTGAAGTATTGAGACGCTGGATTAGATCACGAGTGAGAATACTTAAGTCATTGATGGTGTGATCATCTGATTGAGTGTGAAGTCGTTTCACAGCTCATTTCTCCTGAAAACCTGGAGGTGTTTCTGTGAGAAAGAATCAGATCTTATCAGAAATGATTAAAGATGAGTCACACGAATCTTCCATGATATTTTTTAAGAATAACGCTCTAGAAATATCTAAGTTTACGCTGAAATAGTTCTACCAATATCAGTTGAAAGACACCACTTAAATGTGGATTGGAAATGATCCAAATTCGTCTTTACTGAGTATTTGTAGTTGTGCTACTTTGCTGGTTGTCCTAGGGAAACCAAGGCTTGTTACTTTTTACGTCCATTCCGAAAACGAAGTTAGGTTGTTCGGAATTCTGTTTTCTAAAAGGAAAGTTGCTTTCCAAGAAAAACAGTGGGAGTAAAAAATATAACTCGAAGAAATTCGAGAAATGCAGGAGGCTG
This sequence comes from Orychophragmus violaceus, assembly GCA_030180135.1. Lineage (NCBI taxonomy): Eukaryota > Viridiplantae > Streptophyta > Magnoliopsida > Brassicales > Brassicaceae > Orychophragmus > Orychophragmus violaceus. The sequence continues at coordinate 42,944,523 of CM058232.1, forward strand.
CTCAACCTGTTGAGGGAGAGCAGCGGATGGATTTACAAATTTCTGTAGAATCTACACCTGTAGAGCCTGAATTTCGCAGATTTGAATCCATCACTAATCCGAGAGTGATTTCTCGTGATTAATTGCCATGATCTGATGATCATTGAAAGTGACGAACCTGCGAAATTCGCAGAAGCGAAAGTGAGCCCTGACTCCGAAAAATTACACTGTGTGTAAGTTAGCTTCATCGATCCATTCATGGATAGAAGCAAACATATCGGAGTTGGAATCTTCGTTCTGTTGAAGTAGTCAAGGTTTTGATTTGAACAGGAACGAAGTGGAACTGTGCGTTTGTAATAGATAAGTGGGAGCGATATTGCATTTCTCATAGTGTATGTCGATGACATACTGATTCTCGGAAATAACGTTCCAAAGCTGCAGTCGGTAAAGGACAGGCTTGGGAGTTGTTTTTTAATGATTGACATGGGTAAAGCCACGTATATTCTTGGACTTTGGATCTAAAGATAGAGATCCAAAAGAGCTGGTAGGACAATGTCAGGATTCTTAAATTGACAAAGTCCTACACGTTTTCAGCAATCCAAGAAGGGTTTTATGCCAATGTCACATGGCATTACGTTAAGCAAGAAACAGTGTCCCACGATAACTGCTGAGCTTGAATGCATGGATGAGATTTCATATGCGTCGGCAATTGGATCTATCATGTATGCCATGACACGTACTTGTTTTTGATGTTGCTTTAATGTTAAGCAAGACAAGTAAAGACCAGTCAAATCCAGCAAAGAATCACTGGATAGACGTAATGAATATTCTCAAGTATTTGGAAAAATACTTAGGATACGTTCTTGATTTACGGAGAAAGTGAGGTGCTACGAGTCGGTGGAGTCTGAAAGGCAAGTTTCCAACGGACATAGATGATTTCCGGTCACAATCCGGTTATATCTTGTGTCTATCTGGCGGTGCAAGGCACTGTTGCTGACTCCATGACTTAAGCTGAACATTTCGCAGCTTGGGAAGCGGCGAAAGAGGTTGTTTGGAAAGAAGAGTTCATCACTGAACTTGATGTAATTCCCAGCATAGATGAGACTAGCTGCACATCAGAGGTCCAAACACCTTGAGGGTAGGTATAACCTATTCCGTGAGATAAATGACAGAGATGTTAAGTAGATCAGCAAGTTTCAACGAATGAGAACGTTGCTAATCTATTAACGAAGCCACTCCTTAGGCCTAAGCACGAGTCGCGGACTGTTGCTGTAGGATAAGTGAAATTAAGATGTAGTCTTAATTTCAGTGGGAGTTAGTAAAGGGCTTTATTTAGTTATTGATATGTTCTTGTAAAACATTTTAAGATGTTTAATAAAATTATTTTTATGATTATTTTAACTGTGATGAAATAATCGTTCCAAAGTGATATAAACCATTTTATAGGTCATCGAAGTAAGTGACTTGATCTTGAGTCATCAAAGTCGTTTAGCTTGATCATGAGACCCTATATTTGATAGATGGCTTATATCATCCAGTCCCTAGTCGAAGGTTGTTGAAACTGGAACACCAACAACCGCGTAAGACTAGATTGGTATGTGACTTATGACCAAGTTTCATGGTGTCATAGATGCGCGGCATCAAAGTCAGTACATAGGTGTATGTTGGGGTACATACGACCGGACATGACCCGATTATAAGAACTCTTCAGGATATTTATATATGTGTCATAAGAGATTCTTACTACGACTATAGAGTATAGTCCTTAGACCTGAGTTCGCATGCATGTGACTGCACATCAACTAATGCGCTTTGATCATTGTCTAACGCTGTCGTTAAGCGATAGTTATAAGGACCTTGTTTGGGTGTATTATGAAATGAGTAGTTTACAGTGATGGAACAAGACGGGATTTGTCCCTCCAATATAAATGGAGTGAATATCTCTAGGCCAATCGGAGATTTGAATACTGGAAAATGCATGGCCATGCTCAAACGGACTGTCCCGAGTCGTTTGGATTGTCAGTATCAAATCAGAGTCCGATGAACATGATTAGGCTTTATAAGGATGACACTCATCTTGCCTTATGACTAATCGAGATATTGAGACAAAAGGATTATGAATACAGAGATTCCAGTACAAGTGGGAGATTGTTGGAATTATGTCCAGTAATCTCTGTACTGTCTCTAGAAAGTAAGAGTATGTCAATGATCAGACATAAGTCATATAATACTGGGGGTCATGATGGCTTGCTAGAGTCCGCTCATGATCTATAAGTCTTGGACTTATTGCCTTTATTATATGATCCCATATGGGTCACACGCCTAAGCTAACAGGAAACTATGAAGGAACGGTTCAGCAGAAGTACGGTAAAAGTACTAGGCATTTACTGTACTTAGAGAGATTAAAGGGCCTGATTAAATCTATGGGATTTAATCAGACTGAGACTTGGGCCCAAAAGCCCATGAGAACTAGAAGGGGTTTTAATGAATAAAACTTGACCTAGCTCTCTAATTTTCTCAGTAGTCTGCGCCTCCCTCTCTCTTCTCTGCGCCTCCCTCCCTGTGGTCTAGCAGCCAACTTCCTGAAGTGTGCGTGTGTGAACCTTTGGAGGAGCTGTCTCTTGGCGGTTCTGCTGATCTCTGACCCATACCTCTCCATTCCGCTGCATAACAAGGTATTAGGTGAGATCTTTTATGATTCAGCAAGAGAACCTAGATCCAAGCATGTTTAGTAGGATCAATCAATGAGAAATTGAATCAGGATATACTAAAAAATCCTTCACATATCACCACCCATCGAGTCTAAATCTAAGTCAGGGAGAGGATCACATTGATATTTGTTGTCGTCCACCATTGGCGGAATATCAGCTTGTTCGTCGTCATTAGCGTAAGAGTTATCACCTTTTTCAGAACCTCTCCACATATACACGTATTCTTGCTGTCAAGGACCGGAATCACCATAGTTCCATTTCGGTCTATTACCTACTCCTAAGGGGCTTTCCGTCATCACATCCAATGCGCCTAAACCTCCATATTCATCATCGATAAGGTTGGACCAAAATTCATGATCCACATTCCCTACATCTATGGGTACCTCGGCAGACGTTCCATTTTCATCATCATATTGTGTGCATAGCTCCTCTTCATCTCCTCTTGGCAGGTCAGCATCGCCAGATGGATGGCTAGTGACCGCATGACTGACTATTTCGGTGTTGGCGGAGACATCCTCTTGGATATCCAGCAAATCAAAGCTGAATTGAGGCCTCTTGTCTGGAATGTGTTCATTTGAGGAATCAACTAATAAAATGCGAGGTGGACTGTTGGGAAGCGTATGCTTTTTTGCGGCGTTATTGGGGAACACTTCTGGACTAGCTCTATCTAGTAAATCGAAGCTGAATGGAGGCATATCCCCGGCGACGTGACTAACTTCTCTATCCACTAAATCGTCCCTTGGTGGATGGTTGGGAATCGTATTTATTACTTTATCATCGATGGTGAGTACATCTTCTTGGCTATCTATGTCTAGTAAATCAAATCTGAATGGTGGTTTGCTGTTTGCAAAATGTTCATCTGTTATATCCGTTAAATATGCATTATATGGATAGTATGAAACAAAAGACAAAAATGTGGTAGTAAAAATTGGAATTTTTTTTTGTAAATTCTTGTATCTAGCAAGCTGGAGATGAAAAGAGATGGAATCACATACCGTGTTCCAGCGGATACTGGTTTTGAGGGTAGTTGGTATAAGTAAATGATGGTTACCGCTGATCTGCAACTTCATCAGTGATTTCTTGCTTGACGAATAGCATGTTGTATGGATCTATCAACCCCGAATCGCTTGGCTTGGCAGGAGGAGGGGATGTACGAAACATAGACTCTAGCGTTTCAACACTCTAATCGTCACGCATTACCGGGGATTCTATGCTGCCAGACGAAGTCATATTACCAAATAGCCTTCTAGGTGTCACAAAGCTCCCTCGCTGAGATATCTTAGAACATTTTTTCGCGGAAACGCTTTCTTTCCGAACTATCTTCCCAAGTAACTGGAAAAGCGTCATTGAGCGGTTAAATGACAACAAGTCTAGGAAACAAGACATGCCGAAATCTGTTGTCACCATAATCGGCGGTGAGCTTTCCTTGGTGGTAAAGGAGGCTGTAATATCCCGCGAGTAGCTGAAGTTTGGCTTCGCAGCATCTCCCAAACCAAATTCTGTCAAAACAAGCATGACAAGTTCGTGAATCTTCATGCCTAGCGTCATCGGAACTACGCGTGAGACCCTTTCTATGTCGACAATAAATCTCCAGCCCACTGATAGGGTCAAGAATTAATCCTATTCTACTGCAAGTGCACAATTAAGTGATTGTAGTATATAGGGTATCGAATCCACAGAGACTCTGGTCTCGATAGATTAGAACTGTAGAGATTCAAACTAAGAAGAAAGCAATTTGTAGTAAACTAAATAGCAAAGCGAGAAAGTAAACAAGTAGCAGATTATCGGTGGTGAAAGCAGTCAATTAAAGGCGCTAAGTCTAGGGCGTTCTCAGGAAATCAGACAAGCAGACAAATCAATCAGTCGGGATCTAATTAAGCACAGTTCTAGAACTCAAATAACGGATATAGAATTAACCAAATTCCTTTGCGAGAATTCTCTAAGTCTAAGTGTAGCAATCCAAATTCCTTTGCAATTACTAACAGATTAAACCAGCATTAATTTCAAGTTCGATATGTTCACAATTAAACTAAACCAAATTCCTTTGCGAGAAGTTCAATTGCTCAACCTAAATAGTTCAGATTCTAAACCACACTTTCGTTTCATATTTAGCAACCTAAGATCTAGATTCTAATTATATAGGCTTAATCTCGGCTGGGGCTTCTTTGTAAATACTGGAAACTTCTGGGCCAAAGTGCAAAATCTTCATTCTTCATTAAACCGCGGAATCGGCCCATCTCGCTAGTGTGTCGATCGACACCAAAGGTGTGTCGATCGATGCAATCCTGATTTCTAGACAGTGAGCTCAATCTCTCGGCCAAACACTCTAAAAATCCCCAAAATGCTCCAATATCTCCAATTCTGCTCCAAACCTGATTATACCTGTAATAGACTCTAAAAGAACACAAAAGGACTCTAAAACACACTTATATCATGGCATAAAACCGGTAAAAACCATGATATATCAACTCCCCCACACTTAGCCTTTGCTTGCCCTCAAGCAAAACAGAGAACTAGAATGTAGTGAAGAGGTTTAAAAACTCTTCAGAAACTCTTTTCATCCTAGAAGCAGCAACACTCAGATTCCCCTTAGTAAACCACATGAAAGAATCAACCTGCAGACATCAAGACCAACGTATACTTCCCCCACACTTAGCAACTGTCCTAAGTAAACTCCACAATCACATTCACGCATTCAAATACTCCCTACTGACTTTTGCAACTATTTAAGTGCAGTCTCACCTAAGGAGTATCGATCAAAGGCACATGGACTCTTACCTTATCAGCTCTAGACCACCATACTATCTTTCTCTAGTCCCTTTCTTCACTTTTCCCTTCCTTAGCATTCTGATTTTTCCCCATTGGGTATCATTTTTTTTTTTTTATCAGTGCTCTTCCCGTTAAAGGGTGTACTTTTGACACATTCCATGGATGCACAGGATATGAAAGTTGTAGCTACCATTCCCATGACCACTTCGGAGTTACTAACTCATCCTCAGTTTTTTATCTTTTTTTTTTATGGAAGGGGAGAAGGGAACCAAATAGGACAGGCTGTGTCAGAACTAACAAGGGAATCCGACACAAAGTATACCAAGCCCTTAGGTGAGAAAATTAAGTCAGTATTAAGGTGAAGTCAGTAAAAGGGTCCTCTGATACCTGAAGCGATGTGGGTGTTCTCAGTAGGTTGATCCATGTCTGGGTTTTCTAATAGTCAGAGATAATCTGCAGCTTCATCCCAATGGTTACTTAAGTTCATGCAAGTGCTGTAAAACTTCTCAAAAAGTCATTGTTTCCTACTTAAACTATTTTGACTCAATAAAACAAACTGTGAAAAATTGACTGACTCTTAAGAAAACAGAAAACAGGAGTCAGTAGCACCTCCCCCACACTTAAAACACACTGTCCCCAGTAGTGTGAAGCGAAGGATTGGTAGAAAGAAAGAAAAATTTGTTAAAAGGATTGGTTGAGTTCTGTCTGATTTTACCTCTGTCGCTCAGGCGTCGATCGTTGCACTAGGTGCATCGACCGTTGCTAGGCGATTTTCGTGTATGATCGATCGTTGCTCAGGACCGCAACGATCGCTGCAATGCGATTCGTCCGAGACCTGCAAACAAAAACTCACCAAAATCAGAAACAAAACGTAAAATCTAAAATAAACACCAAAATTAAAATGCAAAAACGAAAACAGTGGGTTGCCTCCCACTCAGCGCTTGTTTAACGTCAATAACTTGACGCTTCAGCTGATTTAGGTAGAGGGTGCATCATCCAGAGGCAGAATCTGACCTTCTGGAATCTCGGCCTTAGCCCAATAATGTTTCACCCTCTGTCCATTCACAGTGAATTCATTACCTTCCTTGCCAGTTAGAACGACAGCTCCATATGGACGCACCTCTTTGATTGTGAAAGGACCAGACCACCTTGATTTCAGCTTACCTGGAAACAAATGCAAACGAGAGTTATACAAAAGTACCTGATCATTAGGCTCAAACTGTCTGGAGACAATCTTCTTGTCATGATATGCCTTAGTCCTCTCCTTGTACAGCTTTGAGTTCTCATAGGCAAAATGTCTAATCTCATCCAACTCATTAAGCTGTACTAATCTCCTTTCTGCAGCAGATTTAAGATCAAAATTCATCTGTTTTACAGCCCATGCTGCTTTGTGCTCAAGCTCTACTGGCAGATGACATGATTTTCCATATAGCAGATGGAATGGAGTGGTCCCAAGTGGTGTCTTGAATGCTGTCCTGTAAGCCCATAATGCATCATCCAACTTTGCTGCCCAATCTTTCCTTGTCTTTCCAACTGTCTTCTCAAGGATCTCCTTAATCTGCCTGTTAGAAATCTCGACTTGTCCACTAGTCTGAGGGTGATATGGAGTAGCGACTCGGTGATGAACTCCATGCTTCTTCAGCAGCTTCTCGAAGACCTTATTGATAAAATGAGATCCTCCATCACTAATCACTATACGAGGCACTCCAAATCTGGAGAATATGATGGTCTTAAACAGCTTAGTGACCACCGAAGAATCATTGGTTGGACTAGCTATTGCTTCAACCCACTTAGACACATAGTCCACAGCAACCAAGATGAACTTATTCCCATAGGATGAGGGAAAAGGACCCATGAAATCTATGCCCCAGCAATCGAAAACCTCAACTTCCAGAATGAAATTCTGAGGCATCTCATGCTTTTTGCTGATTTTCCCTCTTCTCTGACAGGCATCACACTGAGAGATGAAAGAATGAGTGTCTCTAAACATTGTAGGCCACCAGAAACCTGCTTGCAGAACCGTAGACACAGTCTTGAATGTAGCAAAATGTCCAGCATAATCTGATCCATGACAGTGGAAGAGGATGTCTGGAACTTCTGATTCAGCAACGCATCTCCTGTAAAGACCATCTGAACAGTGCTTATAGAGATAAGGCTCATCCCAGTAGTATCTTCTAAGCTCCCTAAAGAACTTTTTCTTTGCATAACCCTTTAAATCATCTGGTTCAGTCTCAGTAGCGAGGTAGTTAGCTATATCTGCATACCAGGGTCGATCAGTGGTTGCTATAGCAGCAATCTCGAAGTCATAGTTCCCAATTCTGATCCTTAAAGTTTCTGGGTTCGTATCAGGTATGCATCGACCGTTGCGTGTGTATGCGTCGACCGTTGCTTCCCCGATACTTGCATCGACCGTTGCCAATGTGACATCGATCGACACTGTGCGATTATCCCGACAGTTCTGCAACTCTCTGCCCAAATCCGTCTGAAAAATTGTACCAACCATATTGACGTTTTCCTCAGGCAAATAATCATTGATGGGCACGTCTTCCTCTACTAGCATCCTTGAAAGATGATCAGCAACTCCATTCTAAACTCCCTTCTTGTCCCTCACTTCAATATCAAACTCCTGAAGCAACATAATCCATCTCAACAATCTTGGCTTAGCATCCTTCTTCTGCATCAGATACTTCAGGGCTGAATGATTAGTATGAACAATCACCTTGGAGCCAACAAGATAGGGGCGAAATTTCTCAAATGCAAAGACAACAGCCAACAGCTCCTTCTCCGTGGTTGCATAGTTTCTCTGTGCATCATCTAGTGTCCTACTAGCATAATAGATAGCATGAAGCTTTCTGTCCTTCTTCTGTCCCAGAACAGCTCCTACAGCAAAGTCATTTGCATCACACATAACCTCAAAAGGTAGATCCCAATCTGGTGGCTGAACAATTGGAGCACTCACTAATGCTTGCTTGATTTGTTCAAATGCAGTCTGACAGTCTGCATTGAACTCAAATTTGGTATCCTTACACAGCAAATCAGTTAGTGGCCTAGCAATCTTACTGAAGTCTTTAATGAATCGTCTATAGAAGCCAGCATGTCCAAGAAAGCTTCTTATAGACTTAACAGAATCAGGCGCCTGAAGGTTGGTCATTACCTCAATCTTAGCGCGGTCCACGTCGATCCCTGCTTCAGATACTTTATGTCCAAGAACAATACCATCTCTGACCATGAAGTGGCATTTTTCCCAGTTAAGGACCAAGTGCTTCTCTTCGCATCTAGTCAGCACCTTGCACAGATTATCTAAACATTCATTATAAGATGATCCATAGACTGAGAAGTCATCCATGAATACCTCCATAAAGTCCTCAATCATATCAGTGAATATGGACATCATGCATCTCTGAAAGGTGGCAGGAGCATTACAGAGTCCAAAAGGCATCCTACAGTAAGCAAATGTGCCATATGGACAAGTGAAAGTGGTATTTCCCTGATCTTCTGGGTGGATAGGAATCTGAAAGAAACCTGAGTATCCATCGAGGAAGCAGTAGTAAGGATGATTAGCTAACCTCTCCAGCATCTGATCAATAAAAGGCAAGGGAAAGTGATCCTTCCTGGTTGCAGCATTCAGCTTCCTGTAATCTATGCACATCCTGTGTCTCGTTACAGTCCTAGTAGGGATCAACTCATTCTTCTCATTCTTCACAACTGTAACTCCGCCCTTCTTAGGCACTACATGGACTGGACTTACCCAATCACTGTCTGAAATAGGATATATAATCCCAGCATCCAAGAGTTTCATAATATCCTTCTTAACCACTTCCTGTAGATTAGGATTAAGCCTTCTCTGATGCTCAACAGATGTCTTAGACTCATCCTCAAGATGTATCCGATGCATGCACAGCTCTGGTGAGATACCTGAAATGTCATTAAGAGAATAGCCAAGAGCTTTGCGATGCTTGCGCAGCTTGCTTATGTAGGATTATGTGTGTTCATTAGGTTCAATTATCAGATTACAACCTATCACATAATCAACTAGGATCTAGGTGATTTGCAGTTGAATCATAAACAGATCAGGATCATTACCTCTTTTAGAGTGCAGCGGATTGATTGGTAATATCGAGATCACTGAGAGCAGATGATTACCGGCTCCTCCTAGGTATCCACACGCTTACAAGCTACTGGATCAGGCTGCTAGACCAAGCTGGAACAACAGAGAGAGAGAGAGGACGGCCAGACCTAGAAAAATCGCAGACTACTAGGCTAATCTACTTAACACCTCTATCATTTATCTCTCGGAATAGGTAATACCTACCCTCAATGTGTTTGGATCTCAGATGTGCAGCTAGCCACATCAAGTTCAGTGATGAATTTTTTTATCCAAACATCCTCTTTTGCCGCTTCCCAAGCTGCGAAATGTTCAGCTTAAGCCATGGAGTCAGCAACAGTGCCTTGCACTGCCACACAGACACAAGATATAACCGGACTGTGACCAGAAATCATCTTTGTCTGTTGGAAACTTGCCTTTCAGACTCTACCGACTTTTAGCACCTCACTTTCTCATCCATGTGTTCTCACTCAGCATGTGTCCATGACACATCATCTTATGAGACACATGCCATAAGACTTTGGTATAAAGCCATTCTTGGAATTGCACACTCTGGATTCGTGTAATTTCACACAATCCACTCAGCACATATAATCTCTATAGATTATTGCTCCAAGAATTATCAGGTCTTTTCTCCAAATCTTTTATTCTTAAAGTAACCTCCATGTTCAAGTCAATATAGACTGCAACAACAGAGCGTTATTTCCGAGATCTTGTATGTCATCTATGCACACTACAAGACTTGCAACTACGCTCCCACTAGTCTCTTAAAACTTACAGTTCATACTGTTTCTGACAAAATCAAATCCTTGATTTCTTCGTCAAAACCAAGATTCCAACTCCCAGATGATTGCACAAAACCATTCCTGGTAGTTTCTTTAAAACTACTTTCAGATTTGGAGCCCAAAACACTGCTTCTTCATTTATTCGCATCTTTGTCACAATCATTGATCAACGGATCATGACTTTCATTTATGATAGACCCATATCTTAAGGGTTTATGACAAATCCTTTCGGATATTGCGAAAAACAGACTCCACAAGTGTCAGACTCTACAGTTTCTTGTATATCCCACTTCTGCTCTTTCAAAAGATTGAGCAGACTTTTGTGTCTCTCGAATTTCTTCGAGTTCTACTTTACTCCCACTATTTTCTTAGAAAGTATATCTCTCTACAGAAAACATAATTCCAAGCGACACTGATACTGTCCTCAGAATGGTTGTAACAGTAGTGAGTCTTGGTTTCCCTTGGACAACCAATGAATTAGCACTTGTGTTTTAATTGGCTGAAATCTTATCAGTGTCAATTACATGACACAATTCCCAAACATCCAGAAAAGACTAGTTGGCTCAATGCCAGTTCACATTTAATGTGATGTCTTTTATCTGATTTTGGTGGAACTTAATTTATTGTTTCACTGAGACTATTAGAACGTTTATTTTCAGGGTATTATTGGAAGATCTTACTGTGATTCATCTTTTAATCAAACTATGTCTTACATATTTGATCTCTCCAGTCACAAAACCATTCCAATGGAGTTTCCAGGAGATTTGAGTCGCGAATTTACTTCGCATTCGCACTCATAAAGGTAATCACATTTTACTTGACTCAAGTGATCTGCTTATTCGATCATTCGAAAAGCCATATTTCAACTAGTCCTTGTACTTCATTTTGGAACTTCTTTAATTTCATCAAGAATTCCAGTTCATGTCTTCATGACATAACCATCATCTACTGATTCGAATCAGCCAGATTATGAAGTACTGACCACTTTTCTTTGCAGCAATTATGCTCGTTGGGCTTTCATAATTCAAATGAATTAGGCCCAATAAGCCCCTTCCCTATGTTTAAAACATCAAGGTGAGAACAATCATTTGGCCCATTCAAACAAAATTCATACTCATCACTTGACTTTAGTCAACTGATCTCAAAAGCCTATTAAAGTAGGCCTTCTGAGAAAATCCTTTAGGATGGAGTTTCCGAATTTGTTTCTCAGCAATGTGGCCCAAACAATATTGCCAAAGAAAGTTGATTTGATATTTATGTTATTGGTTTATTCGTTTAGTTTAATTTCATAAAACCAATTCTTTAATGGAATGCTACTATTAAACAATCATTAAGATTCAAAACTCAAAATATGTTTTAATCAAAATGATAAATATCCAAATCCATAACTGAAATGAATGATGTAGATCTGCTCAAAGCAGTTACACAAATAGTAATTCCCAAAAGAAAACCAAATTTGAAGGCAACAATCAAATAAAATTCCACTCGGAATGCAGAGACATCAGCTCCATTCACGACTTGAACTTCCACTCGTTCCTTCTTCATTCTTCATCTACCATCAACGACCCGCACATTTATACAAATGTCAGCATTGAATTCGGTATTGAATGCCTCAATGTAGAGATGAATGAAATATCATAAATACCTGAAGATGAAGGCTTGTAATCCACCTTCAACCTTTCAAAATCTTCCAAGAATTTGTTGCACTCATTTGTCAAGTGCCCTTGCTCCTTACAGTAGCTACATGTCACAAGTGGGTCGGACTTGGGCTTCCAATAAGACTTGGGCCCATTCTGATCCGAGATCTTCATGGCCTTAATTTTACCCTTTTCCTTTGCGGGTTTCTTAAAACCCTTATCCTTCTGCACCCTAAGTGCCTTTCGGGAACCCTTTCTCATGTTCATCTCAGCTGTTTTAAGCATTTCATGAAGCTCAGTCAATGTCTTAGACATCCCGCTCATATTGTAGTTCGTAATGAACTGTTTATAGCTCGGCGGCAAAGACTGAAAGATGAGGTAAACGGCTTGCTCAGCACTTATGGGACAGTCTAGTCTTTCCAAGTTTTCCAAGTAACTAATCATTTTACTGACATGAAAACTAACTGGACTTCCCTCAGGGAGGTTACACTCAACAAGACGCCTCAAAGTCTGGCATCTCTCAACTCGTGTAAGTCCCTTGTACTTTGCCTTGAGGCCTGCGACAATCTCCATGGGTGACTCCAAGTTCTCATATTGATGCTTCAACTCAGAACTCATGGTAGTCAACATAAGATTTCGCACATCAACCGCATCAGTGTAATGCTTGTTCCAAGCATCACACTCTGCATGTGTGGCACTTGATCTCAATTTCTCGGGGAGAGCAATTTCAAGGACATAGTCCTTGCTCTCATGCTTGAGAATATTTCTCAAGTTCCGGTACCAAGTACAGAAATTTGATCCGTTCAGTTTGTCCATCTCAAGGACAGACCGGATCGAGAAAGTGTTTTGGTTTGTTGTGCTATTCATAACTGAAATTTAGAGATAAATAGAGTTTTAGTTATTCAGTTCATAAAAGAGTAATCTTAATAACTTATAAGAAAACTCGCATTGCATTCAAAATTTCTTTGTTTAACCTCATAAGAATGCAATGATTCCGAGACCCATGTTCAGCTAAATCCGAAGTGGGCCACTGGCCGTCACCCAGAAGTAGCTTTACTTGGTAAGCATACACACAGCTAGTTATATCCAATAACTCTCGGTTGTGAATTGGGCCCAAGGCCCAATACACCAGATGTCTCAAGGCCCGGGACTCCCGATGGCCCAGTCAAGGAAACCAATCTCTTACAGCCAAATAATCACTAAAGTCTGGGACTCCCAATGAAATCAGTGACTATATACTACTTTACTTACGCAAAAACAGACACCTCACACTGTAAGCCATATCTGTAATTGAATAAGCGTTAAGTAGCTGACAAGATTGGGCAAGACATCCAAGCTTGATATTGGTTTTGAGGATTTTAGGTTTTCTTTCCAAAAATAGAAGATTACTATTTTGGGAAACTTTCCAATTCAGGTAACTTACTAAATATGGAAACTTTCTATTTTAGGAAACCTACTATATTTAGAAATTTCTTAACATGCCAAAATTAGAAACTTCTAATCAAAGAAACTTTCTAATTTAATGTTTTATTAAAGTTTTTCGGTTGGGTCACAAATTATAGGCCCAATTCTTGGCCCAAGACCACAGAATTCCAATTGGCCCAATAATTTGACATAACCGAGTCGGTTCATTAATTCTGATCCAAGACCAAATTAACTACTAAATCCAACTGGTTATTTACTAAACCAGACCAGCTCTAAATTATTTGGTCCAACCAAATCAAACTTAGACCAGCCTTCGGTTTAGGTTAAAATTCAATTTTGAATTTAAATCCGGTTTAACCAGAAATTAAATAATACCAATTGTATTAAATAATTTCCAGCAAACCGCGATTTGGTTTAACCGCTTGAACCACCAATTAAATTGGATCGGTTCGGTTAAGTCCAAAATCAGGAAGAAACACCTTGTGTTTTAGCCAATTTTGACCTAACCTGCGGTTTAAGCTAAAGCTGACAATGAACCACAATCGGTTTGATCGGTTCATTGTCGCGGGTTTGGGAAGAACGAACCGCGAAGCTCGGTTGAACTGATTAGCTACTCGCGGACCGTATCTCTCGCCAGTGTATCGATCGATATCACGCTCCTGCGTCGATCGATACCGGCGTGCATCAGCTCGTTGCGATCGGGTCATCGGGACAGCGAGAAGCAATCGATCTGATTCATATCGATCGATATCTCGCTCCCTCGTCGATCGACACGGGCGATCACATCGCATACCGATGGGTTTCAATCGGATCATGCGATTTTCATATTAGGGTTTTTACAAGTTCTAATCAAATTTTACTCATAAAATCGATTCATCAAACTAATAAACAACCTAAATATGATCCAAACAGCAAAAACCTAACAACCTAGGCTCTGATACCACTGTAGGATTATGTGTGTTCATTAGGTTCAATTATCAGATTACAATCTATCACATAATCAACTAGGATCTAGGTGATTTGCAGTTGAATCATAAACAGATCAGGATCATTACCTCTTTTAGAGTGCAGCGGATTGATTGGTAATATCGAGATCACTGAGAGCAGATGATTACCGGCTCCTCCTAGGTATCCACACGCTTACAAGCTACTGGATCAGGCTGCTAGACCAACCTGGAACAACAGAGAGAGAGAGGACGGCCAGACCTAGAAAAATCGCAGACTACTAGGCTAAGTGGCGCCTCCCTCTTCCTTATATGGGCCCAAGTAATTAAACTAATGGCCTATTAGGCTTTTGGGCCCAAGACCCAAATCAGACAAAAGACTGTCTTTTGTCTGGCCCAATTCTCTGTATAAATACAGTAAATGCCTTGCATCTTACCGTATTAATTCCATTTAACTTTCCCGTTAGCTATGGTGTGTGACCCTTTGGGATCATACAATACTGGTAATAAGTCCTAAACTTATAGATCATGAGCGGGCTCTAGCAAGTCATCATGACCACCCAGTATTTATGACTTATGTCTGATCTCGACACTTATCATACTTTCTAGAGATAGTACAGTAGATTTCAGGACATTCCCAACAGCTTAGCAGTAAAGTGAGCTCTGCGTTGTTCAGACTAGCATTGACAATCACCGGATAAGTTGAATTCGGTCCAAGAAATGCGTTCCTTAGCCCGGATGGAAGTTGTTTCAGCTCTATTTTCGGAGCTTTATCCTCGGCCCAGTCTCTGTCGACTTGCAACGACTGATGCTTAGTTGGTGTCGATCGTTGCATCGTCGCGTCAGACACTTCCACCTTCATCGCCACTTCAACCGAATCCATCAGTCTTGCATAGCACATTGCTGGCTCGTCCTGCAGGTATTGCAGCTCCAATATAGAGCTCAGTAAAGCTCTTTCTAGTGGATCTTCAGCACGTGACTTGTGAAAGTACTCTGCAGCCAAATCACCTAGTGTGTCAACATAGAAGGTCTGTCCGTCGATGGTTGGTCTCTTTGCCAGCTTGTCCATATCAAAACTCATCTTCAGATCACCCACATTCATAACTATTCTACCTCCTTGACAGTCATTCATCGCACCAGCTGTAGCTAAGAAAGGCCTGCCTAAAATTAGTGGATCCTTTGGTTCCTCTCCATATTGCAGAACCACAAAATCAGTAGGAATCACACATTGGCCAATCATTATGGGGACATCCTCCAATAATCCTTCGGGGATCCTGATTGTTCTATCTGCCAAAACTAGTGATATCCTAGTGGGTATAAAGTCAGTCATCCCGAGCCTCTTAGCAACTGAGAAAGGCATAAGATTCACACTGGAACCAAGATCACATAGAGACCTTTCGAATCTCTCCCTGTAGATAGCACAATCTAGTACAAAGCTACCTGGATCTTTTAACTTCCCAGGAATTCTGCCCTGAATCACTGCACTACACACCTCATTGATCATCATTACACTCTCCTCGTCAGACCACTTCCCAGCAATCATATCCTTAAGACATCTTCTCATCAAAGGAGAGGTTTCCATGGAGTCAATCAAAGGCACTTCAACTTTCACCTTTTTAATGAACTCCTTGCATTTGGCATACTGCCTATCGTTTTTAGCCTTTCTGGGATTCTTGGGATAAGGTACCTTAGGCTTGTAAACCCTCTCGGTCGACTGTTTCGGTTTCTCTGGTTTTGAGATCTCTGCAGTCGCCTTGCATCGACCGTCACTGGCGTTGTGTCGTTCGTTGCTGGGTGACTTTGTGACGACAGTTTCTTCGTTATCGCTTTGCATTGATCGTTGCTTGGTGGCGTCGATCGATGCGTTGCGAATGTCACGGATCCCATCTTCCAATTCTTCAATTTGCACGAGTTCTTCAACGCTCAACTGCCTTTTCTGGCCGGGTAACAACTCCTTACCACTTCTCAATGTCACTGCATTGCATTGGTACTTGGGATTAGCATCAGTCCGCCCTGGGAGGTATCCGTCTTCCCTCTGAGCATATCCAGCAGTTCTTGCAACCTTAGCATCAACCTCCTTCATATGTGCGCTCAGGTATTCAAATTTCCCATTCAGCTCCTCATAGACTGTACCTATCTTCTTGTCGAAGTCTGCAGCACTCTTAGTCTGACTCTCCAGCAGCTGTTTCATCATTGCCTCCATCTTACTCTCATGAGAAGTGGCTGCAGGAGGAGTCTGATAAGATGAAGATCCATAGGTTCTCTGAGTACCTTGTCCAAAAGGTTTCTGAAAACCACTAGTCTGTCCAAAACTAGCTGAGTTCTGATTGCCTGTGAAGGCACTCTTTTGTCCTCCATTGAAGAACCTGTTTCCCTGCTGATTACCAAATCTATTACCTTGGAAACCAGATCCTCCGATGTAATTCACATCTTATTCCTGAGTGTCCTCCTCAGTCTGAATTACCTCAACATCTTGGGCAAAGTGGACAGCTTTCTTACTAGCTAGAAGATTACAAACTGTGTCCAGCTTATCAGTAATCTCCGAATTCTCTACACTTCCACCAGATTTATTTCTCCTCTCATCCATAGTCTTGCAATTGTTGCTGCTCACTAAGTTCTCAATCAACTGCTTAGCTTGTGCAGGAGTCCTGGTGTTGAAGTTTGCATTGCTGGGGTTATCCAGCGCAGACTGATATGGAAGATCTATGCCTCTGAAGAAGATACATAGCAATGTGACCTCAGTGAATCCATGGTGTGGGCAGTCACGCTGGTACTTCTTGAATCTCATCCAGGCAGTCTTAAGAGGCTCCACAGGGCATTGGGAAAAAGTCAGAATATCCTGTCTAGATTGATCAGAACGAGCGTCATCGTAGAAGTGACGCAGGAACTCACTCTTCAGGACTGCCCAAGTATCAAACTGCCCAGGTGGCAGTTGCTTCAGCCATGCAGCAGCGTCTCCAGCGAGACTGTATGGAAAGAGCTTGAGAAACAGATAATCCTGGCAAACTCCATCATACTTCATGCCAGTGATTATATCCTCAAACTGATCAATGTGATCCATAGGCTGCTCCGTGGGATGACCATGGAAGGCATTCTGTCTCATCAGCGAGTAGTAGATGGTTTGATCTCAAAATCATTCCTCTCAAAACCAGGCATCACCAGAGCTGACCGGTTTGCATGAAACTCATCCGGTCTATTGTAGTCAGCTAAAGTCCTCTCATGGACTATCATCTGTCTATTTTGGTTTTGTCCTTGGCCTTGGTTCTGCTCCTGTTGCGGTTGCTCAGGAGGATCAGGGATTACATTCCCTTCAGCGTCAATCCGATGCCCAGCAGCATTGTACGGATTGTTATCTCGGTCCCTTAGGGTACCTTGAGCATCAGGCATTATGATTACCTTCTGTACCACCATCCTTGCTCTTCTTTCTCTTCTGTTAGTCCTCTCTAGACGTCCAAGTTCTTCAAGTCCGAGATTAACGAGGTTCAAGTTCTGATTACTTCTAGTTTCGCGCGTCTGCATAAACTGTCTGTAATCGTCAAGCAACGATCGATGCTATCACTGCAACGATCGATTCAATCTCAGAATCGCCTAGTGACGATCGACACAAAGGTGCAACGATCGACGCAAAGCGAAATCGGTACCTGCGACAGAGAGAAAACAGAGAAAAAATTAGTAAATAAAATAAAAAAAATAAAAATAAAAACGAAACAAAAACAATAAAAATCCTAGTAGAAACCCTAAGTTCGATCCTATAGAAGACTCTAAGAGTCCCCGGCAACGGCGCCAAAAACTTGATAGGGTCAAGAATTAATCCTATTCTACTGCAAGTGCACAGTTAAGTGATTGTAGTATATAGGGTATCGAATCCACAGAGACTCTGGTCTCGATAGATTAGAACTGTAGAGATTCAAACTAAGAAGAAAGCAATTTGTAGTAAACTAAATAGCAAAGCGAGAAAGTAAACAAGTAGCAGATTATCGGTGGTGAAAGCAGTCAATTAAAGGCGCTAAGTCTAGGCCGTTCTCAGGAAATCAGACAAGCAGACAAATCAATCAGTCAGGATCTAATTAAGCACAGTTCTAGAACTCAAATCACGGATATAGAATTAACCAAATTCCTTTGCGAGAATTCTCTAAGTCTAAGTGCAGCAATCCAAATTCCTTTGCAATTACTAACAGATTAAACCAGCATTAATTTCAAGTTCGATATGTTCACAATTAAACTAAACCAAATTCCTTTGCGAGAAGTTCAATTGCTCAACCTAAATAGTTCAGATTCTAAACCACACTTTCGTGTCGTATTTAGCAACCTAAGATCTAGATTCTAATTATATAGGCTTAATCTCGGCTGGGGCTTCTTTGTAAATACTGGAAACTTCTGGGCCAAAGTGCAAAATCTTCATTCTTCATTAAACCGCTGAATCGGCCCATCTCGCTAGTGTGTCGATCGACACCAAAGGTGTGTCGATCGATGCAATCCTGATTTCTGGGCAGTGAGCTCAATCTCTCGGCCAAACACTCTAAAAATCCCCAAAATGCTCAAATATCTCCAATTCTGCTCCAAACCTGATTATACCTGTAACAGACACTAAAAGAACACAAAAGGACTCTAAAACACACTTATATCATGGCATAAAACCGGTAAAAACCATGATATATCACCCACCTCGCCCTTTACCAACCATGAGCCACATACAACAACACAGTTGGGTTTATCGGCGGTATACATGGTTATTGAGAGCTATGAGCTGTGTATCTTAGACATAAAATGTGTATTATATTTTGATATTTTAGTCTAGTTCAGGACAAACCAAATTGAAAAACCTTTTTCTAAACAATGTTACTAACTAGACTATTTAACAAGTAGTTGAAATCTAGATCTACCTTAATCAAAATATAATTGTGTTTGCAAACTATAATAGAGTTTAGTAGATTTGTTGGCTAGGGGCAAAGTAGTTTTTTTTTTTTTATCGTCTGGAAGACTATTACAATCATGATTTATATTTGATCTAATCCTAACACTAAGAATCTTTCGATCAAACGAAATCAACTACCTGCAGTACCTACGATTATGATGAAAAGCTTCTTGGTTCAGCTCTCCAAATCTCCAAAGCAACACTCATATCTATGACGAATGGCTTCACATGTACCACACCTATGATGGACAGCTCTCCCGCAACACACGAGACCACGACGGTTGATTTTCCTGTAATCCTGAACCTTCTACAAGCTTGCATCCATTAATCTGGCTAAACTGCATTCTCTGGGAATTGAACCCCAGACCTGGTGTAGAAGCCTTTAAACCTTTGACCATTGGACCAAAGGGCTTCCACAAAGTAGTTTTTTTAGATGCAAAATTGTCAGAAAAATACAAAAATGCAATGAGTTTTGAGAAGATACACTTTGCTATTACTTTTGAAAAAGATACACTGTGTCCTAGTATCTTCATCGTATCTTAAAACCCCAGGAAGATCACTAAACCAGACAGCATTAATCATGAAAATCAATCTGAACAGAGAAAACCTAATAAACATTGTAACTAATATGAAGCCAGAGAACAAGAACCTTTCCTCCCAGCTATGAATGTTGGCTGTAACATTACCCACATATACATAACCATATTTTGTCATCTGTTCAAGATAAACCTCCTTTTGTCTTATCAATATCCACCATTGTTTCTCCGTAGCACATCTGTCAGAGTGAAGAAATTTAAGCATTAGAAGTTTTCTTCTGAGAAAATGATATGACACCCAAAGAAACACTCCAAACCTCTATCCAAAAGATATACATCCAACATTTTCCAGACATAAATAGCCTTATAAACCGTACTATTATCCAAATTATTCAAGTTCACGGATAACCACTTAAAACTGTAAAAACCAGAACTATACAATCCAGACAAACACCATAAATAAGAAACAGAGTATTTAAAACCCATATTTCCAAAATAACTGATTTAGTAGAGCCATCATGTATAAATGTTTGAAGAAACACATGCTTTCCACCATTTCCCATTGTATAGCTTGGGGATGAATTACACCAATGCTTAGGTGATTCCATACCTCGAGCATGCCGCAAGTCCTTTTCCAACAAAATCCCCGTAAACTGAGAAATAAGCCCATGAAAGCCATCCATATTTACTCTCAAAGATCGCAAAGCACCTCTCCATGAAACTGATTATAACCGAAAAACATTCTTCAACCATAACTCATCAAAAGGTTTCACTTTGACCCATAAGCCAGAATAGAGAGACAAAATAATAAACCACCTGTGCAATCCGGTCCATCTGTTATAAAAAGACCCAGAAGACAAAGTATCTGAAAATATTTCTGAATACACTTTAACAGCCATCACACACTCCTCTAAAACAATTTCCTTATTCATTGTTCAATGCTTACCCTATCAAATAACCAGTAACAACTCATCAACAGGAAAACCGTTTTATTAATAACCTTGAAAAAGGGGCAGCTTAAAATAATTTTAAGTGGTCTATAGCCACTGTTAAGCAACCTAAAATAATTATAAGTGCTCAACAACTTGTAAGCCAAAGATCCCCGTAAGAGACTATCAAAGTGTATAGATCGGTTAATACTGGTTTAGGATTAGTTGGTATTCTGTTTTTTCATTTGGTTTACATAGGTTGGTAATTGTATATATACCTTATACCAAAACTCTCATGTTCGTTGAGAAAATAAGAAATCAGTTTACCAAAATATCTTTGTTCATAGATTCTATTATGGTATTAGAGTTTGCATTCGGCAAATTTATGTGAATTCATCGTTTGATTTCTTCCATTTTCTAGTTTTTCACCGATTAATCATCTTCTCAAACTCCGATTGTGCTTCCGCTTACTCTAATCGACGAAAATGGTGAAGCGAAAAGGAAAAATGAATACTCGTAGCTCGATCTCAGATGAAGAAGAATCAGCTACTAAACAGCGTTCAGGATTTCAGATTCATGAAGAAAATGCAAATGCGATGACTAATCCACAGCAATTTCGACGATCTGCAACTCCTGGCGGAAATAGTTCGTCGACGAAGATGGATGATTCGTATGACAGTACACACAGCCCATTCTTCCTTCATTATGCCAATCATCCAGGTCTGACTATCGTTGCTCATACTCTTGATGGATCTAATTACAATAGCTGGTCTATAGCAATGAAGATTAGTTTTGGTGCGAAGAACAAAATTAGCTTCGTTGATGGATCCTTGCCTAGACCTGCGATTGATAATCATTCATTAAAGATATGGAGTCGATGCAACAGTATGGTGAAATCATGGATCCTTAATATCGTGAACAAGGAAATTTATGGTAGTATACTGTATTCTTGAGATGATGCTGAAATGTGGGATGATCTGTTTCGGAGATTTAAGATTTGTAATATACCAATGAAATATCAGTTGGAGCAGGCAGTAATGACTCTCAAGAAAGGTGATCTGAATCTCTCAACATACTTCATCAAGAAGAAGACTCTGTGGGAACAATTAGATAATACAAAGTTATGCGTAGTGAAGAAATGTGATTGTGATCAAGTGAAAGAACTTCTTGAGGATGCTGAAACCAGTCGCATAATCCAATTCCTTATGGGATTGAATGATAGCTTCAACAATATCCGTGGTCAGATATTAAACATGAAACCGAGACCAGGATTAAAGGAAATTTACAACATGCTTGATCAAGATGAAAGCCAAATAGTTGTTTGCGGTCCAGTGCAACAAATTGCTAATCCGACTGCATTTCAAAATCAAGCTATGCTTTCTGAGATGAATCCTGTCTTATTGACACATTGTGGAAGTCAGAAACCAATATGTTCACATTGCTTTCGCATTGGACATACTGTAGACAAGTGTTACAAGGTTCACGGCTATCCTCCTGGTCATCCACGAGCTAAGAAGAACATTTTAGTGGGAAATCCAAATCTGGCAGCTACAAGATCAGTTCAAAATCAGAAGGAGCAGAGAATTGATGAACTGAAAAACAATATATCTAAAGATCAACTTCAACAAGTGATTTCTTACTTCAGTTCTAAGCTCAATTCCACTGCTGTTGCAACATATCCGGACAAACTTTTATCCTCGCCTTCAACTTCTGCACAAGTAATCTCACAGATTTCTCGTACTTTCCTTTCACTCTACAACTATTCCTATTATGACATGTTGACTTCTTCGATACCTAATGAAACTGAGTTATCTTATAGAGCTTGTATCATAGACTCAAGCTAGTCATCATGTTACACATGATAGGAATCTTTTTAGAAATTACAAAACCTTAGACAATACCTTTGTTACGTTACCTAATGGATATACAGTTAGGATATAAGGAACTGGTTACATTCAGCTTATTGATGCTATCTCCCTCCACAAGGTGATTCATATTCCTGAATTCAAGTTCAATTTATTGAGTGTTAGTGTTACTACTAAAACAAAAAATTCTGAAGTTCGTTTTACATCTGAAACTTTTTCAATTCAGGCTCTTACTCGAGAATTGATGATTGGTCAAGGTAGTCAAGTCGCCAACTTATATGTCTTGAATATGAGTGACTCGCATGTTAATTTCACAACTTCAGGTATTGCTCGTATATGTTCTAATATGATTGTTGATTCAATGACTTGATATAAAAGACTAGGACATCCCTCTATGTGTAAACTTGATGTATTTTCTGATCTTTTGATATTACCTAAAGACAAACATAGTAAACATAAGGATCTTTGTCATGTCTGTCATCTGTCTAAGAAAAAATGATTAGCTTTTAATTCAAGGAATCATCTATGTAATAAACCATTTGAATTGATTCACATTGATACTTGGTGTCCATTTTCAGTTCCAACTATTGATGGTTTTAAGTATTTCTTGACAATTGTTGATGGGTTTACATGCTTAAACAGAAGTCTGATGTATTACATGTTTTTCATGGGTATATACAATTGATTGAAATTCAATTTAACATGAAAGTTTGTTTTGTGCGGTCTGATAGTGCAAATGAATTAAACTTTACCAATCTTTATCATAATAAAGGCATTACAACTTATCATTCATGTCCTGAAACTCCTGAACAAAATCCAGTGGTAGAGAGAAAGCATCAGCACCTTTTAAATATTGCTAGAGCACTTATGTTTCAATCTGGGATTCCTTTAGAATATTGGGGTGATTGTGTTTTAACCGCAGCCTTACTTATCAATAGGTTACCTTCTCCTGTGCTAGATAACAAGACTCCTTATGAACGGTTAACATCTAAAATCCCTGATTATCATGCTCTCAAAGCATTTGGTTGTTTATGTTATACTTTTACTTCTCCTAAGTCTACAACCAAGTTTGAACCTAGAGCTAGAGCATGCGTTTTTTCTAGGATATCCCGCTGGTTATAAGGGATACAAGCTATTAGATATGGAGACACACTCAGTTTCTATTTCTAGACATGTCATATTCTATGAGGATATTTTTCGCTTTGCATCTTCTAACATCAAAGAAGATATACAAGCTTTCTTTCCACATATTCATTTTCCTGCACAAATAGATGATCATTTGCCTCTTGTGCAGACATCTTCTGATGCTCATTTACATTCTGATGAGTTATCTTCCAAGGTTTATGATCCTTCTAATACTCCTACTAAAACTACTCCATATCCCATTACAAACTTTATCTCTTATTCATACTTATATGAGCCTTTTCATGCCTTTGTTAAAGCTATTACAAGTATCAAAATTCCACAAAGATATTCAGAGGCTAAAGGAGATAAGGAATGGTGTGATGCCATGGGAAAGGAGATTGGAGCTTTTGTACGTACCAAGACATGGAGTATCACTAATCATCCTCCTGGCAAGATTGCAGTAGGATGTAAATGGGTTTTCACTGTGAAATGTCATGCAAATGGAAGTATTGAAAGGTTTAAATCCTGACTTGTAGCTAAAGGTTATAAACAACAAGAGGGTATTGATTTCAAAGATATGTTTTCCCTTGTTGCTAAGATGACCATAGTAAAGATCATTCTTGCTCTTGTTCCAAAGATTAATTGGTTTTTGAGACAATTGGATGTTTCAAATTCATTCTTGAATGGAGACTTAGAGGAAGAGATTTATATGAAGCTAATCGGGTTACTCTGAGATTCAAGGGGAAATAGTGTCTCCGACTTTTGTCTGCAAACTACACAAGTCCATTTACGGTCTTAAACAAGCATCCCACCAATGGTTCATAAAATTTTCCACGACTTTAGTTACACTTGGTTTTGGAAAAATGCCAGGGTGATCATACATTTTTTATCAAAGAAGTGGATTGTACTTTTGTGGTGGTAATGATTTATGTTGATGATATTTTGATTGCAAGCACTAGTGATGCTGCAGCAGTTGATCTTACTGCCAGTTTGAGTTCATTTTTTCAACTCAGAGATCTTGGTCCACCAAAGCAATCAACAGATAACAACTCAGGGAATCAAATGTGAATGCTCATACACAACGAGAAACGGTGGGAGTTTTTCCTTGGAATTGAAATTGCAAGATCAGAACAAGGTATATATATGCATCAGAGGAAGTATGTTCAGGATTTGTTGGACTCTACAGGATTCTCTAAAGACGATGGCATAGCTTTGGTTGATAATAAGTGTTATCGCCGGTTGGTTGGGAAGTTACAATACCTGACCATCACCCAACTTAATATTGATTTTGCAGTTGCTAAGCTTGCTCAGTACTCATCTGCCACAAGAGACGTTCATTACCGGCTCTTCATAAGATTCTTAGATATTTGAAGGGTACAATTGGTCAAGGTCTCTTTTATGGCAACAATGTTAATTTTTATCTTCGAGGATATTCTTATTCGGATTGGTGATATATCATGGTTTTTACCTGTTTTAAGCCATGATATAAGTACATATTCGAGTCTTTTGTCGTGTCTTTCGAGTCATTACAGGTGTTTATTAGGTACATGCACGTTTGGAGGATTTTGGAAGACATTGGAGCTAATGGGACAAGTTTTAGAGCAAAAGCCGTGAGGAGCTCATTTCACCAAGTCTGATCGACCGTTGCAACGATCGTTGCATCTTTGGCATCGATCGATGCAACCCCGCGCCAGCACATTAATGAAGACTTTAGAGATTTGCAATTTTACCCCAGAAAGTTCCAGTATTTACAAAAAGAACACAAGACTTGATTAGCACTTTATAATTAGTTTTTTGGTGTTTTGTTTAGTTTACACATTCATACTTTTAGCTATTGAGAGAGAGAGAGAGCTTGAGGTTGATCGTTCCTGTACTGCTTTTGGAGAAGATTTTGAACCTCTTTGTTTCTCTACTCTTTATTTATATGCAATCTATTTATTCATTGATATATGTTTCATTGATCATGTCTGAGTAGATTCATAGTTAGGTTTAGGGATTATCGTTAGGGATTTCATGATTTGCTAGATTTATTTATCAGTTAAGGATTCAAAAGTTGATTAGTTCTTCACCCTGAATTATGCTTAATACTAGCTTCTAATCTGATCACTTAGAATCTAGACTTTAGGTTTATAAATTGACACGAAAGTGTAATTTACAATCTGAACTATTTAGGTTGAGCAATTTAATAATCTGCACAGAAATTTGGTTTAATTAAATTGTGAACAAATCGAACCTGCACTTAAGGCTAGTTTAATCTGTTTGGAATTGCAAAGAAATTTGGGTTTCTTCTAATTAGACTTAGAGAATTCTCGCAACGAAAGTTGGTTAGTTCTATATATGTGTTTGAGTTCTAGAACCGTGCTTAATTTGATCATGACTGATAACTGATCTGCTTGTCTAATTTCCTGAGAACTCTCTAGACTTGGCGCTCTTAGTACTTGTGAAACAAAACCGAATTTGCTACTGATTTACTTTCTCCTTTAGTTTTTATTATCTCTGATTTGCATCGCATAGCTTAACTTGACGTTCTATAGTCTATCGTAAGAGTCTTGAGTGTCTGTGGTTCGACCCCTAGATACTACAATTGTCTTGTGCACTTGCAGTGTTAACTTAGGGAATTAAACTCTGAGCATATCAATTGGGGAGCTTGTCCTGATAGTTGTCTCTCTGTGACAGGATATGCTATGTTTCTTGGCGAGTCATTGATATCATGGATGTCCAAGAAAACAGTAGATGGTTTAATTAAGCTCCGCAGAGGCTGAATATCGAGCCATGTCTATGGCGACTAAAGAACTGATTTGGATCAGTGGCATTTTGAAGACTCTGCGTATATCTTTCTCTCCTCGAGCTTTTCTTTACTGTGACAATACCGCAGCTTTACACATTTCAAGCAATTCAATCTATCATGAGAGGACTAAGCATGTAGAATTTGATTGCCATAAAGTTAGAGAAGCGATAAAGAATGGAGTATTAAAGACCATGTTTGTTCGAACTAACAATCAACTTGCAGATGTTATTACAAAGGCCTTATATCCAGCTCTATTCTTAGATATTATGAGCAAGATGGGAGTTCACAATATTTATGAACCTTCATCTTGAGGGGGAATATCAAAGTGTATAGATCAGTTAATACTAGTTTAGGATTAGCTGGTATTATGTTTTTCATTTGGATTACATAGGTTGGTAATTGTATATATACCTTGTACCAAAACTCCCATGTTCGTTGAGAAAATAAGAAATCAGTTTACCAAAATATCTTTGTTCATAGATTCTATTAGAGACCAAAGCAACAAGGTTCACTCCTTTGAGATTCATTACCTCGTAAAGAAGAAAGAGAATTATAGAATCCAAAACAAAATGAGATATTATCAATCAATTGACACTACAAGAAATATGGGTATTAAAAGCATTGGAGATAACGTTTATTACAGTTCTGCAATTGTATACTTACACGGGTTTTTTGCTAGCGTTTGTTATTATAAAACGCTATATTTGTTATTGCGGGAAAATAAAATTTTATGCCGCGTAAATTTGCCAAGTTCCCGGGACTTACCATTGCAGATCCAAAACTCAACGCTATCTTACATCTTAACTTTTGACTAAAAAAACTTTAAGTGAATTTTTTTATTACACACTCAAATCTCTTTCTTCATTTTTTCTCAGAGAATCCCAAATTCTCTCTTTCTTCCGAATCTCCTTTCTTCCTTTGGCGATTCTTTCCCATCGAATAGAAGCTTCATTGTTCAATCAAAAAGGTTTATTCTCATTCAATCAATTATTTCCTACAATATATTTCACTTCATTCTTATGATTTGGATGTTTAGACACATCGATTTTGAGAGATTAATGGATGTTGGGTTCTGTCAATTTCTAGAGTTTGATTTTGAGGTGATATCAATTTAGGACAACCGTACATCTATATACAAAGGAATGAAACACGATTTTGATTTTGGTTTTTGATTCTGAGTTTCTGTGAACATGCATGTGGAAGTTTTTGATTTTGTTTATTAAGATTGACACTACAAGAAAACAGCGTTTTTACGACTGCACTTATAATCGCAGAATAGTCGTTCATCGGGGTTTTACGACAAACATACAACCAATAATAGTAGTCGTCAATCGATAGTCACTAAATCGTATAGTCGTATTATTAGTCGGCGAGTTACGACTATTTATACGAATAACATTGGTAATCGTAAAATAGACGTAGCGTTGTCGGTAGATATAAGGACTAATATGCGACTACTACAGCGACTTTGTGCGACTATAGAGGGAGTCCAGATGATGTCGAAAAATTTTTGTTATCAAATAGTTGTTAAACTAGGTGATGACTGGGAGATTAACATGTGACTGTATAGTATAGTCAGAAAGTAGTCGTAAATATTTGCCACTATGTAATGACATGGTAACGACCACTTTAACTACTATCCCACGACTAATCTGAAAATCCATATATGATTATGGTAATGATCTCGCCACTATATGGTCACTGTTATGTGACTGAGTAGTATAGTCACGACTTAGTCGTAGACTATGGTGACGTTTTAGCGACTGTTTATTGACTAATTTACCGATTATAAGATGACTAAATGGAGAATCAAATATGATTATGGTAAACATATTGCTATTAATTGTCGACTGTTAAACGACTATGCTGCGTCTAAACGAAACATCCAGATATTATTACGGTACAGTCTGGCCGACTACTATTTGACTGTCTAATATAATCACAACATAGTCGTAAGAAATGGTGACTTCTTGGCGACACTCTAATGACTAAATAACGATTATTAAGCGACTATTCAGAAAATCTAGATTCGCTGATGATAAATATTTAGCGACCAGTTTGTATGTGTAGTGCGAATAATTGACGACTGTTTAGTGGCTTTTATTGTAAAATTAAGATTTTAGATTAATTTTATTTTCGATTTGGTAATCGGTGATACCATAATTTGAATGGTACAACAAACGTAACAAACACTTGCATCAAAAATAACATTGGTAACATGAAGACACAAACGACCTATATACGCAAACTCCAGCATTTAGGAGTTGCCAAATCATATACCAAGAAATTAACAAGTGCAAGAGACAGTGATAAAGTAACCTACGAATCAGATGGTGTTGTTGTCTTACTTTGGGCTTCCTTCAGTTGTTCTTGGTGGGCGACAATGTTGAATAGTTTCTGGACTCCTTGTGCTTGCGCATTAAAAGATTAGCTGTCAGGCTTTCGACTCCATGAGGATTTACTCGTCCATCCTTCTCAGTGGCATGTGACAATTAAAGACAGTAAGAGAAAAACACCATCTTTATAGATCGTGAGATGACTTTATAAACATGGATTGTGAAAAATATTACTTTACCTGAGAAAATATGTGGTTATATTCAACTGTTGATGTAACACCCGTCTCCCGGCGAACCGGAGACACGGCATTAGGGCACATGATGAACTGGAACGGTCCAACCGGCTGCCTTCTCAATCTGGTCCCAGGAATCATGCGCGCTTTCTTTGGTTCAAATCCACCAATAGCATCGATCGATCATCAATCCTGCATCTGGACCTGCGAGGGGAAAACGCACAGGAAAGGAAAGGAGAGGCATGAGTAATTGTTTCAAACACAATTACCTAGTGAGAGCGGATTAAGGAATCCGCGATCCCGGCTTACGCCACACAACTAAGGCACAAGTTCTAAGCTAATATCACCTTGCACGCAATGCCCGAAGGCACATTACAATCAACCTACAAAATAAATACCTGTCTATGGTTGCGGACTAGGGCTGCCTTCCCCTAATCCCACCCACGGACCGGCTATTACGCCCTTTCCACAACAAACAAACGGCTTGCGAACCTTCGAACCACAACATACCACCACGGAAGGGCTCGTCAGGACCCTCCTTCGACGATCAAGGATGCGTACCAAATTTCGTTATATGCGCCCTGCCACGCAATCCCTAAAACAGTTCTATCACACATAGCCATCACACACAAGCAACGTTTTCGGTTTAGTGATAACCAAGCTGTTCTACGTTCAACAATCAATCACATAGCGCATTACCTATCCTAATCTACCTAGTAAAGACAACATTAACGAAGGACTTGCGCCCGAAATCGAAATGGAATAAGCAAGGATTACGTTCGGTTCTCACCTTGGCCAAAGAAGGGCAAAAACGTAATTTGGGAATTCCAATTGTCCAAACAGACTTCATAACTGAAAAGAGGACGGAAAAACAATTAATTTAGGCTTTCGTTTCGCTCGAATCGGATTTGGGATGAGCAAGTTATGGCTACCTAAAGATTGGTTGACTTAAAGTCAACGGTCAGGTCAAAGTCAACCGGTCAACCCGGTCAACTCAGACCTAGACCCAAGCCCAGACCAAACCGGGCCCAATCCATAACCAGCCCATTTAACCCTAACGAATCCTAACCGAAACTAAACCGGGACGAAATCAATTTAAACCAGGAATTGGGATAAACCAGGCTAAACCAGAATCAGAATTGGAAATTGAATTTAGGAATCAAACCGGACCGGTTAACCCAAACCGAACCGGTCAACGCTAACTGGTCAACGCCTGACCCGGTCAACCCAGACCGGTCAACCGAGTTAACTCGGCGGCGGTCCGGCGGCGGCGGGCGGCAGCGCTCTGGCAAATAGCGGCGGCTCCGGCGACTCTCCATCGGCAGCGGACGGCGGCGGCTCCGGCGACTCTCCGTCGGCAGCGGACGGCGGCGGCTCCGGCGACGACGCGTGGACCTCCGGCGTGGCGTGTGGGGCTCCGGCGCGTGTGGACTCCGGCGGCGCGTAGTCGTCACGCGCCCGTCACTCCGGCCGCGCGTGACAGCGCGTGCGGCGGTTTCCGGCGACGATCTCGGCTTCTCTGGCTTCGTCTCTTCTTGACGGTCACGGTGGTGGTCTCAGATTTACGAAATTCGAACCGGTTTGAAAACGAGAGCAAAACTTAATTCGGTTTCTTTGAAAAAAGGCTTAGATCTAGGTTTTCCGGTTTACCTGAAGGAGAAGGAAAGAAGGTCGCCGGAAAAGCTTCTGGATTTGCGTCAGAGCTTCGCAGGGAGAGAGTGGGGTGAAAAATATGAAGAGAGGCACTAGTATTTATAGGAATGGTGAGAGGGAAAATCCCTAATTTAAATAAGAAAACTGGGCTTTTGGGCTTTTCCCATTCTTTTTCACAAATTTTTTTATCTGTTGGATTTGGGCCAATATAGTTGATATCTCACGAGGTCGCAGTTCTTTGCAATTGCTTCTGCAATTATTTGCAATTGCTACTGCAGTTCTTTGTGATACTAACCATGTCTTTCATACGTCATTGATAGATCTCCTAAAAAATGTTATAGAAGAAAGTTATGTGAGGTTTGGGAACGCCTAAAATGATACAAAAACTATCTTGTAAGCGCTCAGACACTCGAACTTAGCAGAACACATTAATGAGTTAAGCAGAGATTGGTGTCTCAATTGCATGCTAACTATAAGATTAACATCCTAACCATCACACTCTAACTCCTCAAACACTCATTAAAAAAACAACCAACTTACCCAGACTGTGGAATATAGGCGTCGTTTACTACCTTTAGAACCAAGATTAATTGTAAACAAATAGTCAGATTCAGAGCTTGTCCCATTTTAAAAGCAAAGCAAAGAAGAAGAAAACTAACGATATAGATACATTTACCCGTAGGCATCAATTCATGGAAGAATTTGAGAGAGTCGATAGGGTTTCGGGCAAAGTTAGCTATGAAATGGAAAGCTTCGAATAAGAGATCCGAAGAAGATATATCAGTTTGAGATGGGTGGGCATAGAAGAGGATTCGTGGAGAGATTAGAGAGATGGTTCGAAGGAGATATCTGAAAAGGGGAAAAACAAAATAAAATTAGGGTTTGACGTATTTGATGATTTCTCGGCACTCTGTTGAAAATTCTTGGGTATAGGCGGGTAATTGAAAAGTTTTGGGCTATAAAATTCGGTTTAGGTTTCCCAGACTTTTTTGGAAAATATTTTGAATTTTTTTCCCACTTGTAGGCGTAACGTGTCCGTAATATAATCCTTTTTTAATTGACTCTGTTTTAAAAATTTAACTAATCTATTTTACTTTATTAAAATCAGAAAAAGTTTTCTCATAGTAAAAAGAACGATTGAAGACAGGTTTTATGAAAGCAAATTTGTGTTTTAAATTCTTTGAAATAGTTTTGCAATTTTGATAACACACAAATTAAAAATAGTACACAGCAAGATTTAAGAAATAGTTTTCGAACTAGAATGTTAAAGCACAGACTAAACTTTATATTTTAAGGGTTTAGGGTTTAGGGTTTCTTTTGGAGTGAACAAAACCTATATCTCCAACCCACCCGTAAAACCTCAAATTTTAGGTTTTGAATATTGAAACCTCAAATTTGAAGTTTGGGAAACAAACAAATTACACTTAATTTTGCAACTAAAATTATGCAACAAACGTATTTTCGTGATACTCCCAAATATGATCAATCAATGCATTTCGAAGTGAGAAATGTGCTTCTTTATTTTTTTTATCTTAAGATTGATAAATATATATATAGTACATAAGTTAAAAATTGTTTAATGGTCAAAACTAATGAAATATTTAATTAGAGAGAGTATATTATGATTTTGTGAATCTTTCTAGATATATGTGAAATTTTTTTTTGAGTATATACAAACTTATCATGTTAAAGAAATTTAAAAATATTGGTTGAGAGGAACACTGAATATTCTTCTTGTCTCTCATTTAATGTATAAGCAATAAGTATAACTCTACCAAATGAAATGTTCAAAACAAATTTGGAGGGTGGCTGCAGCATAAATGTCCCGCCGAGACAGAGGAACTCTGCAAAAGCCTGCAAGAGAACAAAAGACAAAAACCAGTACACGGTTCTATGTCTCTGAGGCAACACCAAAGCAAACGACAAAACCAGTATACGGTTCAAGGGCTCAGGGGCTACACCAGAACAAAAGAAAACAACAGTGTACGGTTTGTATAACTTTTAACCATGATATAACCAGACATATCTAACCAGGATATTTAACCATGATTGGGGTCACGAAGATACACACTCCACGTAACCGTACGACTCTCTCTCTCTCTCTCTCTCTCTCTCTCTCTCTCTCTCTCTCTCTCTCTCTCTCTCTCTCTCTCTCTCTCTCTCTCTCTCTCTCTCTCTCTCTCTCTCTCTCTCTCTCTCTCTCTCTCTCTCTCTCTCTCTCTCTCTCTCTCTATCTCTCTCTCTCTCTGTTTTGAAGCGGCGCTCGAGGAAAATATTCAAAACCCTCATTTCTTGTAACCTTCTTTTATTCAAGTCCTTTGTTTGGTGAGGGGATATTATTTCATCATAATAATCATCTTCCTGATTAACCTTTCTCTCACTATCATTTTCTCTGAAACATAACCAAAGCACAATGGTCCATTACAACTACATAGCAGAAACACAACCTAACAGAGCCAAAACCGGTTGGCGCTTCAGAGTTAAGATTTTCCGCATCTACCCATATTATGTGTTTGAAGATGGACCACATTGAAGCTTCATCTTGGCCGACCAGAGAGTAAGTGAAAATTATTTGACTGATTTTCCGGCATGCCAGACTGCACTGGTTTTGACTCTTTGATCTTTATGCATTCACTCGTGCAGGGAGCTAAGATCTAAATGGTCATTTATCCAAGCGAAGTAAATAACTTCTCTAGGCTTGAGAAAAACGAAGCCAAGTGGATTGAGATATCTGGAGTTACGGTAGTGCGAGCGGATCCAGGTTTTTGTCCAACAAAGTCTCGCCACCGACTTGAAGTCATGGAAGAGACTAGGATTGAACTTATCGACCCTTTGGACAGCAAGCACTACATGGAATTTGTTAGTTTCCTCTATATCCGTGACATAAAAACACACAGAGACGATCCTATAGGTAAAAACTATATATCAAAAGTTTCCTTCTTTTCAATGTTTTTGAGACTCTAATCGTGAATCTCTAAATAACAACAAATATCTTGACTAGACACCATGGGCGTTGTCTCAATCATCTGTCCCCTTGAAGTCGATCCCGATAACCCTGCAAGGAAAAGGAAAGTGTTCCACCTCAGAGACGCCCAGTAAGTGCATGTTTTTGGTAGTGTAGCAGTAAACACAATGACCAAAACAACTGATAAAAGTGTAAACTGTTCGATAATAAGAACATTTTATCATGATAGTTATGATTCGTTTCTCTTATTCATAATAGGAAGAATAAGTTAAAGTGTGTGGCTTGTGGCAAATACGCGGTTGACTTCTGGCCTGAATACTTGAAGACTAAGGGTCCGGAAAAGAATGTGGTGCTCAAGATGTGGAGGAGTGTTCGGACTGGAAGTAACTGTTTTAACATTTTCATTTGTTTATATATAATAATTTAGGATAGTTTGCTAAAGTTCTTGTTTTATATAAGAGAACCTGATGAGACATGGGTTGATACTGTGGAAGGCTTATCGAACTACATGTTCAACCCGCGAATTCAGGAGGTTCAAGATCTCAGGTTCCAGCTAGAGGCCGTTGACACCTATGCTGCCGGAAGCAGTGTTGTTGTTCCTATCTAAATCTCATTCATAATTTAGTGTATGTTACTTGAAAATCTTAACGTTTTATTATTCTTTTGGTTTTAATATACTTATCGAACCGTATTAATTATGCTTTCATTTTTAATATTTCAATTTAATTACGGTTATAGATAGCCATATTTTAGTAAGAATTGATTAATACTATATAGTAAGAATTTTTCGGTGACTTTTAAGATGCCTCTCCAAATCAATAACTTTCTTTGACTAAGATTAAGAAATCGACTACTATTTGTAGTGTTAATAAATGAGAATGAATACTAATACAATTGGAAATTAAAATTTTGATTTATAAAAATGATTAATATTAGACAGAGGTCGTAATTAAATACATATACGAGCAATAATTATTATATTTTTGAAAAGGGGAAAAATTAAAAGCTGTAGATAAACAAGAGTAACATTTTTGGACTTATTTTTGGTCTTTATATTTGTATATTAAGAATTTTTCGGTGACATTTAAGACGCATCTTCTTCCACCAATGAATGTGCTCGGCGTGACTAGAAGTTTGTGTCGCTTTAAATCAGGATTGGTTCGATAACCGTTCTTTCTTCCCCTGAGTAAATATATAGCCCCTCTTTTCATCATTCTTCCCCATCCTCACTTTTTTCCTCTCCTTCGCTTCTAAGTTCTAACAGAGCCTCGCTTCATCTTCTATCTTTTATCATAAGTTCTTCCTTAAATATGCTGATATGTTCTTCTGTTTTCCTTTTGTTCGGTTCTGTGTCGTCCTCAAGAGTCATGCATGAACAACACCGGAACTAGTATTCTCTTCAAAATAATGTCACCTACGAATCTTGCAAGGTCAAACGACCAAATGGTCTTTCCCCGTCAAAGACTCGGCGGCGAGATGATTGTTTGAGATCGATTCCTTTGGGTTACTTATAATTTTGAGGAGAATATTAGTTCAGGTATTGGTTTCATAACAGTTCCTATCTCATCGATGGCCTTGCTGGGAGAAGACAACTCAATCGGCAGTCGAGATAGCGGTTCGGTTTCTCGCGGAAAGAAACCGATATCACAGCTCAAGCTTCGGCTTTGCAAGAACTTGTCTTTTAAGAAATTAGTTTAGCTCTAATTATTTTTCTTAGTTCGGCTTGTAATATCTGTATTTGAGGTATTCCACTTAATTCCTATATTATCATTCTGTTTGATAGACTTATTGTCTTTCATTTTTGTAATTTATAGTGGAAACTAGTGGGACCGACAAATTGAGAGTAATATTAATCTAATAACCTCTCTAGTAAAAAAAAATATGAATCTAATAAGACCCGCCAAAACAAGAAACATTATCGCGCCTAAATCTAATTTGATCTGCTTATGAGGCTGTGCAATTTGTATGTATTGAATGAAGTTATATACATACATTTAGTTAAAGGCATTAAGATTTACAGGTATGGAACTAACGTACCTAGAACAAATGGTTCGTCTTTACTGTACGTTCTTGCTGAAAGAACGTCTACAACGCCAACATTACTCTTCTGAGTGCCTCTACCGATCATAGGGTCGTACCAGTTACACTTAAATAGTGTGATTCTCATAACTTCTGAGTGCCTCTATCTGAGTTTGACGAAGATAAATTCAAATAAATATATAGGTAAGAAAGAATTTTACACATACATAAGTTTCCACCCAACTTTGATATTCTTCGGGTCTTTTTGCGGAGAGCTCTTCTTCGGAGAGTTCTTGATGTTTTATGGACAGATAATCTTCGAACATACTTTAATTTGAACCAAAACTTATATGAGAAATCATATTATAGTTGAATATATTAAACCGAAAGTTAATACATACCAATATATATACCTCTCTATTACTCGCGTAACCACAAAATGTATCATTCACCATATCCACATACCTATCTTCTACATTATTATGACCATTCGGATCAACATAACTCGTTCCTATATCTAAACCGATTTCTTCTCCATGCTTATACCAAACACAATAATCAGGCATAAATCCGTAACTAAACAGATGACTCCAAATTCATGGTTCCGTGGTTTCCGGTTTTTCGTTCTTGCAGAAACGACAAGGGCAGAGAAACTTACCGCCATTGCTCAGAGCTAAAGACTGGTTTTTGGAAAGTTCCATAAATTGCGCCACCCCCGTTATGAAGGCTGTTGAGAAATTTTATGTGGCATCATCGAACCTATTATATATCCATTCTCGATGGTTGATATAATTATTGTAGCCTCCCGCCATGTAACTAGATTTCCAAATTTTTTGTGTTTCTACAAATGAAAACGGAGAAAGGGCTGAATTTCGACTATGTAGACATAATTGGCCACTCCTATTAATTGTCATAAATGCATATGCATGAAACTGGTAAACCTACCACAAACATGTAAAATATAACCAAACTCTCATATTATTATTACTAAATCGAAAAATACTATATTAAGCATGAAAAAGGTATGCCTGCCGAATTATAAAATTTTTATAATTTTGAAATTTCGCACATCTGCGCGGTACCTAAACCAAATGTAACGGTAAATTATCAATAATCGGTCGAAATGCCCTAACCATCATAGCCTCTCTAAAATTCAGACAGTCTCTCCCTTTTCGCCATCGAATACCCTAACCATCATAACCTCGGAATTTTGGCTCTCCTATTTCAGAGAAAACAGAGACGACAAGAGAAATGGATAAGGGAAAGGCAAGAACCCCTTCGGTGCTTTCATCGTTTCTAATTTTGATTCTTATCTTATCTATTGAATCATTTTCTTTCGTTGATCTGCTCGTGTCATCGATTATGAAGCATGAGATACTCTAGGTTCGAACTTCTATATTGATGTTTACATCTTATTTAAATTACAATATGTATGTTTTCATAAATATTGTACCATAGAGTTTGATGGAGCTTCAAAAGGAAACCCTGGAAGAGCTGGTTCAGGAGCTGTTCTGCATGATTCAGATGGAACTGTCATCTCATCCTACCGTGAAGGATTAGGCAATACAACAAACAACGTTTCCGAATATAGAGGTTTGATTCGTGGTCTGGAGTCTGCTTTAGAAAAAGGTTACACACACGTGAGGGCCTATGGAGACTCTCAGCTTTTTGTTAAACAGGTCAGTTGCTTTACAGCTAATACATGTTTTCTCTCTTGAGTATTTATCTTTAGACTTTTTGATAACTATCATTACACATATGCGGGGTGAATGGAAACTCACAAGCCTGAAAATGGCTGAGCTGTATAATCAGGCAAAAGAGTTTACCAGCCAATTAAAGTCATTCGATATCGAGCTTATTCCCAGGGTACTACACATATCCTTTTTATGTTTTTAACATTCGATTTGTAGATGCTTAAGATTTTCCGAGTTTGTCTAATTTCCATTTGCAGGAATACAACTCTGAAGCTTATAGCCATGCAAACTGCGGGACACATATCCAAGGTGAGAAATGAATTTGCAATAATGAATTCAATTATATTTTCCCGGAAAATTAGTCAAAGTTCGATGTTGTTTTCGATCTTCTGTGATGCGTATTCAGATGGCCAGACACAAGTGATTGCAGGCAGGAAGTACTACTGAAGTAGAGATATTCGTGTTCTTCATGCTTAGAAGTTAGAAGAACATGACTCTACGCTTTTTTCTTCTGTTTTTTTTTTCTTTTCTGATCAGAACATGTTCCCTTCTGAAGAACAAAACAACGTATTTCGTTAAGTAGGGAGGATTATGAACAATCAGTTTCTTATGGTAAATTTAACGCATAACAATTAGAGATTATGAAAGAAAAGCATACATGGGTCATTCTCACACTACAAGAAATATCGGCATTAGTAGCACACTGAAAACGCTACCATAGGGTTTTGGTAGCGTTTCCATGAACGCTATGTTAGCCGCAGCTATAATAGACCCCCCTCCTACCATAGCGTTTTTTAATGCTATTAATAAATGAACTTATTGTAGCGTTATATAATTGCTATCAGAATTTATTTCATCGCGCCGTATCCGTGCTATTATTCGAGTTTTCGTATCATTTTTTTAGTGCGGTAATTTATTCTATTATAACACAAATATAGTGCTGTTAAATATTGTTTCGTGACATTTTTATATTGCTGTGAATTTTTGTTAATTATAATGCTATTTTATTTCATTTATTTGAATTATTTTTTGCATAATATATATTTATTAGATTAATATAAAACTTTTATATTCCATAAATTATCCAAAGAATACATATAAATATAAATTATCCAAAAACTACATACCAAGTCTTATACTAACTAAAACTAACTCAAACTCTATGACATCAAACCAAACCGCTAAGTCTTCATCGTCCCCATCATCGTCCCCAATGTCACCAGCAGTGGAAAACTTCACTCCTTTGATACAAGTCTTTTTGTTGGAACCGCTTCAAGAGTGTTGTGTTATGAAGGGTACCATGACTAGATCTCCATCCTAAGAGTTTTTCATCCGAAACGTTCACCATCCCTTTGCAATGATGCTCTAAGGTGACTTCCAAGAGGATGCTCAGCTGAAAGAAACTGCAACGGCAACAACTTAAAATCGTCAACGCCAATAGCCTTAAGTTAACCTTAAGTTGGTTAATCATATAAAGAGAAATCCCAGATAATATTTCGATATTTAGTCCAGTGATAAAGAAAAGGTTAAGAGATTAATTTCAAAATTGCTGATATATACAAACATTTGGAAAACTGAAATTGCTTTTGAACTACTAACCTCGTCAGAAAATATATACTTAATGCGTTCAACAATATCATCCCAAGCTTCCTCTAAAGTAATATCATCAACGTCCCGAGGCTGAATGCCTAGCTGCAACATGGGTAGTATTGTCTTCTTCAACATACACAGCTTTTAGAAATTTAATAAACAATTACAGAGGAGTTATATGGCGAAAACATACCTTCTCGAGAGCTAATTCGGCAGCAGATTGTTCAGAATCCTTCTTCTTCTTGAAGACATTCGATACAACAGAAAAACCTGGTAGCTGCAGGTGGCATCGATATAGGCATGGAGCTTTCTGAGAAGAAACATGAACTTGTTCAATTCTGTAACTTGCTTTAACACCAAACTTGTGATGTATAATTTCCTTTGGAGTAACAACTTGCTTCTCCCCACCCACCATGACAAACTCACTGAGACAAACAAAATAATTATGGAAGATAATAACGTTTGTGCAAACAGTGCGACGGCACAAACCACAAATTAAGGTTTCTCAGAGAGAGATACAGTAAGAGAATGACCTAAATTCGGGGTTTAGATAGGGTCTGTAAGAGAAGAAGATGACTTAAATCCAAAAGCGAGAATCACATATATGAAGGATGATAAACTAACTAAAATCGATTAGTTTGACGGGCAATGAGAAACGAATCGTTATGAACAGAAACGATGGGTAGAATGAAATCGAATTTCAAGATTAAAGAGATATATAATATACCTATGGAGATTTGGGAAGACGACAACGACGACAACGAGTTCTTTGGAGAGACATGGGATGGATCGAGAGATGAACCACCGTGAGAGGGAACGAGAGAGAAAGAAGAGAGGAAGAGGAGTACAGATACGGCCACTGTAGAGGAGAAAGGAGACGAAAGAGTAAGAGAAGAGGAGAAAAAGAAGGAGTTGATTAATGTCCGTTGGATTGAATATCATCAACGGTTGATATTAAAATAAAAGTGCAATCCTTGTGACTAATGTATTAACCAATCAGAAGCTTTCATTTGGTAATATAGTTTTTATTTAATTTTGATGTTTAAATATAAATCTTAAATTTATAGTTCATAATTTATGTTTCAAACCCTAAATCACAGAGACTAAATCTAACCCTAAACCCTATACACTAAATCAAATTCAAAAATAATTCTAATTATTTTTACTTTTAATTTTGTGTTGTGTATTGTTACCCTAGACCTTAAACATTATACCTAAATCCCAAATATGATTCTACAGTATGAAACAATAATTTTAATGTATTTTCTTTTGTTAATTGACAAATATGAAAAATATGTTTCAAGTGTGAATCATAAACCCTATACTCCAATGTCCTTAACCCTAAGCCTTAAACCTAAACCTAAACCTCAAACCCTATACCTTAAACCTAAACTCCAAACCATAAATCACAAACTCTAAACCTTAAAGTTTAAACTCTTAAAGGTACAAATTAAATCATAAAAAAACAAAACAACAATTTTAAAACTCTAAACCAATAATTTAATTATTATACACCTCAAAACAATAATCTTATCTACTTCTTTTACATAACCTTAACCCTAATCGCTAATGCCCTAAACCCTAAATTAAATATTCAAAACTTAATTCTTCTTTTATTAATAATTTTGAAATTTGTATTTACACATTAAGAGACAAATTTATTGTATATACAATTAAGAATTTAAGGTTTAAAGTATGATTTATGGTTTTGGGGTATATGGTTAGAAGTTTGAGGTATAGGGTTACGGTTCAAACCCTACACCCTATCTATACCCTAAAATTAAATATTTTTTTTTCCAAAAAATCATAACTTTTCTATTCATCTTTTGTAAGTTTTGGTTTTTGGTTTTAGATAACTTTAATAAACACACAATTAAATCATAAAATATCAGATGCTTTTCCATTAAATATCCAAAACACACTTAGTCAATACATGAAAACCATGAACTCCCAAAGAGAACATGTAACCATCGAACCAAGTCATAAATAAAATCAGAGAAGAAGTTAAAAGGTAACTGAATACTAGGCTTGAATCCGTCTCCACCTGTTCTGGTTTGGACAATGGCATCTTCATGGCGAGCATACTTGACAGCTTTCTTACCAACATAAGCAGTTTCGAAATGGGCAAAAAGATGTATTATTATATGTACTTTCCAAGGATTTCGAGCAGTTTAGACGACTTTGAAGCTTCATCAATACCTCTCATCTGAACAAGAGAACATACAAACAATTTGAGTAACCAGCAGCAGCCTATAGAATGAGCATAAGAATCAATATTGGAATGTTAAATCTCTAAAGGAAGAAGAGATGCAGTCAAACCTGAATCTAATATCTTCCTCTCTAAACTATCAGCCATGTCCAATCTCTGGTGACAAGAAGTGCAGCGTGTATACTTATCTGAATAAGAAGCAACACACACTTCACATGTTGCTAACAGTTCACATATGTTCTTCCCGTAACAAAAGGGAGATGCTTGACTAACTCTGGTTTGAAATAGTGACCTCTCATCTCATGAATCCACCAGAGGATCTTAGGAAGAACTTTAGGAACATTATCCTTGAGAACAGCATCAAGCCATTTCCTTAAACAACCAACTCAGATTTGAGAGCTGTATCTATGGCTTTCTGACTCTTTGCTGAGAAGACCTGAACGAGTCAAGAAGATTGATCCCTGCAGATTATGATAAGGAATGAAAGAACAATCATGGAGGAGAGCTAATCTTAAACCTGCACTCCTCGATCCAACATCTTGTGTTCCAAAACATTGATCACTTCATCTGCTTCAACTGGTTTCTGATTCGTGATCCAAACAACTTCAGTACGAACTCTTCTCAACAAAAATGCAAGTTCCATTAACAGCAAAGGTCCACCTAAATCGCAATCACTAACTTCATCACTTACAACAAAAAACTGAATTCACACCGAGATTTTTTTTGAAGAATCCAGGTAAAGTAAGAGCGATAATTATCACCTGAGAGCGAGAGTTCGTGAGAGACAAGCAGAACGAGCTTCGATTTCATGAAACCGAGAGGACTCGGTGATCCCGAAACCGATCGGATCTTCACGTCACTGCTCTCTTCCTTCTCCACGACGAATCAATCGCATCTCTTTCCACTAACACTGCAGAAATCAAAGGCAGATCTCACGAGAATCATTCCCACAGTTGATACAGATAAAACAAGCAGAATCATCAGAAGCCATCTCTTATTCTGCATTGTTACCCACACACTCGTCGAGGGATGTGCAGTGAACGTGGAATGACGGGAGGGAAAAAGCCAAAATAAATCATCAACATTGATTACAAAGCTTGGATCTGGGCTTTCGAATTCCCATCACAATTCAATCCCATCTTGGATATCAAATCTCGTGGTGCAACAAAAAGGATAGCTCGAAAGAGTGAGGCTAAGATTGGTCAAAGCTTGAAAGGCGATGATGATTACAAACTCATCTAGGGTTCGTGAGTTTATGAGGGAAGAAGAAGAAGAGAGTTTTGAGCTTTCGATTTAGCTTTCGATTTCATAAGGATCGATTGAAGAAAAGAGATGGAGGGTGAAAGAGATCTTAGGAGAAGAGGGATGATTTTTTTGGTCAAGAGGAGAAATTGAATTACACAAAAAAAAAAATTCACCCAACGGCCTCCAAAATGAATTTTCAGCTATAATAGTGATTTTTGGGTTCCTGCTTAATGAAATTCTTTCTTAGCGCGGATTTAATGCTACTATAGAGTTTGTATCCGATTTTAGCACTTTCGGTAGCAGTTCGTGAATTAGTGCTACAACGGCCTGCTACCAATGCCCATATTTCTTGTAGTGTCATTTAATAATGATTACAATATATATATATATATATATATATATATCAATATACCAACTTTGATAATCAGTTAAGACTATTAGCACGTATAAACAAACTATCTCATATTATTATTACTAAATCAAAAAATACTATATGATACGACCCATAACCGACTACTTTGCGACACGAATAATGAGTTGAATATCATGGTTTTTACCCATTTTAGACCATGATATAGATGTGTTTTAGTGTCTTTTATCTTTGTTTAGAGTCTTTTACAGGTTAAATCAGGATTGGAGCTAATTGGAGATATTTGGAGCATTTTGGGACTTTTGGGACGTTTTGGCCGAGAACTTAACTCACTGTTCGTATAATTGATCATGCGTCGATCGTTGCACTCAAAGCATCGATCGATGCAGTCGCGAGATGGGCCGTACACGTCGGTTTGACAAGTATTGAAGATTTACAAAGAAGCCCAAGATAGTTCCAGTATTTACACAGAAGCCCCATCCGAGATTATGCCTATATAATAGAGTTTTTAGAGTTTTTATTATAAGTTTTGACATACGCTTTATAGTTGGCTTTCATAATTAAGAGCAGAGGATTTTTAGAGCTTTTGGGGCTGATCTGAACCTGATTCATCATCTGTATTTGGAGAAGATTTCGAACCCCTTTTACTCTTATTCTTTTATGCAATTTACTTATCATATGATCATGATTTCATTATCTATGTCTGAGTAGATTCCTAGTTAGGCTTAGGGTTTCTCACATAGGATTTCATGACTTGCTAGACTTG
This sequence comes from Orychophragmus violaceus, assembly GCA_030180135.1. NCBI lineage: Eukaryota > Viridiplantae > Streptophyta > Magnoliopsida > Brassicales > Brassicaceae > Orychophragmus > Orychophragmus violaceus. The sequence goes on from CM058232.1 coordinate 42,988,116, forward strand.
TTCAATTTCAGTTAAGGATTCAAACTATATCTGTTCTTCAATTTAATTGTGCTTAAAGCTAGTTCTAACCTGATCAATTAGAATCTAGATCTTAGGTTGCTAAATACGTCACGGAAGTGGGGTTTAGGAATCTGAACTAATTAAATTGGGCAATTAAACTTTGCGCAAACGGAAGTTTGGTTTAGGATAATTGTGAACATATCAAACTTGGACTTATTGCTAGTTTAATCTGTTAGTTCTCGCAAACGGAAGTTTGGTTTGCTGCACTTAGACTTAGAGAATTATCGCAAAGGAATTTGGTTAATTCTATATCTGTGTTTTGAGTTCTAGAACTGTGCTTAATTAGATCCTTGCTGAATGAACTGTCTGCTAGTCTGATTTCCTGAGAATACCCTAGGTTTGACGCTTTTAATTACTTGCTTTCACAACCAATAATCTCTGCTACTGATTTACTTTCTCGCACTACTTTCAATACAATCACATTGCTTATTTCTAGTATTCATTCCCTACAGTTTGATTCTCTTGAGACCAAGTGTCCCTGTGGATTCGATAACCCTATATACTACTTTGACATTGCTGTTCACTTGCAGTTTAGTATAGGGATTAATTCTTGACCTATCAATTAGTCGTATCAATAGCGACAAATAAACGACTTGGTTACTACTATAACTGAAGTAGCGAATAAGTCGCCTATGTATTGACCAATTCGCGATTGTTCTACGACTCTACACATCAGACGCAAAAATAGTCGCCATATCACCGACTAGCCCGCGACTATTGATTCTGGTCTCGACAGTGGTCATTAATCAGTCATAAATTGACGACTAAATTGGCGACAATCATTTTTGGTCGTATATAAGCGACTAATACACGTCCATATATCCGTTGTCGCAAAATAGCAGCTATATTGTCCCCTAATTGTGGCCAAATGTTACGACTATAAGTATAGTCGCAAGGTCCAGTCGCAAAAACGTTGTTTTCTTGTAGTGTGAGTTTGAGTTTCATTTTGTTTCTTTGTAAGTAATGAAACACGATTCTCACTATTTTGTTCTTCGTTTATTCATCAGTTTCAAAAATGGCAAAGAAAAGAGGAGGAGGACAAGGTGGTATCCATCGTAGTAAACGTAATCAAGGCTTTGAGGCCACACCTGCAACAACACTAAAGGTGAAAAAGGGAAGAACTGGTAGAAAAAGACGGTGGCTGCTCAAGATGATGTGGTAGAAGTTTCTGTGGAAGAAGATGTTGTGGAAGAAGTTGTTGAGGCTGAAGTTAATGATAGAGTCAAGGATGAGGCTGAGAAAGTAACGTCTGAAGATGAAGTTGCTGAGAAAGAAATTTCTGAAAAAGTAGCTACTGAGAAACAAGGGTCTCTGCAAGAAGTTCCTGAAATAGAAGTTTATGAGAAAGAAGCAGAAGGTGGTTTGACTGGACAGGAACAAAGTGAGAATGAAGAAGGAGCTGACAATATGGACAAAGATGGTGGATAGGAACAGAATGAGAATGAAGAAGAAGCTGTCAATATGGAACAAGATGGAGTTAGCAATGCTAACACTGATGATGTAGTGAAAGTAAAAAAGAAAAGAGGACCAACAAAGATGCGTAAAGTGGCTGAAAATCCTCATAAAAAGGTTGCAGTTACATTCATTGACTATGGTGATCATATTGGACCTGGTTCAGTAACACTATCATCTTTTCCTGGTCCTCTTGTGAGGGAACACGTTCCGGTAACACTTACTAATTGGAGAAAACTTGATGCAGTGACAAGAGACAGAATATGGGAGGAAATTCAGGTATATATGCAACATAGTTTTTTTGAATAACTACGAAATTATAAACATGTTTGACCCTTTGATATTTTGATGCAAGGGAGGTTTAGTGTGACGGAAGAGTGGCAGAAAGTTGTTATTTTGAAGCAGTTGGGATGTTTGTGGAGGGCTGGGAAGTCAAGGCTAGTGACACAAGTACGAGCTGTGAAGACTGTTGCTGAGAGAATAGCTTTAAATCCCAGCAAAATCCCATCCATTCAAATATGGAACTCTTGGGTTAGGAGCAAGAGTACCACAACTTTCAAGGTAATTATCCATGTTTAATAAGTTACTTTCTTTTTTGTAGGTCATGTCTTATAGAATTAATCACACTCACATTTATATTGTAGGAAAAAGTCACAAGTACAGAGAGCTGAGAAGAAACCAGATTCCTCACACCACAAGCCGCAAAGGAATGCTTCGATTAGCTCATGATATGGTAAAAAGAGTACTCAAATCATCTATATTGTATGTTAGAATAATATGGTACTCAAATATGTATGTATTTTATATAGAGACAAAAGAGTAAATAACCAAGTAAGGTAAATAGGACTAAAGTATGGATTTCGGGGCACACTCATGCTGATGGTAGACCTGTGAAGCCTCAATATGCTGAGACTATTGTAAGAATTTTGAAACTTGTTAATCTTAATGTATAATTAATGGATTGTGATCAATGAGTTATCTTGTGTTTAAATGTTTGTATCAGGAACAAATACAGTCACTTGATAGTCAAATGGACTCTACCTCCGCTGCTGATAATATAAGGGAAGATGCTGTGAGCAAGATTTTGGGAAAAGACAAACCTGGCCATATAAGGGGGTTTGGCAGAGGGATTACGGCTACTAAGCTAGCATTTCTGCAATGTAGAGACGCAAAGTTTTCTGATATACGAAGTGAGACTAAAGATTTAAAGGGAATGGTCTGAGACTTAGCTGGAAAGAAGGTAAGTATTTTCATATGACACATGGTCAACTAGTCTTATGAAATTTTATAAGTCCTTTTCCTTATGTCAGAAAAGTAAGGGTTCCTGAAACATCTGAGATTAGTGTTGACTTCAAAGAAGGAATGAGAGTAAAAATACTGGATTGGATTGAGTCACAAGATGTTGTTATTGGTGAAGGAGAACTATGCGTTTTTGAACCGATGTACAAAATTGGTCGTATACCAATTGGTCCTAATGCAGTGGTTATTGTTGTTAAATATGCATTAATCTCAGAAGCATATCTCTGGAGGCCTACAACAGATGTGTTATATTTTCAGCAAGCTGTGGGATGCGAAATAGCTTGGCCAATAGATAAAGTGATTCTAGACAGGGCTCCAAACTCTTCTCCAGATGTATCCATGGTAAAGTATTTCAATCTTGTTATGTTTAATCATTAGCTTCTTACATTAGCTTTTTTATCTCTAATCATTTTCTTTTTATATTTTAGCAAACCAATGAAGATGAATCTCGAAGATGAAAAATATATGATTGGACTAATGAAGATAAGGAGGTTATTTCTGAAGGAATCATGTGCTCATCTAGTTCAAAAGACATGGTTAACAATATACCTCTAGGTCCAAATGCTGTTAGTATTGAAGTTGTGAAGGTGTATAATAATGCTGCTCATTTGTGGAGGCCAACTGCTGATATGTTTTTGATTGGTGATGCAATTAACAAGAAAATCGCATGGCCAGTCCTGAAGGTTGAAATCATGAGTATAACCACTGCAGATGAAGCACCTCCGAAACTAACTAAGACAAAAGCAGTGGTATGTTATTGATATGAAGATGTTTTTTTTGTTTGTCTGTTGTATTGATGTTGGAACTTGCTTCTATTATCTGGTTTTGATTGTAGAGTCCAGGCACAAGCACTTGTTCCACCAAAAATGCAAAGAAGAAGTGAATTATGTTAGAATGCAACAACTCTGGACGCAAGGTAGCTAAAGGGAGAGTTACATCTACGGATCCGAAAGATGTGTGCCACTTTGTACACCTAGATCCAAATGCAAGCAAAGTGTGGGTTGAAGTGGCTAAGATTGGTAATGCAATGGTCTGGAGACCAAATTAAGAGATTGCATACATTTTTGATGCAATAAGTTCAACTGTGGCATGGCCAAATGATAAACTATTGTTCATTTGAAACTTAAGACATGGTTTGGTAGTCTAAGATGCTGGTCCGATTAGGTAGTTCCGGTTATGCTTCATGTTCAAATCAAACTTAATGTATTTTGGTACTAATGTAATATTATGTGATACTAAACATAAGTTCTGATCTTAATTTACCAAAAAAAAAACATAAGTTTAGACCTTAAAACAAATTCGATAAATTATGTAAAATTAAATTTAAAGAATTAAACATTTTCAAAAATTACTAAAATTGGATAATAATACTTATCAATATTATATATTTTTTTAGAGTTTACAAATTGAGGTTTAGGGTTACGGAATTAGGGTTTAGGGATGAGGGTTTAGGGTATAGGTTTTTATTTTATAAAAAAATTCATATTCGTTTGGTCTAAGGTTTAGGAGTTTAGGGATTAGGGTATAGGTTTTTATTTTTAAAATTTTACATTTTGGTTTAAGTTTAGGAGTTTAGGGATTAGGGTATAGGTTTTTATTTTTTTTAAAAATTTTATATTGGTTTAAGTTTGGGAGTTTAGGGATTAGGGTATAGGTTCATCCCTAAACCCTAAAAAAGTATACTTATGTTTTTTTGATTTAAAACCTATTTCATACAGTAAAAACGAAAAATGGCCAATAAACAGTATACACCAAGATTGCAGACGTGGTTTATCTTACACCGCTTGATATGCTCGCCAGCTTTGCATCTCTGATCTGAGCCGTACTTTCTTATTGACAAGATTAACCGGGAAAAAGAAAATTTCCAAAATTTTCAGATTACACAAAAAATTCCTTCTACCACGCCTCATTCTTCGTAGCACAAATCTAAACTTAACATCCATCTCTATCTTCTTAATATCACCACGAACTCAAATCTCTCGAGCTCAATCGTTTTCAAATGGATAAGGCATGGATTTGGCTGCAAAGGTATGAACTCAAATCTCTCGTGGTAACTTGTATTCGCCGATTAAACTTGTTAGGCTAACTTGTATTTTCCGATTTAACATGTAGGACTAGTCTGGAGTACTCAGAAGGAGCAACTAATTTCATGAATTCATCAGCAAGAAGATTATGTAATCTTTCTGAAATGCTATGCCCCTGTCGAGATTGCCGCAATTTATGACATCAGTTATTAGATAAAATAGTTGAGCATCTAGTGATTAGGGGTATGGATAAGAAGTACAAGAGTTCTTGTTGGAATATTCATGGTGAAAAAGAGATGCTACAGAAGACAGTGCTCTTGACCATCAAAGTGAGGCATTTGATTTGTTGAAGACAACATTTTGTATGGGTGAAGGTAATCTAAGTCAGACGAATGACAATGGGGTAACAGATGGTGATGATGAAACATAAGAGGAAACTGAATTTAGGTTAAAGTTATGAGAAGCTGAAACTCCATTTGTACTCTACTTGTACCAAATACACAAAGTTTGCAGCAATCATGGGACTTTACAGAATCAAAGTTAAGAGTGGTGTGTCTGAGAACTACTTTGACCAGCTGTTGGTTTTAATTCATGACCTGCTACCTGCAGACAATGTTCTTCCGAAGAGTACATAATCAATCAAAAATTTCTGAGGATATTTGGTTTCGGCGACGATAACATTCATGCTTGCAAGAATGATTGCATACTATATAGGAAGGATTTTGAAAAGCTAGAAAGCTGACTAAGATGCAAAGTTTCAAGATGCGAAAAGTATAAGCACAGTAATGAGGTAAAAGTAGGGATTCCAACAAAGATCCTAAGATATTTTCCAATAAAGGACAGATTTAGGAGAAGTTTAGATCAAAAAGGATGGCTGAAGATTTGTGTTGGCATTCTACCAATGCCACTGACGATGGTACAATGCGACACCCTGTTGACTCTATATGTTGGGCATAAGTGAATGACAAATGGCCAGACTTTGCTGTTGAACCAAGGAATCTTAGAGTTGGAATTTGTACTGATGGGATGAACCCTTTCTCCATTCAAAACACCAATTACAACACATGGCCAGTGCTGTTAGTGAACTATAACACGCCTCCAACAATGTGTATGAAGGCTGAGAATATAATGTTGACTTTGTTGATCTCTGGTCCAACAGCTCCTAGTAATAACATATATGTTTACTTATCACCATTGATAGACGATTTACAAGATTTGTGGGCTGAGGGTATTGAAGTATATGACTCATTTGCGAAGGAGAACTTCACACTTAGAGCCTTGCTGCTTTGGAGTGTCAGTGACTATCCAGCCTTAGGGACATTGTCTGGTTGTAAGGTGAAGGGGAAACAAGCTTGCAATGTATGTGGAAAGGATACACCTTGTAAGTGGCTTAAGTTTAGCTGTAAGTATGTATACATGGGAAATAGAAAGAGACTACCGCCTGGCCATGCTTACAAATATAAAAAAGGTTGGTTTGACAACACTGTTGAGGATGGGAATGCCAATAGGATACAAACTGGTGCTGAAAATATATGAGAGACTAAAAGAGTTTAGGAATGATTTTGGAAGGCCTCTAGATAAGGAAAGTAAGAGAAAAAGAACAGATTTGGAAGATGATGAGATGGTTCAAGAAGAAGAGTGTGAAGAATCAAATTATCTATGGTGGTCGAAGAAGAGATCAATATTCTTTGAACTACCTTACTGGAAGGTAAAGTAGAGTAACTGAAATTTATTCATAAATTTTTGTATACGAATATGCCTAACAGTTTATTGTTTCATGTGTTAGGATATGCATGTTCGTCACAATATTGATGTGATGCATGTGGAAAAGAATGTGTCGGATGTTATATTGTCTATCTTGATGCAAAGTGCCAAGTCAAAAGATGGGTTGAAAGCAAGAAAAAACTTAGAATATATTGGAATCAGAAGCACTTGCACACAGAGGTTAGGGGAAAGAAAACATACTTACCTCCAACAGCCTATTGGTTATCCAAGAAAGGGAAGACCATTTTTTGCCGAAGGTTATCAAAGTTTAGAGGTCCTGATGGTTATTGTGGTAATATTGCTAATAGTGTTTCAGTTAACCCTCCTAATATAGGTAGTTTGAAGTCGCATGATCATCATGTGCTAGTACAAAACTTGTTACCAGCTGCGTTAAGAGGGTTGTTACATAGAGGACCTAGGATTACCATAAACAGATTATGCAATTACTTCAATAGATTGTGTCAGCGTATCATTGACCCAGAGAAACTTATATCAATTGAGACAGAGTTTGTGGAAACAATGTGTCAACTGGAGCGGTTCTTCCCTCCATCCCTTTTTGATATCATGTTCCACCTTCCCATACATCTATCAAAAGAGGCACGTTTTGGAGGACCAATACACTTCCGCTGGATGTATCCCTTCGAAAGGTTTGATGTACTCATTTGCTTCAGTAGATGTATTTCATGCAATGATGTTTCACTAATATTCATATTTCTTGACTAAGTTTTAGGTACATGAAAAAACTAAAGGCTTATGTTAAGAATCATGCGAGGCCAGAAGCATGTATGGCTGAGGGGTATTTATCTGAAGAATGCATTGCATTTTGTTTAGAGTTCCTTCAAGATTCAGTACCAGTTCAAGAAACAGTCAATCGTAATGAAGATATTTAGGATGATAGAATGGTGGTTGAAGGTCGACCTCTGCAGAAGGGTAAAGAGGTTAACCTTTCTTATAAAGACAGAGACATTGCACATCGTTATGTGCTAATGAACATGGCATATATGGATCCCTATGTTGAGTATGTTACCCTTTTAGTTTCAGCTATTTCTAAATATTATTTCATTTTCATAACGGTTGTTTATTGTAAAATCAGGATGCATTTGGAAGAATTACAAGCTAATGATGCTCAATGTGCTAGAAATGAAACTTTGTTGTGGAAAAATAATACTGAGCAGTTTGCACAATGGTTAAATAAAAGGTTTACATCTTGGCTGGTTTTCTTAATTATTATTTTAGTAAATGTACAGCTTTTTATCTTGATGATCATGTTCTGATTTTAGTTTAGTTAATTAATAGCTTGTTTGCTTGATGATGATGTCCAGATTTTTAGTTTAGTTAATACAGAGATTGTTTGATTGCTTATTGTTCTGAAATTGGTGTTTTTCCTGCATCAGATTCATTCAGACTCAATATAAAGTCATTCCAAGGAGATAAGGTGGTTGGCATTTGGACCAAGAAATGTTGCTTTAGCACATAGAGTTATCATTAATGGGCAGCGTTTTCACACAGATGCGGTTAAGCGGAAGACACAAAACAGTGGATTAACTTATGAAGCATTTAACATGTGTAGATCAAGTGCTCGAGATACAAGACAAGTTGCTGATATGCTTGCATATTATGGAGTGATAAAGGAGATTCTATTTATGGACTACCACATGTTCATAGTACCACTGTTTATATGCAATTGGGCCAACACAGGGAACGGTGTGAAGGAAGAAGATGGCTTCACTCTTGTGAACCTTCATATGAACCAAGCAGCATATTTGAAAGATCCATTCATTTTACCTTCTCAAGCGAAACAGTTTTTCTACTCTAGGGAAGATGATTCTTCAAATTGATATGTTGTTATGAGAGCACCACCTAGAGGCTATCATCAATTGGAAACAGAGGAGAATTTAGGTGGTGCACATTTGCCTATCCAAGAAGTTGATGATCTGGATGGTCAAGCTTCTAATGATGATAGTGTTTATGTTAGGGATGATTCTGAAGGGTTATTAGTGGTAGATTGATAGAGTCTAACTAATGTTTGTTAGGATGGTGGTTTTTGTTTTTGTAAACATCGAAATGTTTTATGGTAAAATTATTATGAATTAATTATTTTTTTATTATTACAAATATTCCAGAAATATATTACTATTAAAAAATTAATTTGTAATTTATTTAAATAAAATTTTGGGGTAATTATAAAATGAATTAATAACACAAATAATATGCTATCTCTGTAAAATAAACTACTATTACTAATGATTTTAATAACAGTTATAACACGCCATTATAAATATTAACTATTGTGAAGAGATGAACGCTATCGTTGTTCAATTAACTATAGGGTACGTCAAGTTCGCTATCTAAAGTGCCCAACCTACAATGACGGGGGCTGTCAGAACGTTTTAGGAAACGCTATGGTAATTGAATCATAGCATTAATCAGACCCTATTAATACCCACATTTCTTGTAGTGCGATATTGATATATCATGGTTTTCACCGGTTTTAGACCATGATATAAGTATGTTTTAGAGTCTTTTGGTGTTTCTTTAGAGTCTTTTACAGGTGTTATTAGGTATATGCACGTTTGGAGCAGATTTGGTGATTATGGCGCTTTCTGCAGCATTTTGGAGATTTAACCCGAGAGATAGAGTTCACTGCCCAAAACAAAGGATTGTATCGATCGACACAACCTGTGCATCGATCGACACACATGCGAGATGGACTTACCTTCGGCGGTTTAATAAAGATTATGAAAATCGCACTTTTGCCCAGAAGTTTCCAATAATTACAAAGAAGCCCCAGCCGTGATTAGAGTTTTATAATTAGGTTTTTGGTGTTTAATTCTAGAGACGCTTTTCATACGATTTCATACTTTGAGCATAGAGATTTTAGAGCTTTTTGGGGCTGATCTGAACCTGTATTGCTTCCTGCTTTTGGAGAAGATTTCAAACCTCTTTGTTTCTTTACTCTCTTTAATGCAATTTATTTATTCACTGATTATGTTTTCATTAATCATGTCTGAGTAGATTCATAGTTAGGTTTAGGGATTCTCGTTAGGGATTTCATGACTTGCTAGATTTGTTTATTCAGTTAAGGATTCATATCATATTTGTTCTTCAACCTAAATTGTGCTTAACACTAGTTTCTAACCTGATCACTTAGAATCTAGACTCTAGGTTGTTAAATTGACACGAAAGTGTGATTTATAATCTGAACTATTTAGGTTGAGCAATTGAATTATCCGCAAAGAAATTTGGTTTAATTGAATTGTGAACAAATTGAACCTGCACTTAAGGCTAGTTTAATCAGTTGGGAACTGCAAAGAAATTTGGGTTTCTACTAATTAGACTTAGAGAATTCTCGCAACGAAAGTTGGTTAGTTCTATATCCGTGTTTGATTTCTAGAACCGGACTTAATTTGATCCTAACTGATTAATTTATCTGCTTGTCTGATTTCTTGAGAACTCCCTAGACTTAGCGCTTTTAGTTGATTGCTTACAAACCGTTCTTGCTACTGATTTACTTTATGCTTAGTTATTTACTTTCTTAATTGTTTCTCCTAGCTTAACTTGACGTTCTATAGTCTATCGTAGGATTTCTTGAGTCTCTGTGGTTCGACCCCTAGATACTACAATTGTTCTGTGCACTTGCAGTTGACCTTAGGGATTTTAAAACTCCGAGCATATCAAGTTTTTGGCGGCGTTGCCGGGGACTCTTTTGAGTCTTCGATAGATTTGAACTTAGGGTTTAGACTAGGTTTTTTGTTTTTGTTTTTGTTACTAATATTTCTCTGTTTTTCTCTGTCACAGGTCTGACTTTCGCTTAGCATCGATCGTTGTATTCATCTGAATAGATCGTTGCAGGGCGAATTTGAGTTGAATCGATCGTTGCCTCTAAGCATCGATCGTTGCACTGTGATTACCGACGGTTTATGCAGACGCGAGAGAACAGAAGTAATCTGAACTCTAATCTCGTTAATCTCAGGCTTGAGGAACTTGCTAGACTAAAGAGAACAAAAAGAAAGGATCAGCGAGCAAGGATGAACAACAAATCGCTTGATTCTGATACCTGATGCTGAAGGTGTCCTAAGGGACCGACAGAATAATCCGTACAATGCTGCTGGGTAAAGGACTGATGCTGAGGGACGAGTGATCCCTGAACCTGAACCTCAACCTCAACCTGAAGGTCAGAGGCAGATGGTTGCTGCTAATGAGAGGACTCTTGCTAACTACAACCGACCGGATGAGTTCTATGCTAACCGGTCAGCAATTTTACCTCATGGATTTGAGAGGAATGATTTTGAGATCAAGACTGTTTACTACACTCTGCTGAGACAGAATCCGTTCCATGGTCTCCCACACGAGCAGACGATGGATCACATTGATGGCTTTGAAGACTTCGTCACTGGGATGAAGTACAATGGGGTAAACTATGATTTTCTCTACCTTAAGCTTTTCCTCTATTCTCTCGCTGGAGAGGCTTTAGCTTGGCTGAAGCAACTTGCACCTGGCAAGTTTACTACTTGGGATGCTGTGAAGAGAGAGTTCTTGAGGCACTTTTATGATGATGCTCGCTCTGATAAGTGGAGACATGATATTCTCACCTTCACCCAAGGTCCTACAGAGCCTCTTAAGACTGTCTGGATGAGGTTTAAGAAGTACCAACGTGACTGTCCTCATCATGGATTCACTGAAGTGACATTGATGGGCATATTCTTCAGAGGTATTGATCTCCACTACCAGACTGCGTTGGACAATTCCAGCAATGGAAATTTCAACACAAGGACTCCTGAGCAAGCTAAGACACTGATTGATAACTTGGTGAGTAGTAATAGCACCAAGATTGTTGATAGGATAAGGAAAGAGTCTGGTGGGAAGATAGATAATCTGGAGATTGCTGATATTAGGAGCAAGTTGGACACTGTTTGTAGTTTGTTGGCTGGGAAGAAAGCTGTCCACTTTGCTCAGGAAGTTGAAGTGTTCCAAGCTGAAGAAGATCATCAGAAAGAGGATGTGAACTACATTGGTGGCTATGGATTTCAAGGGAATAGGTTTGGGAATCAGCAAGGTAACAAGTTCTTCAATGGAGGACAGAAGAGTGCTTTCACAAGCAATCAAAACTCTTCTGGATTTGGACAGACTGCTGGTTATCAGAAGCCTTTTCAGCAAGGTAATTCTTACCAGAGAACCTATGGATCATCTTCTTATTAGGCACCTCATGCTGCTAATTCTTATGAGAGCAAGATGGAAGCCATGATGGAGCAGTTGCTAGAGGGTCAAACTAAGACTGCTGTGGACTTCAACAAGAAGCTAGGTGCTGTGTATGAGGATCTTAATGGGAAGTTTGAATCCTTGAGTACACATGTGAAGCAGTTCGACACCCAAGTGAACCAAATTTTAAGCTCTATTAAAGGGAAAAATGTCATGGACACCCACATTAAAGCTTGGTCACTCTATATTGATGATGGATCAAACCAAGGGGAGAAATTTGAGCTTAATACAGCTGAACTCGTGGGAGAGGAAGAAAAACCCGAGAGTTTTGAAGAATTGACTGCATCGATCGATGCACCTTGTGCGACGATCGTTGCATGTCGTGAACAGACAGCTTCACTTGTTTCACGTAGCATTGATGAAGAGACGGATCTGGAGCTTATTAGACTATTCCCTGGGGTGTCTGAGATAACTCAACAAGAGATTGATGAAGCTAGACAACTGGAAGTGATGGATGAGAAGTTGGAAGAAGTTCCACAATCTGATGATCCACCATATCACCCTTGTGTGCAGAGATACTTGGAGAAGATGTTGCCAATGGATGAAATGTTGAAAGATTGGGTGATAGTGGTTCCTAAACAGATCAGTGATGTGCTGCTAACTCAGATTCCTAAGAAGCTACCTGATCCTGGTATTTTTGTGCTAAGTAGCTCTATCTTTGAGGATAGTTTCAGGCGTTCTTTGTGTCATTTAGGAGCTGCTGGAAGTCTCATGCCATACTCTGTGGCAGAGAAGCTGGGAATGACAGGTTTTTCACCCACTAGGACCTCTCTTGTCCAAGCTGATCAGTCAATAAGGATTCCAGAAGGAGTTCTTGAGGACGTCCCAGTGAGAGTTGGAAACTACTTGGTTCCGACAGATTTCCTGGTGCTTAAGTACGATAGTGAGCAGGATGATGCTCTAATACTGGGAAGACCATTCTTAGCCATGGCTGGAGCAGTGATCGATGTAAGGAACAGTCTGATTGATCTCTATCTGGGAGATGAGCCTCTACACTTTGAGATGGATATGCTGCGCAGGCCAAAGATTGATGGTCAAACCTTTAGCATTGAGGATGCACAGGGAGAGAAGACGAGTGAAGCTTTGGTTTCAGATCCTGGAGAACATGACACCCCTTCTTTTCTTGGACGAGGTCACACTGACAGAGCTTACTCTCTACCTTGGATGAGGAGACTTTCGCAGAGACACTCACAGTCTCTGTTGAAACCTCCAGGAGTCTGATCTTGTTCGTCCGGTCAAGCTAATGACCTTAAACAAGCGCTGAGTGGGAGGCAACCCACTGTTACGTTCGTTTTTGTTTTCATTTTTCGTTTTTGATTTGGTGTTTTTGATTTTCTGCTTTCGTGTGTTCAAAGCCGAGAGAAACAGGCAGAATCGCACTACATCGATCAACACACTTAGTGCATCGGTCGATGCAGTTGCGATTTACGGTTTGCCGATTAAATTGTGGTTCAGACACCGGTTATCTACTTAACCGTTGGCATAATCGCCTTGCATCGATCGACACTCTAGTGGCATCGATCGACGCAGGCCGACGACAGGTAAGTGTTCTGACCCTTTTTTGGTTTGTTTTCATTCCTATTTCTTCTCTCACCAATCCTAAGCTTGACACCACTGGGGACAATATGTTTCAAGTGTGGGGGGAGGTATCTACTGACGCACGCTTTTGTTTTCTTAGAGTCAGTCCTATTTTCAAAATTTTGTTTTATTGAGTCAAAACAGTCTAAGTAGGAAACAATGAATTTTTGAGAAGTTAACAACACTTGCAGGAACATAAGTTACCATTGGGATGAAGTTGCAGGATCAGTCTATGACTATTAGAAAACCCAATGCAGATCAGCCTACTGAGAACACCCATATCAATTCAGGTATTCAGAGGATCCTTAACTGACTTCACCCCTAATTTGACTTAATTTTCTCACCTAAGGGCTTGGTATACCTTGAGTCGGACTCCTCTGTTAGTTCTGACACAGCTTGTAAACATGTCCAAGTAAGGTTCCCTTCTCCCCTTCTCTTAAAAGTAAAAAAAAAAAGAGAATAATAAACTGAGGATGAGCTAGTAGCTCTGAAGTGGTCACGGGAGTGGTAGAGACCCCTATTACCTCCTGTGCATCCACGGAATATGTCAAAAGTACACCCCATAACGGGAAGAGCACTGAATAAAAAAATAAAATAATACCCAACGGGGAGAAATCAGTTGCTAAGGAAGGGAAAAGAGAAGAAGGAACCAGAAAAAGATAGTATGGTGGTCTAGAGCTAACAGAGTAAGAATCCATGTGCCCTTTGATCGATAATCCTTAGGTGAGACAACACTTAATAGCTTATAGAAGTCAGTAGGGTGAATTTGAATTGCTTTGGATTGATTGTGGAGTTTACTCAGGACAGTTCCTAAGTGTGGGGGAAGTATATGTTTATCTTGATGTCTTGCAGGCGAATCTTTCAGTGGCTTACTAGGAGAATCTGAGTGTTGTTGCTTCTAAGATGAAAAGAGTTTCTGAAAGTTTTCAAAACTCTTCACCATGTTCTAGTTCTCTGTTTTGCTTGAGGGCAAGCAAAGGCTAAGTGTGGGGGAGTTGATATATCATGGTTTTCACCGGTTTTAGACCATGATATAAGTATTTTTTAGAGTCTTTTGGTGTTTCTTTAGAGTATTTTACAGGTATTATTAGGTATATGCACGTTTGGAGCAGATTTGGTGATTATGGCGCTTTTTGCAGCATTTTGGAGATTTAACCCGAGAGATAGAGTTCACTGTCCAAAACAGAGGATTGTATCGATCGACATAACCTGTGCATCGATCGACACACATGCGAGATGGACTTATCTTCGGCGGTTTAATGAAGATTATGGAAATCACACTTTTGCCCAGAAGTTTCCAATAATTACAAAGAAGCCCCAGCCGTGATTAGAGCTTTATAATTAGGTTTTTGGTGTTTAATTCTAGAGACGCTTTTCATACGCTTTCATACTTTGAGCATAGAGATTTTAGAGCTTTTTGGGGCTGATCTGAACCTGTATTGCTTCCTACTTTTGAAGAAGATTTCGAACCCCTTTGTTTCTTTACTCTCTTTAATGCAATTTATTTATTCATTGATTATGTTTTCATTAATCATGTGAGTAGATTCATAGTTAGGTTTAGGGATTCTCGTTAGGGATTTCATGACTTGCTAGATTTGTTTATTCAGTTAAGGATTCATATCATATTTGTTCTTCAACCTGAATTGTGCTTAACACTAGTTTCTAACCTGATCACTTAGAATCTAGACTATAGGTTGTTAAATTGACACGAAAGTGTGATTTAGAATCTGAACTATTTAGGTTGAGCAATTGAATTATCCGCAAAGAAATTTGGTTTAATTGAATTGTGAACAAATTGAACCTGCACTTAAGGCTAATTTAATCCGTTAGGAATTGCAAAGAAATTTGGGTTTCTACTAATTAGACTTAGAGA
This sequence comes from Orychophragmus violaceus, assembly GCA_030180135.1. Taxonomy (NCBI): domain Eukaryota; kingdom Viridiplantae; phylum Streptophyta; class Magnoliopsida; order Brassicales; family Brassicaceae; genus Orychophragmus; species Orychophragmus violaceus. The sequence continues at coordinate 43,003,425 of CM058232.1, forward strand.
ATTCTCGCAACGAAAGTTCGTTAGTTCTATATCCGTGTTTGAGTTCTAGAACCGGACTTAAGTTGATCCTAACTGATTAATTTATCTGCTTGTCTGATTTCCTGAGAACTCCCTAGACTTAGCGCTTTTAGTTGATTGCTTACAAACCGTTCTTGCTACCGATTTACTTTCTGCTTAGTTATTTACTTTCTTAATTGTTTCTCCTAGCTTAACTTGACGTTCTATAGTCTATCGTAGGATTTCTTGAGTCTTTGTGGTTCGACCCCTAGATACTACAATTGTTATGTGCACTTGCAGTTGACCTTAGAGAATTTAAAACTCCGAGCATATCAAGTTTTTGGCGCCGTTGCCGGGGACTCTTTTGAGTCTTCGATAGATTTGAACTTAGGGTTTAGACTAGGTTTTTCGTTTTTGTTACTAATATTTCTCTGTTTTTCTCTGTCACAGGTCTGACTTTCGCTTAGCATCGATCGTTGTATTCATATGAATCGATCGTTGCAGGGCGAATTTGAGTTGAATCGATCGTTGCCTCTAAGCATCGATCGTTGCACTGTGATTACCGACGGTTTATGCAGACGCGGGAGACCAGAAGTAATCCGAACTCTAATCTCGTTAATCTCAGGCTTGAGGAACTTGCTAGACTAGAGAGAACAAACAGAAAGGATCAGCGAGCAAGGATGAACAACAATCGCTTGATTCTGATACCTGATGATGAAGGTGTCCTAAGGGACCGACAGAACAATCCGTACAATGCTGCTGGGTAAAGGACTGATGCTGAGGGACGAGTGATCCCTGAACCTGAACCTCAACCTCAACCTGAAGGTCAGAGGCAGATGGTTGCTGCTAATGAGAGGACTCTTGCTGACTACAACCGACCGGATGAGTTCTATGCTAACCGGTCAGAAATTTTACCTCCTGGATTTGAGAGGAATGATTTTGAGATCAAGACTGTTTACTACACTCTGCTGAGACAAAATCCGTTCCATGGTCTCCCACACGAGCAGACGATGGCTCACATATCAAATACTACAATTGTTCTGTGCACTTGCAGTTGACCTTAGGGAATTTAAAACTCCGAGCATATCAAATATCCATAACCGGTATTTCTCCAATCACAATAAATCTGATGCCTAAAGGATCGTTTGAACTCCAATCCAATTTGTAAAACAAATCGGGATCAATAGCCTGGCAGATCCTTAAACATAAAACCGAATAAATCCGACCTCTCACCATTTGTTCCAAAATCAACCACCAATGCTTTGAAGGGAGAGAATTCGAAGATTCTGCTGATTTCGTCTTGCCATGATTCATGGGATTTGTATTTGATGACCATACTCGTGTGTCCATTTCTTTTCTGATTTTCCCCATCATCTGTTTTAAATCCAGTCTCAATCGAATGAGACCACCAGAGAACCAATCTTACACCGCATAGAAAGATGACCAACAAGTACCCTAGCCATTGATCCACTGAATATACCTTGATTATACTGATCTCCACCATTAAGAGACGATCTAAATCGAGATCTCGATGAGTCTCAAAATCGGGGTCAACATCCTCTCTCTCAAAATAAAATCTAAAATGACCCATTCTAAAAATGTAGTTTGTTTTCATTTATTTTTAAGTTAAGAAATAGGTAAATTACTTTAAACCCAAACTAAGTAAAGAAAAATACACTTTATACCTGGTTTTTATTCATCCGCCCAATTCTATCGGATTTATCTCAAATTTTCAAATTTCTCCCTCCCAATTTCAAACTTTTTCAATATTCAAATTAATTCTCGAACGTTATTTATGTGTTCTTCGTGAAACAAGGTAGAACTATTCGAGCTGTACTCGACTTCGAATTCGATTCTCACGAAAAATGGTGGACTACAGAGATGTCCATTTACGACTAAAAATTAAAAAAAAAACAGAGGACGAGAAATTAAAACAAGCAAGAAGGTCCCCAATATATGTGGAAGAATTTCACGGCCCGTTTGTAATGAAAGAAGTCTGTACATGCGGTTTGCAGATCGCGTAGGTGGCAAAAGTCAGGGGGCATCATGTTCATCAGTGATTGGACGTACACCCGCTTCTTCCAAACATTGATGCCATGCAGTGACACCTTCAAGCTCGCCCAAACGTCATCAGCGTTTCCCTATCAGAGCAGGTTGAACCTAAACCCTACTAGCCAATGGAAACTATAGAAGAATCACTGATATCTTGTAAGCAACGTTTGACCTTGTGTCCAAGCTGACCACATCTTCCGCATTTAGAAGGCAACCAAGTATATTCCACATCAACCATGAAAATAAACTCGTTCTTGTCATCTGCAACAATTCTTGAAGGGAAAGCTTTACTCAACTCAACCTCAACTAATATCTTAGCTTCACCCATTAAAATGGGATCTAGTACGGGTTTGTGGGTTTCCATAGGAGCACCTAAACCTGAAGCTATATGGCTTATTCCAGAGATAGAATATAAGATGTTGGGAATTTTCTTGACAATTACCCACACCCGTATGGTTTTAATCTCAGGAATTACTAAGGATGCTTCCGGAGTCCACGATGCTGCAAACATCAGACTTCAACATGACATAATCCTCTTTAAAGAACCAAGTCCTAGAAGATTCATCAGGAATATGAAACAAATAATTAGAATAACCAAATTTCCTAATTGTTATTCTGCAATTCCTTCCCCATAATTTATTGAAGACCGCATAAGTTAGTTCACCTGAAGGAGGAGAGCACCTATAGAAATGACCTAATACATACTCCTTCTGATTCTCTAAACCTTGCAAGAAGATATGTTATGGTAAGGATACCTTAGGAGTACCGTCTTCAAGATACTTTGGCTTTGTTGCCCGATAGAGATTCCTCGAAGCCGGATTCATTTTTGCAGCCCATGGAAACCGAATATCGTCTTCCACTGTTACTGGTGTATAATAAACACGAGCTTTCTGAGAACGATTGGAATTTGAAGCAGCTAAGGAAGGCCACAATACCAAACCAACTTTCGAAGTAATCGAAGGTTGAGGAAAAGTTGAGGGTAAGAGGTTAAGCTTTTTAGTCCAAGGACCCTTAAGAACATGAGACTGAATAAGACAACGATTAACTTTAGGATCCATACCCATATTCACTTTGTTGCAATTTGTGGAACCCAATTTCGACTGTCCCATAGACCCGTCTTCATTAACATTGACAAGTCCATCATCTCGCAAGGTGGCGAAGGTAGGAGGTGAGACATCAATGGTTTTGAGATAGGCTTGGCCGAGTAATGAGATCGGCGAATTAGGAAGCGGTGTCGATAGAGATGTCATCAACGTCAATGTAACCGCAGAGGCAGAGGCCATCGAATGATATAGCAGAGTTTCCGTCGTCGATGGAGTCGAAGTTAGAGGTGCCATTGTACGGGAGAGAGATGCCGGAGAATGAGTCGGAGATAGACTCCCCGAGAATGTCGCCGCCGTTGGAGACTCCAACGATGTGTGAGTCGCCGTTGTTGGAGGAATAGACGCCATTGGTGAAGAGGAAAAAGACTCGTCGGACGATGGCAGAGGCCTCAGAGGCGGCAGATATGCCGGAGAAGAACGATTACACAAGAGTTTTGCTTTCTTGGTATGCGTGCTAGGGAGAGAAACTAATTTTCCAAAAAATGAAAAATCTATAAACTAATACACATTTTCTAATTCAAATTAAAGAAAAACGTGAAGATTTTTGTAATTTCGATTTTCACCACCAAATTACACATAATCGCGACACTGAGTAGCCACCCAACGCTTCACCCGTGCACTTCGGCAGCGCGTTTTAGAACATGGGTTATATCTAATTAATTTTGAGATCATATTACGAAAACTTATAGTTCTCCTACGTTTTTTTATCCCTCAAGGCTTGGACGGTGGCTCATCTCATAATGTGAGAGTGCTAAACATCACCGTAGATATTAGTTTCAGTTTTAGATAGACAATATAATTAATATGTGATCGCATGTATTAACCATTAAAGCAACTAAAGTTTAACGAAACCGAACTTTCTAGTTATAAAGTTTATGGTAAAATAAAAAGGTGCGTAGTTAGTTTCGGTAAAATATAATGGTTTAAAAATAAACATTCGATAAAAATAATAAAATATTTACGAATTATTTGTCTAATAAATTATATTATTGTGACTTGACCATTTATTTTATATTAGTGTGATTACCTAAGAGGTCTATTCTTCCGCTTTTCCTCTCATTTTCGAGTGCCACCAAACTTTTGAATCGGAATTCAAATAGTTATACGTTAACTAAAAGATAAAAAAAAGGTCAAGACCACTAGATTAGTTAGTACAAAACTATTGTTGTTAATATCTGATCTTTTTTTTTTTTTTTTTTTTGTCAACAAGATATATAAAAGAAACATATCTTTCATTAATTCAGTTTGATGGCTCCAGTCCAACGTGGATTGTATATAATAACTTGAGATGTGCACTACGTACTAGTCTATCTACTATCAAATTACTTGTACGTGGTATGTGGATGAAGTCGAATGTCGTAAAGTACTTTTTTTGTTCGAACTCCTCTCTATGGATCGAGAAGGCTGATCATTCTTCTGGTTACGACACTATATTTACCTATTCTGAATAGTCTGTTGCAAATGTAACGTGAATATGTTGATGAAACTTCATACATTCCATAGGCCATATAAGTGTTTCGAATTCCGCATGAAGAGGGGACAAACTTTCCCTAATATTCATTGCTCCCATCAAAACATTAGCACTTCTCTCGTAGCAACTATACCACCCTTGTCCTGAAAACTGATCTCCCTCCTTCCATGATCCGTCTACAAAACACCATTGAACTTTTATGACCAAATCATTTCCTGTGTTTCTTACTTCTCTCGACCCAGGCATTAGTTCTTTTACCTCAACTAAGTGCGCATCTCCCCATGTCGTAAATTATGTTTCAGCCATCCGTTATGTTTCCTAAGGGTTCCTATCAATGTGATTATAAACCATATCATCCATAATTTTCAAAATATACCATAGTAACCAGTGATAAATATTTGTATTACTGTCTGAAGGTAGTCTCCAAAACAAGTAATCCATATTCGTATAGATAGATGATGAAGGAAAAAATTACAGGTTTGTTGGTATTTCAGACAGTTCCCAAGTTTGAATCGCATGTGGGCATTCAAATAAAACATGATTCATCATTTCCTCCTCTATACCACATCGAACACATCGTGTATCACATTTTATCCCTCATCCCTTCAAATTTTGTGGTACCAGTAAACATCCTGAAATTAATTGCCAAATGAAGTGCCTTAATTTAAGAGGGCACTTTATATTCCACGAGAAAGCTTGAAGACTCTTGAACTTGGTTCAGAAAAGAGTGGTCTCACCATTATCTGGAAAGTCTCTCTCCGTATATACCATGATTTCACCGTATATTTACAAGACTTTGTATCATTCCATCCCAAAGAATCAGGTGTGTTTAGACGACTAAACAGAATAATTAAGATCCGATCCACATCCTCAGGTTCTATGATTATATCCATCAGTTGTTTATTCCAAATCTGATTTTGATGATCAATCAGTTGGTCAACCGGAACCAAATTTTGAATTGTATCCGTTTTTTGTTTTGTTGGTCTCAGGCGATAGGCTGATATCCACGGGTCATTCCAGATTGAAATGGACTCCCATGTTCCCACCCTTTTGATAAGTCATTTTTTAACCAGAGACCTAGCTGAGGTGATATTCCTCCATCCATAGGATGATGAATATGACCTTATCGGATCTAGTGGAACCGTATTCTGAAAGTATCTTCCTTTAAAAAATTTCTAGAAAATAATATTCGGTTTATCAATTAATCTCCACAATTGTTTTTCTAAGAAAACCGTATTAACATCCCAAAAGGCCTGAATCCAATCCCACCATTTCTTTTATCTCTGCATAGTTTTTCCCAAGACATTCAGTGCATACTTGCACTTGTTTCCCTCGAACTCCACCAAAAGTTAGAAACTACGCTCGTCAATTTTTTAGTGACTGTTTTTGGTAACTGATAACATGACATTACATGGTTAGGCTAGGCAATAGTCACCACCTTTATCAATGAAGATTAAAATGATTGATTTGATTATTTTTGTCATTAAAGTGCACTTATATTTTTGTTACTTGTCTAGAGAAAATTACAGAGCTAAAAGTGTTTGAGTTGGAGTAGTTAAAAGATATGTAACCTACCATGAAGTAATTCGCGGTATCTTGCGAGTGAGGACAAAACACGGGAGCCCCGCGGTATCTCACTATGCCTATACACCACCATGGATGAGGAGACTTTCACTGAGGAACTCTTTGCCTCCGTCGAACCCTCTAGGAGCCTGATCTCCGACTACAGTCAAGCTAATGACTCAAAACAAGCGCTTAGTGGGAGGCAACCTACTGATGAGTCTGTACATCTTTGATTTTTTTTCATTGGTTCTTTTGATTTAGTCAAAAAAAACAAACAACATGGCTGAAATACGATCGGTGTTGTTCGACACCACTATAGTGTCGGTCAACACCTCATTCGAAACAACGGAGAGTTGTCGAGGATGCTCGACACATATCAGATTTGTGTCGACCAAATCATGTATCGATCGACACCAATGTTTTGTGTCGTTTAACTCTTGTTTTCTCAAACCCAAGCTTCTATAACACTGGGGACAATGTTGTTTAAGTGTGGGGGAGGTGATTGCTGACACCGTTTTTGTTTTTCTTAGAGTCAGTTGTATCAGTCCATTTTGAGCCAAACCCTTGTGCAGGAAAAAATGATTTTTTAGGAACAACCACATCTGGAGGAACCTAAGTGACCACTGCAACGAGCTTGACAGAGATCTAAGACTGATGGAAAACCCCACGACAGAACAACCTTCCATTGTTACCCATATCCTCTTCGGTATATATAGGATACATTACTGACTTCGCCCATAACCTTACTTCAGTTCTCTCATCTTGGGGCTTGGCATACACTGGATCGGATTCCTCCTTCAGTCCTAAAGACTTGTTTGTATGAGTATGGTTCCCCTTTTACTTCCTTCCAAATTAAAAATGATAAAAAATTTGAGGATAAGGTAGTAGCTTCGAAGTGAACATGAGAGTGGCAGTAGCCCCTGTTATCTCTTATGATTCATGGAAACATGTCCAAAGAAAACCCTGAATAAAAATGGAATAACAACTGATCAAAAAAATAAAATGATATCTAAAAGAGAAAAATCGGTTGCTGAAGTAAGAAAAAGATGGAGGAAAGGAACCAGAAATTAAGACAGTATGTGTGATTAGGTTCTGACTGAGTAAAAATCCATGTGTCCTTTGATCGATACTCCCTCGATGAGACTACACTTAAACTTGAAGAGGTTAGTATGGTGAATTTGGATTTCTCATTTGGATTATGGAGTTGTTTGGGAAAGTTGATAAGTCTAGGAGAAGTACATGGTGGTATGGATTCAGTCATTTATATTTTTCATGTTGCTTACTATGGTGATTGTTGATGTGGTGTTCTGAGGCCAAAGTGATTTTCTGAGTTTTACTTTTTTTTTGTCAACAATGCTTATAAAAATCTAAGCCAAAGTAGGTCGGACATTTCGGTTTCCTAACGGGATTCCGAAATCCGACAGGTTATGGCTTACAAGCGAAAATACTCTGTCTTTTGCTCTAGCCCTTTTAGCAAGGGTGTCAGCAATTACATTATCCATATTACTAATATGCACTAGACGAAAATAAGAAAATCTCTCTCTAAAAGAAGCAATGATGTCAAGATCTGGGATAAAAGCCGGCCAATCCGTAGGATCTTCAAGCATCTTTATGTAGCAATTGTTTAGTTGATCCTGATTCAATTCACAGATTCATATCAACCTAAACATACAGATCTAGGTTCTCTTGAATAGAAACATTAGATGATCTCACCTTTTACCTGTTTGTTGCAGCGGAAGGAATAGAACAGGTCAGAGATCAGAGAGATACACCGAGGGATGAATCCTCCAAAGGTTCACACACGCGATCACAGAAAACGGCTGCTAGACCGAGCTGATGGGAGGCGCAGAGAGGAGAGGGAAATCGCGGCCAGGGTTAGGGTTAGGAGAAAGAGATTTGGCTTTTAGTTTATTAAAAGCCTTCTCTTTCCCTTTTGGGCTTATGGGCCCAAAACACCAATCTGATTAAATCCCATTTAATCAGACCCATTAATCTTTCTCTCTTAGTACGACAAATGCCTGGCACTTTTGTCGTACTTCTGCTAAGCCGTTCCAACACATTTTCCTGTTAGCTTAGGCGTGTGACCCATATGGGATCATATAATAAAGGCAATAAGTCCAAGACTTATAGATCATGAGCGGACTCTAGCAAGCCATCATGACCCCCAGTATTATATGACTTATGTCTGATCATTGACATACTCTTACTTTCTAGAGACAGTACCGAGATTACTGGACACAATTCCAACAATCTCCCACTTGTACTGGAATCTCTCTGTATTCATAATCCTTTTGTCTCAATATCTCGATTAGTCATAAGGCAAGATTAGTGTCATCCTTATAAAGCCTAATCTTGTTTATCGGACTCTGATTTGATACTGACAATCCAAACGACTCGGGAAAGTCCGTTTGAGCATGGCCATGCGTTTTCCAGTATTCAAATCTCCGATTGGCCTAGAGATATTCACTCCATTTATATTGGAGGGACAAATCCCATCTTGTTCCATCACTGTAAACTACTCATTTCATGATGTACCCAAACAAGTGTTGGAATTGTGTCCAGCAATCTCTGTACTGTCTCTATAACGTAAGAGTATGTCAGTGATCAGACATAAGTCATACAATACTGGGGTTCATGATGGCTTGCTAGAGTCCGCTCATGATCTATGAGTCTCGGACTTATTGCTTTTATTGTATGATCCCATATGGGTCACACGCTTAAGCTAGCAGGAAATAATGTTGAAAGGCATAGCAGAAGTACGACAAAAGTGCTAGGCATTTGTCGTACTAAGAGAGAATGAATAATGGGTCTGATTAAATGGGATTTAATCAGATTGGGCCCAAAAGCCCAAAAGGGAAAGAGAAGGCTTTTAATGTCTAAAAGCCAAGTCTCTTCTCCCCAACCCTAAGCCTCCCAGCCGCGATTTCTCTCCTCTCTCTGGCGCCTCCCTCAGCTTGGTCTAGCAGCCAGTTTCCTGTGATTGCGTGTGTGAGCCTTTGGAGGATCCATCTCTCGGTGTATCTCCCTGATCATTGACCTGTTCTCAATTCCGCTGCAAACAAACAGGTAAAAGGTGAGATCATAATGTTTCTAAATAAGAACACCTAGATCTGATGCATGTTTAGGTTGATATCAATATGAGAATTGAATCAGGATCAACCGAAACTTCCAACAGTGGTATCAGAGCCATTGGTTCTTAGGTTTCTTGTTTTAGATTCATTGTTTAGGTTGTTTAATCTGTTTAGATGTGTTTTGAATCCATTACTGATAAGAAAAACACATAAGAAACTGAATTAAATCCTGAACAAACACTTGAATCACAAAACCGAGCTATATGACTCGGGTTTTGTTGATTGGCCAAGGTGTGATCGACCGGCTTGGCCGGTTGGTTGTTACGGCCGAGAGGAATGGTCGGTCGGACGGACGGGATCGCGGGTCGGGCAGTCGGGATGGTCGGATTGGATCGGATCATTCGATCGATCGCAATCGATCATCGCGACGCGTCCGATCGCTCGTCCCGATCGATCGTCCGATCGCGCGTCCCGTGCACCGTCCCGCCCGTCCCGTCCCGTCCCGAGCTGTCCCGGCTGTCCTGCGCATCGTCTCGATCTCGGATCGTTGACGGCTTGCGGCTGGACGATCATTGCTTGATCCGAAAGCTAGGGTTTCACGGTTCAATCGGTTCGGTTCGGTTAGCTGGTTCAGTTTAAAACTTGATTAAAATCAACGTTTCGGTTTAATAAACAGGTTTAATAATTTTATTAAATCTGGTTAAACCGGAATAAGAAATCCAATGTCGAAAGAAATATTGGATTTAGTGCCTAAACCAGGAATTTCTAATTTGATTTGGTTGGACCAAATAAATTGAGAAATTCCGGTTTAGTAAATAACCGGTTGACAATTGTGGTCATCGTAGTAATTAAAACTTGGTTAGACCAGTTTTAATGAACCAGACCGGTTATGTCAATTAATTGGACAATTGGGTCATGTCTTGGACATGGACCAATTCTTGGGCCTCGGGCCAAGAAGTTAAAACAATTGGGCCAGTTAATTGAGTCTTTCTTCAGATTAATTTAAAATCTATTTTATAAAAAAAAAATATAAAGTCGGTTTTAAATTAAAGTTTCCGAAATTTTATAATTAGAAAGTTTCTTAAAATAGAATTTTCTGAATTTGCGGGTTTTGGATTTTAAAGGAGTTTCTAAAGTTATAAAGTTTCCGGTTTTAGAAAGTTTCCAATTTTAGAAAGTTTCTAAAAATAGTAGGTTTCCATAAATAGAAAGTTTCCCGAAATAGTAATCTTCTATTTTGGGAATGATTTTAATAAACCTACGAACCTCAAACAATATCAAGCGTTGGATGTCTTGTCCAGGCTATGTCAGCTGTCAAAGCCCATTCAATTGCATTCATGGCCTTACAGTGTGAGGATGTCTGCTTTTGCGTGGGTAAGACGGTTTGTGATTCATAAATGTCATTGGGAGTCCCAGACATTAATGATTACATGACTGTATAGTCCGGTTTTCTTGACTAGGCCATCGGGAGTCCCGGGCCTTGAGACATCAGAGTGGATTGGGCCTCGGGCCCAGATTCACAACCAAGAGTTATATCACGGATATAATTAGCCGATATAGGGCTTACCGATATAAGCTAAGGTTGGGTGACGGCCAGTGGCCCACTTTGATCTTAGTTATATGTGGATCTTGGAATCATTATATTCTATTGAGGGTAACTTATGTTATTGAATATAATGCATGATTAATCATATTATACTTTAATACGAGATTAATCATTTTGAACATATAACTAATAACCTTTTTATTTATATATTTCAGATATGACTACTACAAGCACTCAAAACACATTCTCGATCCGGTCTGTTCTCGAGAAGGAGAAGCTGACTGGAACGAACTTCCTGACATGGTCAAGGAACTTGAGGCTGGTCCTCAAGCAGGAGAAGAAGGATTATGTCCTTCGAGATCCCCTCCCCGAGAGGCCTCTTGCCAATGCTGCCAGGACTCTGCACAATGCTTGGGAAAAGCATTCGTCAGATGAAAATGATGTTTATTGCCTGATGTTGGTGACAATGACTCCAGAGCTGCAAAAGCAGTTCGAAAGTGTGTTGTCTCCAATCGAGATCATGGCAAGCCTGAAATCGCTTTTTCAGGAGCAGGCTAGGACCGAGAGGTTCCAGACAGTTAAGAACCTCTTGGACTGTAAGTTGGCTGCGAATGCGGCAGTGAGTCCTCATGTGTTGAAGATGATGGGTTATCTCGATCATCTTCACAAACTCGACTGCCCAATCAGCCAGGAACTTGCCTGCGACATCATTCTGCAGTCTTTACCTGCAAGCTATGATCAGTTCATTCTGAACTTTAACATGCATGGCTTGAGTAAGACACTGCCTGAGCTTCACGGAATGCTCAAGACTGCAGAGCCCAACTTGAAGAAAACCGCCAAGGACCCCAATGTACTTATGGTACAAAAGGGCAAGGGGTTTAAGAAGTCTTCTGCTAAGGATAAGGGAAAGGCCAAGGGTGTCCAAGTCGCGGACAAGGACACGCCAAAGCCCAAGCCCAAGTCCAAGGCTGGGCCTACTGACATGTGCAGGTTCTGCAAAGAACTGGGGCATTGGAGAAGAGATTGCAAGAAATTCCAGGAAGGTCTAAAGGAATTAAAGAAGAAGACTTTCGAGACTTCTTCATCAGGTATTTTTGTTATAGAAGTTAATACAACTACTTCTGATAATACCTCATGGGTCATGGATACTGGTTGTGGGGCTCATATTTGTACTAATATGCAGGCACTCAGCAACAGTAGAAGGCTGAAGCAAGGACAAGTGGAACTACGAGTTGGGAATGGAGCGAAAGTTTCAGCACTAGCTGTAGGAACTTACTTGTTGTCTTTACCTTCGGGATTGATTTTAGAACTTAATAATTGTTATTTTGTACCTGCTATAAGCAGAAATATTATTTCAATTTCTTTGTTGGATTTGGAAGGTTATGATTTTTCAGTTAAGAATAAATTATGTTCCTTCAATCGCAACAATTTGTTCTATGGTTCTGCCCCTCTTACGAATGGGCTTTACATACTCGATCAATCCGCGCCAATTTATAACATTAATACAAAACGGTTTAAACCTAATGAGGAAAACCGAACGTTTCTATGGCATTGTCGTTTAGGGCACATCAGCGAGAAACGCATCAAGAGGCTCCATTCGAATGGACTTCTTGGCTCATTTGACTTTGAGTCATGTGAGAAATGCGAATCCTGCATGATGGGCAAAATGACACGGGCCCCCTTTAATAAACCTAACGAGAGGGCCAGTGACTTATTGGGCCTGATACACACTGATGTGTGTGGCCCAATGTCCACTAATGCAAGAGGAAACTATCAGTACTTCATTACCTTCACTGATGATTTCAGTAGGTATGGATATGTTTATTTGATGAAACATAAGTCTGAATCTTTTGAGAAGTTCAGAGAATTCCAAAATGAAGTACAGAACCAACTTGGCAAAAGCATTAAGGCTCTTCGGTCCGACCGAGGAGGAGAATACTTAAGCCAAGAATTCAGTGATCATCTGAGAGAGTGTGGGATCGTATCCCAACTCACTCCTCCTGGAACACCTCAATGGAATGGTGTGTCTGAGAGGAGAAATCGGACCTTATTGGATATGGTTCGATCTATGATGAGTCACACAGACCTTCCAATATCCCTTTGGGGATATGCTCTGCTAACAGCAGTGTTCACTCTAAATAGAGCGCCATCAAAAGCAGTAGCAAAGACACCGTATGAATTATGGACTGGAGAAGCTCCAGTGCTGTCTTATCTAAGAATTTGGGGTTGTGAAGCCTATGTTAAGAGATTAATCTCAGATAAGCTTACACCAAAATCTGATAAATGCTACTTCATTGGTTATCCACGGGAAACCAAGGCTTATTACTTCTATCTACGTTCCGAGAACAAGATCTTTGTTGCCCGGGATTGTAACTTTCTTGAGAGAGAATTTCTCTCTAAGAAAGACAGTGGGAGTAAGGTACTGCTTGAAGAAATTCAAGATGAACAGGATACTGCTCAACCTAATGAGGAAGAGCAGCAGGAGGATCTACAAGAAATTGTAGAGCCTGAACCTGTAGTACCTGAAGTTCGAAGATCCGGGAGGATCCGTCACGAACCCGAGAGATATCAGGGATTCCTCGTGACTGACTGTCATGATCTTTTGATCATTGATGGTGATGAATCTTCGAACTTCAATCAAGCCATGATGGGCCCAGATTCCTCTAAGTGGTGCAAGGCCACTGATTCCGAAATGGACTCCATGTCGGTCAACCAAGTCTTTTCGTTGGTTGACTTACCCGCTGGTGTAAAAGCCATCGAGTGCAAATGGATCTTCAAGAAGAAGATTGACGTGGATGGAAATGTCCAGATTTATAAAGCCAGGTTGGTGGCAAAAGGTTTCAGACAAGTTCACGGTGTGGACTACGATGAAACCTATTCACCGGTGGCTATGATGAAATCTATTCGGATTCTACTAGCAACTGCAGCTTTTCATGATTATGAAATTTGGCAGATGGACGTGAAAACCGCCTTCCTGAATGGTATTCTGGAAGAGGATGTGTATATGACGCAACCTGACGGTTACATAGATCCAAAGAATGCTGGGAAAGTATGCAAGCTTCATAAATCCATTTATGGATTGAAGCAAGCATCGAGGAGCTGGAATCTTCGTTTTGATGAAGCGATCAAGCAATTTGACTTTATCAGAAACGAAGAAGAACAATGCGTGTATAAGAAAACTAGTGGGAGCAAAATCGTTTTTCTTATTCTGTATGTTGATGACATACTGCTTCTCGGAAACGACGTTCCAATGCTGAAGTCTGTAAAAGACTGGCTTGGAAGTTGTTTTTCCATGAAAGACATGGGTGAAGCCGCATACGTTCTTGGAATTAGGATCTATCGGGATAGACCTAAGAGGCTGATAGGCTTGTGTCAAGACTCATACATTGACAAAGTCCTACAAAGATTCAGCATGAAAGATTCCAAGAAGGGCTTCACGCCAATGGTACATGGCACAACGCTAAGCAAGAAGCAGAGCCCTACGTCGGCTGCTGAGCTTGAGCGCATGAAGAATATTCCTTATGCATCTGCAATAGGATCTGTCATGTATGCCATGATCTGTACTCGTCCTGATGTTGCTTACGCATTGAGCATGACGAGTAGATACCAGTCAAATCCAGGTGAAAACCATTGGATTGCCGTAAAGAACATCTTGAAGTATCTAAGACATACTAAGGATAAGTTCTTAGTGTACGGTGGAAGTGATGTGCTTAAAGTCAGTGGATTCACGGACGCAAGTTTCCAGACAGACACAGATGATTTCCGGTCACAGTCCGGTTATGTCTTTTGTCTGAATGGCGGTGCAGTAAGTTGGAGAAGCTCCAAGCAGGACACCGTTGCTGATTCCACTACAGAAGCTGAATATATCGCCGCCTCAGAAGCAGCGAAGGAAGCTGTTTGGATACGAAAGTTCATTATGGAACTAGGTGTGATACCAGATGCGGCTGAGCCTCTGGCATTGTTTTGTGACAACAATGGTGCTATAGCTCAGGCAAAGGAACCAAGATCACACCAGAAATCCAAGCATGTTCAAAGAAGATATCACTTGATACGTGACATCATTAATAGAAAGGAAGTCAAGATCAGCCGAGTTCCGACAGATGATAATGTCGCTGATCCGTTGACAAAGCCACTCCCAAGGCCTAAGCTCGAGTTCCTGACTGAAGCTGTAGGCATTAGAAACATTGAAATGTAATCTAAATTTGAGTGGGAGTTTTGTGAGCTTTATTTTAGTTATTTGATATGTTCTTGTAAAACATTATTTTATGTTTTAATGAAATTATTATTTCAAGATTATTTTTAACTGTGATGAAATAATCGTTCCAAAATGATATGAACCATTTTATAGGTCATCGAAGTAAATGATTTGATCTTGAGTCATCGAAGTCATTTAGCTTGATCATGAGATCCTATATTTGATAAATGTTTTATATCATCATGTCCCTAGTCGAAGGTTGTTGAAATTGGAACACCAACAACCGTGTAAGACTGGATTGGTACGTGACTTATGACAAAGTCTCAGTGTGTCATAGATGCTCGGCATCAAAGTCAGTACATAGGTGTATGTTGGGAACATACGACCGGACAAGACCCGCTAATAAGAACTCTTCAGGATATTTATATCTGTGTCATAAGAGATTCTTACTACGACTATAGAGTATAGTCCTTAGACCTGAGTTCGCATGCATGTGACTGCATATGGACTGATGCACTTTGATCATTGTCTAACGCTATCGTTCTGCGATAGCTATAAGGACCTTGTTTGGGTACATCATGAAGTGAGTAGTTTACAGTGATGGAACAAGATGGGATTTGTCCCTCCAATATAAATGGAGTGAATATCTCTAGGCCAATCGGAGATTTGAATACTGGAAAACGCATGGCCATGCTCAAACGGACTTTCCCGAGTCGTTTGGATTGTCAGTATCAAATCAGAGTCCGATGAACAAGATTAGACTTTATAAGGATGACACTAATCTTGCCTTATGACTAATCGAGATATTGAGACGAAAGGGATTATGAATACAGAGATTCCAGTTCAAGTGGGAGATTGTTGGAATTGTGTCCAGCAATCTCTGTACTGTCTCTATAACGTAAGAGTATGTCAGTGATCAGACATAAGTCATACAATACTGGGGTTCATGATGGCTTGCTAGAGTCCGCTCATGATCTATGAGTCTCGGACTTATTGCTTTTATTGTATGATCCCATATGGGTCACACGCTTAAGCTAGCAGGAAATAATGTTGAAAGGCATAGCAGAAGTACGACAAAAGTGCTAGGCATTTGTCGTACTAAGAGAGAATGAATAATGGGTCTGATTAAATGGGATTTAATCAGATTGGGCCCAAAAGCCCAAAAGGGAAAGAGAAGGCTTTTAATGTCTAAAAGCCAAGTCTCTTCTCCCCAACCCTAAGCCTCCCAGCCGCGATTTCTCTCCTCTCTCTGGCGCCTCCCTCAGCTTGGTCTAGCAGCCAGTTTCCTGTGATTGCGTGTGTGAGCCTTTGGAGGATCCATCTCTCGGTGTATCTCCCTGATCATTGACCTGTTCTCAATTCCGCTGCAAACAAACAGGTAAAAGGTGAGATCATAATGTTTCTAAATAAGAACACCTAGATCTGATGCATGTTTAGGTTGATATCAATATGAGAATTGAATCAGGATCAACCGAAACTTCCAACAACAAGGTCCTTATAGCTATCGCAGAACGATAGCGTTAGACAATGATCAAAGTACACCAGTCCATGTGCAGTCACATGCATGTGAACTCAGGTCTAAGGACTATACTCTATAGTCGTAGTAAGAATCTCTTATGACACAGATATAAATATCCTGAAGAGTTCTTATAAGCGGGTCTTGTCCGGTCGTATGTTCCCAACATACACCTATGTACTGACTTTGATGCCGCGCATCTATGACACATTGAGACTTTGTCATAAGTCACGTACCAATCCAGTCTCACACGGTTGTTGGTGTTCCAGTTTCAACAACCTTCGACTAGGGACAGGATGATATAAAACATTTATCAAATATAGGGTCTCATGATCAAGCTAAATGACTTTGATGACTCAAGATCAAGTCACTTACTTCGATGACCTATAAAATGCTTCATATCATTTTGGAACGATTATTTCATCACAGTTAAAATAATCTTGAAATAATAATTTCATTAAACATAAAATAATGTTTTACAAGAACATATCAAATAACTAAAATAAAGCTCACAAAACTCCCACTCAAATTTAGATTACATTTCAATGTTTCTAATGCCTACAGCTTCAGTCAGGAACTCGAGCTTAGGCCTTGGGAGTGGCTTTGTCAACGGATCAGCGACATTATCATCTGTCGGGACTCGGCTGATCTTGACTTCCTTTCTATTAACGATGTCACGTATCAAGTGAAATCTTCTTTGAACATGCTTGGATTTCTGGTGTGATCTTGGTTCCTTTGCCTGAGCTATAGCACCATTGTTGTCACAAAACAGTGCCATAGGCTCAGCCGCATTTGGTATCACACCTAGTTCCATAATGAACTTTCGTATCCAAACAGCTTCCTTCGCTGCTTCTGAGGCGGCGATATATTCAGCTTCTGTAGTGGAATCAGCAACGGTGTCCTGCTTGGAGCTTCTCCAACTTACTGCACCGCCATTCAGACAAAAGATATAACCGGACTGTGACCGGAAATCATCTGTGTCTGTCTGGAAACTTGCGTCCGTGAATCCACTGACTTTAAGCACATCACTTCCACCGTACACCAAGAACTTATCCTTAGTATGTCTTAGATACTTCAAGATATTCTTTACGGCAATCCAATGGTTTTCACCTGGATTTGACTGGTATCTACTCGTCATGCTCAATGCATAAGCAACATCAGGACGAGTACAGATCATGGCATACATGACAGATCCTATTGCAGATGCATAAGGAATATTCTTCATGCGCTCAAGCTCAGCAGCCGACGTAGGGCTCTGCTTCTTGCTTAGCGTTGTGCCATGCACCATTGGTGTGAAGCCCTTCTTGGAATCTTTCATGCTGAATCTTTGTAGGACTTTGTCAATGTATGAGTCTTGACACAAGCCTATCAGCCTCTTAGGTCTATCCCGATAGATCCTAATTCCAAGAACGTATGCGGCTTCACCCATGTCTTTCATGGAAAAACAACTTCCAAGCCAGTCTTTTACGGATTTTAGCATTGGAACGTCGTTTCCGAGAAGCAGTATGTCATCGACATACAGAATAAGAAATACAATCTTGCTCCCACTAGATTTCTTATACACGCATTGTTCTTCTTCGTTTCTAATGAAGTCAAATTGCTTGATCGCTTCATCAAAACGAAGATTCCAGCTCCTCGATGCTTGCTTCAATCCATAAATGGATTTATGAAGCTTGCATACTTTCCCAGCATTCTTTGGATCTATGTAACCGTCAGGTTGCGTCATATACACATCCTCTTCCAGAATACCATTCAGGAAGGCGGTTTTCACGTCCATCTGCCAAATTTCATAATCATGAAAAGCTGCAGTTGCTAGTAGAATCCGAATAGATTTCATCATAGCCACTGGTGAATTGGTTTCATCGTAATCCACTCCGTGAACTTGTCTGAAACCTTTTGCCACCAACCTGGCTTTATAAATCTGGACATTTCCATCCACGTCAATCTTCTTCTTGAAGATCCATTTGCACTCGATGGCTTTTACACCAGCAGGCAAGTCAACCAACGAAAATACTTGGTTGACCGACATGGAATCCATTTCGGAATCAGTGGCCTTACGCCACTTAGAGGAATCTGGGCCCATCATAGCTTGATTGAAGTTCTATGGTTCATCACCATCAATGATCAGAAGATCATGACAGTCAGTCACGAGGAACCCTTGATATCTCTCGGGTTCGTGACGGATCCTCCCGGATCTTCGAACTTCAGGTACCACAGGTTCAGGCTCTACAATTTCTTGTAGGGCCTCCTCCTGCTCTTCCTCATTAGGTTGAGCAGTATCCTGTTCATCTTGAATTTCTTCAAGCAGTACCTTACTCCCACTGTCTTTCTTAGAGAGAAACTCCCTCTCAAGAAAGTTACAATCCCGGGCAACAAAAATCTTGTTCTCGGAACGTAGATAGAAGTAATAAGCCTTGGTTTCCTGTGGATAACCAATGAAGTAGCATTTGTCAGATTTTGGTGTAAGCTTGTCTGAGATCAATCTCTTGACGTAGGCTTCACAACCCCAAATTCTGAGATAAGACAGCACTGGAGCTTCTCCAGTCCATAATTCATATGGTGTCTTTGCTACTGCTTTTGATGGCGCTCTATTTAGAGTGAACACTGCTGTTAGCAGAGCATATCCCCAAAGGGATATTGGAAGGTCTGTGTGACTCATCATAGATCGAACCATATCCAATAAGGTCCGATTTCTCCTCTCAGACACACCATTCCATTGAGATGTTCCAGGAGGAGTGAGTTGGGATACAATCCCACACTCTCTCAGATGATCACTGAATTCCTGGCTTAAGTATTCTCCTCCTCGGTCGGACCGAAGAGCCTTAATGCTTTTGCCAAGTTGGTTCTGTACTTCATTTTGGAATTCTCTGAACTTCTCAAAAGATTCAGACTTATGTTTCATCAAATAAACATATCCATACCTACTGAAATCATCAGTGAAGGTAATGAAGTACTGATAGTTTCCTCTTGCATTTGTGGACATTGGGCCACACACATCAGTGTGTATCAGGCCCAATAAGTCACTGGCCCTCTCGTTAGGTTTATTAAAGGGAGCCCGTGTCATTTTGCCCATCATGCAGGATTCGCATTTCTCACATGACTCAAAGTCAAATGAGCCAAGAAGTCCATTCGAATGGAGCCTCTTGATGCGTTTCTCGCTGATGTGCCCTAAACGACAATGCCATAGAAACGTTCGGTTTTCCTCATTAGGTTTAAACCGTTTTGTATTAATGTTATATATTGGCGCGGATTGATCGAGTATGTAAAGCCCATTCGAAAGAGGGGCAGAACCATAGAACAAATTGTTGCGATTGAAGGAACATAATTTATTCTTAACTGAAAAATCATAACCTTCCAAATCCAACAAAGAAATTGAAATAATATTTCTGCTTATAGCAGGTACAAAATAACAATTATTCAGTTCTAAAATCAATCCCGAAGGTAAAGACAACAAGTAAGTGCCTACAGCTAGTGCTGGAACTTTCGCTCCATTCCCAACTCGTAGCTCCACTTGTCCTTGCTTCAGCCTTCTACTGTTGCTGAGTGCCTGCATATTAGTACAAATATGAGCCCCACAACCAGTATCCATAACCCATGAGGTATTATCAGAAGTAGTTGTATTAACTTCTATAACAAAAATACCTGTTGAAGAAGTCTCAAAAGTCTTCTTCTTCAATTCCTTTAGACCTTCCTGGAATTTCTTACATTCTCTCCTCCAATGCCCTGGTTCTTTACAGAACCTGCATATGTCAGTTGGCCCAGCCTTGGACTTGGGCTTGGTCTTTGGCGTGTCCTTGTCCGCGACTTGGACAGCCTTGGCCTTTCCCTTATCCTTAGCAGAGGATTTCTTAAACCCCTTGCCCTTCTGCACCATAAGCACATTGGGGTCCTTGGCGGTTTTCCTCAAATTGGGCTCCGCAGTCTTGAGCATTCCGTGAAGCTCAGGCAATGTCTTACTCAAGCCATGCATGTTAAAGTTCAGAATGAACTGATCATAGCTTGCAGGTAATGACTGCAGAATGATGTCGCAGGCAAGTTCCTGGCTGATTGGGCAGTCGAGTTTCTGAAGATGATCGAGATAACCCATCATCTTCAAGACATGAGGACTCACTGCCGCATTCGCAGCCAACTTGCAGTCCAAGAGGTTCTTAACTGTTTGAAACCTCTCAGTCCTAGCCTGCTCCTGAAAAAGCGATTTCAGGCTTGCCATTATCTCGATGGGTGACAATACATTCTCGAACTGTTTTTGCAGCTCAGGAGTCATTGTCACCAACATCAGGCAATAAGCATCATTTTCATCTGACGAATGCCTTTCCCAAGCATTATGCAGAGTCCTGGCGGCATTGGCAGGAGGCCTCTCGGGGAGAGGATCACGAAGGACATAATCCTTCTTCTCCTGCTTGAGGACCAGCCTCAAGTTCCTTGACCATGTCAGGAAGTTCGTTCCAGTCAGCTTCTCCTTCTCGAGAACAGACCGGATCGAGAATGTGTTTTGTGTGCTTGTAGTAGTCATATCTGAAATATATAAATAAAAAGGTTATTAGTTATTATGTTCAAAATGACTAATCTCGTATTAAAAATTTAATATGATTAATCACGCATTATATTCAATAACATCAGTTACCCTCAATAGAATATAATGATTCCAAGATCCACATATAACTAAGATTAAAGTGGGCCACTGGCCGTCACCCAACCTTAGCTTATATCGGTAAGCCCTATATCGGCTAATTATATCCGTGACATAACTCTTGGTTGTGAATCTGGGCCCGAGGCCCAATCCACTCTGATGTCTCAAGGCCCGGCACTCCCGATGGCCTAGTCAAGAAAACCAGACTATACAGTCATGTAATCATTAATGTCTGGGACTCCCAATGACATTTATGAATCACAAACCGTCTTATCCACGCAAAAGTGGACACCCTCACACTGTAAGGCCATGAATACAATTGAATGGGCTTCGACAGCTGACATAGCCTGGACAAGACATCCAACGCTTGATATTATTTGAGGTTCGTAGGTTTATTAAAATTTCATTCCCAAAATAGAAGATTACTATTTCGGGAAACTTTCTATTTTTGGAAACCTACTATTTTTGGAAACTTTCTAAAATTGGAAACTTTCTAAAACCGGAAACTTTCTAACTTTAGAAATTTCTTAAAATCCAAAACCCGCAAATCCAGAAACTTCTATTTTAAGAAACTTTCTAATTTCAAAATTTCGGAAACTTTAATTTAAAATCGACTTTATATTTTATAAAATAAATTTTAAATTGATCTGAAGAAAGACTCAAATAATTGGCCCAATTGTTTTAACTTCTTGGCCCGAGGCCCAAGAATTGGTCCATGTCCAAGACATGACCCAATTGTCCAATTATTTGACATAACCGGTCTGGTTCATTAAAATTGGTCTAACCAAATTTTAATTACTACGATGACCACAATTGTCAACCGGTTATTTACTAAACCGGAATTTCTCAATTTATTTGGTCCAACCAAATCAAATTAGAAATTCCTGGTTTAGGCACTAAATCCAATATTTCTTTCGACATTGGATTTCTTATCCCGGTTTAACCAGACTTAATAAAATTTATTAAATCTGTTTATTAAACCAGAACGAATCAATTTTAATTAAGTTTTGAACCGAACCACCTAACCGAAATCGAACCGGCCCATCACACCCAAAACCCTAACCGGTCGAGACTTGTCCAAGCCGCAAGCCATCATGCTTGGCCGAGACGTGATCGGGACGGTTTGGCTGCGTGATCGGGACGATCATTCGGTTTGCTCGGGTCATGCGGGAGAGCCGCGATCGTTCCACGCCAAGCAGGAAACGATCGGGACGATCGGGACGCCGAGACGAACGGGAAGCGATCGCGATCGCATGATCCGATCCGCTCGATCATTCCGTCCGGCTGCCGCTCTCACGCTGGCTCTCGGTCGATCATGCGATCGATCTTGGATCGATCCATGCATCAAACTCGTCAGCCGATCACAAACCCGAGTCATATAGCTCGGTTTGCGATTTCTTTAGTGTGTTTAGGATTCAAAATTTGTTTCTTAAGTGATTTATCTTATCAGTAATGATTCAAAACACTTCTAAACAGATTAAACAACCTAAACATGAATCTAAAACAAGAAATCCTAAGAACCAATGGCTCTGATACCACTGTAGGAACTGTTTAATTGATCCTGATTCAATTCACAGATTCATATCAACCTAAACATACAGATCTAGGTTCTCTTGAATAGAAACATTAGATGATCTCACCTTTTACCTGTTTGTTGCAGCGGAAGGAATAGAACAGGTCAGAGATCAGAGAGATACACCGAGGGATGAATCCTCCAAAGGTTCACACACGCGATCACAGAAAACGGCTGCTAGACCGAGCTGATGGGAGGCGCAGAGAGGAGAGGGAAATCGCGGCCAGGGTTAGGGTTAGGAGAAAGAGATTTGGCTTTTAGTTTATTAAAAGCCTTCTCTTTCCCTTTTGGGCTTATGGGCCCAAAACACCAATCTGATTAAATCCCATTTAATCAGACCCATTAATCTTTCTCTCTTAGTACGACAAATGCCTGGCACTTTTGTCGTACTTCTGCTAAGCCGTTCCAACACATTTTCCTGTTAGCTTAGGCGTGTGACCCATATGGGATCATATAATAAAGGCAATAAGTCCAAGACTTATAGATCATGAGCGGACTCTAGCAAGCCATCATGACCCCCAGTATTATATGACTTATGTCTGATCATTGACATACTCTTACTTTCTAGAGACAGTACCGAGATTACTGGACACAATTCCAACACTTTAGGAGGTTCACGCAGTCAGTTTCAAAGATGACGCTAAGATAACCCCTATCACAAAGGCTTTCCATAGCCCAAATGAGACCGTCTACTTCTGCATGGAGCGGTTATAGACTTCTCCTGCACCCCTTTTCCCCTGCTAAAGCCCAACCTGTATCATCCCTTAAACACCATCCCAATCCACTAACAGAACCATGATTTACCCAAGAGGCATCTATCTGGCATGTAGGGAAGGGGAGAGTCTCTGTAGGTTGTGTCGTCGGAAGTTGTTGTGGAAAGTAATCCACATCCACTTCACATTCCTTCTGGTTTGCTATCCTCCAACTTTCCGCTTCAAGAGTGGCATGTTGGAGGGTATCCTTCGAGGATCTTTCAATTCTGTTAAAAACTTTGTCATTCCTTGCTTTCCATATATACCATATGATCCAAGGATAGTTGTCTCTATGTGGCTCAGGAAGGCCCATTTCTTTTGTTCTCCAAAACAGGAAGTCCATGTTTCGGTAGATAGATGTACTCGGGAAGTAGCCCGGAAGGGACGGAAAGTCCGATAAAGCCCACACCTGCAAGGCAGGGGGCACTCAAATAACAAATGGTTGATCGTTTCCTCTGGAGATCCACACCTAGGACAACTCTTATCGTTGCCCAAATGGCGGTATGTGAGTCGCTGACAAGTTGCTACGCATCCTGATAATGCTTGCCATATGAAATGCCGGAGCTTGTCGGGGGTCCTCACTTTCCAAACATGGCTTTGTAAAGGAGTAATGCTCGTTTCCAGCATGCCATGAGTTACTAGTGCGAGATTGGTCTTACGTAGAAGCTCATATCTCGACTTCACGGTGTAATTACCGGATGTAGTATGATTCCAAGCATATCCATATAAAGTGGGACTGCGACTAGGTCGCAACCCAAGAATTAGAGAAACGTCATCAGGATGGAATAGATTTCGTAACATGGGTTCGTTCCAATCGCCAGATCCATGAAGCAAGAGAAGAAATATGAGGGTAGCAAAAGCCAAGTCTGTAGGACTTGATATACACTAGAAGAAATATGAGCTTTGATAGCACTTTAGGATAACACGATTTTGTTAAGTTATATTTTAGAGAGTATGTTGAGGTGAGGTACTCTATTACAACATTATATTCCCTAAATTTATTTAGTGGAAAACAAAAATGAATTTTTAAAACTTGATGTCTGCTATTATTTTATTTTCCTTTTAAACATTTAAACGAAAAATTAGAGTTACCACCATTACATTTACCATTTATTTTCCTCTTAAACAAATTGTATTGTTTTTATATATTCTCATTTTTTTGTCAACTTCCATTTATCATTTAAAAGGACAGAAAAGTCCAAAATACAAAAAGATGATTAAACCGAACACGTGTTAAAATCCTAAAGAGGACAGAAGGAGCCACGCGTCCGATTTTGTGGACACACCGTCATGCAACTCCGGCACTGTGGAAAGACAAACGCCGACGAAATTACACGACCAAATCAAACTGCTTTTGAGATCTTTTCTGTTGATCTACCTTTCACAAAAGAACACTGGAACACAGGAATCGCAACCAAACTTCAACATGCTCCTCATCACTATCAAGACCCACCAAACCACAGAAGCTTCACGCTGGCCAAACCCAAACAATTGGTTAGGCTCTTGCCCACCGGAGATGCTCGTCCTTCTCGAACGAGATGTGGAAAGCGCAAAAATATGACTCCAACAGTTATAGGAAAATACTGATGAAACAAGAAAGTAAAAGGGCATGCTTTCAGCGAGAGAACACCGGTAAAAGGAAGATCGAGATCCGGACGGAGCCGGATGAGAAGATGGGGTGAAGACCCGAATTTATTGGAACAAAAACTGAAAACAAGATTAAATGATATGAACAAACAAAAGAAAGAAAGGCCACTGAAATCGGGTTCAGTCTCTTCTGAAAGATTTAATTCTGATAAGAAGAGAAGGAAGATGATATATTCTCATATTATTATTTTTTAAAACAAGTCTCTTTTACAGAGAAGAAAAAAACTCCTCTCTAACCTTGCATTCTCCAGCGTTAGTCACCTGAGTCTTTTCCATCTCCTTTTCCTGAAATCCATAGATCCAAAATCTTAACCCGAATTTCTTCCACCACTGTTCTCCTCACCCAAACCCTATATCCTATTTTCTTCTTCCGACCTTCTCCTTCTCTTCCTCGACGCGGCAGATCAGATTGAATTCTAGAGAAAACAGGGGCTCGTCGTCCCTTGTCTTAGCATTATATCAAATTTGGAAGCTCAGATCTAGCGAAGAAGAAAGAAACGAGGGTTGAGATCTCAGATCCATAAGAAGAATTTTTTGGTTATAATCAAGAGACAGGACACGAGTTGAGATTTTCAAGGAGAACGTCTGGCCTCAGAAGAGAGGACGCAATTTTGCCTTCTCAATCACGCTCTCAAATCTCACACCGACCACCAATTAATAAAGAATCTCGTCGAGAAACGGAGGTACAGCTTCATATCATCCCGCCAGTTGATCAAGACCATGAATGCTTCGCCATCTAGGGTATCGCCGTGGAGGAGGCAGAGCACACCGTAGAGGTAAGCAGGCTACTTAATATCGGCGTACCCCAAGCTCTAAATATGCCAAGCCGTTAGCGGGGTCATCCTCAATGAAATAAGAAATAATACCTCGACAAGTCCAGCATCTCCATGTGTGCTAGCGCAAGGAGAGGCTTCTTGACAAGCGGTGAGAGGCATAGAGTCTGCAAGACTCTAGGATTGTTGAAGGCTTCATTAATTTTGGTGCAGGTTGAGATAGCGTTAGCGTAATCGGCGGAAGAAGTTTCGCCGAGTTTTCCTACGATCATGGCTAGGATTTCAATCAGGAGTTGTTGTAGACTTACAATAAACCTCATGTTGTCCATGCTGTGGTGCTTTCCTTCTCTCTGTTTTTTTTTGTACTTTCCTTTGTTTTTGGAGATGTTTTTGTTAAGACTCTTTGTGTTTGATGGTTTTATATCTGAATCAAGGATTTAAAGGAAAAGGATTTAGGGTTTCGTGTTTAAAGAGGTGTCGATTCGCCGAGAAAGAGGTGTTATGATGATGATTTAGGTGAAGTGATGTAGGGGTTATTTTTTGGGGGTTTGGAGATGGCAACGGAATCGAGGATTGGCGGCGAGTATGTCCCATGCATTTAAAGTTGGTGATTTGACAAGTCTTCGAAACAGAAACGTCACATCGGTTATATGTGAGACAAATACGGAGAACCAGAAAATAAAATCATTAGAAATGAACCAGACAAGAAGAAAGAGACATTGGGACATATTTCATTTTGGTGCCAAAAACTAACACACAATATTACCTAAGGTAGTAGTTTTACGGAAATTGCAAATAGTTCTACTTTATCTGTTTTTCAATTTATCTAGTATTACCTGATCTAAAATTGGGTTTTGTAGTTTTACAATTGATATAAATCGATTAACATGTAATTATGATTGTTTTATATATTTATTTGTTTAAAATCTAGATTTTTGTAGTTTTTTCTTACTTATTTGGTTATTAGTTAAAAAGTGATATTAAAAGTATAAGAACTATATTGTGTAGTTTCTTCCATTATATGTCCATTAACTCGATTAACATATAATCGATTAACCTATAATTCTGGTAGTTTTATGCATTAATATGTTGATAAGTTTAGATTTTGTTAAAATGATACTTGTTAACTAGATGACTCGCCCGCACCTTGTGCGGGATTAATGATTTTGTCGAGGATTGTTTCACTTTATTTAGGATAAAAACATGTATGAATATTAGAAACCGTACAAAAATGAATTGAAGCGTTATTTTTATAACAAATGAAAATAAGAATAATAGAAAAATATTAAAATGGAATATTATTAAAAATAAACACCTAAATAGCTGTTAAAATAAGTGAAAATAAATCAGGGAACTTCATTATCTTCAAAGACATACCATGCATCTCAAAATGTGTCGTAAACAACATCATTAATTATCTTTAGATCTAAATAGTATAAAGATCCTCTTATGACATCCAATAGAAGGCGTACGTAATATAGTTCTCCAATTTCTTATGCACATCTCGGTAAAGAACATAAACGCGATTTAACTTTTATGCGGGGTTTCCATTCATGCCTTTTATGATCCCAAACGAATTTAGTTGTTATTTCTGAATATAGAAGACTTCTTGCATGAAGATAAACCTGATTGTATTTCATCCGTGCCTGAAATTTACCTTTGTTTTGTTGATATTCCAAACCGACATCATCGATGAAAAAAACTTGTGAAGAAGGAAGAACAATAGGAAAAAAATTCCATAGGATCAATTAAACGTCCGGAATTACCTGAAAAAATATAGAATTGTTTATGAAAAAATAAATAAAGTTTTAAACTAAAATCAAGATGTATAAAATAAAAAAAAAAACAAAGATGCTACCGATTTCACAAAAAAAATACATATAGCTTCCTTTAGAAATGAAAAATAGCAATGATATGCATCAGAAAACAATAGAAAAATATATAGTACTATGATATTATTATTTCTTAGATACAATAAATTTAATTAATTTTGTTTTTACTAATATCGCCCACATTGATTATATCAATACTATAGTTATAGAAATTAAAAGGTGTAAGTTAGTATAATATCTACTATATTAATGGCTATAATATCATATTAGTTGCCTACTTAATTTCCATATGTTCCTTTTAAACATTATAATTCGATTATATTTTTATTTACATTTGGTAACTACTTCCATATTTCAAGTTATAAAGATTTTTGTATTTTGTAAACTGAGATTGTATTACTTAATAAACAAATATATTCCATAACAATTTCTTTTGAATAATTATGTGTTTAAAAATTATAAATTTGAACATTAAATTCTTAAACAAACGGAATTAGTGGAGCATTCTTTGCGGCCAGGTACATATATTTTTTGGCAAGAATTTTATTAAACAATTTCTACCATTTGATTATTTTTGGTATCTACTATACATAAAAGAAACATTTGTACAAACCATAAACGTTACATACTTTTATATCTAAAATATAAATTTTTATAATCGTGCATAGTTCGTCACATGTAATATCATTGTTTTCCAAACTTTGGATATCATGCAATACAATTTTAAGAAAATAAAGTAATAAAGAAAAATACCATAAACAAAATGAGGGTTATAAATAAAAATTTAGAAATGCAAATTTACGTTAGTATCAATTCAACACCCATACAAAACATAGCAAAATACAAAAATAAGTTTTTTTCCAAAAAGAAAACCGATTACCAACATACGATTTAGAAAGTTAGGGCGAGACATGATTTTTGGAGGAAAGTTTGAGGACAACAGTAGTGGCGTTTTCCCAGATAACCTCAAGCATGATAGTTTGGTTGGCCTTGACATTGTTTCCCAACAAAAAGTCTCTCAAGCCACCACTCAAACGTAAACGTTGTATGTCACTATCACAATCCACTGCCAGCTTAACAGACCACTTCGCTCCAACATCATTGACCATAGATATTGTCTCTCCAGCAACCTTCTCTAAATCGTTAGCATCGACGAGTGACTTAGGAAGAAACTGCAAAATCATAGTATTGATCAAGTAACGATATTTTTAAATCAAAATACAAACGAACAAACACACCCAAAAGATAAAAATTATAAGAAAGTAAAAGATAACAACTTACGATTCTGCTATGTTTGATGTTGTCTCTCGTAACGTTTAATGTAACGAAGTTCTTCTTAATTCCGTTAGAAGATAGGCAAATATTAGTCAAAACAATTACAAAAGACGAAACAAATTGTCTTGAAGATAACAGAAAAAAACTTACTCGTGTTTTCTTCTCGACTCTCCGTTGGGACATTTTCCCATTTGATCTCACAACAGCTTGGTCTGAAGGCATGTACATAGAAATCGGCACCTCCACAGTATTCAAAAATTAAAACGTCATAAGCTCGGAAATCATGTGCCTCAACGAACCGTCTCCAGCATTCATTAAGCCTATCACCAACTCGTTTGATAGGCCACTTTTGACCAAAAGCATCAGATGTGAGTTTGCCGACTGTAACATTAGTTTTTCCAAGTATAAACTTCTTGAAGAACGTTTCCGGGATATAGTCTAACATAAAGAATAAAAATATTGCCAAGAAGAATTAAACAATACAAAATAGAGAAATCGAGAGAAAGAACTAAGATTACGTACCACACTATCAAGAAAATCGGGAATAAGAGGCTTGAAAAAATGAGGGTTTCCCATCCGTTGATTTATTTTGCAAACCTAATATTTCATCATACAAATCCAAAATCATTACAATCATAAACCCAAAACAATTGGAAAAATCAATAAAAAGTTTAATAGACCAAAGTGCAATAGATAATCTCCGAACTCGTTGATTAAACCCTTAGGTCTACTTCTAAAACAAAACTTTGTTCTAATAATAAGAATCAACGATTATAAATGGAAACCGCCACAAGAAGATATACGAAACAACATTCCGACCAACTTCACAATCCGTTTATCTCAAATGAATGTCAACAAAACCCTAGGTTTATAGAAATCTAAAGAAAATACTAGATTACCTTGTCGTCGGAGTGTTGAAACCAAATGATCATCTTCCCATCTCCTCCGTATACTTAACCGCAGTCCAACACCATATCTACTCTATCGCCGGTTTAGTTTCCAATCGGGCTTAGATTGTATTGAATGCTTTATTTCCGATGGGATTGATTCATTTCAACTATCCTAGAGTGGGCTTCAGTAATTTGGGCTTTCAATTACTTCTAATTGGACTCTAATATATTGACCATATAATGTTTTTAAAAAATGTAAGATTTTAATATTGTTTTAAATAAATTAAGTCATATTCAGTTTAAATTGACTGAAATAAATTTATTTTTACTATGGGAATAGAATGATAAACTACCATATTAAAAAAAACAAATTTATTTTTTAGAATGTATTCTTAACCAAATATTATAGATACATATTTCCTTTCATTAACTGTTATGTGAGATTCATAGAATTTGCAAAATACTATTTATTGACGTATCTCAATTGAATATATACTTAAAAATATGTTTTGTTATATGGATAATAGATTTGGTAGATTATGGACAATAAAATGTATTTATTTCAATTTTTATAATTAAACCTTAAAGTTCGACCCGAATCTTTGTTCTCATGGACATCTAATTATTCAAAATTTTAAATATAACCATAACCAAATTGATCTGTCAAAGATTCTATATGATATTTAAATGATCTAGTATAAAAGAGATTATGATACTGAACAAAAAAAAGTTGTAAACATTACAAATATATAGGTTTTTAAAACAAACATAAAGAGATTAAAGTTAACAAAATTTTAAATATGTATCACGCGATCCTCTAATCAAAAAAAAAGATTAAAGTTTTAAAAGGTCTTCTAAAAGATCCACATCCACTTCACATTCCTTCTGGTTTGCTATCCTCCAACTTTCCGCTTCAAGAGTGGCATGTTGGAGGGTATCCTTCGAGGATCTTTCAATTCTGTTAAAAACTTTGTCATTCCTTGCTTTCCATATATACCATATGATCCAAGGATAGTTGTCTCTATGTGGCTCAGGAAGGCCCATTTCTTTTGTTCTCCAAAACAGGAAGTCCATGTTTCGGTAGATAGATGTACTCGGGAAGCAGCCCGGAAGGGACGGAAAGTCCGATAAAACCCACACCTGCAAGGCAGGGGGGCACTCAAATAACAAATGGTTGATCGTTTCCTCTGGAGATCCACACCTAGGAAAACTCTTATCGTTTCCCAAATGGCGGTATGTGAGTCGCTGATAAGTTGCTACGCATCCTGATAATGCTTGCCACATAAAATGCCGGAGCTTGTCGGGGGTCATAACTTTCCAAACATGGCTTTGTAAAGGAGTAATGCTCGGTTCCAGCATGCCATGAGTTACTAGTGCGAGATTGGTCTTACGTAGAAGCTCATATCTCGACTTCACGGTGTAATTACCGGATGTAGGATGATTCCAAGCATATCCATCTAAAGTGGGACTGCGACTAGGTCGCAACCCAAGAATTAGAGAAACGTCATCAGGATGGAATAGATTTCGTAACATGGGTTCGTTCCAATCGCCAGATCCATGAAGCAAGAGAAGAAATATGAGGGTAGCAAAAGCCAAGTCTGTAGGACTTGATATACACTAGAAGAAATATGAGCTTTGATAGCACTTTAGGATAACACGATTTTGTTAAGTTATATTTTAGAGAGTATGTTGAGGTGAGGTACTCTATTACAATATTATATTCCTTAAATTTATTTAGTGGAAAACAAAAATGAATTTTTAAAACTTGATGTCTGCTATTATTTTATTTTCCTTTTAAACATTTAAACGAAAAATTAGAGTTACCACCATTACATTTACCATTTATTTTCCTCTTAAACAAATTGTATTGTTTTTATATATTCTCATTTTTTTGTCAACTTCCATTTATCATTTAAAAGGACAGAAAAGTCCAAAATACAAAAAGATGATTAAACCGAACACGTGTTAAAATCCTAAAGAGGACAGAAGGAGCCACGAGTCTGATTTTGTGGACACACCGTCATGCAACTCCGGCACCGTGGAAAGACAAACGCCGACGAAATTACACGACCAAATCAAACTGCTTTTGAGATCTTTTCTGTTGATCTACCTTTCACAAAAGAACACTGGAACACAGGAATCGCAACCGAACTTCAACCTGCTCCTCATCACTATCAAGACCCACCAAACCACAGAAGCTTCTCGCTGGCCAAACCCAAACAATTGGTTTGGCCCTTGCCCACCAGAGATGCTCGTCCTTCTCGAACGAGATGTGGAAAGCGCAAAAATATGACTCCAACAGTTATAGGAAAATACTGATGAAACAAGAAAGTAAAAGGGCATGCTTTCAGCGAGAGAACACCGGTAAAAGGAAGATCGAAATCCGGACGGAGCCGGATGAGAAGATGGGGTGAAGACCCGAATTTATTGGAACAAAAACTGAAAACAAGATTGAATGATATGAACAAACAAAAGAAAGAAAGGCCACTGAAATCGGGTGAAATATTTAATTCTGATAAGAAGAGAAGGAAGATGATATATTCTCATATTATTATTTTTTAAAACAAGTCTCTTTTACAGAGAAGAAAAAAACTCCTCTCTAACCTTGCATTCTCCAGCGTTAGTCACCTGGGTCTTTTCCATCTCCTTTTCCTGCAATCCATAGATCTAAAATCTTAACCCGAATTTCTTCCACCACTGTTCTCCTCACCCAAACCCTATATCCTATTTTCTTCTTCCGACCTTCTCCTTCTCTTCCTCGACGCGGCAGCTCAGATTGAAGTCTAGAGAAAACAGGGGCTCGTCGTCCCTTGTCTTAGCATTATATCAAATTTGGAAGCTTAGATCTAGCGAAGAAGAAAGAAACGAGGGTTGAGATCTCAGATCCATAAGAAGATTTTTTTGGTTATAATCAAGAGACAGGACACGGGTTGAGATTTTCAAGGAGAACGTCTGGCCTCAGAAGAGAGGACGCAATTTTGTCTTCTCAATCACGCTCTCAAATCTCACACCGACCACCAATTAAGAAAGAATCTCGTCGAGAAACGGAGGTACAGCTTCATATCATCCCGCCAATTGATCAAGACCATGAATGCTTCGCCTTCTAGGGTATCG
Source organism: Orychophragmus violaceus (assembly GCA_030180135.1). Taxonomy (NCBI): domain Eukaryota; kingdom Viridiplantae; phylum Streptophyta; class Magnoliopsida; order Brassicales; family Brassicaceae; genus Orychophragmus; species Orychophragmus violaceus. Next base: position 43,036,425 of record CM058232.1, read on the forward strand.
CCGTGGAGGAGGCGGAGCACACCGTAGAGGTAAGCAGGCTACTTAATATCGGCGTACCCCAAGCTCTAAATATGCCAAGCCATTAACGGGGTCATCCTCAATGAAATAAGAAATAATACCTCGACAAGTCCAGCATCTCCATGTGTGCTAGCGCAAGGAGAGGCTTCTTGACAAGCGGTGAGAGGCATAGAGTCTGCAAGATTCTAGGATTGTTGAAGGCTTCATTAATTTTGGTGCAGGTTGAGATAGCGTTAGCGTAATCGGCGGAAGAAGTTTCGCCGAGTTTTCCTACGAACATGGCTAGGATTTCAATCAGGAGTTGTTGTAGACTTACAATAAACCTCATGTTGTCCATGCTGTGGTGCTTTCCTTCTCTCTGTTTTTTTTGTACTTTCCTTTGTTTTTGGAGATGTTTTTGTTAAGACACTTTGTGTTTGATGGTTTTATATCTGAATCAAGGATTTAAAGGAAAAGGATTTAGGGTTTCGTGTTTAAAGAGGTGTCGATTCGCCGAGAAAGAGGTGTTATGATGATGATTTAGGTGAAGTGATGTAGGGGTTATTTTTTGGGGGTTTGGAGATGGCAACGGAATCGAGGATCGGCGGCGAGTATGTCCCATGCATTTAAAGTTGGTGATTTGACAAGTCTTCGAAACAGAAACGTCACATCGGTTATATGTGAGACAAATACGGAGAACCAGAAAATAAAATCATTAGAAATGAACCAGACAAGTGAAGGATTATGTGTGTTCATGGTGTAATTGTCAGGTTACATCCTAGCACATAATCAACTAGGATCTAGGTGATTTGCAGTTGAATCATAAACAGATCAGATTCATTACCTTATGATTGCAGCGGATTGATCAAAGGAATGAAGAGATCACAGAGAGCTGATAGAAACCGGCTCCTCCTAGGTATCCACACGCTTACAAGCTACTGGATCAGGCTGCTAGACCAAGCTCGGAATCAACAGAGAGAGAGAGGACGGCTGGGACTCAAAATCGCAGAGAGTGATTAAATTACCCTAGGCTGCGCCTCTTCCTCACTTATATGGGCCCAAGTAATTAAACTAATGGCCTATTAGGCTTTTGGGCCCAAGACCCAAATCAGACAAAAGACTATATTTTGTCTGGCCCAATTCTCTGTACAAATACAGTAAATGCCTTGCATCTTACCGTATTAATTCCATTTAACTTTCCCGTTAGCTATGGTGTGTGACCCTTTGGGATCATACAATACTGGTAATAAGTCCTAAACTTATAGATCATGAGCGGGCTCTAGCAAGTCATCATGATCACCCAGTATTTATGACTTATGTCTGATCTCGACACTTATCATACTTTCTAGAGATAGTACGGTAGATTTCAGGACATTCCCAACAATCTCCCACTTGTACTGGAATCCTACATTCCCTAATCCTTTTGTCTCAATATCTCGATCTGGCATAAGGCAAGATGCGTGTCATCCTTATATAGCCAGACCATGTTCATCGGACCAGATTTGATACTGACAATGCAAACGACTTGGGCAAGTCCGTTTGGGAGTGGCCACTCTCTTACCAGCTATCAAGTCTCCGATTGGCCTAGAGATATTACCTCCGTTAAACGGCAGGGACAAATCCCATCTTGTTCCATCACTATGAACTACACACTTCATAATACACCCAACCAAGGTCCTTATAGCTCCCAGTTACGAAACAGCGTTAGACAATGATCAAAGTGCATCAATCCATGTGCAGCCACATGCATGCGAACTCAGGTCTAAGGACTATACTCTATAGTCGTATATGAGAACCTCTTATGACACAGATATTAATATCTTGTAGAGTTCTCATCAGCGGGCCATGTCCGGTCATATGCTCCCCTACATATACCTATGTGTCGACTTTTGATGCCGCGCATCTATGACCCCTCGAAACTTGGTCATAAGTCTCAACACAATCTAGTCTCAAGTGGTTGTTGGTGTTCCAATTTCAACAACCTTCGACTATGGACACTATGATTTATGTCATTTCGTTAAATATGGGGTTTCAGGATCAAGTCTACTCATGTACTTCGATGGCCCATATATAATGACATGAATCATTTTGGAACGATTATTTATATCACAGTTAAAATAATCCATAAATCATAAATTTCATAAACATAAAATATTATGTTTACATGAACCTTTCAAAACAACTAAATAAAGCCCTTTACAAACTCCCACTGAAATTAAGACTACATCTTAATTTCACTTATCCTACAGCTACAGTCCGCGACTCATGCTTAGGCCTAAGGAGTGGCTTCGTTAATAGATTAGCAACGTTCTCACTCGTTGAAACTTGCTGATCTACTTAACACCTCTGTCATTTATCTCACGGAATAGGTTATACCTACCCTCAAGGTGTTTGGACCTCTGATGTGCAGCTAGCCTCATCTATGCTGGGAATCACATCAAGTTCAGTGATGAACTCTTCTTTCCAAACAACCTTTTTCGCCGCTACCCAAGCTGCGAAATGTTCAGCTTAAGTCATGGAGTCAGCAACAGTGCCTTGCACCGCCAGACAGACACAAGATATAACCGGACTGTGACCGGAAATCATCTTTGTCTGTTGGAAACTTGCCTTTCAGACTCTACCGACTTGTAGCACCTCACTTTCTCCGTAAATCAAGAACTTATCCTAAGTATTTTCCAAATACTTGAGGATATTCATTACGTCTATCCAGTGATTCTTTGCTGGATTTGAATGGTCTTTACTTGTCTTGCTTAACATTAAAGCAACATCAAAACAAGTACGTGTCATGGCATACATGATAGATCCAATTGCCGACGCATATGGAATCTCATCCATGCATTTAAGCTCAGCAGCTATCGTAGGACACTGTTTCTTGCTTAACGCAATGCCATGTGACATTGGCATAAAACCCTTCTTGGAATGCTGAAAACGTGTAGGACTTTGTCAATATAAGAATCCTGACTTTGTCCTATCAGCTCTTTTGGATCCCTATCTTTAGATCCAAAATCCAAGAACATACGTGGCTTTACCCATGTCAATCATAAAACCAACTCCCAAGCCAGTCCTTTACCGACTGCAGCATTGGGACGTTATTTCCGAGAATCAGTATGTCATCGACATACACTATGAGAAATGCAACATCGCTCCCACTTATCTATTAGTAAACGCACAGTTCCACTTCGTTCCTGTTCAAGTCAAAACCTTGACTACTTCAACAGAACGAAGATTCCAACTCCGATATGTTTGCTTCCATCCATGAATGGATCGATGAAGCTAACTTACACACAGTGTAATTTTTCGGAGTCCGGGCTCACTTTCGCTTCTGTGAATTTCGCAGGTTCATCACTTTCAATGATCATCAGATCATGGAAACTAATCACGAGAAATCACTCTCGGATTAGTGACGGATTCATTCAGATCTGCGAACTTCAGGCTTTACAGGTGTAGATTCTACAGAAATCTGTAAATCCATCCGCTGCTCTCCCTCAACAGGTTGAGCAGCCTCCTGTATTTCTCGAATTTCTTCGAGTTATACTTTTACTCCCACTGTTCTTCTTGGAAAGCAACTTTCCTTTTAGAAAACAGAATTCCGAACAACCTAACTTCGTTTTCGGAATGGACGTAAAAAGTAACAAGCCTTGGTTTCCCTAGGACAACCAGCGAAGTAGCACAACTACAAATACTCAGTAAAGACGAATTTGGATCATTTCCAGTCCACATTTATGTGGTGTCTTTCAACTGATATTGGTGAAACTATTTCAGCGTAAACTTAGATATTTCTAGAGCTTTATTCTTAAAGAATATCATGGAAGATTCGTGTGACTCATCTTTAATCATTTCTAATAAGATCTGATTCTTTCTCACAGAAACACCTCCAGGTTTTCAGGAGAAATGAGCTGTGAAACGACTTCACACTCATTCAGATGATCACACCATCAATGACTTAAGTATTCTCACTCGTGATCTAATCCAGAGTCTCAATACTTCTGTCACTCAGATTCTATACCTCATTCTGGAACTCTTTCGACCATTTCAAAGAATTCTGACTCGTGTCTCATCACATGAACACAGTCATACTCACTGAAGTAATCAGTAAAGATAATGAAGTACAGTAAATTTTCTCTGGCATAACTGCTCATCGGGCCACATACATGAGTATGTTTAAGGTCCAATAAGCCTTTGGGCTTTTCTCTAGCTCGGCTAAGATGGGCCCTTTGTCTTTTGGTCCAGTAAGCAGAATTCAAGTCTCATAAGATATCCGATCAAATGAGCCCAAAAGTCCATAACTATGGGGTTTCTGAATCCGACTTATTCTATGTGACCAAAACATTTACGCCAAGAAAAATCAGGTTTAATTCATCAGATTTAAACCAATTCGGTATTTATGTTACATTTAGGCACTCTTTGGTTTAAGATATAAAACCCATTCCTTGAATAGGGTGCTACAATTAATATTTCATTGAAATCAAAAGAACAAAACTTGTCTTTTATCAAAATGAAAAACATTCAAATTCTTACAAGAAAATGAAAGACAACTCTGCTTAAAGCAGGTACATTGTAGCAATTACTTAATACAAAACCAAGCCTCAAAGGCATCTACAAGTGAAAACCCTACGGCTGAGGCAGCATCCATAGCTCCTTCCAGACATGCAGTTCCACTTGTCCTTCCTTCAACGTTCTACTGTTTCTTAGGCTCTGCATATTATAACAAATATCAGTGCCACAACCAGTATCCAATACCTATAAGGTAGAACTTGAAGTAACAACATGAATACCTGAGGAAGTAGTCTCATACATCACCTTCAACTCCTCATAATCTTCCATGAATTTAATGCAATCTCTCTTCCAATGCCCAACCTCTTTACAGTAGCAGCACTTACCAACGTAAGAGGTATCTGACTCGGGCTCAGAAGACACACGCTTGCCATGATTCAAAATCTGGACAACTTTGTCTTCACCCTTGTCAGCATTAGGTTTAGTAAACCTACCCTTCTCCTTCATGAGATTATACAGGGTACTCTTCACGTTTGGCTCAACTGTCTTGAGCATATCATGCAGTTCAGTCAGCGTCTTCGTCAAGCCTTTCTTGATATAGTTCCTTTTGAACTTATCATAGCTTGACGGCAGTGACTGCAGAATGATCTCAGTTGCCAATTCTTGGCTAACTGGATAATCCAGTTTCCTCAGGTTATCAATGTAACCCATCATTTTACTGACAATAGGACTCACTGGATGATCATTTGGTAGCTTGCAGCTAGTGAGAGACTTAACCAACTGGTATCTCTCCACTCTTACCTGCTCCTGAAATTTCAATTTCAGGCTGCTGATCTTCTCTATTGGCGACTCCATGTTCTCATATTGCTTCAGCAAATCTGAGTCCATGGTAGCCAATATCAGACCACACACATCTACCGCATCATTATAATGCTTATTCCAAGCATCATATACTGCATGAGAGGCATTGGACCCGATCCTCTCGGGGAGAGCTCTCTCAAGGACATAGTCCTTTCTCTCCTGCCTGAGGACTAGCCTCAGGTTCCGCGACCAAGTCAAGAAATTTGATCCGTTCAGTTTGTCCTTCTCAAGGACAGACCGGATCGAGAAAGTGTTTTGATTGTTTGTGCTAGTCATAACTGAAATTTAGAGATAAATAGAGTTTTAGTTATTTAGTTCATAAAAGAGTAATCTTAATAACTTATAAGAAAACTCGCATTGCATTCAAAATTTCTTTGTTTAACCTCATAAGAATGCAATGATTCCGAGACCCATGTTCAGCTAAATCCAAAGTGGGCCACTGGCCGTCACCCAGAAGTAGCTTTACTTGGTAAGCATACACACAGCTAGTTATATCCATATAACTCTCGGTTGTGGATTGGGCCCAAGGCCCAATACACCAGATGTCTCAAGGCTCGGGACTCCCGATGGCCCAGTCAAGGAAACCAATCTCTTACAGCCAAATAATCACTAAAGTCTGGGACTCCCAATGAAATTAGTGACTATATACTACTTTACTTACGCAAAAACAGACACCTCACACTGTAAGCCATATCTGTAATTGAATAAGCGTTAAGTAGCTGACAAGATTGGGCAAGACATCCAAGCTTGATATTGGTTTTGAGGATTTTAGGTTTTCTTTCCAAAAATAGAAGATTACTATTTTGGGAAACTTTCCAATTCAGGTAACTTACTAAATATGGAAACTTTCTATTTTAGGAAACCTACTTATTTTAGAAACTTTCTAAATTCAGAAACTTACTATATTTAGAAATTTCTTAACATGCCAAAATTAGAAACTTCTAATCAAAGAACCTTTCTAATTTAATGTTTTATTAAAGTTTTCGGTTGGGTCACAGATTATAGGCCCAATTCTTGGCCCAAGACCAAAGAATTCCAATTGGCCCAATAATTTGACATAACCGAGTCGGTTCATTAATTCTGGTCCAAGACCAAATTAACTACTAAATCCAACTGGTTATTTACTAAACCAGACCAGCTCTAAATTATTTGGTCCAACCAAATCAAACTTAGACCAGCCTTCGGTTTAGGTTAAAATTCAATTTTGAATTTAAATCCGGTTTAACCAGAAATTAAATAATACCAATTGCATTAAATAATTTCCAGCAAACCGCGATTTGGGTTAACCGCTTTAAACCATAATTATCAAAGCTTTGAATTGTTTTTGTCTTTAGCTTATGAACAAAAACAATCGATTGATAATTAATTTAACAATCGATTTTGACCCTATTTCAATTCGTTTTATCAATTCACTTTACGAACATGACTTTAACAAAAGGACAAAACGATTCTCTACCTTAACAAACCTTATGTTAACGTTTATGATTATCAAATCGATCGTGATATTCACTAATGGACAAAACGATTTTGACCTATTCAATAATTGAATTTGATAAATCCATTATCGTTTCACTAAGTCAACATGCGTTTTGCCTTTAGTTTACAAACAAACATGATTTTTCCAAATCACTTAAACAAAATCGAATTAAACAAATCGATTACAATAATGTCAACAAGCGAAATTAACAATTCACTAAAGACAAAACTAAAGTCAATCATGCGATCGTGACTCATTAACATACAAGGAAATTTCACTCATGAGCGATTATAACATTCACGCATAAACACATAAAGTCAACTTTCGATTGATGTTAAACGATTCATACAATCGACTATAATTAACAAATTTTCTTATTTCTAGGTTTTCCAAGTTTCAATCAATTTTACTCATTAAAATCGATTCATCAAACTAATAAACAACCTAGTATGATCCAAAAAGCAAAAACCTAACGACCTAGGCTCTGATACCACTGAAGGATTATGTGTGTTCATAGTGTAATTGTCAGGTTACATCCTAGCACATAATCAACTAGGATCTAGGTGATTTGCAGTTGAATCATAAACAGATCAGATTCATTACCTTATGATTGCAGCGGATTGATCAAAGGAATGAAGAGATCACAGAGAGCTGATAGAAACCGGCTCCTCCTAGGTATCCACACGCTTACAAGCTACTGGATCAGGCTGCTAGACCAAGCTTGGAATCAACAGAGAGAGAGAGGACGGCTGGGACTCAAAATCGCAGAGAGTGATTAAATTACCCTAGGCTGCGCCTCTTCCTCACTTATATGGGCCCAAGTAATTAAACTAATGGCCTATTAGGCTTTTGGGCCCAAGACCCAAATCAGACAAAAGACTGTATTTTGTCTGGCCCAATTCTCTGTACAAATACAGTAAATGCCTTGCATCTTACCGTATTAATTCCATTTAACTTTCCCGTTAGCTATGGTGTGTGACCCTTTGGGATCATACAATACTGGTAATAAGTCCTAAACTTATAGATCATGAGCGGGCTCTAGCAAGTCATCATGATCACCCAGTATTTATGACTTATGTCTGATCTCGACACTTATCATACTTTCTAGAGATAGTACGGTAGATTTCAGGACATTCCCAACAACAAGAAGAAAGAGACATTGGGACATATTTCATTTTGGTGCCAAAAACTAACACACAATATTACCTAAGGTAGTAGTTTTACGGAAATTGCAAATAGTTCTACTTTATCTGTTTTTCAATTTATTTAGTATTACCTGATCTAAAATTGGGTTTTGTAGTTTTACAATTGATATAAATCGATTAACATGTAATTATGATTGTTTTATATATTTATTTGTTTAAAATCTAGATTTTTGTAGTTTTTTCTTACTTATTTGGTTATTAGTTAAAAAGTGATATTAAAAGTATAAGAACTATATTGTGTAGTTTCTTCCATTATATGTCCATTAACTCGATTAACATATAATCGATTAACCTATAATTCTGGTAGTTTTATGCATTAATATGTTGATAAGTTTAGATTTTGTTAAAATGATACTTGTTAACTAGATGACTCGCCCGCACCTTGTGCGGGATTAATGATTTTGTCGAGGATTGTTTCACTTTATTTAGGAGAAAAACATGTATGAATATTAGAAACCGTACAAAAATGAATTGAAGCGTTATTTTTATAACAAATGAAAATAAGAATAATAGACAAATATTAAAATGGAATATTATTTAAAATAAACACCTAAATAGCTGTTAAAATAAGTGAAAATAAATCAAGGAACTTCATTATCTTCAAAGACATACCATGCATCTCGAAATGTGTCGTAAACAACATCATTAATTATCTTTAGATCTAAATAGTATAAAGGTCCTCTTATGACATCCAATAGAAGGCGTACGTAATATAGTTCTCCAATTTCTTATGCACATCCCGGTAAAGAACATAAACGCGATTTAACTTTTATGCGGGGTTTCCATTCATGCCTTTTATGATCCCAAACGAATTTAGTTGTTATTTCTGAATATAGAAGACTTCTTGCATGAAGATAAACCTGATTGTATTTCATCCGTGCCTGAAATTTACCTTTGTTTTGTTGATATTCCAAACCGACATCATCGATGAAAAAAAACTTGTGAAGAAGGAAGAACAATAGGAAAAAATTCCATAGGATCAATTAAACGTCCGGAATTACCTGAAAAAAATATAGAATTGTTTATGAAAAAATAAATAAAGTTTTAAACTAAAATCAAGATGTATAAAATATGAAATAAAAAACAAAGATGCTACTGATTTCACAAAAAAATACATATAGCTTCCATTAGAAATGAAAAATAGCAATGATATGCATCAGAAAACAATAGCAAAATATATAGTACTATGATATTAGTATTTCTTAGATACAATAAATTTAATTAAATTTTTTTTTTACTAATAACCCACATTGATTATATCAATATTATAGTTATAGAAATTAAAAGGTGTAAGTTAGTATAATATCTACTATATTAATGGCTATAATATCATATTAGTTGCCTACTTAATTTCCATATGTTCCTTTTAAACATTATAATTCGATTATATTTTTATTTACATTTGGTAACTACTTCCATATTTCAAGTTATAAAGATTGTCGTATTTTGTAAACTGAGATTGTATTACTTAATAAACAAATATATTCCATAACAATTTCTTTTGAATAATTATGTGTTTAAAAATTATAAATTTGAACATTAAATTCTTAAACAAACGGAATTAGTGGAGCATTCTTTGCGGCCATGTACATATATTTTTTGGCAAGAATTTTATTAAAAAAATTCTACCATTTGATTATTTATGGTATCTACTATACATAAAAGAAACATTTGTACAAACCATAAACGTTACATACTTTTATATCTAAAATATAAATTTTTATAATCGTGCATAGTTCGTCACATGTAATATCATTGTTTTCCAAACTTTGGATATCATGCAATACAATTTAAAAAAAAAATAAAGTAATAAAGAAAAATACCATAAACAAAATGAGGGTTATAAATAAAAATTTAGAAATGCAAATTTACGTTAGTATCAATTCAACACCCATACAAAACATAGCAAAATACTAAAAATAAGTTTTTTTCCAAAAAAAAAACCGATTTCCAACATAAGATTTAGAAAGTTAGGGCGAGACATGATTTTTGGAGGAGAGTTTGAGGACAACAGTAGTGGCGTTTTCCCAGATAACCTCAAGCACGATAGTTTGGTTGGCCTTGACATTGTTTCCCAACAAAAAGTCTCTCAAGCCACCACTCAAACGTAAACGTTGTATGTCACTATCACAATCCACTGCCAGCTTTACAGACCACTTCGCTCCAACATCATTGACCATAGATATTGTCTCTCCAGCAACCTTCTCTTAATCGTTAGCATCGACGAGTGACTTAGGAAGAAACTGCAAAATCATAGTATTGATCAAGTAACGATGTTTTTAAATCAAAATACAAACGAACAAACACACCCAAAAGATAAAAATTATAAGAAAGTAAAAGATAACAACTTACGATTCTGCTATGTTTGATGTTGTCTCTCGTAACGTTTAATGTAACGAAGTTCTTCTTAATTCCGTTAGAAGATAGGCAAATATTAGTCAAAACAATTACAAAAGACGAAACAAATTGTCTTGAAGATAACAGAAAAAAACTTACTCGTGTTTTCTTCTCGAGTCTCCGTTGGGACATTTTCCCATTTGATCTCACAACAGCTTGGTCTGAAGGCATGTACATAGAAATCGGCACCTCCACAGTATTCAAAAATTAAAACGTCATAAGCTCGGAAATCATGTGCCTTAACGAACCGTCTCCAGCATTCATTAAGCCTATCACCAACTCGTTTGATAGGCCACTTTCGACCAGAAGCATCAGATGTGAGTTTGCCGACTGTAACATTAGTTTTTCCAAGTATAAACTTCTTGAAGAACGTTACCGGGATATAGTGCAACATAAAGAATAAAAATATTGCCAAGAAGAATCAAACTATACAAAATAGAGAAATCGAGAGAAAGAACTAAGATTACGTACCACACTATCAAGAAAATCGGGAATAAGAGGCTTGAAAAAATGAGGGTTTCCCATCCGTTGATTTATTTTGCAAACCTAATATTTCATCATACAAATCCAAAATCATTACAATCATAAACCCAAAACAATTGGAAAAATCATTAAAAAGTTTAATAGACCGAAGTGCAATAGATAATCTCCGAACTCGTTGACTAAACCCTTAGGTCTACTTCTAAAACAAAACTTGGTTCTAATAATAAGAATCAACAATTATAAATGCAAACCGCCACAAGAAGATATAGGAAACAACATTCCGACCAACTTCACAATCCGTTTATCTCAATAGAATGTCAATAAAACCCTAGGTTTATAGAAATCTACAGAAAATACTAGATTACCTTGTCGTCGGAGTGTTGAAACCAAATGATCCTCTTCCCATCTCCTCCGTATACTTCACCGCAGTCCAACACCATATCTACTCGATCGCCGGTTTAGTTTCCAATCGTGCTTAGATTGTATTGAATGCTTTATTTCTGATGGGATTGATTCATTTCAACTATCCTAGAGTGGGCTTCAGTAATTTGGGCTTTCAATTACTTCTAATTGGACTCTAATATATTGACCATATAATGTTTTTAAAAAATGTAAGATTTTAATATTGTTTTAAATAAATTAAGTCATATTCAGTTTAAATTGACTGAAATAAATTTATTTTTATTATGGGAATAGAATGATAAACTACCATATTAAAAAAACAAATTTATTTTTTAGAATGTATTCTTAACCAAATACTATAGATACCTATTTCCTTTCATTAACTATTATGTGAAATTCATAGAATTTGCAAAATACTCTTTATTGACGTATCTCAATTGAATATATACTTACTAAAAATTTGTTTTGTTATATGGATATTAGATTTGGTAGATTATGGACAATAAAATGTATTTATTTCAATTTTTTATAATTAAACCTTAAAGTTCGACCCGAATCTTTGTTCTCATGGACATCTAATTATTCAAAATTTTAAATATAACCATAACCAAATTGATCTGTCAAAGATTCTATATGATATTTAAATGATCTAGTATGAAAGAGATTATGATACTGAACAAAAAAAGATGTAAACATTACAGATATATAGGTTTTTAAAACAAACAGAAAGAGGATCACGTGATCCTCTAACCAAAAAAAAAGATTAAAGTTTTAAAAGGTCTTCTAAAACAGATACATGATTTGAAACAGATACATGATTTAGAAGATGAAATGGGACATCATATTTTCTTCAGTATATTGCTCAGGTACTGGATTTAGAAAGCTACAAAATCAGAAAATCATGTATTACTCCAAGTGTTATAAAAGCATAACAAATAATGAGTTTAAATAGGTTTATGAACACAACCTGTTGAGGAACCGAACAAAATCAGGATTTTCAGCTTGATCATAGACAATCGTTGAAAGCTCTTCTTCCCTTTAAGCCAAATAAAACCTACGTTAATACAACCAAGAACAAACTTAATAAACATTAAATACAATGGAGAGATTGCTATACGAATCAATCCTAAACCTAAACATTTAATACACAATACAATAATTTTTACCTAATTACACACAAAATTTCAATGCTTACCTAATTCTCGTCTTATGAAGAAGCATCTAAGAATCACAAAGACATGTCTATCGGTATCATTCCAAAACGTTTTTATTAATTCCTCACTATATTTCCCAATCAATAAACACTGAAGACTCCGGAGGCTAGTAAAAAAAAATTGTTAACTATTATTAGAGACAAACAACAAAACAACTCATCAAAAATAGAATTAAGATCAACTTACTTTATGTCGCGAATGATAAACTGCAACTTTGGCCCTGCCCAATAGTCTTGGAGATTTCCAACATGGGTTACAACACCAAGGACATCTACAAAGTGAAAAATATCAATTAGACAACACATGCAAATAACATGATTTTTATAATCATAAGCAGAAAAACAAATATTTGTTGTAAGTTACCTTTAGGATAAGGATCATACACCCTCCGATCTAATATATCCGTAATGGACGTGCAAACCATAACACGAACATCCATAATATTATGGTAAGTCACACAAAATATGTCTCTGATGTGAAAACCAGCTTGCAGTTGTGAGGAGTCAAGGAAAGATACTGTGGTGAAAAAACTACTTGAGCCTTTGTAAGGTTAAACCAACAACCCTTAAACCAAGTTGACCAACAGAATTTATCAACATCAGAGGCATGAACAACTGCCTCTATCTTCATACCCTAAATCAAAAAAATGATTCGTTCAATAAAACATGCAAGAATAAAAAAGACAACAAATGAAAATGGAAGAGATATTACCTCTTCATCGACTAAAATCATTTACATTTTAGGATCTCCAACGGGAGAAACACACATCCATACACGCAAGAGAAAAACTTTTAGATCCAAAAGAGATGGGACATGGTTGTTGATCTGAGAAACTATTCGGAAAACTTGTAGAGACATGATTTATTTCCGCTGATTTTTCCCAGAAAATCTAGAAAGCAAATTCTTTTTCCGGTAAACATTAGAATATAAATCGTCTAGGGCAAGAATCTTTATAGTTTCTAAAAATTACGAATAAAAGGTGTAAAGATCAAAAGATACAGCCCTAGGTTTAGTTAATATCTTTGGGCCTTAACCACTAATCATTTTTTTTATCTTAGCCCAAAAGAAATTGTTTTCTAAAGGTTATTAAGCCTTGTCAATATTAGGAAAATGATTACAATCACGATAAACCCAACTCAGTTCAAATATTTACATTTGAATTATATAAGTTCAGAATTTTATGAACTTATATGATTTTCTTTATCTGATTCGGGACCACTTCTTTTCATTATTTATTCGATAATATATTGATACTCTCCAATATAATACTCATGTCTTCAAAGAATCCTGCCAATTATGAATATATGAATCATAATAAGAATGAGATTGTGTCGAGGAGAAAAATTGAAAGGGGAATAGTTCTATTTTAATTCAAGAATTTGTTATGGATTTGACGACGCAAAATATATAATGAAAAATGGTGGTTCCGAGTCTGATAAAGAAAATGATATAATTTCTTAAACTTCTGAACTTATATAATTCAACATTATATATTCGAGAATATATTGATACTCTCCAATATAATACTCAAATCTTCAAAGAATCATGCCAATGAAGAATATACGAATCATAATAAGAATGGGTTTGTGTCGAGGAGAATAATTGAAAGGGGATTAGGTCTATTTTAATTCAAGATTTTGTTACGGATTCTACGGCATACGCAAAATATGTTAATGCGCAATTGTAACCTTGCAAATTTATAATAATAATAATAATAATATATTCTGTTATGGAAGAATATATATTTTATTTCCTTAATGAAAAGATTTTTTAAAAAAATCTAAAATATAATTATTGATGGAAGTAGAAATCTAGAGAATTTATATGAGGATATAATTTGTTGTACGTTTGTATTTAATTTAAAATATTATGTTCGTGAATTAAAAAAAATATGTTGCCTAAATTTGATTTGTTAATACACTATATACTTATATAATAATTTCCGTACAATATATAAGTTCTACGAAAATAGTAAAAATTGTCGGCAACCTCTATTTTAAAATTTTACCACAAGATTTATTTATTATATAATGATTTCACTACACAAAGTTTATATTCAAATAGGAAAAACAAAAGTCTAGTATATTTGTTTTATTAAGAACAATTAAAACAAAAATAAAAGATTAATGAACAGCCAAAATAGGAAAAACCAAATTAAACGTTTCCAAGGTGCTTTCGTAATTTAAAAATAATGGTACCAAAATGTTAACACAAAAGAAAATACAAAACAAAATTCTAAATTATCCTTCTCTTCAAGCCTTCTTTGTCTTCCTGCTTAATCTTCTTTGAAACCGATTTTGGATTACCAATACTGCTTAATGAAATGCTATCTTCTGATCTTTTGATGTTGATGGTGTAAGTGCTAGAGCCATTGATGCATCATAATCAGTCTCGATACCCAAGGTAATCATAAGAAATCCCTAATCAAATGAAAAATATTAGCAAAGTTTTATTAATGTTATAACATAATTATTAAAAATGATCCAAATATATTACTTACTTGAATCGAGTTAGCTAAATTCTCAAATTCATCGATGGGAGAGTAATCAACCCAAAATAAGTCCACCACATATGGACTTCTTGACACCTTTTGAACATTGTCCTTTGGAATTGTCACTTTTAAGAGTAATTTGTGACCAATCAAATTGTTTAATTCAGTAGGGAGATAATATGGATCATCCTAAAAACACAAAGAAGAAAACATTAAGTTCTCAATATAATTAGTTTTATAACTACAAGAAGAAGTCCAAATATAAAATACCTCTATTTGTCTTCTGAATTCGTTATAGATATTGTATGCCGATCGATTCACAAGCTTATCTCCAATTTCATCAAATGTGAGAAATTTTGCTTCACTCTCAGAATAATCAGACACGCGGAAGATCAAATAATACCTACGTCATACATGAACAATAGATAAAACAATAAGTTCTTATATATTAGTTATAATATACAGCATATTTATAAACAATTACCTTGCAAAGATATTTCTCACATCGCCACATGTTTTACAATTATATAAGGGTTTGGACTCTTCATCATCTTCTAAATCAGATCCATACTGAAGTACTTTCAGATTGCAAACTTTGCAATCTTGAAAATACCACTTTTTGGAATTGTCAATTGAGACAATTGTGGCATACATAACCACTTTACCATGCTAAAGAACGATAAAATCAATAAGTAAATAAAACATGGTTTCAATTAAATCCACATATTCTTCGACCAATATTATATCTAACTCTTTCCGATTGAAGAATCCCAAGTAGACTCATCCTATTATTCTTGATGAAAATTTTGTACACAAATCCAAGGGTGGACCCGATCCATAAGAAACCATGCTTTTCTCAGACTTGATGATTAGAGCTTGGGATTCTTTTGGTATACTATAAAATATTATTCTACTGAATATTTTAACTCTTCAAAAAAAGAATGAAATGCAAAATATTAAATACATAATGTATGACATTACCTTTCAAACCACTTTGATATCTCAGGTTATTTTCATCTCCAAATGTGAGTTGGGTCGAGTTGTACGCATTCGAGACATATAGCTTCCCTATATTTATTAAAATATAAATTATTCAATTAATGTTATATACAAATAATTATCCATTAAGATAAATATGTGGTTACCTCCATATTCTTGGATCCATGCAAACTGAATAATAACAACGACAAGAGATGAGCTATTGGTCAAAGTATGTTCAATCACTTTATTGGCATAGTCTCCCCACAAAGTGCAAGGCAATGCATCATCTCTTTTTTTATATAGACGATAAAAAATCATATAAATGCTGTTTATTTATTATATTTCTAAATACCAATAATTTTCTTACCCGTTATCTTTTAGGTATAACTCAAGCTTGGTGTTGTTTCCCGACTTACTCTTTGTCTTCACATCTTCAATAGAACCCATGTGGATAATGACTCTCATGACATCTTATTTAGGTAAAACAATAATTAATCACGAATGATTGAACAAGTATAATATATGGAATAATACATATATTAAAAGAATCTTACCAATCAATTTTTTTTATCAAGAGATCCCTCGAGAGTTTGAAAAATAGTATAACAATATTTATCGTGATTATCAATCTCAAAATCTTCCAATGGTTTAATTCTTATAGTACGGGTGATTGATAACTTGTAAGGAAGATCACTTGAACGGAAGTCGTCAATATATTACTTGGGAGAAAAACCACTAACCATAACAATTTTACCTATTTGAAGACATCATTTATGTTTGCTGAATAAAGACTCATCACATGATGCTTGTATTCTTGTTCCTTGAAAAAAGTAAAGCAAAAATTAGAATTATATGAATGAACAATGTATAACTGAACAGAAACCCAAAAATAAGAGACTATAAACATACCTTTATGTCAGACCAAATCATCTCTATAACATTTCGAAACTTAGCTTAAAACAAAGTCCATTGTGCTAAAATCCTAACCTGGATTTTTTTTGTTTTGAGGCTTGTGTCTATGTTTTCAAGAAAAATATAAGTCGACCGATGTTTGCGAGGGACGTTCTTAGTTGTTTCTACTAATTCTCCCATATTATAAAATTTAAGGATATAAAAGAAAGCGATGATTAAAAGTGAATGTAAAATAGGTCAAATCTTGAAGAATATATATAGTAGTTTGGAGACCTAATCGATGAGATCAAATTAGTTTAGAGAATATTGTGTTTTAACTAAATTTAAATATTTTAGGCTATAAGATTTTCGGTTACAAATGGAATTTGCTATGTATGATTCGTCGTATTTGCCATATTTTTAAATTTGCTAATTTATATGAATAGCCATTAGTTGCAAAAATTTATGTGATATTATTATAGATCCTACGTTTGTGTGAAGACATTATATTATATATTGTGAGTTTCGTAAGGGTGTTATTTTAAATTTGAAAAATAAGGAAATATATTATGGACCAAATATTAATTGTAATCTAAAATTTAGGGTAGAAGTTAAGATTAAAATCGAATTTTTAGGAAATAACATTAAATTGAATTATTAAATTAATCGTCAAAATTTTGTTTGTTTAAATAAAAAAATAATTTATTCATAAACGATTTTTGATTTATTTTTAAGGGGGAAAAATTCTTGACCAATCAAAACATTTCAATTAAAGCCATGTCATCAAGGACATCATAGTTTTGATTGGCCAAGAATCAACCAACTAAGCCTTTTCAATAATCCGATTTCGCAAATAATATATAGTAGATATGATTTTACAAATTTCACAATTTTCTTAGTAATACTAGTATTATCAGTATTACTAGTATTACCCAGCATCAATATATACGACAAATAGTTATACAAGCTATACCAAAATAAATCGTACATACATGTCTTACAAATTAGAGACAAAGTCATACAAAAACAAAAGGTGAAGATACAATCAAACTCTATAACAACTTCCAAATAACAAACATTGAAGTCCTTATCTTAGCCATCTTTTGTTTCACATCCTTGGACGAGTTATTGCTGATTCTATCATCAGAAGAAATAACAAAAACTCATTCAGTAACACTAGTTGTCCACCATATTTTAAACATAACTCATGATTTTCAGTAATACCAGTTTTACTAGTTATACAATATTTAATAGTAATACTAGTTTTACATAGTTCTCCTATCGCATGAACATGAACTCAATTCAAATTAGATCGGTTACGGGTTTTAATTTACTTACAATGCACAACGACTCAACCACTGAAATGCAGACCCCCTGAATTTGTAACCAACCCCCAATTTAGTGGCATAATCGACTCAAAAAAATTGGTAAAACACAAACACCAATGCATACGAGTTTAATCAAATCCAATGCATACAATGGAGAACGACGTGGTTGACGGCGGCTGCGGAGCTCACCAAATTTCTCGGCTCGCGAGCGGGTAGCTTCTCGGGTCATTTTTCTTTCTTTTGTTTTAATAAATTTTGTTTTCTAAAATCAGGAAGCAGGGGCTATTTGGTCTTTCAACATTTCATTAAGCCCTTATTTCATAGCCCAATTTGGAAAATAGAGGATACTATTATCATAGCCCTTTTTCTTTAACTCTCGTTTCTAGCAAACAACCGAACTGAAACCCTTCTTTCTTGATCCATTCGCGAACCACCATATGTTTTGTACTCTTGTAGAAACCACAAATGTTCCAGAAAAAATCCGACATTAAAGATTATTTCGGGTTGACCTTCTATTCAAAGTTCGAGGACTAGTCCCCTTTGCCTTTTGAACAGCCGAATTTAAAATGAACTTATGGTTATCTTTGGAGATACGAGGCACAAATTATCGTGGTGGTACCACTGCAGTTTCTTCGAGTTCTATTATTTCATTACTGTTGTTACTAGCATCCTCCACAGTTTCAGATATATTCTCAATCGATTCCTGCTTCTCAATATCATCTTTCCCCAGGATTTCTCCTTCCTCATCCTCATCTTCGTTACTTAAAACTGAGAATCTGGATTTAGATAGGATAGAGACTTCACCAAACTGAGGTCCAATTGTTTTTTTGTCAGGTGACTTACACGATCTAGAAGGAGTAGACCACTCTTTCTCAACTATGCTCTATTCTGCAACACCCACAGAACTGATAGTTGTCGTGATATCTGCATTAATATTATCTGCATCCTTATCACTAATTCTTTGTTCCATGGTTTTGTGACTACCTGAGGTTATATTTGCCGTCTGAGAAGCTTCAGCCTCAACATTTTCAGAAGTTTTGTTCGGATCTTCTTGTTGCATTCCACCCGAATTCTCCAAATTTTCTAAGAATTCCTTCTCCAAATGTCCCCATTTGTTGCATCATGTGCATTTTGATGGAAGACATGTGTAAGAACTCCACCAGTGTATCTTCCCCTACAAGTGAAATTTCATAGACTTTGGTAACTCATTTGTTAAATCTTCTTTAACAAAAATCTTTGCAACCTTGAAATCTACGCATTGAGCAGTCTCTGGATGCAGTCTAACTGGAAATCCAATGGGGATAGACACAATTAATCCTTTCCAAGACAACATATCCATTGGGAAATTGCAAAAATGGACCCAAAGAGGAATATATTTTACTTCAGGCTGAATTTCTTCCTCTACATGTGACCATTTTGGAAAAACCTCCGGTACATCAACTAAGTTCCACATACCACGCCTTAGTACACGGTTCCCTATCGCAGGATTTGTGATCCTGAACTTCATGTAGTGGGGTTAATCACGAAAACATCTATCATATCGGTTTTGTCTCCGAGAGCCCATATTTTATTGATGATGGCATGTACTTTCGCAATATAAGGAGAATTTTCTAGTAACTTGCTAATGAGAAAGTCCTCCCGCAATGGAGAAGCATCTTTGATAACATCATCCGAAACAATAACCGAACCAACACCATTCTTCATATGTATCTCCACACCGTACTTCATTAGACACTTTTCCTTCCTTACTATTTTTGCATATGAGACTAGTTGAGAGCCCTTAACCATTGGTGATGACAGTTTCTGCGGATCTTCTGACTGGCTTGTGCCGTCTATTGCCTCCGACAGAGCCATGCGGCAGCACCGACGAGGTTGCATGCGAGAGATGATACCCAAACCCTAGTCGTAATATTGATCGCCCACAGAGACCAATACACAGCCTTTTGTAGGGATAATTGGAAAATACCTTACTTACGATTTGAAATTTGAAAAGTACACTTCTTTTTTCTTTTGAGAAAACTACACTTTCTTATATGTGACAAGACATTCTTATCCAGATTTTAACTCACAATTATAAAAATTAATATCTAAATTTTTAATTTAAAAATATTGTTATCATTTATGTTTGAAATAGATATATGTACTTACTCCATGCTTGAATCTAAAATTTTGGGATTTTATATAGCTTTTGCAACGGATTTTTTTTTAAAGAGAGTGAAAATTATATGTTTAAATTCCATAATCTTTGTCATTATCTAAAAATCAGTTTTTAAATTTTTTAATGTAAATAATAACTGTTTTCGGCGGATTTGCTTGCATACTTCTTCATTTTGAGATTTGGATTCAACTCAAGAACAATTGCATTGTACATTCCTAGCAGTGCAATATTTCATATTGGGACTTGTTCCAATACAATTCTCCAAAATCTTTTTTGCTTTTGTAATCAGATTATCAAATACCTTAATCTTTACTAGAGAAAAAAACATGTTATAGATTTAAGTGTATGGTTGTAAATATTAATGAAGAGTTGCAATTTATTAAATGAAATATTGCAACTCTTGGGGTGAACTATTGCAACTTTTGGTGATGAACCATTGCAATCTTTGGTTATGAACCATTGAAACATTTGGTGATGAACCATTGCAACATTTGGTTTTGAAGCATTGCAATCTTTGGTAATGAACCATTTCAGTTTTTGGTGATGAGTAGTTGCAATGGTTGGTGATTAATAATTTGCACTCTTTGATCTCTATAAGTAGTTGTTGGCATTTTCAAATTCATAACAAACAAAAAAAAAATCACAAGTAAAAGGAAGCAACAACAACTAATACAAAAAGATTTCATTGCTTCACTAGATCATCAAAGATCTTTGAAGAAACACATATAAGCACAAAGAAAATTTGTTTGTATCTCTTGTATCTTATAATAGAATAAAAGGAAGACTTTGGTTGTCTTATCCTATAAAGGTATTTCTTTTTAACACAAGGCTTGGGATATGGTCGAAATACTCTCTAAGGAAAAGTTCTCTCGTACGCTATTCAATCATTATTAAAGTTCATAGTTCACACTACACGGCTACTTCACCAACAATCTTAAAGAGTATTTTCTTGTGAACCTTGGCTAGTGTATCGGTACAAAAGATGACACTGAATTTTGGAAAGTTAGAAAAATTCAAGGGAATAGATTTTCGAAGATGGCAAAAGAAGATGCATTTTATCCTCACAACACTAAATGTAGTGTATGTTTTAAGTATGCATATGCCCACTATACCGGAGGATGCTAAGAACGAGTCTTTGGAGGAGACAAGGAAGCAACTTAAAAATTGGAAAACGACAATTACATATGTCGTGCCCATATTCTTAACAATATATCAGATCCACTCTTTGATGTTTATCAGAATTTCGAATCCGCAAAAGAGTTGTGGGATGCGCTAGAATCAAGTAAATGACTGAGGATGATTCTAGTGAGAAGTTCCTTGAAAGTAATTTTAATAATTACAAGATGTCTGATTATGGGCCGATTATGGAGCAATACAATGAATTGCTTCGTTTCTTAGGGAAATTTTCCCAACACAACATGAATATGGATGAATCCATCGAGGTATCGAGTATTATCGATAATTTACCACCTTCGTGAAAAAATTTAAACACATGTGGAAACACAAAAAGGAAGAGTTGTATCTTGTAAAACTTGACAACCAAAATGTAGAGGCTGGAAATTCTACCATTAATATGATGGAAGAAAGTAGGAGTTCTATGAAAATTAAAGGGAGGAAACGCTCCTTCAATAACAACTCTAATGATCAATCTAACAAAAGGCTTAAGACAGTTCGTTGGAATTGTAATAAGTCGGGTCACTTATAACGTGATTGTCAGGCGTGGAAGGATACAAATAGAGCGGCACAAACCGGTTGGGACAAGTGTCTAAGGACCAAGGTCCATCCAGTCATCAAGGCAAGATCTCTGTTTTTGATTCATATATGAATTATGTATCAAATATTTATGAGGCATTTTATGTGCATGATGATGAATTTGTTGGAATTGTGTCCAGTAATCTCGGTACTGTCTCTAGAAAGTAAGAGTATGTCAATGATCAGACATAAGTCATATAATACTGGGGGTCATGATGGCTTGCTAGAGTCCGCTCATGATCTATAAGTCTTGGACTTATTGCCTTTATTATATGATCCCATATGGGTCACACGCCTAAGCTAACAGGAAAATGTGTAGGAACGGCTTAGCAGAAGTACGGTAAAAGTGCCAGGCATTTGTCGTACTTAGAGAGAGATAAATGGGTCTGATTAAATCCAAGGGATTTAATCAGATTGGTATTTGGGCCCAAAAGCCCAAAAGGGAAAGAGAAGGGTTTTATAAACTAAAACCCAAATCTCTTTCTCCCTAACCCTAGCCTCCCAGCCGCGCCTCTCTCTCTCACTCTGCGCCTCCTCTCCCTCGGTCTAGCAGCCTCTGTTCCTGCTTGGTGTGCGTGTGTGAACCTCTGGAGGAGTTATCACTCGGTGGCTCTCTGATCTCTGATATACCTTCTCTTTCCGCTGCATAAACAGGTATAAGGTGAGATCTTATTGTTTCTATTCAAGAGAACCTAGATCAGCATGTTTAGGATCTATTAATCTGATGAATTGAATCAGGATTAACTCCAAAAACATCCTTCAGTGGTATCAGAGCTATTGGTTCTGGTTTTTCTTGTTTAGATTCATGTTTAGGATTGTTTTTCTTGTTTAAAAGTGTTTTGAATCAACTACTGATAAGAGAAATCACTTAAGCAACAAGGAATTGAAACCTAAACAAACTAAAGAAAATCGCATGACCAAACTATATGATTTGGTATGCGTCGGTTTGATGATGCACGGACCGATCGCCAAAGGATCGAGTCGCGTGATCATCGGCTCGATCGTGAGCATGGCTGGACGTCGAGTGATCGATCGGATCAGCCGAGGATCGCACGATCGATTGCTATCGGATCGTCGCGGCCATCGTCCCGATCGTCCAGCGTCGTCCCGCGTCTCGATCGCTCGGCGATCGCATGACGCACGACCGGCCAGCCCGCGATGTCCCGTCCCGTCCCGTCCCGACAGTAGTCCCAATCGTGGAAGCAAGCTGCATGCGGCTGAGGCTGTCCCGATCGTGTCTTGCGTGATGATCACGGCTAGGTCATGATCGGATCACGTAGTGTCGTTTTTCGGTTCGTTTTAAGGTTCGGTTTAAAACTTGATTAAAATTAAACGTCTCGGTTTAATAAACAGATTTAATAATTTTATTAAATTCTGGTTAAACCGGGATAAGAAATCCAAAGTCAAAAAATTGGATTTTGTGCCTAAACCAGGATTTTCTAATTTGATTTGGTTGGACCAAATAAATTGAGAAAATCCAGTTTAGTAAATAACCGGTTGACAATTGTGGTCATCGTAGTAATTAAAATTTGGTTAGACCAATTTTAATGAACCAGACCTGTTATGTCATTTAATTGGACAATTGGGTCATGTCTTGGACATGGACCAATTCTTGGGCCTCGGGCCAAAAAGTTAAAACAATTGGGCCAATTATTTGAGTGTTTCTTCAGATTAATTTAAAATTTATTTTATAAAGTTATATAAATCGATTTTAAATTAAAGTTTCCGAAATTTTGAAATTAGAAAGTTTCTTAAAATAGAAGTTTCTAGATTTGCGGGTTTTGGATTTCAAGAAATTTCTAAAGTTAGAAAGTTTCCGTTTTTAGAAAGTTTCCAATTTTAGAAAGTTTCCAAAAATAGTAGGTTTCCAAAAATGGAAAGTTTCCCAAAATAGTAATCTTCTATTTTGGGAATGAAATTTTAATAAACCTACGAACCTCAAATAATATCAAGCGTTGGATGTCTTGTCCAGGCTATGTCAGCTGTCGAAGCCCATTCAATTGTATTCATGGCCTTACAGTGTGAGGGTGTCTACTTTTGCGTGGATAAGACGGTTTGTGATTCATAAATGTCATTGGGAGTCCCAGACATTAATGATTACATGAATGTATAGTCTGGTTTTCTTGACTAGGCCATCGGGAGTCCCGAGCCTTGAGACATCAGAGTGAATTGGGCCTCGGGCCCAGATTCACAACCAAGAGTTATATCACGGATATAATTAGCCGACATAGGGCTTACCGATATAAGCTAAGGTTGGGTGACGGCCAGTGGCCCACTTTGATCTTAGTTATATGTGGATCTTGGAATCATTATATTCTATTGAGGGTAACTTATGTTATTGAATATAATGCGTGATTAATCATATTAAGTATAATATAAGATTAATCATATTGAACATTTTAACTAATAACCTTTTTATCTATATATTTCAGCTATGACTACTACAAGCACACAAAACACATTCTCAATCCGGTCTGTTCTCGAGAAGGAGAAGCTGACTGGAACGAACTTCCTGACGTGGTCAAGGAACTTGAGGCTGGTCCTCAAGCAGGAGAAGAAGGATTATGTCCTTCGTGATCCTCTCCCCGAGAGGCCTGCTAACAATGCCGCAAGGACTCTGCATAATGCTTGGGAAAAGCATTCGTCAGATGAAAATGATGTGTATTGCCTTATGTTGGCGACAATGACTGCTGAGCTGCAAATGCAGTTCGAGAGTGTGTTGTCACCAATTGAGATAATGGCAAGCCTGAAATTGATTTTTCAGGAGCAAGCTAGGACTGAGAGGTTTCAGACTGTTAAGAACCTCTTAGACTGTAAGTTGGCTGCAAATGCGGCAGTGAGTCCTCATGTCTTGAAGATGATGGGTTATCTCGATCATCTTCAGAAACTCGACTGCCCTATCAGCCAGGAACTTGCTTGCGACATCATTCTGCAGTCATTACCTGCAAGCTATGATCAGTTCATTCTGAACTTTAACATGCATGGCTTGAGTAAGACATTGCCTGAGCTTCACGGAATGCTCAAGACTGCAGAGCCCAACTTGAGGAAAACCGCCAAGGACCCCAATGTGCTTATGGTGCAAAAGGGCAAGGGGTTTAAGAAATCCTCTGCTAAGGATAAGGGAAAGGCCAAGGCTGTCCAAGTCGCGGACAAGGACACGCCAAAGCCCAAGCCCAAGTCCAAGGCTGGGCCAACTGACATATGCAGGTTCTGTAAAGAACCAGGGCATTGGAGGAGAGAATGTAAGAAATTCCAAGAAGGTCTAAAGGAATTGAAGAAGAAGACTCTCGAGACTTCTTCGACAGGTATTTTTATTATAGAAGTTAATACAACTACTTCTGATAATACCTCATGGGTTATGGATACTGGTTGTGGGGCTCATATTTGTACTAATATGCAGGCACTCAGCAACAGTAGAAGGCTGAAGCAAGGACAAGTGGAGCTACGAGTTGGGAATGGAGCGAAAGTTCCAGCACTAGCTGTAGGCACATACTTGTTGTCTTTACCTTCGGGATTGGTTTTAGAACTCAATAATTGTTATTTTGTACCTGCTATAAGCAGGAATATTATTTCAATTTCTTTGTTGGATTTGGAAGGTTATGATTTTTCAGTTAAGAATAAATTATGTTCCTTCAATCGCAACAATTTGTTCTATGGTTCTGCCCCTCTTACGAATGGGCTTTACATACTCGATCAATCCGCGCCAATTTATAACATTAATACCAAACGGTTCAAACCTAATGAGGAGAACCGAACGTTTCTATGGCATTGTCGTTTAGGGCACATCAGCGAGAAACGCATCAAGAGGCTCCATTCGAATGGACTTCTTGGCTCATTTGACTTTGAGTCATGTGAGAAATGCGAATCCTGCATGATGGGCAAAATGACACGGGCCCCCTTTAATAAACCTAACGAGAGGGCCAGTGACTTATTGGGCCTGATACACACTGATGTGTGTGGCCCAATGTCCACACATGCAAGAGGAAACTATCAGTACTTCATTACCTTCACTGATGATTTCAGTAGGTATGGATATGTTTATTTAATGAAACATAAGTCTGAATCTTTTGAGAAGTTCAGAGAATTCCAAAATGAAGTACAGAACCAACTTGGCAAAAGCATTAAGGCTCTTCGGTCCGACCGAGGAGGAGAATACTTAAGCCAAGAATTCAGTGATCATCTAAGAGAGTGTGGGATCGTGTCCCAACTCACTCCTCCCGGAACACCTCAATGGAATGGTGTGTCTGAGAGGAGAAATCGGACCTTATTAGATATGGTTCGATCTATGATGAGTCACACAGACCTTCCAATATCCCTTTGGGGATATGCTCTGCTAACAGCAGTGTTCACTCTAAATAGAGCGCCATCGAAAGCGGTAGCAAAGACACCATATGAATTATGGACTGGATTGGCTCCAGTGTTGTCTTATCTTAGAATTTGGGGTTGTGAAGCCTATATCAAGAGATTAATCTCAGACAAGCTTACACCAAAGTCTGATAAATGCTACTTCATTGGTTATCCGAAGGAAACCAAGGCTTATTACTTCTATCTACGTTCCGAGAACAAGATATTTGTTGCCCGGGATTGTAACTTTCTTGAGAGAGAGTTTCTCTCTAAGAAAGACAGTGGGAGTAAGGTACTGCTTGAAGAAATTCAAAATGAACAGGATACTGCTCAACCTAATGAGGAAGAGCAGCAGGAGGACCTACAAGAAATTGTGGAGCCTGAACCTGTAGTACCTGAAGTTCGAAGATCCGGGAGGATCCGTCACGAACCCGAGAGATATCAAGGATTCCTCGTGACTAACTGTCATGATCTTCTGATCATTGATGGTGATGAACCATCGAACTTCAATCAAGCCATGATGGGCCCAGATTCCTCTAAGTGGCGCAAGGCCACTGATTCCGAAATGGACTCCATGTCGGTCAACCAAGTGTTTTCGTTGGTTGACTTACCCGCTGGTGTAAAAGCCATCGAGTGCAAATGGATCTTCAAGAAGAAGATTGACGTGGATGGAAATGTCCAGATTTATAAAGCCAGGTTGGTGGCAAAAGGTTTCAGACAAGTTCACGGTGTGGATTACGACGAAACCTATTCACCAGTGGCTATGATGAAATCTATTCGGATTCTACTAGCAACTGCAGCTTTTCATGATTATGAAATTTGGCAGATGGACGTGAAAACCGCCTTCCTGAATGGAATTCTGGAAGAGGATGTGTATATGACACAACCTGACGGTTACATAGATCCAAAGAATGCTGGGAAAGTATGCAAGCTTCATAAATCCATTTATGGATTGAAGCAAGCATCGAGGAGCTGGAATCTTCGTTTTGATGAAGCGATCAAGCAATTTGACTTCATCAGAAACGAAGAAGAACAATGCGTGTATAAGAAAACTAGTGGGAGCAAGATAGTATTTCTTATTCTGTATGTCGATGACATACTGCTTCTCGGAAACGACGTTCCAATGCTGAAGTCCGTAAAGGACTGGCTTGGAAGTTGTTTTTCCATGAAAGACATGGGTGAAGCCGCATACATTCTTGGAATCAGGATCTACCGGGATAGATCTAGAAGGCTGATAGGCTTGTGTCAAGACTCATACATTGACAAAGTCCTACAAAGATTCAGCATGAAAGATTCCAAGAAGGGCTTCACGCCAATGGTACATGGCACAACGCTAAGCAAGAAGCAGAGCCCTACGACGGCTGCTGAGCTTGAGCGCATGAAGAATATTCCTTTAATCATCTGCAATAGGATCTGTCATGTATGCCATGATCTGTACTCGTCCTGATGTTGCTTATGCATTGAGCATGACGAGTAGATACCAGTCAAATCCAGGTGAAAACCATTAGATTGCCGTAAAGAATATCTTGAAGTATCTAAGACATACTAAGGATAAGTTCTTGGTGTACGGTGGAAGTGATGTGCTTAAAGTCAGTGGATTCACGGACGCAAGTTTCCAGACAGACCAAGATGATTTCCGGTCACAGTCCGGTTATATCTTTTGTCTGAATGGCGGTGCAATCAGTTGGAGAAGCTCCAAGCAAGACACCGTTGCTGATTCCACTACAGAAGCTGAATATATCGCCGCCTCAGAAGCTGCGAAGGAAGCTGTTTGGATACGAAAGTTCATTATTGAACTAGGTGTGATACCAGATGCGGCTGAGCCTCTAGCACTGTTTTGTGATAACAATGGTGCTATAGCTCAGGCAAAGGAACCGAGATCACACCAGAAATCCAAGCATGTTCTAAGAAGATTTCACTTGATACGTGACATCACTAATAGAAAGGAAGTCAAGATCAGCCGAGTTCAGACAGATGATAACGTCGCTGATCCGTTGACAAAGCCACTCCCAAGGCCTAAGCTCGAGTTTCTGACTGAAGCTGTAGGCATTAGAGACATTGAAATGTAATCTAAATTTGAGTGGGAGTTTGAGGGCTTTTATTTAGTTATTTGACATGTTCTTGTAAAACATTCTTATGTTTAATGAAATTATTATTTCAAGATTATTTTAACTGTGATGAAATAATCGTTCCAAAGTGATATAAACCATTTTATAGGTCATCGAAGTAAGTGACTTGATCTTAAGTCATCAAAGTCATTTAGCTTGATCATGAGACCCTATATTTGATAGATGGAATATATCATCCTGTCCCTAGTCGAAGGTTGTTGAAATTGGAACACCAACAACCGTGAGAGACTGGATTGGTATGTGACTTATGACAAAGTCTCAGTGTGTCATAGATGCGCGGCATCAAAGTCAGTACATAGGTGTATGTTGGGAACATACGACCGGACAAGACCCGATTATAAGAACTCTTCAGGATATTTATATCTGTGTCATAAGAGATTCTTACTACGACTATAGAGTATAGTCCTTAGACCTGAGTTCGCATGCATGTGACTGCACATGGACTGATGCACTTTGATCATTGTCTAACGCTATCGTTATGCGATAGCTATAAGGACCTTGTTTGGGTGTATTACGAAATGAATAGTTTACAGTGATGGAACAAGACGGGATTTGTCCCTCCAATATAAATGGAGTGAATATCTCTAGGCCAATCGGAGATTTGAATACTGGAAAACGCATGGCCATGCTCAAACGGACTTTCCCGAGTCGTTTGGATTGTCAGTATCGAATCAGAGTCCGATGAACAAGATTAGGCTTTATAAGGATGACACTAATCTTGCCTTATGACTAATCGAGATATTGAGACAAAAGGATTATGAATACAGAGATTCCAGTACAAGTGGGAGATTGTTGGAATTGTGTCCAGTAATCTCGGTACTGTCTCTAGAAAGTAAGAGTATGTCAATGATCAGACATAAGTCATATAATACTGGGGGTCATGATGGCTTGCTAGAGTCCGCTCATGATCTATAAGTCTTGGACTTATTGCCTTTATTATATGATCCCATATGGGTCACACGCCTAAGCTAACAGGAAAATGTGTAGGAACGGCTTAGCAGAAGTACGGTAAAAGTGCCAGGCATTTGTCGTACTTAGAGAGAGATAAATGGGTCTGATTAAATCCAAGGGATTTAATCAGATTGGTATTTGGGCCCAAAAGCCCAAAAGGGAAAGAGAAGGGTTTTATAAACTAAAACCCAAATCTCTTTCTCCCTAACCCTAGCCTCCCAGCCGCGCCTCTCTCTCTCACTCTGCGCCTCCTCTCCCTCGGTCTAGCAGCCTCTGTTCCTGCTTGGTGTGCGTGTGTGAACCTCTGGAGGAGTTATCACTCGGTGGCTCTCTGATCTCTGATATACCTTCTCTTTCCGCTGCATAAACAGGTATAAGGTGAGATCTTATTGTTTCTATTCAAGAGAACCTAGATCAGCATGTTTAGGATCTATTAATCTGATGAATTGAATCAGGATTAACTCCAAAAACATCCTTCAGAATTGGCATGGTGGTATGACTTGGGTGCAACAACACATGTTTGTAAGGATCATGACTGGTTCATGACATATGAGTAACTTCAAGATGGGTTCGTACTTCATATGAGCAACGAATCAACCTCCCCTATCATGGGTCGTGGAAAAGTGGTGTTAGAATTCAGTTCCAGAAAAACTATTGATCTTAAAAATGTACATCATGTCCCCGGAATTAGAAAAAAAACTTAGTCTATGGTAGTGTTTTAAAAAACCGTGGTTTTAAACAAGTGTATCAATTTGATAAGTATATCTTATCAAAGCTTGGTGTGTTTGTTGGATTTAGATATTCTATAATGCCATGTTTATGCTTAATATTAATAAAATTTTCAAATCTGTTTATATGGCAAGTTCTAGCAAAAATGATACTTCACTATGGCATGCTAGATTAGGTCATGTACATTATAAGCGTATGATTGATATGTCTAAAGAAGGATTGAATCCTACAGTAGAAATAAATATAGAGTGTAGTACTTGAATGTTGAAAAAGATAGTTAGACAACCATTTAAAAGCATTGAAAGAAATTTTGTAGTGATTGGGCATATACATAGTGATCTATGTGATTTGCATGAGACTCCATATTTAGAAAATAAGAAGTATTTTGTCACTTTCATAAATAATTATACTCGCTTTTTATGTATATTTATTAGATTCTAAAGATGAGCCCTAGATAAGTTTAAGGTCTAAAACTGAGGTTGAATTACAACAAGATGATTTGATTAAGAAGTTACGCACCGATAGAGGTGCAGAGTATTATGATCCTGAATATTTCTAATCCGTAGGCATTATACATGAAAATACGGCTTTGTATAAACCACAACAAAATGGTATGTTGGAGAGGAAAAATAGAATTCTAAAGGAAATGGTTAATTCCATGTTACCCTACTCGGGAATGAGTGAGGGATTTTGGAGTGAAGCAATGTTAACAGCTTGATATTTATTAAATAGAGTTCCTAAAAAAGAAACAAAATTACCCCTTATGAACATTGGTACAAAAAAAAACCAAATTTGAATTATCTTCGAGTTTGGGGATATAGGGATGTCGCTAGACTTCCCCAACCCCAGATTAAAACCTTGGGAGAAAGATCTATTGATTGCATCTTTATTGGATATGCTGATCATTCCAAGTCTTATAGGTTTTATGTCATAGAACTTAATGATTCTAAATCGGTTCACATCGTAATTGAGTTAAGAGATGCAATATTTGATGAAAAATGTTTTTCATCTATATTATACCAAAGGATATGGATCCTAGTTTAAGTGGAACTAAGGAAGGAGACGAAACATTCGTGCCTCCTAATATGTCACCTATTCTCCGTAGGAGCAAGCGAGGGAGGATTGAAAAATCATTCGGTCCTGATTTTAAAATCTATTTGGTTGAGGAATCAAGGGATGAGATTGGTTTCTAATACTCATACTGCTATCATATTGATAATGATCCTAGGACATATGGTGAGGCTATGAAGTTTCAAGATGTTGCTTTTTGGAAAGAAGCAATAAATGATGAGATGAAAGTTGATGAACAGTCGATAAGTTTAAAGCTCGATTGGTTATTCCAGACTATAAACAAAGGGAGGATATTGATTATTTCCATACATATGCTCCAGTTGCTAGGATCTCTTATAAAAGGATATTAATTGCTTTGGTAGCTATTAATTGTTGGGGAATCCGAGCCAATTCTACAGATTCAGAATTCTCGCGAGTTCCCGATAGCCTAGGATCTAGGGTTTAGTTAATTGAATCATGGATCTCACCTCGTGATTACCTGGTGTTTAGCAGCGGAAGATTGATCAGGTAGCACGAGATCTA
The DNA here is from genome assembly GCA_030180135.1 of Orychophragmus violaceus. Taxonomy (NCBI): domain Eukaryota; kingdom Viridiplantae; phylum Streptophyta; class Magnoliopsida; order Brassicales; family Brassicaceae; genus Orychophragmus; species Orychophragmus violaceus. The sequence goes on from CM058232.1 coordinate 43,068,302, forward strand.
TTGCGCCTCAGATGCTGCGCCTCTATCGTAGTCCACACGCACACAAGCTGGAATCCGCCGGGTTGCTAGCGCCGGTGCTCGGATCTCTTTCGGAACTGAGTTTCTCTGAGGTTTCTGTGTTTTCTCTCTGAGAAAACACTCTGGACGGCGCAGGACCAACAACCTTAGGTCGAGATATAAAACGTGTTTATATACTGACCTCGAGGTGAACCGAAACATCAGTTTCGGTTTCGCCATTGTGTCGACCGACACACTTATTGGTGTCGATCGACACACGTCCTGTATCGACCGACGCACCCAATGGTGTCGATCGATACACCCCTTTGAAACTTATATTCGATCTGTATCCAATACATATCGATCAGATCATATGCCAATGATCAATTCCCATGCAGAGTATATCCAACTTGCTTAGGTGTGTGACCCTGTAGGTTCACACGATACTGGAAACGAGTTACAACTCATTTGTCATAATTGGTTTCTAGCAAAACATTATGATTACCCAGTATCACATGAATTGTCCGATCTCGACAATACAACTATCTCTAGAGTTCGTACAATGTGATTTCAGGACATAATCCCAACAATCTCCCACTTGTACTGGAATCACTTATTCCTATAATTCCTTCGTCTCTATATCTCGATATGGCATAAGGCAAGAGACTGTGTCATCCTTATTATAGCCAACATCATGTTCATCGAATTCCTGATCTATACTGATAAAACAAACGACTGACAATCACCTCGTTTGAGCATGGCCATGCATTTTCTCAGTATCAAATCTTCGATGGGCTCTGAGATATTTATCTCCCGTTATCCAGGAGGGACAAATCCCATCTTGTTCCATCCCTGTTTCTACACATACTTCATGATACGTCGAAACAATGCCGTTATAGCCGCCAGTTACGGAACGACGTTTGACAAGGTCAAAGCGCACCAATTCATATGTTAGATATCATGATGAACTCAGGTCTAAGGACTATACTCAATAGTCGTAATGAGAACCTCCCATGACACTTATATATAACTATCATGTGGAGTTCTCATTAAGCGGGTCATGCCCGATCATATGTTCACCAACATATATCTATGTGACTGACTGTGATAATCATATCATTGACTCCATGAAACTTAGTCCAACAGTCACCTCACATACTAGTCTGCGCGGTTGTTAGTGTCCCATTTTAACAACCTTGACTAGGGACAATCATCATTTATGTCATCTTTTACTTATAGGGTTTCATGATCAAGTCTTCAACTTGATGACCTATAAGATGACCATAAAGTACTTTGGGACCATTATTTAATTATCCAATAATTAAATAATACTGATGTCAGTTTTAACTTACAAAACACTGCCAAAGCATGTATATGTTAAGTTTACAACATAACTAAAATAACTCCCACTAGAATCAAGATCATCTTTTCAGATATCTTACACCTACAGCAACAGAATAAATTACGTGCTTAGGTTGTGGGAGAGAGTGCGGTGCTATTGCTTGAAACAATTTCAACAAATTACACCGCCATTCAGATAAAAGCACTATTCTACGGTCTACTGCTTGGAGCCTTTCCAACAGTTAGCACCGCTATTCAGGCAAAGAGACATAACCAAGTGGGAACCGGGAATCGTCTTTGTCCGACTAACTACTTTCAACTGGTTCGTCACTTTATCAGTTCACCACGAACCTATCCTTAGTGTTTCTCAACACTTGGGATATTTCTGGTAACTATTCAATGACTATTACCGGAGTGCATTGGTATTTTCTCGTCATGCTTTATGCTTAAGCTGCATCTAGACGAGCGCAAAATATGGCATTCATGATGGATTCTATTGCATCAGCATAAGTAATCACACTCATTAATACTAGTTCAGACAGTGTTCAAAACACTTCTTCTTGCTAATATTGTTACCAGCTCAGCCAGTGTCCAAGACACTTCATCTTGCTTAGATTATTGCCATAAGACCTTTGGTATGAAGCCATTCTTGGAATCAAGCACCTTAGAGCTGTCCAATACCTTATTAATATAAGGATTTTGACACTACCCAATTAGCTTACTCAATCTATATTAATAGATTCTTATTCCAAGAATTCACGCGGCTACTCCCATGTCTATCGTTTAAGTTTGACTTCCGACCCAAATCTTGACAAGACTTTAGCGTCGGAACGTCGTTTGTGAGATTCAAGTATGTTATCTACATACTGTGTGAGAATTGCCATTACGCTCCCACTAGTCTCCTTGTAAACGCATGGTTTCTTTTTCTTTCTGATCAAGTCAAAACCTTTGACCAATCTGTCAGAATGTTGATTCCAACTCCAAGATGTTTGTTTCAATCCAGAAATGGATCGGTGAAACTAACATGCATACCCAGTTAATTTTCGGAGTTGGGCCTCACCATCGCTTCTTCGAATTTCGCATGTTCGTCACTTTTCAATGATCAGCAGATCACGACAATTGGTTGCGAGAAATCACTCTCGATTAAGTGACGGATCCTTTCGGATCTGCGAATTTCAGGCTCCACAGTTGCAGATCCTACAGCACTTTGTAGATCTCACCGCTGCTCTCCCTCACCAGGTTGAACAGCTTACTGTGTTTATCGAATTTCTTCGATGTGTACTTTCACTCCCACTGTTCCTTTTGAAAGTATCACCTTTCTTAAAAGACACAGTTCTGGACATCAAAAGTACTAAGCCTTGGTTTCCTCAGGACAACCAGCGAGGTAGAACTTATCAGATATGGATTCAAATTTGTTTGTTGACTACTGTCTTACACAAACCTTGCAATCCCAGTTAATCAGAAAAACATATTTGGAAATCACCCAGTCCACATCCAATGTGGTGTTTTTCACTGATTCTGATAGAAACCTTTTAGCGTAAACACAGACATTTCAGAACGTATTCTTAAATGGTTATTGAAGATTCATGTGATTCATCATTAATCGAATCATGTCTCATAAGATCTGATTCATTCTTTCAGATGATCACTCAATTCTTGACTCTAGTATTTTCCTCCGCGATTCAATCGAGGATCTCAATACTTCTGTCAAACTGGTTCTATACTTCATCTTGGAACTCCCTTAAGGGATTCCAGCTTGTGTCTCATCAAATGAACACAGCCATGCTTATTGAATCCATCAATAAAGTAATGAAGTACAAAATATTTCCTTTGGCAATAATGCTAGTTGGGCCGCATACATCAGTATGTGTAGGGCCCAATAAGCCTCTGGCCCGTTTCCTTTTAGCTCTGCTAAATGGGCCTTAGTCATTTGGTCCAGCAAGCAGGATTCATGTCTCAATTGATTTACAATCAAATGAGTCCAAAACCTATGGATTTACTGAATCCGCTTCACTCTTGTGGTTAAATGACTATACCAAAGAAAATCGAGTTTGAGTCATCAGACTTAAACCTTTAGTATTTGTGTTATATTTAACTTCTGCTGGTTTAAGATATAAAACCCATTCTAAACGGGGTGCTACCACAGAATATTTCATTAAGATCCAAAGAACTTGTCTTTTATCAAAATGAAAAACATCCAAATTCTCAAAAGAAAATGAAAGACATTTCTGCACAAGGCAGATACATAGTAGCAATTACTTAATTTCTAAAACCAAGTATGAAAGGTTCCTACAAGTGAAGAATCTCTACGGCTTATGTAGCAACCATTGCTTCAACCAGACACGTAGTTCCACTTGTCCTTTCTTCAACGTTCTACTGTCGCTTAGGTCCTGCATATTTCAAAAATATCAGTACCACAACAAGTATCCAATACTTATGTACGTAGAACTTGAATTAATAACACAACACCTGAAGAAGAAGTACCATACATCTTCTCCATCTCTTGTGAATCTTCCAAGAATTTATTGCAATCTCTCTTCCAATGCCCCGACTCATTACAGTAGAAGCACTTACTAACACCAGATGGGCTTGACTTGGGCTTAAAAGATGACACAGGCTTATCCTGATTCCAAATCTGGACGGCCTTGCCTTCACCCTTGTCTATAAAAGATTTCTCAAATCTTTTTCCCCTTTTGATGTTTTGCTCTGCTGTCTTGAGCATGCCATGCAGCTTAGTCAACGTCTTCGTCAGGCCTTTCTTGATATTGTTCTTAATGAACTTATCATAGCTCGACGGCAGTGACTGCAGAATGATGTCAGTAGCCAACTCTAAGCTGACAGGACATTCCAGTTTCCCCAGGTTATCAACGTAACCCATCAGTTTAATGACATGAGGACTTACTGGAGCATCCTCTGGTAGCTTGCACCCAGTGAGAGACTTCACCATCTGGAATCTCTCAACTCGTGCCAGATCCTGAAATTTCATTTTCAGGCTGGTGATCATCTCTATTGGCGACTCCATATCCTCGTATTGACTTTTCAAGTCCGAGCTCATGGTAGCCAACATCAGACCACACACATCTACCACATCAATATAATGCTTATTCCAAGTATTATATGCTGCATGCGAGCGATTGGTCCCAAGCCTTTCTGGAAGAGCCTTTTCAAGGACATAGTCCTTGCTCTCCTGCTTGAGAATGAATCTCAGATTCCGATACCAATCCAGGAAGTTGGATCCATTTAGCTTGTCCTTTTCCAGGACGGATCGCAACGAGAAAGTAGTCATAGACATAAGCTGAAATCCAAGAAAAACAAAGATTTAGTTATGTGTATGATGAGAAATCTTATCGAATAAGAAAACTCGCATTATATTCAAACAATGTTTCCTCCATGAATATAATGATCCAAGATCCACACTTCACTAAAATCTGAGTGGGCGACTCGCCATTACCCAAACTTTAGTTGTCTAGGTAAGCAAATCATTGCTAATTGTACCCAGTACAACTCTTGGTTGTGGATGAGACAAACTATGTCTAATCCACTCTGATGTCTCTGGGTCCAGAACTTCTGATAGCCCAGTCAAGTAAAACCAATCTTTTCTGTCTTGTGATCACTGACAGTTGCACTGCAAGTCTGTCAATGATCACCTGCCTTACTCATGTTGCAGTGGATACCAAGGACTCCAAGACTATCCAACAAACGACACGAGTCTTGACAGTAGACAAGATTTGGGCAGGACATCAAGGTTACTTGATATTTAGTTGAGGAAACTAAACTCTGAAAGGTTAGCATATCAATCTGTTAGGTCATTTAATTGTTGATGTTAATGCACTGCAAGTCCATCAACATTATTACCTGCCTTACTCATGTAATTGTGGACACCAAGCTCTTGGCTAGATATCACACAACTAAACGAGTCTTGACAGTTGACCACATTGAAGCTAATCTTTGATCAATGTTTAAGTCTAGTTTGGTTTCTGCAAATTCAAGGTTCAATAACCAGAATTTCGAATACTGTGTCGATCGACGCAGACAATGTCTGTCGATCGACACTACCAAACAAAACCGGACTTCAATAACCAGTTAATTTAATTAACCCGGTTCATCGAACCGGTCATGTCGATCGTCACAACCCATGTGTGACGGTCGACATAGACCTAAACCGAAGATAGTTTTGATAACCGGTCCAATCCAATTGAACCGATTTGACTGATCAAACTGATCTTAACCAATCGGTTTATTCTAATTGGGATAATCAGTTCAATCCAATTGAACCAATTTAACCAATTTAAACCGTTTTAATCAGTTTCAACTGATTGCGATAACCAGTCCAATTCTATTGAACCGTATTATCCAATCAAACTGATTTAACCCACCGGTTCATGCTAATTGAGATAATCAGTTCAATCCAATTGAACTAATTCATCCAATTTAAACCGATCTATTCGGACTTAACCAAGCATGATAACCGGTCCAATCCAATTGAACCGATTAACGCAGTAGGTTTTTAGGTTTTCTACGAGAAAAACCCTAGCCGCCGAATTTCGTCCTGTGTCGACCGACACTCAAACTGTGTCGATCGACACTCGACCGAGTTTACTCTGTGTCGACCGACACACCCAGTGTGTCGATCGACACAGAAGGCTTTCGGTTTTTCTTCGCGAAAAAACCCTAGCCGCTGAATCTGTCGATTTCGCCACCTTGACCGACACAACTAGTGTGTCGATCGACACACCTAGTGTGTCGATCGACACTGTGCGAAAACACAGATTCGATTCCGAGCAAAATCGATCTAACCTGTTCTAGCCAAACAACCTAGTTTGCTAATCTAAATCATCAAATTCAATGAACAGGTTCGATTCAATGATAAAACCCTAAGGCTCTGATACCACTGTTGGGGAATCCGAGCCAATTCTACAGATTCAGAATTCTCGCGAGTTCCCGATAGCCTAGGATCTAGGGTTTAGTTAATTGAATCATGGATCTCACCTCGTGATTACCTGGTGTTTAGCAGCGGAAGATTGATCAGGTAGCACGAGATCTATTGCGCCTCAGATGCTGCGCCTCTATCGTAGTCCACACGCACACAAGCTGGAATCCGCCGGGTTGCTAGCGCCGGTGCTCGGATCTCTTTCGGAACTGAGTTTCTCTGAGGTTTCTGTGTTTTCTCTCTGAGAAAACACTCTGGACGGCGCAGGACCAACAACCTTAGGTCGAGATATAAAACGTGTTTATATACTGACCTCGAGGTGAACCGAAACATCAGTTTCGGTTTCGCCATTGTGTCGACCGACACACTTATTGGTGTCGATCGACACACGTCCTGTATCGACCGACGCACCCAATGGTGTCGATCGATACACCCCTTTGAAACTTATATTCGATATGTATCCAATACATATCGATCAGATCATATGCCAATGATCAATTCCCATGCAGAGTATATCCAACTTGCTTAGGTGTGTGACCCTGTAGGTTCACACGATACTGGAAACGAGTTACAACTCATTTGTCATAATTGGTTTCTAGCAAAACATTATGATTACCCAGTATCACATGAATTGTCCGATCTCGACAATACAACTATCTCTAGAGTTCGTACAATGTGTTTTCAGGACATAATCCCAACATTAATGACCTTGAGATTCAAGAAATGGATGTCAAGACATCATTCTTGTATGGTATTTTGGAAGAAAAGGTGTATATAAACAACCTAAGGGTTTTATTATGCCTGGTAATGAGCATAAGGTGTGTAAGTTAATAAAGTTATTGTATGGGCTAAAGCAAGCACCTAAGCAATGGCATCAAATGTTTCATGAGGTTGTCTTATCAAGTGGATTTAAGTTAAATCAGTTGGATAAGTATTTATACAACAAATTTATAATTATGGTAATGGATTAGTCATTTGCTTGTATGTTGATGAATGTTGATCTTTGGCACTGACCTTAGACAAGTAGAGGTTACAAAAGCATTTTTCATCAAATTTTGCCATAAAAGACATGGGGGAGGGAGGGGCATGTAATTCTTGGAATTAGAATCAAGCGTGAAAATAAAGGACTAATTTATCAGAATCTCATTATATTGAGAAGGTCCTTAAAAGGTTTAATTGTGAGAATTTTTTTCCAATGAGCACTCTCATGTATGCGAGTTTGAAGCTTATGCCTAATATATGACAAGAAATATCACAACTCGAGTATTCACAAGTGAATGGCTGCTTAATGTATGCCATGACGAGCACCAGGACAGATATAGCTTATGTTGTAAGGAGGTTGAGTATATACACTAGTAATTCTAGTACTCATGTACTTGAAAGGAACCATAAATTATGGTTTGTATTATTTCGGATTTCCTTCGGGTTTAAAAGGGTATTCAGATGCAAGTTGGATTAGCAACGTAGAAGGTCATTCTTCTACAAGTGGCTGGGTGTTTTTGCTTGGGGAGTTGCCATTTTTTGGGCTTCAAAGAAGAAAACTTGCATTACAAGTTTGACTATGGAATCAAAATTCGTAGCGTTAGCATCTGCCTGTAAAGAGGCGGAGTGGCTAAGGAACCTAATATACGAGATTCCATTGTGGCTGAAACCAGCATCACCAATATCTATTTTTGTGGTAGTCAAGCTACCTTGGCTAAAGCCTATAGCCAAGTGTATAATGGTAATTCGCGACACCTAGGCATTAGACGTAGCGTTTTACATGAGCTGTTCACTCGTGGGGTGATTACCATATAATATGTTCGGTCTCAATAAAATATAGCAGATAATTTAACGAAAGGATTAGCTAGGGACTTGGTAGTTAAGTCAATTAAAGGTATGGATTAAAGTCCATATAAATCTTTAATTTTGTGATACCCAATTCCCCTCTATTACGATGTTAGGGGATGAATTCAATGTGGAAATCCTACACTTAATGATTGAAGCACATGTTTATATCATCCCAATATATGTGCTTGGACCTGCAAGAAAAGGAGAAGTTGAAGTTTCTTCTTAACAGATCTTTTGAAAAAAAAATGCAATTTGCAGGTGTATGATTAAAAGTATCTATCTATATTTATGTGAAGTGTTGCCACTTCAAGAAGTTATGACTTGAATTTGTAAGTACTCATGAATGGATATGGCCACATGGCTTATAATAATGTCAGGTATAAACATTTAGAGTAGTGTGAGAATTCGTGTGAGTATTATCTTCATGTGCTCAAATGAATTGAGAAGATTTAATCCATAGGACATCCTGGTTCTTGGGCATTTGAAATGTGTAATATCACTAGGATGAAAATTCAATCGTTACGACACTTTCATTTATGCATGAGTTTGATATATGTGTTATATATTTAGTGAATTTGTGGTTACACTCAAAAGGGAGAGGAATGTTATTCATTTAAATATATGGTTGTAAATATTAATGAAGAGTTGTAATTTATTAAATGAAATATTGCAACTCTTGGGGATGAACCATTGCAACCTTTGATGATGAACCATTGCAACATTTGGTTATGAACCATTGCAACTCTTGGGAATGAACCATTGCAACCACTGGTGATGAACCAAATGAAACAATTGGTTATGAACCATTGCAACCTTTGGTGATAAACCATTGCAACCTTTGTTTATGAACTATTGCAACCTTTGGTTTTCGACCATCATAACATTTGTTAATGAACCATTGTAACTTTTGGTGATGAATAGTTGCAATGTTGGTGATTAATAATTGCACGCTTTGATCTATATATAAGGAATTGTTGGCATTTGCAAATTCATAACAAAAAAAAACACAAGCAAAAGGAAGCAACAACAACTAATACAAAATAAAAAGGAGATAAAAGAGAGAAATTCATTGCTTCACTAGATCATCAAAGTTTTTTTGAAGAAACACATATAAGCACAGAAAATTCTATTTGTATCTCTTGTATCTTAGCTTAGAACAAGAGGGAGACTTTGATTGTCTTATCTTACAAACGAATTTCGTGTAACCCAAGACCTCGGATAAGATCAAAATACTCATTAAGGAAAGTGCTTTCTTGCGCCATTCAATCATTATCCAAGTTCATAGTTCACACTACAAGGCTACTTCGCCAACAAAACATAGGAAAAACCAAAGCTGGGTGATTCTTAAGGAATCAATCAAGAGATATTCAAAATCCAGCTTAAAAGCATATATACCTTCCCAATAAAACTGTTTCTATCTCTTCAACTAATCTATTTGATATCAACCGAGATTTCCATAAGCTATTTCATGGTAGTGTGTTAGAGTTCGGTAAAAAAATTAAAATGCGATCAAGCTTGTAAATCCCTCCTCAACTCATGTTTGTGTATGTTGAATTCACCATTAAAGGAGGCCTAACTCTCCCCACAAAACAAAAATTGGACAGACTTAATTAACTCAATAAATTTAGGCAAAGATAACAAAGTTACAAACTTGTACAACGTTTAGATCTTGTAGAAAATGTAGCAATATGTTTAAGAAAATAATCAAATATATTGATAAACTAAATATAAAACGATCACCTCAAACCAGTCCAATTTTAAAGACAAAATTTAAATTGGATAATCTAGTCCCTTCACTTATAAATAAGTGTATTTTCAAAAAGAAATAAAATGGCGTAGTTTTCAAAACATAATCTCATCAGAATATATTTTTTCAAATGTTTTCATAAAATAAAAACAATAAAAATCTTAAAGTTTTCAATTGATCATGTCCGATTAAATTCTCGTCTGCCGTTAGAGTCATTGGTGTAGTGAATCAATCACCTTTTCTCACAGTTGATGGGTTTTCAATAAAGAGTCGATTCACCTCACTCATCTGAAATCACAGCACAACAGTTACCACTTCATATATAAAACTGTTCTGTAATTGCTTCTACTTAAGAGAAATCAATGGCCATTACGTCAGCCTTCAGCCTCATCTCAGTGATTGTTATAAATCCTCCCTTTTCAAAGCGAATCACCGCACCATTTCCTTCACACACAAACTATTTTGAACCAAAATTGGTTCAACCTACAACTGTTTCTCCCGTCCACAAAAAAAAAGGAAAATGCGAGGAGCATGAAGAATTAATCACTCCCAGAGAAATCTTTCTTCATAGAAACCATCTCAACTTATGAAAAATCTAGCAGAAGCTACGCCCCGACCACCGTTGCTGGCGGTTCCTTGGCGTTTCTGAAGGCAAATGCTTTTATTTCTTTTTCAAGCTCTGTTTTTCCCCAAAATCAACGAGATGATTTGACTTAACCGCCGATTTATCGAGAGATCTTTACTAGATGGAAAAAGGAGATTTTTCATATTTTTATTTGCGGATAAAAGAATTGTAATTAAGAGATAAGAGTCATTCGTTCACGATCTTCCTCATATTGTCCTTTCGCTTACATGATTTGTGTATATATACAATTTTTGCGTTGTTAAACATTCAAAATTTAGAGTAGCTTTGTTAAGGATTGAAAGGAGAGTCATGATATGATCAGGTTTTAATCCATAGATCTACACTGCAAGTGCAAAGACGTGAACCAGTAGTATATAGGGTATCGAATCCACAGAGACTCTAGATTCTTGCGATAGATTGTAAAACGTCGAATTAAGCTAGGTAAAGCAGTATGAAAGCAGTAAATCAAGCAATAAAGTAAATAGATCGGTTTGTAGACAAGAAGGCAAAGCGTCAGGTCAAGGGAGTTCTCAGGAAATCAGGAACATAGGCTAATCAATCAATCGGGATCTAATTAAGAACTGTTCTAGAACTAGAATCACAAAATTATAACAGACGAACTTTCGTTGCGAATATTATCTATGTCTAACAACCTAGCAAGCCAACTTTCGTTGCGAATCCTAGAGTTCTAAACAAGCATTAATCTCAGGTTCTTTCGTTCACAATTCTCCTAAACCAAATTTCTTTGCGAATAGTCAAATTGCTCATCTAGGTTCTTTCTAATTAATTAATCAACTGTCGTTGCAGAAATCAACCTAACATCATAAATCTGGGTAGCTAATTCAGATTAAGCATTAAGAACAGTCCTAGATGAAGAACTAACAGATATGAATCCCTACAGATTGATCAACCTATAATTCCATGAAATCCCTTGTGAGAATCCCTAAACCTAACAGGTAAACTACTCAGACATGGCAATTGAAGCAAAAGACATGATGAATAGAAAACCAAATATCATAAGAATATGAGTTCCAAATCTCTCTCTCTCTCTGAATAAAATAATGCGTAAGTAAAGCGTAGCCTAAACAAGTGGCCAAAAACCCTAATATATAGTCTAAAACACGTCTGGGGCCTTTTTGCAAATCTGGAAAGTTTATGGACAAAAACTGTAATTTCAGGATTTTTGTGCGCAGAACCCTGGAATCACCTTGCATCGATCGATGCACATACTGCATCGACCATTGCAAGGCGATTTCGCAGCCAGTGAACTCTGTGAAACCTCTAAACAGTGCATAAATTCTCCCAATGCTCCCAAAACGTCCAATTAGGCTCCAAATGTCCTTAAACCTGTAAAACACCTGAAAAGACTCCAAAACACATAGAAAGACTCGATAAAAAAGACATATACCATGGTCAAAAGTCCTAAATACCATGATATATCAACTCCTTCACACTTAGCTTTTGCTTTCCCTCAAGCAATCAGAAAACCAAGACCAGGAGAAGAAGTTTGAAAACTTCAGAAACTCGTTTCATCGTAGGAGCACCACACTCAGATTCCCCTTAGTAAGCCACATGAAAATGAACCTGCAAACATCAAGACCAACATATACTTCCCCCACACTTAGCAACTATCCTGAGTAAACTCCACAATCACATCCAGAGCATCCAAATTCACCATACTGACTTCTATAAGCTATTAAGTGCGGTCTCGCCTATGGGGTATCGATCAAAGAACACATGGATTCTTACTCTGTTAGCATCTGACTACTCAACTGTTGCTTCTGGTCCATTTCTTCTCTTTTCCCTTCCTTAGCACTGATTTTTCTCCACTGGGTATCATTTTATTTTTTCTATCAGTGCTCTTCCCTTACTGGGGCATACTTTGGTTATGTTTCCATGGATGCACAGGAGGTAATAGGGGTCTCTACCACTCCCGTGACCACTTCGAAGCTACTAGCTTATCCTTAGTTTATTTCCTTTTTTTAACTTTCAAGGAATGAGAGAAGGGAACCATAATCAGACAGGTTTACAAGCTGTGCCAGAACCAACAGAGGAATCCGACTCGAAGTATACCAAGCCCATAGGTAAGAAAATTAGGTCAAGTTAAAGGTGAAGTCAAGTAATGGATTCTCTGAATACCTGAAATGATATGGGTGTCCTCAGTAGGCTGGTCTGTGTTGGGTTTTCTAATAGTCATAGATCATCTGCAAATCATCCAATGGTCACTTAAGTTCCTGCATGTGTGGTAATCTCCTTAAAAAGTCATTGTTTCCTACTCAGTTTGACTCAATAAAACAAATTTTGGATTGACTCTAAGAAAAAAAAAGCGTGCGTCAATAGCTACCTCCCCCACACTTGAAACACACTGTCCCCAGTGGTGTCAAGCCTAGGCTCGGTGAGAAGAAAAATCGGAATTAAGAGAATCCGAAAAGGGTCAGAACACTTACCTGTCGTCGGCATGCGTCGATCGATGCCACAAGTGGTGTCGATCAATGCAAGGTGAATATGCTCGCGGTTATGTAAATAACCGGTGTCTGAACCGCAATTGAATCAGCAAACCGTAAATCGCGACTGTGTCGACCGATGCACTATGTGTGTCGATCGATGCAGTGTAATTCTGCCTGTTTCTCATGCCTTTGAACACACAAAACAGAAAATCAAAAACACCAAATCAAAACGAAAAATGAAAACAAAAACGAACCTAACAGTGGGTTGCCTCCCACTCAGCGCTTGTTTAAAGTCAGTAGCTTGACTGTGGTGAGGAGATCGGACTTATGGGGGATTCAACAGAGACTTGGAGTGTCTCTGTGAATGTCTCTTCATCCAAGGTGGCGTATAGGCATTCGGATCATGAGATCTTCCAAGGAAAGAGCAAACAGAATCAGGGTGGGATACTACGTTTTCCTGCATTCAAAGCTGATGGTTTAGGAGATTCAAGTTTAGAATTATCATACATGTGCTTTGGTGGATGGGAGAGATCTGGAGCTTTCTGCTTAGAAGCAGGTGCAGGCTCTGAAGATGTTAGAGCAAGTTCAGAATGAACTGCCATCTTCTCTTCTCCAATAGGAACCTCTGGTTCCACTTCCACACTGAAGCTATGTCCATCAATGGTGGATCTCTGCAACCTATCCATCTTGAACTCCAAAGGCTGATCTCCCAGGTGGAGAGCAATCGAACTCTGTCTCACATTAGTTACTGCTCCAGTAGTGGCTAAGAATGATCTTCCAAGCAGAATAGGATCATCTGGCTCAATCTCATACTTCAGCACCACAAAGTCTGTTGGAATAAATTAATTTCCAACTCTGAGAGGGATGTTCTCAAGAACTCCTTTTGGATATCTCTTTGATCGATCGGCTAGGACAAGAGCGATCCTAGTGGGCTGGAAATCCATCAGTCCCAATCTCGCAGCCACAGAGTATGGCATGAGATTCACACTTGAGTCAATATTACACAAAGACCTCTTGAATCTGTCTTTGAAGATGGAACAGTCTAACATAAAACCCTCTGGATCCTTTAGCTTCTCAGAAATCCTACCATGAATAACAGCATCGCATACTTCAGAGACCATCAAGACACCTTCTTCTTCAGTCATGTTACTAGAAATTTTTTCTGTAACACATCTCCTTACCATAGGAATGTTCTTAACAGCATCAATCAATTGGGCTTCAGTTAGCTTATCTCTCATCATCTTCATGCACTTTTCTAACTGAATCTCTTGCTTGGACTTCCTAGGGAAAGGAATCTTCGGTTTGTAGACTCTTTCTTCAACTACAATCGGCTTCTCTGGAGAGACTGGCTACTCACGTCCATGGTGTCGATCGACACTAAAATTGTGTCGATCGATGCTGACACTCAAAAGTTGTGTCGACCGACACACATCTGTGTCGATCGATGCAGTATCTTCATCTCGAGAATATCTCGGATTTTTCAGCTCCAAATCCTTAGTATCTTGATTCTTCTCAGCTCCATCTTCTGCCAAAGCTATCTTAACATGTTCTGTCTGTATATTGGCTTCCACATGCGTTATCCTAACATCCAGATTATCAACTCTGCTTGTCTAAGTCTCCAATTTTCCACTCAAATCTTGATAGATGAAGTCCATCTTTCCATTCAGATCTTGTGTCATCTTATTCTGTCCAAGAAGTAGCTGCGCAAGCATGGACTCAATCTTTGTCTGTTCATTGGATGGGGAGGCTTGGTGAGATGAATAGTCATAATCATTCGATCTCGGAGCTTGTCTCTGTTGATTTTTATATGTTTGTTCATGATAATCAGCTCCATCTATATAATTCACCTCTGCAAATTCTTCAGCTACTGCATCAGATCGGATTTACCTCTTCCAAACTAGGATGTTGTGGACAGACTCCACCTTGTCCCTTATATCAGCTATCTGCAAGCTATCATCTCTGCCACTAGATCTCTACCTCTCCTTGTCAGCATTCTTGACACTATTGCTAGTTATCAAGTTCTCAATAAGCTCTTTAGCTTCCTCTGGAGTCTTGGTATAGAAGTTCCCATCACTTGTTGTGTCCATAAGTCCAAACCTCTGAAAAAGGCACATAAAAGCTGCACTTCAGAGAAACCATGGTGTGGACAATCTCTTTGATACGTTTTGAATCTCATCCCAGCTGCCTTAAAAAGACTCCGTAGGTTGCTGCTTGAATGTCAAGAGGTCATGTCTAAGTTGTTCGGATCTAGCATCGTCATAAAAGTGTCTAAGGAACTCCTTCTTGACTGCATCCCAAGTGGTCAAAGATCCTGGTGGTAGCTGTTTCAGCCAGTAAGCTGCTTCCCCTTTTAGAGAGAATGGGAAGAGCTTACAGAAAAGATAATCTGAAGAGACTCCCTCAGCCTTGATACTGCTAGTCAATTCCTCAAATGTGTCTATATGATCCATAGGATGCTCGCTAGAAAGACCATGGAACTGATGTTGTCCAACCAATGTGTAGTACTCTGGTTTTAGCCTAAACTCAGCTCTGGAAAAGGGAGGTGGTCGAATTGCAGACCGATTAGCATAGAATAGATCCGGTTTGTTATAGTCAGCAAGTGTCTTCTTCTGACCAGCCTCTTGATGATGTTCCGTGCCTACGGCAACATCTGGTATAATGGGGTTTCCTTCCCCATCTAGTTTCTGACCCTTCGCGTTGCGTATATGACCCTCTTGGTCTCGTAAAATGCCGTCCTCACCGCGAATCAGAATTATAGGTTTCATAGAGAGAAACCTGCTAAACGTTCAAGTGATCGGTATCTCGGGTTTCGCTTTATGTCGATCGATGCAGGATAAGCGTCGATCGATGCAATGCGAAAACGATGTCGATCGACACAAAGGACCGTGTCGATCGATGCAGTGCGATTCTAGGCGTACCTGAAACGCAAAAAGAAAAACAGAGAGAAATCAGTAACCAAAAACAAAAAAAAATCTAGTCTAAACCCTAAGTTCAAATCTATCGAAGACTCAAAAGAGTCCCCGGCAACGGCGCCAAAAACTTGATACGATCAGGTTTTAATCCATAGATCTACACTGCAAGTGCACAGACGTGAACCAGTAGTATATAGGGTATCGAATCCACAGAGACTCTAGATTCTTGCGATAGATTGTACAACGTCGAAGTAAGCTAGGTAAAGCAGTATGAAAGCAGTAAATCAAACAATAAAGTAAATAGATCGGTTTGTAAACAAGAAGGCAAAGCGCCAGGTCAAGGGAGTTCTCGGGAAATCAGGAACATAGGCTAATCAATCAATCGGGATCTAATTAAGAACTGTTCTAGAACTAGAATCAGAAAATTATAACAGACCAACTTTCGTTGCGAATATTATCTATGTCTAACAACCAAGCAAGCCAACTTTCGTTGTGAATCCTAGAGTTTAAACAAGCATTAATCTCACGTTCTTTCGTTCACAATTCTCCTAAACCAAATTTCTTTGCGAATGGTCAAATTGCTCATCTAGGTTCTTTCTAATTAATTAATCAACTGTCGTTGCAGAAATCAACATAACATCATAAATCTGGGTAGCTAATTCAGATTAAGCATTAAGAACAATCCTAGATGAAGAACTAACAGATATGAATCCCTACAGATTGATCAACCTATAATTCTATGAAATCCATTGTGAGAATCCCTAAACCTAACAGGTAAACTACTCAGACATGGCAATTGAAGCAAAAGACATGATGAATAGAAAACCAAATATCATAAAAGAGAAACAAAGAATATGAGTTCCAAATCTCTCTCTCTGAATAAAAGAATGCGTAAGTAAAGCGTAGCCTAAACAAGTGGCCAAAAACCCTAATATATAGTCTAAAACACGTCTGGGGCCTTTTTGCAAATCTGGGAAGTTTCTGGGTAAAAACTGTAATTTCAATATTTTTGTGCGCAGAACCCTGGAATCACCTTGCATCGATCGATGCACATACTGCATCGACCATTGCAAGGCGATTTCGCAGCCAGTGAACTCTGTGAAACCTCTAAACAGTGCAGAAATGCTCTCAATGCTCCCTAAAAGTCCAATTAGGCTCCAAATGTCCTTAAACCTGTAAAACACCTGAAAAGACTCCAAAACACATAGAAAGACTCGATAACAAAGACATATACTATAGTCAAAAGTCCTAAAAACCATGATATATCAAGTCACTTAGCGTAAAAGAAGATTTTAGATTGAGATTTGGTCTTCACGAAATAAGAACATCGTGAAAAACACTATTGTATCTTGTTTTCAACATTTGTAAAGTTTTTCAATACAATTTATTAATATAATTATAATTATAATTTTTATTAAGACATTAATGGAAAATAATTATTAGATCCAACACTTTTGAAGTTTGAGAAAAAGTATTGGAAAGTTTTACTTTCATATATAATTCTGAAAATAATGATTGTGTTCGTAAAAACATAAATAGGTAATTATTATTGTTATACGAAAATAGAAAATAGAAAATAACGTACGAGAGTAGAAAGGTAGGACTTCTAACTTTCAAATATCTTTCGAAAAATTTGAGTTTAACTTTAAAAATAGATTTTTGGTGTAATAATATTTCAAATGGTGCCACATGTGATTCTACCATTATTAATATATATATTTTAATTGTACGTATATGAGGAATGTATATATAACCAAGTGGTTGTAGTCTAGTGATTTCCATTTGGTGAAGAAATCGCCATGTTGATATAGTAACATTTGTCTTCTGCATTCGGTCTGGAAATTTCATAGATTTAGATTTAGTAAAGAATAATTAAGAAAAAAATTAAACATAAAAATATTAACCATGATAAATACAAGCTCAATTGTAAAACAAGTAGCAGTGTTTGCTTTTCAGTCATGTTTTAGCGATATTACCTTAAGCTCTCAATATCACTGCATCTTCTTGGCTTGAGCCATGCCTGACTTGAATCTATCCATGTTTCTGCCTTGTCCTTTACGCGGCATGCAGACGACTCTGCTAAAATCTTTCTTTTGGTAAAAGAAAATGCACTGCACTTGAAGCCCGTCCCTTCCTGCTCTTCTTGACTTTTGGTAGTAGCTTTCTATCGCTTTTAGCAAGGTGTTGTGTATAATGAAACTCTGCACCAAAAACCAATTAAGTAGACATACAAAAATGGAAGAAAATTGGTAGATATAAAACTGCAACAGCTAAGAACATGATTGACTTACCACGTCTGCTTTCTCTATTCCCAACCCAAATGCAATGGTCACACAAACAATTCGAATCTTCCTTGTTTGCCACTTCTTATGAACATCAACTCTTTGTTTTTCAGGAATACCAGTGTGGTAATAAACAGTCTTCACTTTGCATTTCTCATTTAGAAACTTTGTAACATCAACATATTTGCTTTTGGAGGGACAATAAACGATACCAGACTAATCATTCAACCGGTCTCTTAGAAGCTCTTGCAGCTGTTTTAGTGGCTTCTTGGTTTTGTTGATCACCTCGTACTTCAAATTGGTTCTGCCAAAGCTCATCTTAAAAACCGGAGCTCATATATTTTAGTAAGTTCTGTCGTAAGGAGAAAAAATAATAATTCAAAATGATGATCCAATGGCCTTCATGTCTTGATGAACTAAACGTATGTTACAAAATTGTGCAAGTGGGAATGTTTTCTAAAGTTAAATTAAGAGCCCAAGAAATGGGAATCCTCAAAGCTCTTAATCTGTTCTGATAAATTTCAAGAGGATCTAGTCATGGTGATGATTGTTACCTGACAGACTGATTTACGTGCCATGGCTGTAAGCGTCATCACATGAGGAAATTTCTGTTTAAGAAATCGCAGTTGCTTGTAGCCTGGCCAGAAGTCATATCCCCATTGACTGAAAACAAAGAAAAATGTAGCAGTTTTCAGATGCAGACACCCAAAATCGAGTAGTCAGTTTTTCTGATGCAGATTGAGTTTTAACATTTTGATAAAGCTTATTGACCTACGCTACTAAAATGAAGCTACTGGCACTCAATATATTCCAACCAGTTCCAACATGCTCGACCAGTTGCTATAACATGGTTACCAGAAAATCATTTTGTAGATGTATTTGAACTCCAAGGAAACTTTTCCCAGGTCGGAGGCAAAAAACTAATTTTGATGTTGAGGTATTGGTGATGGATAATCATAGAACATATGTAAACTACAAAATTATAATGTCTGAGAAAAGGATAGAACGATAATGTACTTCACGCAATGAGCCGCATCAACCAGAAAGCCTGCTAGCAGGCTTGTTGTTAATATAAAGAGATGTTTAGTATTTTTTCCAGAGCTGGAAACTTTTGATCAATGAATAAAACTCAACAAAATACCTTGCGGTCTAAGCATCGAGGTATCTCCAAAAGGATGAACTTACGGCCATTTTCTCAGGTGTCACATATAAAATTTTACATGATAGATTATGTATCTATAATGCAAACAAACGTCAATGCACATATAAGCTTATTAAAACCATTTAGATGATTAGATTTCCATTAGAGAATATATATATAGATGATGCATGTCTTTGATACTCTGAGATCGATAAAATTAAAAAAAAAATGGAGAGAGGATCTTCAGATGACCTCTTGTAATACAACTATTACTTGGGGAGATGTTTTCTGAGAGTTCAGAAAAGTCTTAATTATTCTTTACTAAGTCTAAATCTATGAAAGTTTCAGACCGAATACAGAAGACAAATGTTATTAGAGTATTTTGGAGAATCATTTGACCGAAGGATTTGTAAAAGAAGTTTACATCTATATGATAACTATGAAAAGAGCTAAAATAATCTTAACGGCATATTCCATGACTTAAATTGTATATGTTTATTTTCTTTACTTGTGTTACATTGAAAATATGAGTGTTTCCAAGGTAATCTTTCAAGGTTACAAATTTTTGGTTTTAACAACATTACATGTTGTAAAAGAATGATATCTATCTAAACTTTCTTATTCATACTCAGATAATGGATTTGAGTTTTTTTTTTCTTTTTACTTCGGGTATTATTATCCTCTTTTTTGCAGGTGAAGCATGTATAAACTTCTTATTGCGTTTCAAAACAAGAGATGGCTCATTAGAAGGTCATCATATTGATCTTTCCATGAATAAGCATAATCAAAGATTATTTGAATTTTCCTCACTCTCCCGAACTGTTTATAGGATAAAACATATACAAGACTTTGATCTGTATTAGTTAGATGAATTTTTCGAGATGATTTTATCGTTTTTTATTGTAATGTTTATATTATCTATGTTTTAATATTAACTAACAATATATACTTTAATATTTGTTATTAACACTTTTCATTATATAATTTTGTACTTGAGTGGATTTGCAGGAATGCTAACTGTTCCAAGATTTTGTTCAGTTTTAAAAAGAATTTCTGAAGATAAAAGAAAATGTAATAGAAGTGTTAATAAATAACAATGTAAATATAAAACACGATAAATAATATGAGAAAAACTATAATAATATATAATATGAACTATTATGTAGCCAAAATAACGAAATAAACATACGATAAAAGATGAAAAACAATCTTGAAACAAAAAAAAATTATCTAACTAATATTCTACCGCTCACTACAGATCAAAATATTTAGTGAAAGGTGTGTCATTTATTTGTGAAATCATGGGTCAAATAAAATGCAGGTCAAGAAAACGATCTTGAAACAACAAAAATCATTTAACTAATACCTTGTGTTGAACGCGGATCAAAATATTTAGTAAGAGGATGTGTCATTCATTTTCAAGATTACAGGTAAAATAAATCACAAGTCAAGAAAATGATCTCAAAAAAAAATTAAAAAAAAAAATCATCTGACTAATACTTCGCGTTCAGCGCGGATTAAAATTTAATTTTTTTTCTCTTAATTTTACAACTTCACCTTCCTCGTATTATCTATTTTCAGCATTTGACCAACAAATGTTTGGCTTTCAAACTGAAAAATCATACACAACCAGAATTTATGAATCGAAAATCAAACTCATGTCGTTTCAAACAATTTAATTAGGTGACGCTCTTAAACTTGATTCCATCTTTGTTTACAACATTATTTTTGGTCTATGTTTATGCAACTCAAAAAAGTATCTGATCAACATTTTAAATTTTGAACCGCAAAAATGATTGGGTTAACATCAACCACATCCCCACTATGCCAACTAAATTGATCGAACCGAGATATTGATAGAATAGAATCTAAGGGTGTAGTTATTCATTTAGTTTCGCGGTTCTGATCAATGGTAGCCCATACTGAAATTTTACGGCAACAATAGGCATTCGATAGTGCGATCCACTTTCCCCGTAATTATTTATACTTTATTCTGGTGTTCAGAGCTGTTTATTGGCACATGCTGAGAGGAAAAAATGATTCAGCCAATAATTGCAGGTCCCACAATCTATCATTTGTTATTTTCCGATCACTCACTTTTCTTTGAGAGATTTACACCAAAGGACACCTTCCTTACCTTTTATTACACCAAAGGACACTTCGTGTACTGTTCACGTTTTGGAGAACTTTCATGCCTAATTTGACCTTGAACTAGAGCTTTTTTGGTTAGATATTAGTAACTATAAGCTGTTGAACATCTGATTTGATCTAGACCATCCAATTTTATTAATCCTACGGCTGTGGACAAAGATTACAAAATGAGAATAAATGTGTTTCTCTTTCTTCTCACTCTCACGTTTCTATTCTTTATTTTCCAAATTAAATTTTTTTTTTTTCTTACCCCTTTGATTTCTCTTTAACTCTATAAGTTTTTTCACAAATAAAAATTATTATTATTTTGCTCTATAAATTATATTTTTTTTTCTCTACATAATGATATCCATTTTGATATATTTTTGTTAATTTTAACTTTAATTTTAGGTTAAACTTTATGGACGAAACGTTAATATTGTCCATAAACAAATGTACACGAAACGATGTCCACGGTTTTAACAGCGTATGATAATAAATTGTTGTAACATTGGCATATTTTAGATTTGTGGAATCCGTTTGGTGGACATTAACATCAAACTATGTTGTTGCTCAGATGATTGTCCACAAAAAATCATATGTATCGACCAAAATATGATCTCACCTAGTACAAGATTTGGAAACCGTGTCCACATATGTATTGTCGGCACAAAAATAAAAGAATTAGAACATGAATAAGATATTTGTGTACAAGACTATGATAAAGTTAAAGATTTCCTATACAAAACTTCGTGGATGTGTATAAAGATTTCCTACACAAAATTTCCTATACAATATGTTGTTCATATAAACGTGTCGAAAACAAATACACAATGATATGTATAAAAGATTTTACGCAAAAGACATACATACGACTGCTATCGGTATGTCCATGAACTTAAATTTGTATAATGGTGGTAATAATGATTTGCATTTTATTTTTGATCAAATGATTTGCATAATTTAGTAGCTGCCAAATGTACGTAAGTGATGCACACAATCAACCGCGAACAATAAATCTCTAATGCCCATAAGCATTAGATTTGGAGGTATCGGTTGGTGGACGTAGAAACAATTATAAATGGTGGATAGAACCTAGTGGACCATATTAACGACATTAACTATAAGAGATATGATGGACAGTATTAGCGTTGATATGGACATTATTAGCGTTGATATGAGTTTTAATAATTTGTGGAGGCTATTAGCTTAATTTTAACGGATATACAATAGACATCTATAAATTAATAAAATATTTGAAACATATTTAGCAACATATGATGTCGTAAAGACTTTATTGAAATAGTTGTCCACCAAAAATGAATTTGATATAACATTTGTGGATATCAGTTTCAGGTTCTGGACATTGACATAGTTTAGATTTATAAATTGTGTAGGATGATGGTAGATACATAAAAACACATGCATATCCACCGATTATAGTACACAATGTGTCCGTATGGCATATCCACCGATTATAGTACACAATAAAATGAAAGAAACACTAAAAACACAAGTCCACAAGCTTGATGCTCCCAACGATTTCATTTCCTTTACAAAATTCGGGTGTCCATGATTTAGTGTACACAATTACCATTTTGATACATTTTTTTCTTTATTTAGACATCCATTTTGATATATTTTTATTACCTGGGCAAGTTACAGTGTCTAGGTTGCCATAGCCAATGTATATAGAACAAATCAGACCTTCCATATTCACTACACCTAAAAATGTTGTCCACGAATATGGTTCATTATCTAGATTGACAAGTCTTTGATGTCCATAATCATTTGTACACAAAATAAAATACATAATTTCATATCCAAAAAATTGTTGTCTCTGAACAAAATGAACAAAATACGTATTACAAATTAACATGTCCACCAATTGAGTGTACACATGATGTGGACATAACAATGAAAGGCAGAAGCTGTGGTAACCCCTATAATCACCCATCCATAATCATCAGCACCAATGAGCCATTTTGTTTTGTGGAGCACTCAGTAGATGCAGTGGCTCCTGACACACTACCAGCACCAATCACGCTTCTGATCGGCGGAGGGAGATGCACACTTCCTATAATAAACGATGTAGACATAATTACACATTAACAAATGTCCATAACTTAATGTACACATGACCAACAGCAAAAGCAAAACCAACAACGAGTTTTGATAAACAAAGCCTTGCATTAAGATCATAAGAAGCAGCGAGATGAGACTGATTACTTGAGAACCATGGCTCCGCCGCGCTGAAGCGTTTCTTACACTTGATTCCAGTTTAGAGATGGAATAAACCTGTCACTCTCGTCGATAACTAGATCCAAGCTTCACGCCGTGTTAAACCTATTTAAGTGTCCACCACGATAGCGTACACATATTGATTTAAAACATAGTACTTGATGTCCACCACGTGTTAAAACAAAGTGTGAAATTGGATAGTTCAACATCATCAACTAATCTCGTCCACTAACGAGAAACAATCTAAAATCTAAACCAAGCTCATCATCAACATAAGCTTGGTTCCAGTTTAGAGATGGAATAAACTTGTCACTCTCGTTGATAACTAGATCCAAGCTTCACGCCTGCAACGAAAAGTGACGAGAGAAAATTTGTAGATCTATAAAGAGACTCATCTATAAACCTGTCACGAGCAAAGACCAACTCACACCGGAGAGTCACCGTGCCGTCGAGACAATCGCAGTGAGCACCTCACCTGTTGAAGGTCCGAGTCATGGACGAGTCGTCGGCAAGTCGAAGAGAGCTGTTTCCACCGAGTCATAACCAACCCACGGTAGCCATCGGCGGCGGAGGTCGTCCACGGCCTCGCTTATGTGGTGAGAAGCCGATCCAGAAACCGAAGCAACAACCGATCTAGAAGTCTCATCTAGATCCAGAAACCTTTGGATCCGATTCTCCATTAAAGCTCTGTTTTCTTCCTCTATTACCACCGCTTCTCTCCGACATCTCAGATCTGGGTTGAAGTCTGAGGAGAAACCACGGCGTGAGCAGTAACCCCTTCCACACAGTGATGAAGGAAACGTCACCATGATGGAGTAATCGCCGCCTTCTCCTCCACTTCGGCGACGCCACCTCCTCCTCCGGTAGGTCAGCCAACCATGGAAACCTTTAAACAACAGAGAGAGAAAGAAGTAGAGAGAGAAGAGAAAGAGAGAGGAAAAAGAGGTGGGTGAAAAATACAAAATTTGAAATCAGATCTATCTCTCTCACGAAGGATGAAACCAAAAACTAAATATCTGTTTGACCAGATGCAAAAAGAGATAATAAACTTGGTTAAGTAGTTTAGTTAAGAATAAGGGGTAATGTTGAAATTTTCCTAGCTGAAGGTATCCCAAAACACATAGGTGCCCTTTCACGTAATAAAAACACTAGAAGGTGCCCTCTCACGTAATAAACTCCTTTTCTTTATTAAAGCGGACTTGAAAAATAGCTTGAATCTAAAACACATCTGTAAACTCTATTAAAGAACATATATTTAGATGATTAACTACGAGAAGTTTTCTATCACCTTCGGGTCACAAGTATTCCAACATACTAGAAACCTCATGATTAATGAAATTCAGATTCCAAATATTAGAGGAGGTAAAATATCTTGGACTTCCAGAAAAGGATCCAAAAGTTCCTACGGATGGCAATCAGTATGTTTTGGGAGGGATTTTCTTACTAGTGGCCTTCAATATTGTGTGGGTGACGGTCATACAATATCTTTAGGTGATCCTTGGCTCCCCACTATACCACCTCAGAGTCTTAGTTTACTACCTTACACAAACCCAACTCTACCATTTTCGTCCTTGATGGATCATGTATCAAAACAATGGTCGGACGAGGAACTGAATGATCTTATTGAAAGGGAAGACCATCACCTAAGGTGTTTAGACCACCATTTCCTGTACCTGACTCAGTCCTTTGATCATATACAACTAACGGAATATACACAGTTAAATCGGGGTATCACTTCGCCAAATCAAGGGAAGCTATGAATCCAAATGATCATCATGTATTGGCCAGTAACCCAATGTTGAACAAGGCCATTTGGGGCTCGTTGATTCCACCAATGATCCAACACATTGTCTGGAGAATGGCTTCCAAAGCGATACGAGTTCGAGAAAATCTGAAAACTCGGCACACTATACATGACACTACTTGTACCCGATGTTCCTTGGAGGATGAAACAAGTGATCATGTGTTTCTTACCTGCCCATTCGCACATTCAGTATGGAGGATTCTAGGCCTTAAAACACAGACAATGGTGAATCCGCAATCCACTTTGGAAGACAAACTTCATCATGTTCTACAGCTTGCAAGGGACACGAACATCCCTATTGATAGACGCTTACTACCACTATGGACTCTATGGTGACTGTGGAAAGTCAAAATGACCTACTGTTTAACTGCAAACTCTACACAGGGAAAGAAACTGTTCATAAAGTTTTGGAGAATGTACATGAATGGATCAAATTTACAACAGTTCCGGATCTAACACAAGTAGGTGTAGCTTAGACATGAACACAACAATGGATTAAGCCACCCACTGGTTGGGTTAAATGCAATTTCGATGCCACCCATCAGATTGGTATGTCGGATTCAAGAATTGGACGGATTATACATAATAGTAACAAAAAATTTCTTGAAGCTGGCACACGAAGATTTCAAGGTCGTTCTTTAGCTACGGAGGCCGAAAGTTCTGTTCTGAATTGCCCGCTACAAGCTTGTTGGTCGATGGGATATGATCACATCAAATTCGAAGGAAATTGTCACTGTAATCAACCTCCTCAATAGAAATATGCGAAACATTAAGTTGCAACATTATATCTCCACAATCAAGTCTGGAGGAATATATTTCGGGAAGTTCGATTTGTATATTTTAACAGGGAGGAAAATTCAACGGTTGATTTCTTAGCAAGAAGAGCATTAAATTCTACATCTGCATCTTATTTGTATCATGCTTGTCCAAACTTTTTAAAATGGTATGTAACAAATGATATTATTGAATCAACATTTGGCAGGAAAAAAAAGACAACAAGACGGATCGGACAAAAAGATTTTTAAAAGGGTTAACGGCCAAAATCAATGCTATCCATTTCTCTTTATCGCAATATCCAGTTTTCGCACACGAGCTTCTCCGAATCTTTCATCTCCAAATCCCGATCGATCATTCCATTACTTGTATGTTCAATTTAACCTCTTCCTAATTCTCATTGACCGGATTTGAGTCTGCCCAATATTATAAACCTTTCTGTCTGATCTGATTTTTTTGGATCATTTGGGTTTACTGATTTTGAATTTTAAAAATCTCTTTGGAGATTTTTGGATTCTATACACTGGATTTTTCTGTGAATATTGAGTCGTCGATTGTCTTTCCGTTGACGATTCGGTTGTTGAACCGTCGCTTCGCATGCACTGATATATATATATATATATTTTTAACATAAAGGTTTTCATATTTAAAGTAGAAAAGAATTATATTACAAACCCTATTGGGCTAGTAGAGGCCAACGGCACAATCTCAATATATAAAAAAAGATCCAATTTGAACCCCAAATTTAACTTGATCCAGACCAAGTTTGTAAACCAACCCGAAATAACATAGACCGGCCAGAAATTATTTTTTCCTGTGAGAATAATAACCATTAACCTTCCACCTCATTGAATACGGTTTTGCAGGCCGAGATCACCGATGGAGCAAAGAATCATTGGCAGATCTAGAAGAGAATTAGGCAGTCGAAATCCAGAGGTGATACCTGAATCAGATTTCCTTCCTTGTAGTTGTCAATCCGGTTTCTCACTTGACGATCGATACATTTCTTAATCGCATCCGATCCACGGTAAGTTTTTCTATGTAATCTCGAGTTCCTCTCTGTCCATAGCCAATATATCGTTGATTGCCATGCCAAATAGAACACACGCCTGAAAAATCTGTTCCCTTGTAGATTCTGTAATTGGACAAGAGAGCCTTGTCATTCCCAATTTCCCACCAGAAAGCATTTCCTTGATGGATAGCCCCATACATCTCGGATATAGCAGAAATTGAATAGTAGATGGTCTCTGCTCTCTGAAACCGAGTTACATAATAAGCGTAGGTGATCTGTGACAAGGCCCCAACTGAGTAACCAATCACGCATGGGGCAACGATTCAGAACGAAGAGCCCAGTTAAGAAGCTCTGCTTCAGAATCCCTCCTACATTCCAGACTACTTTCATCCAAGGTACTTCTTCCTCTTGTGGCCTTAATTTCCCATAGACTATCCATGTTATGTACTTGTTGTTCACTCTGTCATCAATCTCCCATTCATAAAAAATTTCATCCTCTGTTAGATTGACAGTAGTAAGGAAAGACTGTAAATTAACCTGATTATCGGACCTTTGCAGGTGGGATAGACAAGTTTCCATGTTGATTCATACTGTTGAGAGTAGAGTTAGCATAAATCCCAGCTCTGTAATTTCTTTGGTTGTCGAGATCGGTGTCTAGCCTTCCGAACGGTGTCCAATTATCCGACCAAAATCTACAGTTAAATCCATTCCCAATCCTGAGTTTTATCCAAGGATATATCTCTTCTCTGATCTTTATTAGTTTGTTTGCTAACCACGATCGATGTCGGTGTGTCTTAATGATCAAATTTTTTTTTGAGAGAGCCTTTCAGAACTTCATTCTTGTACAACGCTACCCACACTGAGCCACCTTGGAAGAATAGCAACCAAATCAACTTCAAGCAACGAGCTTTATTCCAAGTATACAAGTCACGTACTCCCAATCCACCCTGTCTTTTTGTTTTTGTTACTGTTTCCCGCGAAACTCTCGCTGAGTGATGAGCTTCCAAACTGCCCTTCCACAGTTTTTATCAAGAGTACGAAAGTTGAGCACCAAAAGGTCGAGATACCCGCCACTACAGTTTTTATCAAGAGTAACCTTCCAGCAAAGGTAAGAGCTTTCACACTCCATGATGTAATTTGGTGAATAAGCATTTCGCTAGTGCTTATAGTTAATTTATTTGTGCATAGGGGTATTCCTAAATATCTCACCGGTAGACAACCTTGGGGCATTCCTCTCTTGAAAGAGATCAGATCACATTCAGCTTGAGAAAGGCATGAGGCGATGAAGCTGGATTTCTGCACACTCACCGCTAGAACAGAACGCAGCAAATAATCTCGAAGCACTTGGAGAACATTTTGAACTGATTGAAGGGAACCCTCTATGAAGATCAACAAGTCATTTGCAAAGCGGAGGTGGGTCAGCTTAGTTTTTGAGCAATATTTATGATAACCAACCCTTCCTTCTTCAGCAGCTTGGTTGAGTAGTAGAGATATGGTGTTCATAGCTATCACAAACAGATATGGGTACAAAGGGTCCTCCTGTCGAAGGCCTCTTTTGCCCTTAAAGTATCCTTGCACCGTCCAATTATAACCCACTATAAAATGTGCAATTGCATGCTTTTATCCAGGCAATGTACTGAGGCGGCAGAACCAGACTTTCCAAATACACTAGCAAAAACTCCCAAGAGACATTATCAAAAGCTTTGGCAATATCCACTTTGATGGTGATTTTCTTTAGTCTTTTCTCTTTATGGTAACCATGCACGAGCTCTCGTGCTAGGACTGTATTTTCTATAAGTAGTTTATCTTTCACGAACACAGTCTGGTTAGGTAGAATGAGAGTTGGTAGAATATGTTTGAGTCTATTAACCAGTATCCTTGATACCACCTTGTAAAGAGTGTTAAGACATGAAATTGGCCTGAAATCACTGATTTGAGAAGCAACTGTTCATTTAGGAACCAAGGTTAGTATAGTAGCATTTGTTGAGGCTGGCATAAATGCATCTTGGAAAAAATGCAAGATTGATTTCAGAACCTCATCCCCTAGTATTTTCCAACCAGCTTTATAGAAACCTGATGATAAGCCATCCGGCCCCGGGGTTTTGAAGGGTTAAGCTTGAACATAATCTTTTTTATTTCAACTTCAGATGGAGGTGTGGCCATAGCTTGATGTTTAGATGAGGAGCATCTGAAGGGATTGATCAACTGGAACCATTCAACAGTGGAGGGAATATCGATTGGAGGCATGACTTCTGGACCCAAGATTGATCGAAAATGGTTAATGGCATGAGAGCTCATGTGAAGAGGATCGGTGATCAGTTCCCCTGAGCTTAAAAAGACCTTATCGAGTTATAACGTGCTCTGGATTGACATACTCTGAAGAATTAAGTAGTTATAAATCCTGTTAATTCTGGATTTATGTTTATAATAGCATTTTTCTATGTCTTAGGAATCTCATTATCATGGAGCTCTTTTTCTGGATGAACAAATCAGTTGTGGACGAGTGCAGAAGTTGTACTTGCATAATATTAAGTAAACAGTGAGCCTCACACACTCTTTTTATATTTGTGAAAAATTCTCTCTATTTAGCTTTTTTAGTGCTCTCTTAAGGGTTTTTTGTGTCCAACACAAGTATATGAGATTAGACGAAAAGAAAGCTTCCGACCTGAACTCACACCTCAAGTAACACGCTCTGAAATTCAGGTGCTTAGTTAGATAGTTGAAGAATTTAAAGGGTTGGGTACCAGGTTGAGGGAGTTGAAAGGAAAGGTCAATAAGACATGGACAATGGTCAGAGATAAGAGGCAGCAGGAAATGGTCTAGGCTGTTGGGGAAATGGTTAAGGAACTGGTAGTTGATCAGCAGTCTATCTAGTTTCTTTGCAACATGATGAAGGGTTTGGTTATTCGTCCAAGTGAAGAGAGGACCAATAAACCGGAGATAAAACGTTTCCAGCTGGGTAAGATAGTCGCTAAATTCTATCATTCATAAGTTTAAGGTGTTGACTTCATCATTTGAATGTTCCATGTGGTGTAGGATCTGGTTAAAGTCTCCACCAATTATCCACGGGCATTCTGAACCGAGAGAGATTGTTGAGTATTCAGCAGCTCAACCCAAAGGTCATATTTCTTTGAACTTGAATTTCGATGCATAGACAAACGTAACAACAAACTTAGTATAACTTGACAAGCTTACTTTGCAGGTTATTGTCTGCCTTGCCTGACCCAATACACGCAGCATTTCTGGATTCCTCCAAATAAGAATGATCCGACCGTCTTCATCAGATAAGTGATTAGATACATAGTTCCAACCTTTTCATAGGGTCGACAAAAAGGGCTCAAATTTGGATCTTTTATACGAGTTTCGATAATAGCACCAAAAAGGGGGTTATGGCTACTAAGCCATTAACAAAAAGGCCGATGTTTGTAATGGTTTCCAAAAAAATAGTTTACTACACATTAGGAAGATAAGTTAGTATCCCCTAGAGAAGAAGATACCTCGAAAAGAGAAACCGAATTTCAAGGACCTAAGCTTTCAGAAGGAATTGAAAGCTGAGATATTATAGAAGAGGAAGGATTTTGGGTAGTATTTAGATGAGTAGATAGGGAAGTAAGAGGGAGAGAATTTAGAGACGGATCAAAACAGGATCTTTTGAGTGATGCTTTCTTCTTTTGGAGTGTTGGGCTATAAGGATAGAGAGTATCAGCTGGAATAATAGCCGCATGAAGCGCGACAATATAAGGAAACTGTGAAGGTGGTAAAGGTGGTAGGGCAGAGGATGAGATAAATGGAACCAGATTGAGCTAATGGGACTATGAAGCAGGGAAGCTAGCACCAGGAGTTTGAGCAGGAGATTGTGGACTCTTATCCTGAGCATAGGAAGCATCCTTTTTCTTAGGATTCACAACATCGTTCTTATTAACAACTGATGAACCATGCTTTGCAGATTCTTCAGGTCTTGACTGCTTAGGTAGGTCATTTTTTTCCTTGTAATCCTTTGTATTCTGATCCTTCTTGGCAGAGTTAATGTTTGCGTTAGTGTCACTTTTCCAGCCTCAGAGGACCTAGTAACTGGAACTTTTGCATTAGTTGTTGTAGTTTTAGGGACATGAGGAAGGAGCAAGCAATTTCTGGCAATGTGGCCTAGCTCTTTACAATGAGAGTAAGTTGGTGGAAGCCAAAGGTAGTCAACCAAGACCTCAACAGCCTCACCACTTTGTCTCTCAAACTCAACCACCCGCGACAATTCTTTAGTCAGGTTTACTTCAACCTTCACATGAGATAAGGTAAGGCTTACCAAAATTTTGTTATTTCATCAGTTTCCTTCGGATCTCCAACCAAACCCGCCACCAGACTCAGCCCTTGTTGGCGTCGCAGTTCTAGTGTAATACCTGTTAAGTGAGCCCAAATCTTGATAGATTCCATAGGGGGTGGCAAGTAGCATTAGCCGAAGTCTATTGAGAACCATGGAACATGGAGTCTCCAACATACCAAAGCCCTTTGTCCAGAATTTTGTTATGAGTAATCATTAGGCACTTTAACAATCAGAGATCTAGTGAGGTGGTTATTGTGGATTTCAAGCTTTTTTCCTCTTCCCCACAGATGGTTGAGTACACTTTGAATCTGATTATAGGGTGGTGGTCTTCCGTTGAAGTAACAAACCAAGATATCTTTATGAAGCTCAGCTCCACGCTGGAAAACTTCATCCGAGATTAGGACCCGAGGACGACAAGAAGCTGAATAGGATACTGGTGCGAGTCTTCACAGAGACATGTCCTCAAACACCCTTATTTTTTCAGCTAATGTAGGAGTATAGTTACTCTTAGCAGTTTCACGGTTTGAACCAGTAGCAGGGATATGCAAGTTTAGGTTTGGAATAGTATCAAGTTTAAGCAGGTTTAGGTTCGGGTTTATGGTAGCTGGTAATCGGGTAGTAGCTTTAGGAGGTGAAGGTGAGCTTAAAGCTGGGTTAGCGTGGAGGGGTGCAGGAGATGAAGATTGAAGAATAGTAAATTTCTCTGCTACAGTAGATTTCTTTGCAACAATAGTTTCATGTCCAGAATTTAGGGCACTGGTTATCTGAGCTGAAGAAGAGTCAGTTTTAGCTAGAGGCCTCTCAACATTAGTTGAGGCAGTGGAAGTATGTGGACCATCAACCTCCATTCCCACAGATTCATTTGACGGAATAGTTTGTGAAGCTGGACTCGATTTCTTTGCAACAAGGGAAGTACGGGGTGGGAACAGCGCAAGGGATAGGGATGGCTCAAGGTCAGAAGGGTCAGGCGGTACAAGGGGAAGAGGGAGGATACAATCACGAGCGGTGAGAGAAGGCAGGTTTAGGGCGAAAGCACTGATATTAATCTCAAAGTTTGATCCTCTTGAGCAAATTTCGAGATTTAGTGAATAGAAAGATTATGTTCTTGATTTGTAATTGTGATTAGTTAAATTATCCTTTTTTAGCCAGAGAAAGCAGTTAATTATCCTACTATCAATGAAGGTTTTTCGGTGGATAATGAAATATAGAAAAGTTTATTAGCTTTTGCTTTGCTTTTTTCCATGGGCCATGATTTCAGTTTTTGTCCTTATATAGGAGTATCTAATTTCTTTGTTTTTATCCTTGGATTATTCACGAAAACAATTAGTGAATACAGTGACAAGCCTTGCCCATTGTGTGCAGAGGAGATGGGTCTCACTGGCCAGCAATTGAAGCCATGCAAATGTGGCTATCAGGTATAGCCATCCTCTCTGATTTACCTGTCGATGCATTGCCTAAAACTTATCGTTTAGTTTGAGTGTTCAGCAAATCTTTTCCTTATTTTCATGATCAGGATTAACAAATAGGTAGCTTTTGCTTTTTATGGTTTACTGTGAAAGTTGTATAAATTAGATGACAGTTATGTTAGAAACCATGCTCAGCGCTCACTTTGTGGTGGTCTTGTCGTTGCCGTATTAGAAAGAATTGTCTTTTGTTCTGTGGATTATATTGTCATCTGATATGTATTTACCACTTATCTTACAGATTTGTGTTTGGTGCTGGCATCACATAATGGACATGGCAGAGAAAGATCAAAAAGAAGGGTGTTGTCGAGCTTGCCGCACTCCATATGACAAAGAAAAGATTGTTGAGATGACTGTTGATCGCGAGAGGTGATCTTTTTGGCGATTTTCACTTTTTCTGTTGGTATCTCAGTTTTGGTGTGCAAATATTTTTTTAAATATTTTTCCCGTTCTCGGACTGAAATCTGAAGGCAGCATGGAGCGCAAAAAGATACAAAAGTCGAAGTTGAAACCTTCTGAAGGGAGAAAGCAACTAACCAATCTCTGAGTGGTTCAAAGAAATCTTGTTTACATCGTCGGGTTTCCCTCGATCTAGCAGATGAAGATGTACGAGATATTTTCCTCTAAAACCCTTTTTAACTATATTGTAGTGGTATGCTTGAAGATGGTACAATTTCTCTTGTTTTTCTTTGCAGATTCTCCAGTGTAAATGTGATAACCGATTTCGTCACAAAAGTTGAATGCTCTTCTTTCTTGGTCTGAGTTAACGTGCTCGGTAGAAGTCTATGGGTTAAAGTCTGTCTTTGTAAGAGAATAAACTTAGGTCGGAAAACGAACATGATAGTGTAAGGTCCTCCACAGACGAACGTATTTATAACTGATGAAAAGAAGGTCCGAGCTGGTCGACAGACGAGCTCGGGTTACAATTCGAGATATGTGAATTCTAGAGAGAGAAAGTAGTAAGTGCACAAATCCCAAAAAGTTACGTTAATGTGCAGTGAACAGTCCTATTTATAGTAAAATACGGTCGTCCTTTCGTACGGGCCATTGACTCCTTGTCGAGTTCGTGGCCAATGGGCCGTACTTCAGGTGAAAAATGGTCCGACCGAACTCTTCTTGTCTATTAGTAAAGCCGAGCTGAGTGGGAGCTGCGAGCCAAGCCGAGTATTACGAGCCGAGCCGAGCCGAGCGTGGCGAGCTAGGATCAAACGAGTGCGCCTTATCATTAAGCAATGTTTAGCGGGCCGAATTTTGTTTTTGTTGGGCCGACCATTTGTCCAGAGAACAGGTATGGGCCAAGCTAATTAGATGGGTGTTAAACCCTTGTATAACAGTAACCCCCCTCCCCAGCTCGTCGATCTTTTGAGTCCACTGAAGTCGGCGATTGCCAAGTTTTAGTTGGGTCGATACCTGTTCGGTAGGTCCTTGGTTGGCTTTATTCGAGCCTGGTCACTTAAACACTTTTCGATCCTTGGGAAGGCGAAGAGGTTTTTTGGGAAAGATGCTGGAAGTCGAAAGGCCTCTTAGACATAATGACGATGCCTATAACCGCCGGATACCAAAAATTCTCCTAGGCTTAATGATGGCATCTCCCTCGAAGAAATCTCGCTCCGCTATAAATAGTTCTCTTTCTGCTCTCCATCTCTCATTTCTCTCCTGCCGCAGGTATTTCGCTCTCCCTTCTCTCTAGAATTTCTTCTTTCTCTCTCTAGATTTCTGCTTGTTATTTTCATAATGAGGATAGATTCGCATTCTGAATCGCCTTTCGAGCATGATGATCTACATTCGGTAAGACTGTCGAAAGGAAACTCTGCTCAATCTACCTCGTCTGCCGAGCAAACCAATTCTTCAGTCAGATCGGATCAGCGAACATAAGTGGTTAGTCGTTCTCCGAGCTTGCAAGTCGACCGACTTCGTTCTTCTGATGTGAACCGTCTGAAGGATTGTTTAGTGTTTGTCCTGGTTCAATTCTTCAGATTAAACCCTACTAAACAGATTGGATCTAGGTTCTCTTGCTGAATCATAAAGGGATCTCAGTAATACCTTGTTTATGCAGCGGATTAGAGAGGTATCAGTCAGAGATCAGCAGAACCACCAAGAGGTTGTTCCTCCAAAGGCTCACACACGCACACCAACAAGAAAATGGCTGCTAGACCTGGGAGAGGGAGGCGCAGAGAGAGAGAGAGAGGTGCAGGGAGAGTTAGAGAGAAAAGAGAGCTAGGTCAAGTTTTAATCATAAAACCCTTGTCTAGTTCTGTTGGGCTTTTGGGCCCAATTCCCAGTCTGATTAAATCCCTTAGATTTAATCAGGCCCTTTAATCTCTCTTAGTATAGTAAATGCCTAGCACTTTTACCGTACTTCTGCTGAACCGTTTCCTCATAGTTTCCTGTTAGCTTAGGCGTGTGACCCATATGGGATCATATAATAAAGGCAATAAATCCAAGACTTATAGATCATGAGCGGACTCTAGCAAGCCATCATGACCCCCAGTATTATATGACTTATGTCTGATCATTGACATACTCTTACTTTCTAGAGACAGTACAGAGATTACTGGACATAATTCCAACAATCTCCAACTTGTACTGGAATCTCTGTATTCATATTCCTTTTGTCTCAATATCTCGATTAGTCATAAGGCAAGATGAGTGTCATCCTTATAAAGCCTAATCATGTTCATCGGACTCTGATTTGATACTGACAATCCAAACGACTCGGGACAGTCCGTTTGAGCATGGCCATGCATTTTCCAGTATTCAAATCTCCGATTGGCCTAGAGATATTCACTCCATTTATATTGGAGGGACAAATCCCGTCTTGTTCCATCACTGTAAACTACTCATTTATTAATACGCCCAAACAAGGTCCTTATAACTATCGCTTAACGACAGCGTTAGACAATGATCAAAGCGCATCAGTTGATGTGCAGTCACATGCATGCGAACTCAGGTCTAAGGACTATACTCTATAGTCGTAGCAAGAATCTCTTATGACACAGATATAAATATCCTGAAGAGTTCTTATAAGCGGGTCATGTCCGGTCGTATGTACCCCAACATACACCTATGTACTGACTTTGATGCCGTGCATCTATGACATCCTGAGACTTTGTCATAAGTCACATACCAATCTAGTCTCACGCGGTTGTTGGTGTTCCAATTTCAACAACCTTCGACTAGGGACAGGATGATATAAGCCATCTATCAAATATAGGGTCTCATGATCAAGCTAAATGACTTTGATGACTCAAGATCAAGTCACTTACTTCGATGACCTATAAAATGGTTCATATCATTTTGGAACGATTATTTCATCACAGTTAAAATAATCTTGAAAGATAATTTTATTATTAAACATCTCAAATGTTTTACAAGAACATATCAATAACTAAATAAAGCCCTCAAACTCCCACTCAAATTTAGATTACATTTCAATGTCTCTAATGCCTACAGCTTCAGTCAGGTACTCGAGCTTAGGCCTTGGGAGTGGCTTTGTCAACGGATCAGCGACATTATCATCTGTCGGAACTCGGCTGATCTTGACTTCCTTTCTATTAATGATATCACGTATCAAGTGAAATCTTCTTAATATATGCTTGGATTTCTGGTATGATCTTGGTTCCTTTGCCTGAGCTATAGCACCATTGTTATCACAAAACAGTGCCAGAGGCTCAGCTGCATTCGGTATCACACCTAGTTCAATAATGAACTTTCGTATCCAAACAGCTTCCTTCGCTGCTTCTGAGGCGGCGACATATTCAGCTTCTGTAGTGGAATCAGCAACGGTGTCTTGCTTGGAGCTTCTCCAACTGATTGCACCGCCATTCAGACAAAAGATATAACCGGACTGTGACCGGAAATCATCTTGGTCTGTCTGGAAACTTGCGTCCGTGAATCCACTGACTTCAAGCACATTACTTCCGCCGTACACCAAGAACTTATCCTTAGTATGTCTTAGATACTTCAGGATATTCTTGACGGCAATCCAGTGGTTTTCACCTGGATTTGACTGGTATCTACTCGTCATGCTCAATGCATAAGCAACATCAGGACGAGTACAGATCATGGCATACATGATAGATCCTATTGCAGATGCATAAGGAATATTCTTCATGCGCTCAAGCTCAGCAGCCGTCGTAGGGCTCTGCTTCTTGCTTAGCGTTGTGCCATGTACCATTGGCGTGAAGCCCTTCTTGGAATCTGCCATGCTGAATCTATGCAGGACTTTGTCAATGTATGAATCTTGACACAAGCCTATCAGCCTTTTAGATCTATCTCGGTAGATCCGGATTCCAAGAACGTATGCGGCTTCACCCATGTCTTTCATGGAAAAACAACTTCCAAGCCAGTCCTTTACCGACCGCAGCATTGGTACGTCGTTTCCGAGAAGCAGTATGTCATCGACATACAGAATAAGAAATACTATCTTGCTCCCACTAGTCTTCTTATACGCATTGTTCTTCTTCGTTTCTGATGAAGTCAAATTGCTTGATCGCTTCATCAAAACGAAGATTCCAGCTCCTCGATGCTTGCTTCCATCCATAAATGGATTTATGAAGCTTGCATACTTTCGTAGCATTCTTTGGATCTATGTAACCGTCAGGTTGTGTCATATACACATCCTCTTCCAGAATTCCATTCAGGAAGGCGGTTTTCACGTCCATCTGCCAAATTTCATAATCATGAAAAGCTGCAGTTGCTAGTAGAATCCGAATAGATTTCATCATAGCCACTGGGGAATAGGTTTCATCATAATCCACACCGTGAACTTGCCTGAAACCTTTTGCCACCAACCTGGCTTTATAAATCTGGACATTTCCATCCACGTCAATCTTCTTCTTGAAGATCCATTTGCACTCGATGGCTTTTACACCAGCGGGTAAGTCAACCAACGAAAACACTTGGTTGACCGACATGGAGTCCATTTCGGAATCAGTGGCCTTACGCCACTTAGAGGAATCTGGGCCCATCATGGCTTGATTGAAGTTCGATGGTTCATCACCATCAATGATCAGAAGATCATGACAGTTAGTCACGAGGAATCCTTGATATCTCTCGGGTTCGTGACGGATCCTCCCGGATCTTCGAACTTCAGGTACCACAGGTTCAGGCTCTACAATTTCTTGTAGGTCCTCCTGCTGCTCTTCCTCATTAGGTTGAGCAGTATCCTGTTCATCTTGAATTTCTTCAAGCAGTACCTTACTCCCACTGTTTTTCTTAGAGAGAAACTCCCTCTCAAGAAAACTACAATCCCGGGCAACAAAAATCTTGTTCTCGGATCGTAGGTAGAAGTAATAAGCCTTGGTCTCCTTTGGATAACCAATGAAGTAGCATTTATCAGACTTTGGTGTAAGCTTGTCAGAGATTAATCTCTTGACATAGGCTTTACAACCCCAAATTCTAAGATAAGACAGCATTGGAGTTTCTCCAGTCCATAATTCATATGGTGTCTTAGCTACTGCTTTTGATGGCGCTCTATTTAGAGTGAACACTGCTGTTAGCAGAGCATATCCCCAAAGGGATATTGGAAGGTCTGTGTGACTCATCATAGACCGAACCATATCCAATAAGGTCCGATTCCTCCTCTCAGACACACCATTCCATTGAGGTGTTCCAGGAGGAGTGAGTTGGGAAACTATCCCACACTCTCTCAGATGATCACTGAACTCTTGGCTCAAGTATTCTCCTCCTCGGTCGGACCGAAGAGCTTTAATGCTTTTGCCAAGTTGGTTCTGTACTTCATTTTGGAATTCTCTGAATCTCTCAAACGATTCAGACTTATGTTTCATTAAATAAACATATCCATACCTGCTGAAATCATCAGTGAAGGTAATGAAGTACTGATAGTTTCCTCTTGCATTTGTGGACATTGGGCCACACACATCAGTGTGTATCATGCCCAATAAGTCACTGGCCCTCTCGTTGGGTTTATTAAAGGGGGCCCGTGTCATTTTTCCCATCAGGCAGGATTCGCATTTCTCACATGACTCAAAGTCAAATGAGCCGAGAAGTCCATTCGAATGGAGCCTCTTAATGCGTTTCTCACTGATGTGCCCTAAACGACAATGCCATAGAAACGTTCGGTTCTCCTCATTAGGTTTGAACCGTTTGGTATTAATGTTATAAATTGGCGCGGATTGATCAAGTATGTAAAGCCCATTCGTAAGAGGGGCACAACCATAGAACAAATTGTTGCGATTGAAGGAACATAATTTATTCTTTACTGAAAAATCATAACCTTCCAAATCCAACAAAGAAACTGAAATAATATTTCTGCTTATCGCAGGTACAAAATAGCAGTTATTAAGTTCTAAAACCAATCCCGAAGGTAAAGACAACAAGTATGTGCCTACAGCTAGTGCAGGAACTTTCGCTCCATTCCCAACTCGTAGCTCCACTTGTCCTTGCTTCAGCTTCCTACTGTTGCTGAGTGCCTGCATATTAGTACAAATATGAGCCCCACAACCAGTATCCATAACCCATGAGGTATTATCAGAAGTAGTTGTATTAACTTCTATAACAAAAATACCTGATGAAGAAGTCTCCAGAGTCTTCTTCTTCAATTCCTTTAGACCTTCCAGGAATTTCTTACATTCTCTCCTCCAATGCCCCGGTTCTTTACAGAACCTGCAGATGTCAGTAGGCCCAGCCTTGGACTTGGGCTTGGGCTTTGACGTGTCCTTGTCCGAGACTTGAACAGCCTTAGCCTTTCCCTTGTCCTTGGCAGAGGATTTCTTAAAGCCCTTGCCCTTTTGCACCATAAGCACGTTGGGGTCCTTGGCTTTCCTCAAGTTGGGCTCTGCAGTCTTGAGCATTCCGTGAAGCTCAGGCAATGTCTTACTCAAGCCATGCATATTGAAGTTCAGGATGAACTGATCATAGCTTGCAGGTAAAGACTGCAGAACGATGTCGCAGGCAAGTTCCTGGCTGATAGGGCAGTCGAGTTTCTGAAGATGATCGAGATAACCCATCATCTTCAAGACATGAGGACTCACTGCCGCATTTGCAGCCATCTTACAGTCTAAGAGGTTCTTAACTGTCTGGAACCTCTCAGTCCTTGCCTGCTCCTGAAAAAGTGATTTCAGGCTTGCCATTATCTCGATGGGCGACATCACACTCTCGAACTGCATTTGCAGTTCAGGAGTCATGGTTGCCAACATCAGGCAATAGACATCATTTTCATCTGACGAATGCTTTTCCCAAGCATTGTGCAGATTCCTGGCGGCATTGTTTGGAGGCCTCTCGGGGAGGGGATCACGAAGGACATATTCCTTCTTCTCCTGCTTGAGGACCAGCCTCAAGTTCCTTGACCACGTCAGGAAGTTCGTTCCAGTCAGCTTCTCCTTGTCGAGAACAGACCGGATTGAGAATGTGTTTTGTGTGCTTGTTGTAGTCATTGCTGAAATTTAAGATAAAAGGATTTTAGTTTATATGTTCAATATGAGTAAACTCGCATTATATTCAATAACATTAGTTACCCTCAAAAGAATATAATGATTCCAAGATCCACATATAACTAAGATCAAAGTGGGCCACTGGCCGTCACCCAACCTTAGCTTATATCGGTAAGCCCTATTTCGGCTAATTATATCCGTGATATAACTCTTGGTTGTGAATCTGGGCCCGAGGCCCAATCCACTCTGATGTCTCAAGGTCCGGGACTCCCGATGACCGAGTCAAGAAAACCAGACTATACAGTCATGTAATCACTAATGTCTGGGACTCCCAATGACATTAATGAATCACAAACTGTCTTACCCACGCAAAAGATAGACACCCTCACACTGTAAGGCCATGTGTACGATTGAATGGGTTTCAACAGCTGACATAGACTGGACAAGACATCCATCGCTTGATATTATTTGAGGTTTATCTGTTTTCTTAAAATTTCATTCCAAAATAGAAGATTACTATTTTTTTGAAACTTTCCATTTTGGAAACCTACTGTTTTGGAAACTTTTATAATTGGAAACTTCCTAAAATTGGAAACTTTCTAACTATAGAAATTTCCTAAATCTCCAAAACATGCAAATCTAGAAACTTCTATTCTAAGAAACTTTCTAATTTGAAATTTTGAAAACTGATTAATATTAAAATCAAATTTTAATTATTAAATGAATTTTAAATTAAATCTGAAGAAAATACTCAAATAACTGGCTCAATTGTTTTAACTTATTGGCCCAAGGCCCAAGAATTGGTCTATGTCCAAGACATAACCCAATTGCCCAATTAAATGACATAACCGGTCTGGTTCATTAAAATTGGTCTAACCAAGATTAATTACTACGATAACCACAATTGTTAACCGGTTATTTACTAAACCGGATTTTCTCAATTTATTTGGTCCAACCAAATCAAATTAGAAAACCACTGGTTTAGGCACTAAATCCAATTTTAAACAACATTGGATTTCTTATCACGGTTTAACCAGATTTAATAAATATTATTAAGTCTGTAAACCGTAACGAATAAATTTTAATTATTTTAAACCGAACCACAAACCAAAACCGAACCGGCCAAGTTGTGACCATCGATCCGATCGGGACGTGATCGGGACGAGACGACGTGATCGGGACGAGACGAGCTCGGGTCGTGCGATCGGGACGAGAGCGGGACGATAGCAGGACGCGATCGCATGATGCAAGGCGATCCATCGGTCCATCTCGCGCGCTTCATCGCTGATCGGAATGACCACGCGACACGATCCGGCAAACCGATCGGTCCGTGCGTCACTTCGATCCGGACGTGTGATCCTTTGGCGATCAACACTCCGACGCATACGATCATGCGATTTTAGTTTAGGGTTTTAACTTTGTTTCTTAAGTGTTTTACTTATCAATTTCAAGCATAGATTGATTCAAACACTTCTAAACAACCTAAACATGATTCTAACAAGAAATCCTAATAGAACCAATGGCTCTGATACCACTGAAGGATTGTTTAGTGTTTGTCCTGGTTCAATTCTTCAGATTAAACCCTACTAAACAGATTGGATCTAGGTTCTCTTGCTGAATCATAAAGGGATCTCAGTAATACCTTGTTTATGCAGCGGATTAGAGAGGTATCAGTCAGAGATCAGCAGAACCACCAAGAGGTTGTTCCTCCAAAGGCTCACACACGCACACCAACAAGAAAATGGCTGCTAGACCTGGGAGAGGGAGGCGCAGAGAGAGAGAGAGAGAGGCGCAGGGAGAGTTAGAGAGAAAAGAGAGCTAGGTCAAGTTTTAATCATAAAACCCTTGTCTAGTTCTGTTGGGCTTTTGGGCCCAATTCCCAGTCTGATTAAATCCCTTAGATTTAATCAGGCCATTTAATCTCTCTTAGTATAGTAAATGCCTAGCACTTTTACCGTACTTCTGCTGAACCGTTTCCTCATAGTTTCCTGTTAGCTTAGGCGTGTGACCCATATGGGATCATATAATAAAGGCAATAAATCCAAGACTAATAGATCATGAGCGGACTCTAGCAAGCCATCATGACCCCCAGTATTATATGACTTATGTCTGATCATTGACATACTCTTACTTTCTAGAGACAGTACAGAGATTACTGGATATAATTCCAACACCGTCCTCCGAGCATCCAAATTCCCTATCTTAGAGACGAGGATTTGGAGGATGGTGACGAGATGGCTTCGCAAGGGCCGGTCTTTGTGAAGGATGAGAACCTTCACGAGCATGATACCGCTTTGCTTTCCCTGCTTCCTTCGGTTTCGAGCGCGTAAAAAAGGCTAGGAAGAAGAAAGGCCGACAAGCTTCAGTTGAAGCAGAGAAGACCACGAAATCTCGGCCTCCTCGTGCTGTTCTTAAAAAGAAGTACACCGAGGATGATCTGAAATGGATTGCGAGCAAGTGTGCTCGTTCTTCTACTGCTACTGTTGACCAGCTCGAGCTTCGTCTCCCGACCGAAGATGAGAGGCTTTGGCATTGCCCGGAGGGGTGGATATGCATGTATAACTTTTTGTTTAGGTCTACGCATCTTTGGTTCCCCCTGCCTAAGCTGCTTATCGCTTATTACGAGGAAAGGAGGATCGCGATGTCCCAACTTTGTCCTGCGGCAATTCGTAATCTGATCGGTTCCCTCGTTTTGGTCGTTGAATGCAATGTAGAGATGAGCCTTCGATTTTTTGAAGAGATTTTGTCGATCTCGGTGGGACTAAGGGGACTCGTTATGTCCATATGAGGTCCCAAAATGGCCTGAAGCTTGTTATCGAGAAGCCGTCAAAGACCGATGATTGGCAAGATCGATACTTTTTTGTTCGTGTTAATGAGGCGTCGGTGCCTGACCTGGAGAGGCCATATAGAACAAAATAGACCCACTATCACGGTATTGCTCGTTTTTGCTTTTACTTGTTCCCTTTTTTGACTAACTCTTTTACTCTTCCACCTCCAGAAGGGGTTTCACGAGGATCTTAAGAAGCTTGTTGCACTCGGGATTCAGAAGTGGTCGGACATCCATGCCGACAGAGTGAGAAGATCTCTTGAGCGTCTTGATGAAGGTATTTTCTCGACTTCCCTTCTTTCTTTTTTTAGAAATTGGCGCCTGATCGGTTTTTGATCCTATAGTTAATTGGCATCTTCGTACCATCGAGTATTTAATCGAGCTGAAAAACGACCCCATTCACCAATATCCGAAGAGAAAAAAGAGCAAAGAGCATGGGTTGAATAAATGTTTGAATTGTTGACTACGTCGGGGAGAACATTAGTGAAGAGCAAATCAATGTTGGCAATCGAGTCCCCGATGTCGAGGATTCGCTCGGGCCACTTCCCCTGGGTATGATTCTTCGGGACGAGCATGACCGTCAGCTTTACCGTGAAGTAGGCGAGGCGGTGGATAAGGCAGATGTTCAGAAGAAGAAGAGGGCGCAGCCTGACGGTGCGTCGACTGCTGCTGTGGAGACTCAAATGGAGGCTCAGGATCGGGAGACCGAGAATGCTTCCGAGACGCCTCTTAATAGAAGGAGGAAAAAGAAAAAAACGCCTAAGGCTGATGCAGCGACCGAGGGGGGATAAGCTGGAGGTGTTGAGGTCGCCGGGCAGGATGATGTTGGATAAGTCAGAAATTTGGGTGATCGGATCGAGGGCCGGGATGCCTTGTCTGTTGATCAAACTGGCGCTGAAAATGAGGTTGCTGGACCTCAACTTGAGGCGAACGAGCCCGGCTATGCTTTCACCTTTGAGTACGAAGGGGGAAAGCCGATCGTCTACAACAGAAAGGCCTGCGCGGGTCTGTTCCGCATGCTCAGAGCAAGTCCACCGAGGACTCCTCCTCTAGTCGATTCCTCTTTCATGCCGGAGTTCCATAAGTAGGCTGCATCTGATTTTGCTCGGGTATGACCTATTCTAGGGCCCATGCTCGTCTGTAGTGATCTTGTCCATTTTTCTAACTTGTTTCGTTTTTGCAGGGGTTCTGCAACCTTAATATGCTTGTTGGGCATTACAAGCACGGGCTGCTTGAGCGTAGGAACCTGATCAGACAGCTGAAATGGGATCTCGTTAAAGCTCATAAGGCTGTTACCGAGCTTGAAGGTTTCAGGGAGCAAGTGAAGGTTGTGGATGAGCTTCGTTCTGTTGGAATTATGTCCAGTAATCTCTGTACTGTCTCTAGAAAGTAAGAGTATGTCAATGATCAGACATAAGTCATATAATACTGGGGGTCATGATGGCTTGCTAGAGTCCGCTCATGATCTATAAGTCTTGGATTTATTGCCTTTATTATATGATCCCATATGGGTCACACGCCTAAGCTAACAGGAAACTATGAGGGAACGGTTCAGCAGAAGTACGGTAAAAGTGCCAGGCATTTACTGTACTTAGAGAGATTAAAGGGCCTGATTAAATCTAAGGGATTTAATCAAATTGGGACTTGGGCCCAAAAGCC
Organism: Orychophragmus violaceus; assembly: GCA_030180135.1. Lineage (NCBI taxonomy): Eukaryota > Viridiplantae > Streptophyta > Magnoliopsida > Brassicales > Brassicaceae > Orychophragmus > Orychophragmus violaceus. The sequence continues at coordinate 43,113,173 of CM058232.1, forward strand.
CAAAAGGAACTAGACATAAGTTTTATGATTAAAACTTAACCTAGCCTTTTTTTGGTCTAGCCCCCTGCGCCTCTCTCTCTCTCTTTGCGACTTCTCCCAGCCGGCCTAGCAGCCAATTTTCCTGAAGTGTGCGTGTGTGAACCTCTGGAGGATCTGTCCCTTGGCGGTTCTGCTGATCTCTGACAATACCTCTCTAATCCGCTGCATAAACAAGGTATTAGGTGAGATCCCTTTATGATTCTGCAAGAGAACCTAGATCCAACATGTTTAGTAAGGTTTAATCTGACAGAATTGAACCAGGACAAACACTAATCAATCCTTCAGTGGTATCAGAGCCATTGGTTCTATTAGGATTTCTTGTTAGAATCATGTTTAGGTTGTTTAGAAGTGTTTGAATCAATCTGTGCTTAATTTTGATAAGAAAACACTTAAGAAACCTAAGAACTAAAACCCTAATCGAAACCGCATGAACCGATCTCGGATTGGTATGCGTCGGAGTGTGGATCGCCAAAGGATCACACGTCCGGATCGTCGAAGACGCACGAACCGATCGCTTGAGGATCGTGTTGCGTGGTCGTTCCGATCAGCGGAGAGACGCGTCCCGATCCGCGGTTGGACTGATCGATCGCACGATCGCGAGAGATCGACCGCGATCGCGTCCCTCTCTCGACCCGAACCGTCCCGCCTCTCGTCCCGATCGCGTGTTGCTTGCGGCTGTCCCGATCGTTCTCTCGATCGTGTGAGGCTTGCGTCGCGATCGTGATCGGTTCGTGACCAATCAGTTCGGTTTTGGCTGATGGTTCGGTTCAAAATTTATTAAAACTTGATCGTCACGGTTTAATAATTACAGACTTAATAAAATTTATTAGATCTGGTTAAACCGTGATAAGAAATCCAATGTCGTAATTAAATTGGATTTAGTGCCTAAACCAGTGGTTTTCTAATTTGATTTGGTTGGACCAAATAAATTGAGAAAATCCGGTTTAGTAAATGACCGGTTAACAATTGTGGTTATCGTAGTAATTAATCTTGGTTAGACCAATTTTAATGAACCAGACCGGTTATGTCATTTAATTGGGCAATTGGGTTATGTCTTGGACATAGACCAATTCTTGGGCCTTGGGCCAAGAAGTTAAAACAATTGGGCCAGTTATTTGAGTCTTTTCTTCAGATTTAATTTAAAATCTATTTAATTATTAAAATTTGATTTTAAAATTAATCAGTTTCCAAAATTTCAAATTAGAAAGTTTCTTAGAATAGAAGTTTCTAGATTTGCATGTTTTGGATATTTAGGAAATTTCTATAGTTAGAAAGTTTCCATATTTAGGAAGTTTCCAATTATAAAAGTTTCCAAAACAGTAGGTTTCCAAAAATGGAAAGTTTCCAAAAATAGTAATCTTCTATTTTGGAATGAAATTTTAAGAAAACCTATAAACCTCAAATAATATCAAGCGTTGGATGTCTTGTCCAGTCTATGTCAGCTGTTGAAACCCATTCAATCGTACACATGGCCTTACAGTGTGAGGGTGTCTATCTTTTGCGTGGGTAAGACAGTTTGTGATTCATTAATGTCATTGGGAGTCCCAGACATTAATGATTACATGACTGTATAGTCTGGTTTTCTTGACTAGGCCATTGGGAGTCCCGGGCCTTGAGACATCAGAGTGGATTGGGCCTCGGGCCCAAATTCACAACCAAGAGTTATATCACGGATATAATTAGCCGAAATAGGGCTTACCGATATAAGCTAAGGTTGGGTGACGGCCAGTGGCCCACTTTGATCTTAGTTATATGTGGATCTTGGAATCATTATATTCTTTTAAGGGTAACTAATGTTATTGAATATAATGCGAGTTTACTCATATTGAACATATAAACTAAAATCCTTTTTATCTAATATTTCAGCAATGACTACTACAAGCACACAAAACACATTCTCAATCCGGTCTGTTCTCGACAAGGAGAAGCTGACTGGAACGAACTTCCTGACGTGGTCAAGGAACTTGAGGCTGGTCCTCAAGCAGGAGAAGAAGGAATATGTCCTTCGTGATCCCCTCCCCGAGAGGCCTCCAAATAATGCCGCCAGGAATCTGCACAATGCTTGGGAAAAGCATTCGTCAGATGAAAATGATGTCTATTGCCTGATGTTGGCAACCATGACTCCTGAATTGCAAATGCAGTTCGAGAGTGTGCTGTCGCCCATCGAGATAATGGCAAGCCTGAAATCGCTTTTTCAGGAGCATGCAAGGACTGAGAGGTTCCAGACAGTTAAGAACCTCTTGGACTGTAAGATGGCTGCAAATGCGGCAGTGAGTCCTCATGTCTTGAAGATGATGGGTTATCTCGATCATCTTCAGAAACTCGACTGCCCTATCAGCCAGGAACTTGCCTGCGACATCATTCTGCAGTCTTTACCTGCAAGCTATGATCAGTTCATTCTGAACTTCAATATGCATGGCTTGAGTAAGACATTGCCTGAGCTTCACGGAATGCTCAAGACTGCAGAGCCCAACTTCAGGAAAGCCAAGGACCCCAACGTGCTTATGGTGCAAAAGGGCAAGGGCTTTAAGAAATCCTCTGCCAAGGACAAGGGAAAGGCTAAGGCTGTTCAAGTCTCGGACAAGGACACGCCAAAGCCCAAGCCCAAGTCCAAGGCTGGGCCTACTGACATCTGCAGGTTCTGCAAAGAACCAGGGCATTGGAGGAGAGAATGTAAGAAATTCCTGGAAGGTCTAAAGGAATTGAAGAAGAAGACTCTGGAGACTTCTTCATCAGGTATTTTTGTTATAGAAGTTAATACAACTACTTCTGATAATACCTCATGAGTTATGGATACTGGTTGTGGGGCTCATATTTGTACTAATATGCAGGCACTCAGCAACAGTAGGAGGCTGAAGCAAGGACAAGTGGAGCTACGAGTTGGGAATGGAGCGAAAGTTCCTGCACTAGCTGTAGGCACATACTTGTTGTCTTTACCTTCGGGATTGGTTTTAGAACTCAATAATTGTTATTTTGTACCTGCGATAAGCAGAAATATTATTTCAATTTCATTGTTGGATTTGGAAGGTTATGATTTTTCAGTTAAGAATAAATTATGTTCCTTCAATCGCAACAATTTGTTCTATGGTTGTGCCCCTCTTACGAATGGGCTTTACATACTTGATCAATCCGCGCCAATTTATAACATTAATACCAAACGGTTCAAACCTAATGAGGAGAACCGAACGTTTCTATGGCATTGTCGTTTAGGGCACATCAGTGAGAAACACATTAAGAGGCTCCATTCGAATGGACTTCTTGGCTCATTTGACTTTGAGTCATCTGAGAAATGCGAATCCTGCCTGATGGGCAAAATGACGCGGGCCCCCTTTAATAAACCCAACGAGAGGGCCAGTGACTTATTGGGCCTGATACACACTGATGTGTGTGGCCCAATGTCCACAAATGCAAGAGGAAACTATCAGTACTTCATTACCTTCACTGATGATTTCAGTAGGTATGGATATGTTTATTTAATGAAACATAAGTCTGAGTCGTTTGAGAGATTCAGAGAGTTCCAAAATGAAGTACAGAACCAACTTGGCAAAAGCATTAAAGCTCTTCGGTCCGACCGAGGAGGAGAATACTTGAGCCAAGAGTTCAGTGATCATCTGAGAGAGTGTGGGATAGTTTCCGAACTCACTCCTCCTGGAACACCTCAATGGAATGGTGTGTCTGAGAGGAGGAATCGGACCTTATTGGATATGGTTTGGTCTATGATGAGTCACACAGACCTTCCAATATCCCTTTGGGGATATGCTCTGCTAACAGCAGTGTTCACTCTAAATAGAGCGCCATCAAAAGCAGTAGCTAAGACACCATATGAATTATGGACTGGAGAAACTCCAATGCTGTCTTATCTTAGAATTTGGGGTTGTGAAGCCTATGTCAAGAGATTAATCTCTGACAAGCTTACACCAAAGTCTGATAAATGCTACTTCATTGGTTATCCAAAGGAGACCAAGGCTTATTACTTCTACCTACGATCCGAGAACAAGATTTTTGTTGCCCGGGATTGTAATTTTCTTGAGAGGGAGTTTCTCTCTAAGAAAAACAGTGGGAGTAAGGTACTGCTTGAAGAAATTCAAGATGAACAGGATACTGCTCAACCTAATGAGGAAGAGCAGCAGGAGGACTGATAGGTTCTAAGTTTTACCCTATTCTAAAACTGCAAGTGCACAGTATAGTCAATGTAGTATATAGGGTTATCGAATCCACAGGGACACTTGGTCTCAAGAGGATCAAACCGTAGGAATTAATACTAGAAATAAGCAAGTAGTGATTGTAATAAATTGCGGTGCAAGAAAGTAAACAGTAGCAGGAAATCGGTTTGTAAACAATAAACTAAAAGCGTCAAGCCTAGGGTATTCTCAGGAAATCAGACAAGCAGACAAGTTAATCAGTCAGGATCAAATTAAACTCAGTTCTAGAACTCAAATCACGGAAATAGAATTAACCAAATCTCTTTGCGAAAACTCTCTAAGTCTAAGTGCAGTAATCCAAATCTCTTTGCAACTACTAACAGATTAAACAAGCATTAAGTTCAAGTTCGATATGTTCACAATTAAACTAAACCAAATCTCTTTGCGAATAATTCAATTGCTCAACCTAAATAGTTCAGATTCCTAAACCCCACTCTCGTGACGTATTTAGTAACCTAGGATCTAGATTCTAATTGATCAGGTTAGAACTAGCTTTAAGCACAATTTAGTTTGAAGAACATTCTAATCATATGAATCCTAACTGAATTTAACAAGTCTAGCAGGTCATCAAACCCTAACGAGAAACCCTAAACTCAACTATGGATCTACTCAGACATGATTGATGAAAACATAATCATAGAATAAATAGATTGCATATAAGAAATTAAAATATCAAAGGGGTTCAAAATCTTCTCCAAAATAAATGAATACAAGGAAATAGATCAGCCCCGAAAGCTCTAAAAATCTCTTAGCTCTTACGTTGAAAGCGTATCTAAATTAAACACCAAAAACTAGTATATATAGGCAAAATCTCGGCTGGGGCTTCTGTGTAAATACTGAAAGTATCTTGGGCTTCTTTGCAAATCTTCAATACTGGTTACGCCGACGCGTACGGCCCATCTCGCGACTGCATCGACCGATGCACAATGCGTGTCGATCGATGCAACATCAAATAATCGAACAGTGAATAAAGCTCTCGGCCAAAACGTCCCAAAATGCCCAAAATGCTCCATATATCTCCAATTAGCTCCAAACCTGATTTAACCTGTAAAAGACTCTAAACTAATACAAAAGACTCTAAAAACACAACTATATCATGGTATAAAGTGGGTAAAAACCATGATATATCAACTCCCCCACACTTAGCCTTTGCTTGCCCTCAAGCAAAACAGAGAACTAAAATGCAGTGAAGAGGTTTGAAAACTCTTCAGAAACTCATTTTGTCATAGAAGCAGCAGCATTCAGATTCCCCTTAGTAATCCACATGAAAGAATCAATCTACAGACATCAAGACCAACATGTACTTCCCCCACACTTAGCAGCTGTCCTAAGTAAACGCCACAATCACATTCACGCATTCAAATTCTCCCTACTGACTTCTGCAAGTATTTAAGTGCGGTCTCACCTAAGGAGTATCGATCTAAAGGCACATGGATTCTTACCTAATCAGCTCTAGACCACCATACTATCTTTCTCTAGTCCCTTTCTTCTCTTTCCCTTCTTTAACAACTGATTTTTCCCCACTGGGTATCATTTTATTTTTTTTATCAGTGTTCTTCCCGTTATGGGGTGTACTTTGGACACATTCCATGGATCACATGAGAGAAAATAGTGTTTGCTACCATTCCCATGACCACTTCGGAGTTACTAACTCATCCTCAGTTTATTATCTTTTTTTTTTTTTTTTTTACTTTATAGAAGGGGAGAAGGGGACTAAATAGGACAGGTTTACAGGCTGTGTCAGAACTAACAGGGAATCCGACATAAAGTATACCAAGCCCTTAGGTGAGAAAATCTAAGTCAGTATTAGGGGTGAAGTCAGTAAAGGATCCTTTGATACCTGAAGTGATGTGGGTGTCCTTAGTAGGCTGATCTGTGATGGGGTTTTCTAATAGTCATAGATAGATCTGCAGCTTCATCCCAATGGTCACTTAAGTTCCTGCAAATGCTGCTAATCTCCTCCAAAAATCATTGTTTCCTACTTAAACCAATTTTGACTCGAAAAACAAATTTTGAAAAATTTTTAACTGACTCTAAGAAAACAAAAGAAACCAATTAGTAGAACCTCCCCCACACTTAAAACACACTGTCCCCAGTAGTGTCAAGCAAGGGATTGGTTAAAGAAAAATTAAAATAGTTGAATGGTTAGTTCTCTCGGGTTTTACCTCTGTCGCAGTCAGGCATCGATCGTTGCACTAGGTGCACCGACCGTTGCTATGCGATTTCTGTTGTAACGATCGACACAAACGTGTGTCGATCGACGCAATGCGATTTTCACGAACCCTGCAACCAAAAACTCACCAAACAGAAACAAAAACGTAAAATCTAGAAAAAATACTAAAATCAAAATGCAAAAACGAAAACAGTGGGTTGCCTCCCACTCAGCGCTCGTTTAAGGTCATTAGCTTGACCGGACGCACAAGATCTTTCAGGCACTTAGAGATCCTGACAGAGACTTTTTCTGTCTCTGTTCAAGTCTCCTCATCCATGGTGGAGAATAAGCTGTCGCAGAATGCTTCAGCCCAAGAAAGGATGGAGTAAAGTGTGCTCCAGGATCTAAAATCACAGGCCCATCTGGCTGGTCATCTTCTGCTTCCATGATTGTGAAAGTCTGCCCATCTATCAGTGGCTTCCGCAGCTTCTCCATGTCATATCGCAGCGTCTCATCTCCCAGGTGGAGGTCTATTAGACTTTGTCTGACATCAATCACAGCTCCTGCTGTAGCCAAGAATGGTCTTCCAAGTAACAGTGCTTCATCCGGATCGCAATCATATTTCAGCACAAGGAAATCTGTTGGAACCAAGTAGTTTCCAACTCTCACTGGTATGTCTTCTAAAACTCCTTCTGGTACTCGTATAGACTGATCAGCTAGGATAAGACGGGTTCTAGTAGGAGAAAAATTCAGCACCCCCAGCTTCTCTGCCACAGAATAAGGCATCATACTTCCAGCAGCTCCTAAATCACAAAGAGAGCGTCTAAAGCTATTCTCGAAGATGGAGCAATCAAGTATAAAGACTCCAGGGTCAGGTAACTTCTTTGGAATCTTGTTCAGTAGCACTTCACTAATGTGTTGGGGAACTACAATCACCCATTCTTTCAGGTCATCATCCAATGGTAGCATCTTGTTCAAATACCTCTGCACACAGGGATGATAGGGTGGATCATCAGGCGGTGGAATTTCTTCCAAGTCTTCACCACTCTTCTCCAACTTCTTCAGCTCCTCTATCTCCTGTTTAATCACCTCAGATACCTTGGGATATTGCCTAATGGCTTGTGCATAAATCTCCTCCTGAGTGATTTCAGATACATCAGGGAATAGGCGGGCCAGTTCTGCATCAGTCTCATAATCATCCGGCAACACTGTCTGTTCACGTCCTGCATCGACCGACACAAGGTGTGTGTCGATCGTTGCAATGCGATTTTCGCCGATTCCACCCGTGAGTTTTCCACTAAATTCCGAAAATTCTTCTTCAACAACCAACTCAGCTGTGCTTAGCTCAAACTTCTCACCCAGATGAGATCCATCATTAACGAGTACAGACCAGGCTTTAATATGAGTATCTGCAGGTCCTTTTCCTTTCATAGTACCTGAAATCTGATTAACCTGAGTGTCCAGTTGCTTCATGTGAGTGTTCATAGACTCAATCTTCCCATTGAGATCTCCATACATAGCATCAATCTTCTTGTTGCAGTCCACAGAAGTCTTGATTTGGCTCTCCAGCAACTGTTCCATCATTGTCTCCATCTTGGTCTCGAAAGCAGTAGGTGTAGGAGGTGTTTGATAAGATGAAGATCCGTAGGTCCTTTGAGCATTCTGTCCATAAGGCTTCTGAAAGTTGCCGTTCTGTCCATAGCCTGAAGAGTTCTGATTGCCCGTGTAGGCGGTTTTCTGTCCTCCACCGGAAAATCTGTTCCCAGATTGATATCCAAATCTGTTTCCTTGGAAACCAGATCCTCCGATGTAATTCACATCCTCTTCCTGAGTGTCCTCCTCAGTCTGAATTACTTCTACTTCTTGAGCAAAGTGGACAGCTTTCTTCTCTCCTAGAAGAGTGCAGATTTTATCCATTCTGGATCTTAATTCAGCCATCTCTGATTTATCAACACTTCCACCAGATTTCTTCCTCCTATCATCCATAGTCTTGCAGCTGTTGCTGCTAATCAAGTTCTCGATCAACTGCTTAGCTTGTGTAGGAGTCCTGGTGTTGAAGTTGGCATCACTAGAATTATCCAGCGCCTGCTGATACGGAAGATCTATTCCTCTGAAGAAGATACCAATCAGCTGAACTTCAGTGAATCCATGGTGCGGACAGTCACGCTGATACTGCTTAAATCTCATCCAGGCAGTCTTTAAAGGCTCCACAACTCCTTGGGAGAAAGTAAGTATGTCCTGTCTAGATTGGTCTGAACGCGCATCGTCATAGAAATGACGCAGGAACTCACTCTTTAAGGCTGCCCAAGTAGTATACTGACCAGGTGCCAGTTGTCTCAGCCATGCACTAGCGTCTCCAGCAAGACTGTGCGGAAATAGCTTAAGGAACAGATAGTCCTGGCAAACTCCATTGTATTTCATACCAGTAACTATGTCCTCAAACTTATCTATGTGATCCATAGGCTGCTCTGATTGAAGACCATGAAAAGCAATCTGCCTCATCAGTTGGTAGTAGATAGTCTTTACCTCAAAGTCGTTTCTCTCAAAGGCAGGAAGCACTAAAGCTGCTCGGTTCGCATGAAACTCATCAGGTCTGTTGTAATCAGCTAGCGTTCTCTCATGAACCACCATCTCTCTATTTTGAGCTCGTCTTTGACCTTGGTTTGGTTCCAAAATCGGTTGTTCAGGAGGGTCAGGGATTACATTCCCTGCAGCATCAATCCTTTGCCCAGCAGCATTGTAAGGATTGTTCTCTGGATCCCTCAGGATTCCATCAGCATCCGGTATCAAGATCAAGCGTTCTCGTACCATTCTCTCTCTCTTTTCTCTTCTGATTGTCCTTTCTAAACGTCCAAGTTCCTCTAGATTGAGATTAACTAAGCTCGAGTTCGGATTACTTCTAGTGTTCTGCGTTGGCATAAACTGTCTGTAATCGTCCAGCAACGATCGATGCTATCAGTGCAACGATCGATTCAATCTCAGAATCGTCTAGTGTCGATCGACGCAAGGTGTGCAACGGTCGACGCAAGGCGATTTCGGTACCTGCGACAGAAAGAATCAGAGAAAAGAATCAGTAAAATCAAAATAAAAAAAACGAAAAACAAAAAGCAAAAACGAAAAATTTCTAGTAAAACCCTAAGTTCGGTCCTATCGAAGACTCAAAGAGTCCCCGGCAACGGCGCCAAAAACTTGATAGGTTCTAAGTTTTACCCTATTCTAAAACTGCAAGTGCACAGTATAGTCAATGTAGTATATAGGGTTATCGAATCCACAGGGACACTTGGTCTCAAGAGGATCAAACCGTAGGAATTAATACTAGAAATAAGCAAGTAGTGATTGTAATAAATTGCGGTGCAAGAAAGTAAACAGTAGCAGGAAATCGGTTTGTAAACAATAAACTAAAAGCGTCAAGCCTAGGGTATTCTCAGGAAATCAGACAAGCAGACAAGTTAATCAGTCAGGATCAAATTAAACTCAGTTCTAGAACTCAAATCACGGAAATAGAATTAACCAAATCTCTTTGCGAAAACTCTCTAAGTCTAAGTGCAGTAATCCAAATCTCTTTGCAACTACTAACAGATTAAACAAGCATTAAGTTCAAGTTCGATATGTTCACAATTAAACTAAACCAAATCTCTTTGCGAATAATTCAATTGCTCAACCTAAATAGTTCAGATTCCTAAACCCCACTCTCGTGACGTATTTAGTAACCTAGGATCTAGATTCTAATTGATCAGGTTAGAACTAGCTTTAAGCACAATTTAGTTTGAAGAACATTCTAATCATATGAATCCTAACTGAATTTAACAAGTCTAGCAGGTCATCAAACCCTAACGAGAAACCCTAAACTCAACTATGGATCTACTCAGACATGATTGATGAAAACATAATCATAGAATAAATAGATTGCATATAAGAAATTAAAATATCAAAGGGGTTCAAAATCTTCTCCAAAATAAATGAATACAAGGAAATAGATCAGCCCCGAAAGCTCTAAAAATCTCTTAGCTCTTACGTTGAAAGCGTATCTAAATTAAACACCAAAAACTAGTATATATAGGCAAAATCTCGGCTGGGGCTTCTGTGTAAATACTGAAAGTATCTTGGGCTTCTTTGCAAATCTTCAATACTGGTTACGCCGACGCGTACGGCCCATCTCGCGACTGCATCGACCGATGCACAATGCGTGTCGATCGATGCAACATCAAATAATCGAACAGTGAATAAAGCTCTCGGCCAAAACGTCCCAAAATGCCCAAAATGCTCCATATATCTCCAATTAGCTCCAAACCTGATTTAACCTGTAAAAGACTCTAAACTAATACAAAAGACTCTAAAAACACAACTATATCATGGTATAAAGTGGGTAAAAACCATGATATATCAAGGACCTACAAGAAATTGTAGAGCCTGAACCTGTGGTACCTGAAGTTCGAAGATCCGGGAGGATCCGTCACGAACCCGAGAGATATCAAGGATTCCTCGTGACTAACTGTCATGATCTTCTGATCATTGATGGTGATGAACCATCGAACTTCAATCAAGCCATGATGGGCCTAGATTCCTCTAAGTGGCGTAAGGCCACTGATTCCGAAATGGACTCCATGTCGGTCAACCAAGTGTTTTCGTTGGTTGACTTACCCGCTGGTGTAAAAGCCATCGAGTGCAAATGGATCTTCAAGAAGAAGATTGACGTGGATGGAAATGTCCAGATTTATAAAGCCAGGTTGGTGGCAAAAGGTTTCAGACAAGTTCACGGTGTGGATTATGATGAAACCTATTCCCCAGTGGCTATGATGAAATCTATTCGGATTCTACTAGCAACTGCAGCTTTTCATGATTATGAAATTTGGCAGATGGACGTGAAAACCGCCTTCCTGAATGGTATTCTGGAAGAGGATGTGTATATGACACAACCTGACGGTTACATAAATCCAAAGAATGCTGGGAAAGTATGAAAGCTTCGTAAATCCATTTATGGATTGAAGCAAGCATCGAGGAGCTGGAATCTTCGTTTTGATGAAGCGATCAAGCAGATTGACTTCATCAGAAACGAAGAAGAACAATGCGTGTATAAGAAGACTAGTGGGAGCAAGATAGTATTTCTTATTCTGTATGTCGATGACATACTGCTTCTCGGAAACGACGTACCAATGCTGAGGTCGGTAAAGGACTGGCTTGGAAGTTGTTTTTCCATGAAAGACATGGGTGAAGCCGCATACGTTCTTGGAATCCGGATCTACCGGGATAGATCTAAAAGGCTGATAGGCTTGTGTCAAGATTCATACATTGACAAAGTCCTGCATAGATTCAGCATGGCAGATTCCAAGAAGGGCTTCACGCCAATGGTACATGGCACAACGCTAAGCAAGAAGCAGAGCCCTACGACGGCTGCTGAGCTTGAGCGCATGAAGAACATTCCTTATGCATCTGCAATAGGATCTGTCATGTATGCCATGATCTGTACTCGTCCTGATGTTGCTTATGCATTGAGCATGACGAGTAGATACCAGTAAAATCCAGGTGAAAACCACTGGATTGCCGTCAAGAATATCCTGAAGTATCTAAGACATACTAAGGATAAGTTCTTGGTGTACGGCGGAAGTAATGTGCTTGAAGTCAGTGGATTCACGGACGCAAGTTTCCAGACAGACCAAGATGATTTCCGGTCACAGTCCGGTTATATCTTTTGTCTGAATGGCGGTGCAATCAGTTGGAGAAGCTCCAAGCAAGATACCGTTGCTGATTCCACTACAGAAGCTGAATATGTCGCCGCCTCAGAAGCAGCGAAGGAAGCTGTTTGGATACGAAAGTTCATTATTGAACTAGGTGTGATACCGAATGCAGCTGAGCATCTGGCACTGTTTTGTGATAACAATGGTGCTATAGCTCAGGCAAAGGAACCAAGATCACACAAGAAATCCAAGCATATACTAAGAAGATTTCACTTGATACGTGATATCATTAATAGAAAGGAAGTCAAGATCAGCCGAGTTCCGACAGATGATAATGTCGCTGATCCGTTGACAAAGCCACTCCCAAGGCCTAAGCTCGAGTACCTGACTAAAGCTGTAGGCATTAGAGACATTGAAATGTAATCTAAATTTGAGTGGGAGTTTGAGGGCTTTATTTAGTTATTGATATGTTCTTGTAAAACATTTGAGACGTTGAATAATAAAATTATTTTTCAAGATTATTTTAACTGTGATGAAATAATCGTTCCAAAATGATATGAACCATTTTATAGGTCATCGAAGTAAGTGACTTGATCTTGAGTCATCAAAGTCATTTAGCTTGATCATGAGATCCTATATTTGATAGATGGATTATATCATCCTGTCCCTAGTCGAAGGTTGTTGAAATTGGAACACCAACAACCGCGTGAGACTAGATTGGTATGTGACTTATGACAAAGTCTCAGGATGTCATAGATGCACGGCATCAAAGTCAGTACATAGGTGTATGTTAGGGTACATACGACCGGACATGACCCGCTTATAAGAACTCTTCAGGATATTTATATCTATGTCATAAGAGATTCTTACTACGACTATAGAGTATAGTCCTTAGACCTGAGTTCGCATGCATGTGACTGCACATCAACTGATGCGCTTTGATCATTGTCTAACGCTGTCGTCAAGCGATAGTTATAAGGACCTTGTTTGGGTGTATTATGAAATGAGTAGTTTACAGTGATGGAACAAGACGGGATTTGTCCCTCCAATATAAATGGAGTGAATATCTCTAGGCCAATCGGAGATTTGAATACTGGAAAATGCATGGCCATGCTCAAACGGACTGTCCCGAGTCGTTTGGTTTGTCAGTATCAAATCAGAGTCCGATGAACATGATTAGGCTTTATAAGGATGTCACTCATCTTGCCTTATGACTAATCGAGATATTGAGACAAAAGGAATATGAATACAGAGATTCCAGTACAAGTGGGAGATTGTTGGAATTATGTCCAGTAATCTCTGTACTGTCTCTAGAAAGTAAGAGTATGTCAATGATCAGACATAAGTCATATAATACTGGGGGTCATGATGGCTTGCTAGAGTCCGCTCATGATCTATAAGTCTTGGATTTATTGCCTTTATTATATGATCCCATATGGGTCACACGCCTAAGCTAACAGGAAACTATGAGGGAACGGTTCAGCAGAAGTACGGTAAAAGTGCCAGGCATTTACTGTACTTAGAGAGATTAAAGGGCCTGATTAAATCTAAGGGATTTAATCAAATTGGGACTTGGGCCCAAAAGCCCAAAAGGAACTAGACATAAGTTTTATGATTAAAACTTAACCTAGCCTTTTTTTGGTCTAGCCCCCTGCGCCTCTCTCTCTCTCTCTGCGACTTCTCCCAGCCGGCCTAGCAGCCAATTTTCCTGAAGTGTGCGTGTGTGAACCTCTGGAGGAGCTGTCCCTTGGCGGTTCTGCTGATCTCTGACAATACCTCTCTAATCCGCTGCATAAACAAGGTATTAGGTGAGATCCCTTTATGATTCTGCAAGAGAACCTAGATCCAACATGTTTAGTAAGGTTTAATCTGACAGAATTGAACCAGGACAAACACTAATCAATCCTTCACGTTCTTCTCTTAAGGCTGAAGAGGACAAGGTAGCTGTGCTGGAGAAGAAGGTAGGAGAGCTTGTCGCTGAGAACACTCGACTGGATGTCGAAAAAAAATAATGCCTAGCAATCTGCTCCAATGCTCAGGCGGAGGCCGATGAATCGACCAAACGTGTTCCGAGTTGGAGGAGGAACTGAAATCCGAGCGTGCTCATTTGAAGTGTTGGGATTATGTCCTGAAATCATATTGTACTTACTCTGCATGATAGTTGTATTGTCGAGATCGGACAATTCATGTGATACTAGGTGGTCATAATGTTTTGCTAGAAGCCGCTTATGACAAATGAGTTGTAACTCATTGCTAGTATTATGTGAACCTACAAGGTCACACACCTAAGTAAGTTGGATACACTTTGTATGGGATTGATCATTGGCATATAGTCTGGTCAATGTGTATTGGATACACATTGATATCGAGTTTTAAGAGGTGTGTCGATCGACACAGTAGTGTGTCGATCGACACAGGCCGGGTTTCAAAACTGATGTTTCGATTTGATGACTTAAACGAATTGGAATTAGTCCAATGATCGGTTTAGTCATTCCAGGTCTATATATAGGTTTATATGAACGACCTGGAACCCTAGTCATTGATTTGGCAGCCACCTCTCTAAACACAGGTTTCCCAGGAGATCCGATTTCCGGCACTAGCATCCCGGCGGATTCCAGCTTGTGTGCGTGTGGACTGCAGTAGAGGCGTAGCATCTGAGGTGCTGGAGATCTCGTTTATCTGACCCTGTTCCGCTGCAAATATCCAGGTAAACACGAGATCATCGGTAAGGATTCAATTAACTAAACCCTAGATCCTAGGCATAAGGAACACGTGAGGATTCTATAAGCTTTAGAATGGCTCAAGTTCCCACAGTGGTATCAGAGCCTTAGGGTTTTCCATTGAATCGAACATGCTAATTGAATTTGATGAATTAAATTCGCTCATATTATTTGAATGAAAAGAACTTCTTAGATCGATTTTGATGAAAACGAATTCTGATTTTTTCGTCTTTTTTCGATCGACACAGAAAGTGTGTCGGTCGATGCAGCCTAGAAAATCGTAATGAATTAAGTTTATTTGAAATCGGCGGCTAGGGTTTTTCGCGAAGTGTCGACCGACACCAAGCTGGTGTCGATCGACACATGAAGAAAAACCTAATTAAATTTTAGGGTTCGATCAAAGGACCGAAAATTCCCTGTTGCCCTACTGTGTCGATCGACACAGAGTGAGTGTCGGTCGACACAGGCCTTGCGATTGGTTGATCAGTTCAATTGGATTGAACTGGTTATCATGCTTGGTTAAGGTAGATCAGATCGGTTTAAATTGGATGAATTGGTTCAATTGGATTGAACTGGTTATCTCAATTAGCATAAACCGATTTGATTGGTTAAGATCAGTTTGATTGGATAAGTCGGTCCAATTGGATTGGACCGGTTATCGCGATTGGTTAAGGTTGAATGTCAAGTGTCGACCAAGTGTGTCGGTCGACGCATATTGTGTCGATGTGAATAGTAATCGTTTGGTTATTGAACCAAATGATTGAGAAACCGAACCAAATGATCTAACCCACTTATTAGAACAATTAAAACTCAATTAAAATTAAAAGTTAAAAACGTTCTAAATCTATTTGGATACACATTGGATGTGTATTAGGTCAAAGCTTAGTTTTCAATATGGTCAACTGTCAAGACTCATTTCGTTGTTGTGATACTCTTGCCAAGAGCTTGGTGTCCACAATTACATGAGTAAGGCATGTAGTTGTGTTGATGGACTTGCAGTGCTTTACATCAACAAATTACATGACCTGAGAGATTGATTTACTAACCTTTTAGAGTTTCGTTTCCTCAACTAAATATCAAGTGAACTTGATGTCTTGCCCGACCTTGTCTACTGTCAAGACTCGTTTCGTTGTTGGATAGTCTTGGAGTCCTTGGTATCCACAATTACATGAGTAAGGCAGGTGATCATTGATAGACTTGCAGTGCGACTGTCAATGATCACAAGACGAAAGAGATTGGTTTAACTTGACTGGGCTATCAGAAGTTCTGGGCCCAGAGACGTCAGAGTGGATGAGACATGGATTGTCTTATCTGCAACCAAGAGTTGTACTGGGTACAATTAGCAATGATTTGCTTACCTAGATAACTAAAACTTGAGTGATGGCGAGTCGTCCACTCAGATTTTAGTGAAGTATGGGTCTTGGATCATTATATTCAAAGAGGAAACATTGTTTGAATATAATGCGAGTTTTCTTATTAGATAAGATTTCTCATTTCCTGAACTTCATAACTAAAATTTTCTTTTCTTAGATTTCAGGCTATGTCTAAAACTACTTTCTCGTTGCGATCCGTCCTTGAGAAGGACAAGTTAAATAGATCAAATTTCCTGGATTGGTATCGGAACTTGAGATTTATTCTCAAGCAAGAGAGTAAGGACTATGTCCTTGAGAAAGCTCTCCCCGAAAAGCTTGGGACCAATGCCTTGCATGCAGTATATAATGCTTGGAATAAGCATTATATTGATATGGTAGATGTGCGTGGTCTGATGTTGGCTACCATGAACTCAGACTTAAAAAGTTAATACGAGAACATGGAGTCGCCAATAGAGATGATCACCAGCCTGAAACTGATGTTTCAGGAACAGGCACGAGTTGAGAGATACCAGATGGTTAAGTCTCTCATTGGGTGCAAGCTACCAAAGGATGCTCCAGTGAGTCCTCATGTCATTAAAATGATGGGTTACGTTGATAACCTGGGGAAACTGGATTGTCCTGTTAGCCTAGAGTTGGCTACTGAGATCATTCTGCAGTCACTGCCGTCAAGTTATGATAAGTTTATCAAGAGCTATATCAAGAATGGCTTGACGAAGACGTTGACTGAGCTGCATGGCTTGCTCAAGACAGCTGAGTAAAACATCAAAAAGAGTAAAAGGTTTGAGAAATCTTGTGTTGACAAGGGTAGAGGCAGGGCCGTCCAGATTTGGAATCAGGATAAGCCTGTGTCTTATTATAAGCCCAAGTCCGGCCCATCTGATGTTGGTAAATGCTGCTACTGTGAAGAGCTTGGGCATTGGAAGAGAAATTGCATTAAATTCTTGGAAGATTCACAAGAGATGAAGGAGATGTACGGAACTTCTTCTTCAGGTATTGTGTTATCACTTCAAGTTCTACAAAGGTATTGGATACTAGTTGTGGTACTGATATTTTTAAAATATATGCAGGGCCTAAGCAACAGTAGAACGTTGAAGAAAGGACAAGTGGACCTGCGCGCATGGAATGGAGCAATGGTTGCTGCATTAGCCGTAGAAATTCTCCACTTGTAGGAGCCTTTCAAGGTTGATTTTTGAATTAAGTAATTGCTGCTGTGTACCTGCTTTAAGCAGAGATGTCTTTCATTTTCTTGTAAGAATTTGGATGTTTTTCATTTTGATAAAAGACAAGTTTTTCTCTTTAATCATAATGAAATATTCTATGGTAGCACCCCTTTTGAAAATGGGTTTTATATCTTAAACCAATGTACGCCTGTATATAACATAAATACCAAACGGTTTAAGTCTGATGACTCGAAATCGATTTTTTCCTTAGCATAGTCATTTAAACCACATAGAGTGAAGCGGATTCAGAAGTTCAATAGTTATGGGCTTTTGGGCTCATTTGATTATAAATTATATGAGATATGAATTCTGCTTACTGGGCCAAATGACTAAGGCTTCTTTAGCAGAGCTAAAGAAAAGGGCCAGAGGCTTATTGGGCCTTGATCATACTGATGTATGTGGCCCGATGAGCATTAGTGCCAGAGGAAATCTTCAGTACTTCATTACCTTTATTGATGACTTCTGTAAGTATGGATGTGTTCATTTGATGAGACACGGTCGGAATCTTTTGAAATGGTCAAAGGAGTTCCAGAATGAAGTATAGAACTGATATGACAGAAGTATTAAACATCTTCGATTAGATCGCTGAGGAGAATACTTGAGTCAAGAATTAAGTGATCATCTAAGTGAGTATGAAGTCGTCTCACAGCTCATTTCTCCTGGAAAACCTGAATGGTGTTTCTGAGAACGAATCGGACCTTATTGGATATGCTCCGATGAATGATGAGTCACACGAATCTTCCATTATCCTTTTAGGAATACGCTCTAGTAATGTATGAATTAACGCCAAATAGGTTTCTATCAGAATCAGTTGAAAGACACCACATTGGATGTGGACTGGAAGTTTTCCAAGTATGCTTTCCTGATTAATTGGGATTGCAAGGTTTATGTAAAGCAGTTGACAACAGACAACCTTGAACCCAAATCTGATAAGTGCTACTTCGCTGGTTGTCCTAGGGAAACCGAGGATTATTACTTTTACAACCAATCCGAAAACAAAGTTTTGTTGTTCGGAACTCTGTTTTTCTAGATAGAAAGTTTCTTTCCAAGAAAAACAGTGGGAGTAGAAGTACAGCTCGAAGAAATTCGAGAAACACAGGAGACTGCTCAACATGTTAAGGGAGAGCAGCGGTTGGATCTACAAAGTGCTGTAGGACCTACACCTGTGGAGCCTGAAGTTCGCAGATCCGAATGGATCTGTCACTAACCCGAGAGTGATTTCTCGTGACCGATTGCCGTGATCTATTGATCATTGAAAAGTGACGAGCTTGCGAAGTTCAAGGAGCGATGGTGAGCCCCAACTCCGAAAATTTGCTAGGTATGCATGTTAGCTTCACCGATCCATTTCTGGATTGAAGAAAACATCTTGGAGTTGGAATCTACGTTCTGTTAAAACGGTCAAAAGTTTTGACTTGATCAAGAACGAATAGGAACCGTGCGTTTACAAGTAGACTAGTGGGAGTGTAGTTGCTTTTCTCACACTGTATGTATATAACATACTTAATCTCATAAACGACGTTCCGTCGCTTAAGTCTTATCAGGACTTGGGTCGGAAGTCATTTTAACGAAAGATATGAGAGAAGCCGCGTAAGTTCTTGGAATAAGGATCTATTGAAATGGATTGGGCAGGCTAATTGGATCGTGTCAAAATCCTTATGTTGATAAGGTATTGGACAGTTCCAATATGCATGATTCCAAGAATGACTTCACACCAAAAGTCTTGTGGCAATAATCTTAGCGAGATGAAGTGTCTTGAACACTGGCTGATCTAGTATATATGAGTGTGATTCCTTATGCTTCTGCAATAGAATCCATCATGAATGCCATATTTTGGGCTCGTCTAGATGCAGCTTACGCATGAAGCATGACGAGAAGATACCAATATGTTCCGGTAAAAGTCACTGGACAGTTGTGAGGAATATCCCCAAGTGTTTGAGGAACACTAAGGATAGGTTCTTGTTCAACTTAGGAAGTGACGAATATGTTAAGAGTAGTTTTACGGACAAAGAGGACTCCCGGTTCCCACCTGGTTATGTCTCTTTGTCTGTGTAGCGGTGCTATCTGTTGGAAGGGCTCCGAGCAGGGGACCGTAGAATAGTGCTTATTAATGAATAGCGGTGTGGTTTGTTGGAATGGTTCCAAGCAAGAACACCGCAGCCTCTCTAACAACCTAAGCACGAGTTTTATACTGTTGCTGTAGGTACTAGATATCTAAAGACGTGGTCTTGATTCTAGTGGGAGTTATGTTAGTTATGATGTTCACATAGACATGCTATGATCATGTTTATTAAAAACTGACATCAGCATTATTTGATTATTGGATAATTGAATAATGGTCCCAAAGTATTTTATGTTCATTTTTTAGGTCATCAAGTTGAGGACTTGATCATGAAACCCTATAAGTGAAAGATGACATAAAATTATGTTTGTCCATGGTCGTAGGTTGTTAAAGTGGGACACTAACAACCGTTAAGACTAGTATGTGAGGTGACGTATGACTAAGTTTCATGGAGTCATTGATGTGAGTATCAACGTCAATCACATAGATATATGTTGATGAACATATGATCGGATATGACCCGCTAATGAGAAGTCTACATGATAGTTATATCAGTGTCATAAGAGGTTCTCATTACGACTATAGAGTATAGTCCTTAGACCCGAGTTTATCATGCTTTCTAGCATGTGAATTGGTGCGCTTTGACCTTGTCAAACGTCGTTCCGTAACTGGCGGCTATAACGGCATTGCTTAGGCGTATCATGAAGTATGTGTAGAAACAGGGATGGAACAAGAAGGGATTTGTCCCTCCTATATAACAGGAGATAAATATCTCATGGCCCATCGAAAATTTGATACTGAGAAAAATGCATGGCCGTGCTCAAACGAGGTGATTGTCAGTCGTTTGTTTTTATCAGTATAGATCAGGAGTTCTGTGAACATGATGTTGGCTATAATAAGGATGACACAGTTTCTTGCCTTATGCCACATCGAGATATAGCGACAAAGGGATCATGGGAATAGATGATTCCAGTACAAGTGGGAGATTGTTGGGGTTATGTCCTGAAATCATATTGTACTTACTCTGCATGATAGTTGTATTGTCGAGATCGGACAATTCATGTGATACTAGGTGGTCATAATGTTTTGCTAGAAGCCGCTTATGACAAATGAGTTGTAACTCATTGCTAGTATTATGTGAAAATAAACAGGGTCACACACCTAAGCAAGCTGGATACACTTTGTATGGGATTGATCATTGGCATATGGTCTGGTCAATGTGTATTGGATACACATTGATATCGAGTTTTAAGAGGTGTGTCGATCGACACAGTAGTGTGTCGATCATCACAGGCCGGGTTTCGAAACTGATGTTTCGATTTGATGACTTTAACGAATTGGAATTAGTCCAATGATCAGTTTAGTCATTCCAGGTCTATATATAGGTTTATATGAACGACCTGGAACCCTAGTCGTTGATTTGGCAGCCACCTCTCTAAACACAGGTTTCCCAGGAGATCCGATTTTCGGCACTAGCATCCCGGCGGATTCCAGCTTGTGTGCGTGTGGACTGCAGTAGAGGCGCTGGAGATCTCGTTTATCTGACCCTGTTTCGCTGCAAATCTCCAGGTAAATACGAGATCATCGGTAAGGATTCAATTAACTAAACCCTAGATCCTAGGCATAAGGAACTCCTAAGTCACACAGAGAACGCTTGAAACCATCCTCAAAAATAGAACAACTCAGCACACACGAAAGTGTGGTTTAGAATCTAAATAGTTCAGATTCTAAACCACACTTTCGTGTCAATTTAACAACCTAAGATCTAGATTCTAAGTGATCAGGTTAGAAAATAGTGTTTAAGCACAATTTAGATCGAAGAACAGTTATTGATATGAATCCTTAACTGAATTAATTAAATCTAGCAAGTCATAAAATCCTTATTGAGAATCCCTAAACCTAACTATGAATCTACTCAGACATAGAATATGAAAACATAATCAATGAATTAATAGATTGCTTAAAAGAGAATAAAGAAGTAAAGGGGTTCGAAATCTTCTCCAAAAAGCAGAAAGCGGTACAGGATTAGATCAGCCCCAAGCTCTAAAAACTCTATTCTCAAAGTATGAAAGCGTATCCAAAAAATGATGTAAAAACCTAATTATAACTAATCACGTCTTGGGGCTTCTTTGTAATTATCAGGAACTTCTGGGCAAGACTGCAATTTTTTCATTCTTCATTAACCGCCGAGGAAAGGCCCATCTCGCTAGCGTACCGATCGATGCACGATGTGTGTCGATCGATGCATTACTCTGTTTTGGACAGTGAACTCAATCTCTCGGGTCAAAGCACCAAAATGCTCCAAAAAGCTCTATAAAATCCAATTCCGCTCCAAACGTATATGTATCTAATAACACCTGTAAAAGACTCTAAAGAAACACTAAAAGACTCTAAAACACACTTATATCATGGTCTAAAACCGGTAAAAACCATGATATATCAGTGACGCACCAGCCCATCTCCTACAATGAGCTATTTGAGCAGATGTTGAACCGGGAGGCAATGCTTCTCTATACCGATGATGTCCATGTTACTCTGATTGTGGCAAACGCTGCTGACACTCGGCCTCGACAACAACACCACAATAACAACAATTCACAGAACCGCTACAATAACAACTCCTCACAACAACGATTCAATGGTAACAACTATGGATCCCAAAATCGTTTATCGAAGACATATTTAGGGAGATGCAAAGCTTGCGGTGTTCAGGGTTATAGCGTGAAGTTTTGTCCAGAATTATGTATCATTCTCGGTTCTTCCTCTACTCAACCATGGAAACAACAGCTCCAGCAACACACACCTCATCAGCAGCCGTGGCAACACACTCCCAATCACCAGCCGTGGCAGCCTAGAGCTAATGTTGTAATGCTCTCTGATTCGTCTACATGGTTGCTTGACTCGGGGGCGACACACCATATGACGTCTGATTTGGCGAACCTCTCGGTGCACAATCCGTATGATGAAGGTGAAGGTGTGATACTTGGTGATGGCTCTGCATTACCGATTACACGCTCGGGTTCTTTCTCTTTCCAATATTATACTAATCCTTTCTTTTTGAATAAAGTCTTATGTGTTCCATCTCTCGATAAAAATCTGATTTATGTCTTTCAACTTTGTAAAACTAATGGTGTTACTGTCACTTTTACTTCAATATATTACCAGGTTCTGGATTTGCAAATGGGAGCTCTTCGTCTGGAAGGCAAGCTTAAAGAAGGCACATATGAATGGCCTGCTCGTTTGTCCTCCAAACCACCTTCTCTCGCTTTTGCATCTACGGTCAAGACTAGTTTAGCCGATTGGCACTCTCGTTTAGGACATCCTGCTTTTCCTATATTACAAAAATTCATTTCTCAATTTCAATTGCCTTTATCTTCAAATGTTTTGCTGGCTCAGCCATGCACTACTTGCTCTATTAATAAAATGCACAAGTTGCCATTTTCTACTTTAATTCTCGTATCATCTACTCCTCTCGATATTGTCTTTTCAGATGTGTCACCACTGAATTCGATAGACGGTTTTAAGTATTATGTC
This sequence comes from Orychophragmus violaceus, assembly GCA_030180135.1. NCBI lineage: Eukaryota > Viridiplantae > Streptophyta > Magnoliopsida > Brassicales > Brassicaceae > Orychophragmus > Orychophragmus violaceus. The sequence goes on from CM058232.1 coordinate 43,136,147, forward strand.
ATTTTTGTCGATCATTTTACTAGATACTCAAGTTTTCAAATAATTTACGACGTTCAAAAGCTTAGTTGAAAATCAATTTCAATATAACTTACGAACTTTATACACGGACAATGGGGGTGAATACATTGGTATTCAGACGTTCCTCTCTAGTCATGGTATATCACATATGACAAGTCCGCCCCGAGCATAATGGAATAGCAGAAAGACGTCATCGACATATGTCGAGACAGACTTAGCTCTTATGTCTCAGCCTCAATGCCAAAGTCATATTGGACTTACGCTTTTGGTGCGGCTGTCTATCTTATTTACTGTATGCCAACTCCAACACTTGATTTTAAAAAAACCTTATCAAACTTTATTTGGTCAATCACCAAATTTTCAAAAATTACGTGTATTTGGATGCATATACTTCCCATGGTTAAGGCCCTATACATCACACAAATCGGATGCAAAATTGACGTTGTGCGTCTTTGTAGGGTTCTCTATCACACAAAGCACATATTTATGTTTAGATAGAACAACTTCCCGCATATATACTTCTCGCCATGTCATATTTCATCAAACCATTTTTCTTTTCTCTGCTCAACTTTCCACTACCATTTCAGAGATACCAGACGAAGCCCAACTTGCATCTCATTGTCTCCATAAATTCAATCGTCAACACCTCAACCACAGCAACCGACTTCAGTGGAACATAGTTCCCCTGCTTTACAAACTGACCAAAATTTGTTGATTGATGCAACAACAGGTCCGCCTGATACAAACTCATCACTACCTGATACAATCACTGCGCCAACATCAACTACCCAAAATACAGACCCGCCTATACAGCTTCCCATGCCACATATTCCCATCAGAACAAGTAAACGCAAAAGGAATCCGGTTCATAAGCTGAACGTGCATACAACAATCACGCAAGATCATGAGGCGATACTTGGGATTTGGCGTACAACAAAGAGTGATGAGATAAACTCGCAAATTAAAAACCATACTTGGGATTTGGTTACTCCATCTAATGCGACTAATATTGTAGGGTGCATGTGGATTTTCACAATAAAAAGGAGAGCTGATGGAAGCATCGAACGATACAAGGCCTGTCTCGTCTCAAAAGGATACACCCAACAGTCAGGAATTGACTACAAAGACACCTTTAGTCCAGTGGTGAAACCTGCAACAATACGCACAGTTCTTAGTACGGCTGTCACAAGACGTTGGCCTATGCGATAGCTTGATGTCAACAACGCATTCTTACAAGCTCATCTCCACGACAAAGTCTATATGACACAGCCACCGAGTTTTCATGACAAAGACAACCCGAATGCAATATGAAAGCTCCGTAAAGTAATGTATGGACTCAAACAAGTTCCATGAGCTTGGTACAATGAGCTCCGTACATTTCTCCTTAAATATGGTTTCCAGAATTTGGTGGCAGATGCTTCTTTGTTCGTATACAATCAGAACAATGTGATCTTATACATGCTCGTTTACTTTGACGATATCATTATCACGGGGAACGACCAGTCTCCAATAACCTGGTTTATCACTTCCCTTTCTACTCGTTTTCACTTAAATATTTGGGAGATTTGTCATATTTCTTAGGCATTGAAGTGAGTCACTCAGACAAAGGAATATATCTAACACAAAAACGTTGTATTGCAGATTTATTACACAAACCGAAGATGACATAAGCAAAGTCGGTTCATACACCTATGTGCTCCACATCTTCCCTAACACTTCTCTCGGGTACAACATTGATGGACGCAACAGAATATCGGACAATCGTCGACAGCCTTCAATATCTATCTCTTACAAGACCCTTCATCTCCTTCGCCATCAACAAGATGTCCCAGTTCATGAACAAGCTGACAACAGGTCATTGGTCCACAGTGAAGAAAATTATTTGCTATCTCTCGGGTAGAATGTCTCATGGTCTCTTCCTCCAAGCTGACAACAAACCAGATCTTCATGTTTTCACTGATGCGGATTGGGAAAGCAACAAGGACGACTATACATCCACAAGCGCTTACATAGTATATATTAGAAGTCATCCTATAGCTCGCTCTTCGACGGAAGCCGAATATCGTTCACTAGCATCAACTACTTGTGAACTTTGTTGGATATCCTCCCTGCTAATGGAACTCGGGCTCACAGTCACGGCAACACCAGTCATCTACTGTGACAATATCGTAGCTACATACTTGGCGGCTAATCCGGTGTTACACTCACGTATGAAACACATCGCCCTTGACTACCACTTTGTGAGGCAATTTGTTCAAAGTGGTCAACTACAAGTCTCACATGTCACTATAGCAGACCAGTTGGCGGATGCTCTTACTAAGCCATTACCACGAACACAATTCCAAAATCTTGCGGTCAAGATCGGACTTCGGTCTCGCCGTCCATCTTGAAGGGGTGTGATAAAATCAAGAAGTTATAGAAACAACAATCGACAATATCACGCCATATCAAGCCATCTCCTTGATTGATCGTATAATCAATTCTGTATATTCCCTTTCTATTGTTAAGATCCTCCTCTCCCTGTATATAACAAGTACATCTCCTATAAATGAAAATCATTGATTAGCATTACTCAATAATGTGCATCATTCCGTGAACCTTACCTCTGCTATAGCGACAAATTGTGTACATGTGTTTCCTTTACAATTTCATCTTTTCGTTGACTTTCTGTATTACAATTTATTTCTCACTTCATATTTATTGGTGTAGACTGCACCAGCTAGTGCTCCGAAGAGTTCTCCACCTAGTGGGAGCGCTGTTAGATCGACTGCCCTTCCTGCGGTAGCAACATGTTAAGTCTTCGTCACAAGCCGTTGTATAGGTGAAGTTCTTTAATGGTTCATCTAAAAGAAAATTATAAATGTGTTGGAGGGGGACTTGTGTAACAAATCAACAATCTTTAGCAGCATCGGATGCATCAATGGATCTTTGGACGATCATAGATCTACATCGTAGATCAGCCTATTCAGGATTTCGGAGTGAGTCGAGATATCTATCAGAATAAGCTCGGGAGTCTAATTGGTTTTGTCCTATAAAAGTCCTAGTTAGTATATATTGTTTTCTTGTAGCTGTTTTTCTGCAATGAAGTTTGTTTACATGACAAGAGTAGTCATAACTTCTCACCATTGTCATCTTGCAGCTCTAAGATCCCACGTTTCTGCACCTCATGGATACATGTAATACCTTGACTTAAATCCCATTCGTGTATTTTTTTAAATCGATTCGGATCGGGATCGTATTTTTCGGGTCGGATTCAGGTACGGATTCGGGTTTGAGGTAAAATGTCCAGTGGGACTCCCATCTACATACGTGTTTCTTTTATAGATCAAACGAGCGAATGGTTTTTTTTTTAACATTGGATTCATTCATAAAGTCCCAAAAGAGACAAAGATGACAAAGTTCAAACCTCATCTGAAACAACTTACAAAATCAGAGAATGAAGAAAATGATACATGTAGGTACCATAGATATGTGGACAACAAAGAAAACCACTAGCCTAAACGAGTGAACGGTTTAGGTGGCCAATATCATTCTTCTATTTATAATATTTTAACATTGAATATATATATATATATATATAGATATAAAAACATTTCAACTTTTAACTGCAAATACTCTTTTTATTTTTAAGGTAAATTACTCATTTAATAAATATACACATATATACTTTCTTTATTTAACTGCATCACAAGAAAATATGTATTACATATTATTAATATTTATGATTTCTTTTAGTTTTATTGTATTATACGTAAAAAAAATATTATAAAAAATTCGGCCCTTCATATTTTCCGAGTTTATCCCGATTTTTCAATAAATCGCTAGGTCCAGGTCAGCCGCGCATATAGCGCCTAACGCGTTTCCAAACAAGGATAATGGTATACAGGCTACCACGGTACCCAGAGGATCTGATCTATTGAAGGACATGGAGGTGAACGGATATCAACTTTTCGAAGAAGACGTAGGGCTGCTTGTAGTACCGGTCGAACATTTTCGCATGCCTTATTCAAATTTAAAACACTATTAAATTTAATTAAGATTCTAAACTTTATTTAATATATCGAAAAGATATATCTAAAATGCCCTTTAATTTTTTAAAAATATATATTATGAAAGCACATATAATATTTGGATTTTCTCGATTTTGTGGTTCTCACTTAGAATCTTTTAGATATCAAATGGTTACTATGAAAGCATTTTAGATTGAGGTGAGTTTCAGCGGTTCAGTTTGAGAAGTAGGAGCTCAAGCTCATCCAACAAACAACCTTGTTTTATTTTGTTATTTGTTGTTTTCTAGTTTTCATTATGGCTCTCTTGTTTAGGATTTAGTCTGGAAAAAATTGTTTTTTTTACAAAGAGTTTGCATTAATATATGAATGAGGTTACAAAATAAAAATCAGAAGCCCAAAGGATCCCATATGGGCCTAGAACAACATTTACTAATGGGTTAAATGCTACAAAATGGCCTCAGGCCCAAAGCAGGTAACCCTAATCCTAAGAGCCGCCGACCTCGTGACACCACGCCGCCGACGAAGCCACCTCGCAGGCATGGGAGAACCGCCACCTGAGAACCGTGGCCGAGAGCAACAGAGAAACGCCGCCACTTACCCAGGAAGTACAAGCCCCACTGAAGAAGCATTATGCCGGCTCTCACGGGAGCAGCATAACGGAGAGAGAAAGGGCGAGGAGGTGAGATGTCCAATAACTGACCCCAAGGAGCCGGCGCCGTAATCAGCCGCCGCCGGAGACAACGTTCGCGCACACGCCAAAAGTCCTCCAAGACAGCGATTCTAAAGACTATCCCCGGCGGTTCAGGAGGCACACCCACAACGAACCAAACCACCACCGCATGCAGACATCCACCGGACTCCACCAGAAGAAACGAGACCGACTAGACAAGAGGACTCACCGGGCATGAGAAGCGGCGACACCTGGGGAAGTGAACCTTGTCAAGTCCCGAAAAAGCCAGATCCGCGAAGGAGCCACCGATTCCAAACGCCGGAGAGCCGCAGAAGAAAAACCCGTGACCACCGACCACCACCAAAAAACCCTAACTAGAGAAAGCTATTCCAAGGACGAAGCGCCAGGGCAGAGGAAGAAGAGGGTGATCCTTACTTAGATCCGTCAATGAAATCGAGATCGGAGTAAGGATCTGGAAAAAAAAATCGAGGAAAGGGACGAAAGAGTTTATCGCCGCTCAGAGGCTTCTTCGTTCTCGGAAAAAATTGTTTTCCTTACCACTTTTGTCTCCCGAAATCGTTCGGATGTAGTCTCTACTTTTTTTTTTGGTACTAACAATTATTTATGTTGATGATAGAACAATGAAATTTAGACGAAAATTTTTTATGTAAAGACATTTAACATTATCTCTAAGCAAAAAAAAAATATATATATATCTAATATACATAAAAGACAAGTAATGAGAGAGAAAAAGTCTAACATCCTCCAATCAAAACAAAGCATTTTGCCAGCGTGTCAAGCATTTTGGTTACTATTCCAAAATTTTTTTTTGATGACTATTCCAACAATTTTTTTTGTCTCTCTCCATCTCTCTCGAAAAAACGTCTCCCCATTTCTCTCTAAAAAATCATCGCCATCATCGTTCTGTAGTGGAATTAGGGTTTTGCGATTTTGATTTGTCAAAACATTCTGATAATCATTGGGTTAATTCAGGTAAAGATGAAATTGATTCTGAAATTCAGGATAGAATCTGGGTTCTTGAAAGGGACGAAGGGTGGTGGTTATTGACGGTGGAATCGGCGTCTCCCTCGCCGCGAAATCAGAACTGTTGGATGTTGACGTCACCCTCATCGATCCGTAAGTTTCCAATTCTTAAACACCATTTTCTCTTTGCCTCAATTGATCGTGAACTAAAAAATTATGAATTTGTCTTCGTATTGGCATTGACAAATTAGGAAGGAGTACTTTGAGATCACATGGGCAAGCTTGAGATCCATGATGTAGCCTTCGTTTTCCGAAAGATTTGAGATCCACGAGGAGGGAACCACCTCTCAGGCACGCCTCCGACTCACAGAAATTCAGGAACTGGTTTGTGTTTTTAATCCTTTTTCACTTCTCTGTAAACAAAATTAACGAGAAATTGTATCTCAGTTTTATTAGCAGATTACCAACAATGATCTGATGCATATTGTTTTCGTTCACTACTTTGAGGCCTACAAAGATGATGATACTTGGGTTTTTCTTCGAAATCACAAATCGTTTTGATGGCGAGGAGGTTGAGAATCTCAGAATCTCTCAATTCACAAGTGCTTTCTTCGTGTTCCTGTAAATCTCAGAATCTCTTCAATTCACCTTTTTTTTTTTCAAATTTTGCTGATTAATCTTCGTCACTGGTGAATGATTAAAGGGACGGTTTCCGACGGGAGTTTAACGAAGCGAACCCTAATAACAAGTCCGTGACTGCCGTAAGTATCCCAAAACTGCACATCTCATATTTGTAATCGATAACTAACTGATAATATGGTGGCAACAAACAAAATCAGGTTGGTAAAGCTGCTGGAGCTATATAGGAGTCTATGAGTGAGGAAGTGAGTATTCACCATTGAAATTTCTTGAGATTGATCTAAAGGTGTCGTGGATCTTTTCACATGTGAAGATATTAGTTGGTGTGGAATAAGAATGACATGAGATATGAGGTTTATTGATTGAGAATTTGAGATGCTTAATTATGTGCCTTTGGTTTTCAGGGTGAGAAGCTTCTTGGAAGCCTTGGAGGTATGTTTTCAAAGACTTGGAAGCCGAAGAAGACACGCCCTATAATGGTCCAATCATAACTAGAGGTTTGGCTTCTTGGTCATTTGCTTCTCCATATAAGGTTGCTAAGAAGAAACATACATTTTATTGGCTCTTTAGTTCTTCTCCCCATAAATATTTTCCAGCTTTCCCAGCTCAATTTTTTTGCTTTGTACTCATGGGAAATCAAAATTCTCTTTATGTCCAGGTGTAGTGACCGGCGTCTTCTGCTTCCTGCAACTTTCCAGACATGAGCTACAACAAGCCCTCCATGTTCAGTGTCTAGCTGAGCGAACTGCATTGAAGAGACTAAAGGCTTTAGCTTACATAAAAGGAACTACTCTCTGTATGTTTCAGGTAAAAAAAAAAATTCGTAATAAAGGGTAAGTTAGATATCGCCTGAGTCTTTAATCTGTGATTTTCCATGAAGATTTCTCAAGTTTTTCTTCTGCGTCTTTCTCGCATTTGCACAATATGACTTCTTAAAGTTAGGACATTGGCTTTTGGAATTTCAGACCAACTACAAACATTCTCGAAGAATGCTACGAGCTTCTGTATTTAGTTTCCACGGCTTGTGAAGCTGGTGTCATGGCTTTGATAAACTCTGGAGGTTTGAGAGTGATAGCTCCCCAGATGTCTAATCTACGTGATGGTAATTAGTTTATTACTTAGCTTTACATCGCCTCGCCGTGTATATAATTCGCACTAGCTAGCTTAACAGTGAATGCTCTTTAAATTGACAATAAAATCCTGATGGGGATTAATTATAATCGGTGTCAAACAAAATATGCCATGTGTTTAGGGTAGATGGATTTGAGAATAGTTTCTCCTTGAAAGCTTATGCGTCGAATGCTATTCAGGCTCGCGGAGGTTGCTATAAAGATTCTGCAGCTGTTGGTTAGTAAGCTTTCGAGCGAGAGCATGGATATTGAATGCTTCTTTGAACTGTCTTTGGTGGTAAGTCCACTTGATTATAATGTCATTTTCAAGTCAGCTTCCATTTTGTAATAGTTTATTCTTAGTGTATTGATGAATGTTTATTTGTCTATGGTGCTACGAAATTACAAAGTGGGATCTGGTTTAAATCTGGATAATCTGAATTGAGTTAGCTACTTTGGTTTCTCTTCTTAAAAGTAAGAATATGAGGATTACCGTTCTTTGTTATATATTTAAATAAAATATTAATCGCTGGTCTTTTCTTACGGGCAACTCAGTCAAATTTTCAGAATATTTTTTTCAAAATAAATACATTTTATGATTTCAAAATAATATTAATAAGATACTTATTATCTAACTGCTTTTTACTTTTTGGATAGTTTCTCACGATCTCCACCTTTCTTTCTGTTTTTTTTTTGCTTTTTTTTTTTGTAAAACTGTTCTTTATGTTAAGTTCTATGAGCTTCCAACCTAAAACCAATTGGTGATAAGTGGAGTGGTTCATATCCCTTATATACTACTAATGATCCCTTCCAACTACCGATGTGGGACTTTGTCCCTAATACGCCCCCTCGAGATAATGGTTGTTTGGCCATTAATCTCGGAATGTTCGGGCTTGGATCGACGGCACCAATTTTGGGTCTGGCTTGTCGATGGGTGGACCAACTATGGGTCGGATCGGGTTGGGTTGCATGGATCTGGGCTCTGATACCATGTTAAGGTCTATGGGCTTCCAACTTAAAACCAATTGGTGATAAGTGGAGTGGTTCATATCCCTTATATACTACTAATGATCCCTTCCAACTACCGATGTGGGACTTTGTCCCTAATACTTTACATCATTTTTCCCAGTTTGGCTCGGAGAAGAACTACAAGCTATCTCTCATTTTCCGTCCAACAATGTATTCTCCAACTTCAAATCGCGATGGCAAATTTGCTTCATAAAGAAACCTAAAACATGAATAAACAGAGTAAATTATTAAATCAAAAACATGTGTCCTTTGAACATTTTTTCTACATACCACCGCATAACAATAGCTGAATTTAGATATAAGCTGCTGAAAGAAGAATCTAGCCTGGTATATATACAAACAATAGTTTAAAGAAAAAAACAGAGACGCCTTAAACATAAATTAGAGGATCAAAGTTCAAGAGGAAAAATATGAGCTAGATGAGAGGGTTTTGCGGGAATTCTTTTGTAAAACTATTGTTAGATAATGATAATAAAACTGAATAAAAATATCGTAAAAAGATACATAATGATGTTCGATATAAATTAATGTTAATTAGAAGATATTTATGGAGTTGTTTACAATGATTTGATGATTTATGATTAATATGTTTCTTATTTTTGAAACTGGTGACTTAGTGAGTCGTTGTTGTATGACATCAATAACATTGTTAGTTTTAACACAAAAATATTTGAACCCAATATTTTTTATTTATCAAAAACTAATTCTAATTAAAAAATCTCTTCGACCGTTCAAAAACGATATTTCTTAACATAATGACTTTTTCGTTTAATGTTAGTTTAGCTTATTTTATATATTCACAGTTAACTATACTAAGTAGATTCAAAGATGGTTGTGTTATGGCATTGACCATCTAAATGTTAACGTTTAATCTATGAAATAAAATCACGACAAACTCTATTCCAATCATTTTTTTGGATGATTAGGAGGTTCGAGTCTGTAGTACGGTCTTTCTAAAACGAATATAAACCAAAACCTTATTAAGAAAAGAAGACTCTTTCTAAGTAACTTTGTATTTAATCTAAAAACATTAACAAAAAATAGTAATTGTATTTTTGCACCGTTTTTTAAGCAACTCTAACATATATATCGTTATCAAGTAATAGCCGATGTCAAATACATAAACATTAGCCCGTGCAACACACGGGCCGGAATACTAGTATATAATAATTTAGAAGGCCAAATTGTGGTTGTATATAGTTCAACTTCGTTTAAAATAAGTCGGTAGTAACATTAAGTGATGTCTCCTAGTAAGCTAGTGAATTCAAAAACATATCACACAGTTTCTCTATAAAAAATTAGCTAAATAATCTAAATTTATTGTACCGAATGTATCTTTTTATTTTTTTAATAGCAAAATTATATTTTATGAAAATTTATTGTATTTTTGTATTTTTTTTTGTGGGTCACAGCGTTATAAAGATCACTTTATACTCACATATAAGAATAGCTCGTGGATGGGTATGGGTCACACGCTATTTGTCCTATCTATTCTTTTTTAATTATTATTTTTTTTCTTTTTTTCTCCTTCACTCTCTTTCTTACTTTACTTTTTTCTTCACCCCTCATTTTTGACAGTGGATAGGATGGCGGAGTTGAGGTTTCCGGCCATATAGACCGTCAGAATGAAGATATAATCGATTGATATACCGGAATTCAAAAAAAAAATTTGGGCTTAATACGGAAGTTTCGAGTGGACAGTCTGGATTAGGTGTCCACAGTATATCGGCTATTCCTGGACATTGTCACGTTCATATGATACATTAGACGCTCCTAATGGATAACAAGTGCCACGTGAAATATTGCTTTTATGTGGATAGTGGGGCTCGTTGTAATATGTATCTACAGTTCACATGATCGTGAATCAGTGGACACAAAGTACGTTTGGCCCACTATCCATCCAAAAGAAACATTTCGATTGACTACTTCCTATCTATGGTAAGAAACTTGCATGTGATATGGTCGTGGTAGTGTCCACGAATAGCCGATATTGTGGACACTTAGTCTAGACTGTCCACTCGAAACTTCCGTATTAAGTCCAATTTTTTATTAAAAAAATTCGGTACAACAACCGATTATATCTTCATTATGGTGGACTATATGACCGGAAACCTCATATATCACATCCTATCAATCGTCAAAAAAATGAAGGGTGAAATAAATGTCAAGTAAGAAAGAGAATAAAGGAGAAAAGAAAATAAAATAATAAGAAAAATGGATAGAAGGGATAGCGTGTGACACATATATATCGATATAGTTATTTGATCTTTTTACCTGTCTGTGAGGGATAAATTAGTTTTCTTAACGCTGGGATCCACACAAAAAAATACAAAAATGCAATAGATATAGAAATAATTCGTCAAGAAAAAACTTGTTTTAAAGTTATAAACTAACCTAGTGCGTTGACTTAAAAAAAAAAAACTAACCTAGTGACTATGGTGATTGATGAAAATGCGAATATCACCATCCTTAATTAGTTAACCAGAGACTTATAACGGATCATTTAAGGATCCATAAATTCTTTAACGTGAAATAAGAAACAAAAACAATGGAATGCTTTCACCTCGAAAGTAGTGCCCGAGCGATTTTTGAGGCGATTAGGTTACAGGTTAGCTTCCCCACGGTCGACGTCTCGCTGACGGCCATCCCTTAGTGTCCGTAAAGTTTCCCGAAGTTTCTGATGTCTGTCCAGCCTGAAAAGGCTCCGGATCCGCTGGATCTACCGTTGCAGAATCCCTTCGCATCTCCTCCGTCAGATCCTTTACCGCCTTCCATGGCTGCTTCTCCGTCTGTATCAGTGACGTCCTCGGAAGCGCCAAGTAAGGAGATTTTCCTGACTTCAATTCCAGCTTCGATTCCTGCGATTGGGCTTCCCTCCTACGCAAATAGGTTTAAAGCCTCCCTCAGAAACCTTCGCAAGGTTGAGACTCCGATTGTAATGGAAGATGGACTTCCGGTGGTCCAAGCTCCAGATTCAGTCTTACTAGTAACTGCTAGTTTGTGGAAAGACCACATTGTAGCATAGTTTCATGGTCTCACTCCTCCTCCAGCCAAAATCTTCCACGATCTTAATAAAGCCTGGGGAAAATTTGGTAAAATCACCATACGCTCTGTGTCTTCTACCTCATGCCTAATACTGGTGACGTGCATTTCTACTCGTGAATGGGTATTGCAGGTGGGGTATTGGAAAGCCGGAAAACTGCGCATTTAACGTTTACCCTTGGTCCCAAGATGCCTCGCTGGAACTTCCTGAGCTTAAGTCAGCACCAACGTGGGCAGTACTAAAGAATGTTCCACCACAGATGTATTCGCTTGACGGTATCAGTGTAATAGCTAGTGCTATCGGAGAGCCTCTGCATACAGAAAAATCAAAGCTCGACCCGTTCCACTTTGGCGACACTAAGGTTATGGTGGAGATTGCGGTGGAATCAGAACCACCGAATATCATTGTTGTTCGGGATACTCAAGGTAATTCGGTTAGAGTCCGTGTTGAGTACCCTAGACTCCCCCCAAAATGCTCCAATTGTGATAGATTTGGCCACCTTGTGAGCCGATGTCCGAGGCCTCTAATGAAGAAGAAAAAACAAGGAGTTATCCATACATCGAAATCTGATAAAGTTGCTCTAGCCTCTACTGATATTTCTCTAGCTACTGAAGAGTCAGAAAAAGGGAAAGGCAAGTTAGTAGAATCACCTCTTAAGATGCAGGGAGGGACTGCAGTTGGAACGGTGAAACGCTCCAGGACCAAGATTCGATTCTCCAGTGTTCCTCCTCCTGCGAAATCATCACGGGCATTACTTCAAGGTGCTGAGAGCTCTGCTCCGGAGCGAGATACTATGAGTGCAGATGAATTGGAGGTTGGAAGCACTTCTATTAGTGCAGTGAATAAGCGTTCTAGCCCCGAGAAGCGTTCAGAGGACGACTCCGCCTCAAGGGGTTTACCAAAGCTCCTGAATCGTTCAGAGGACGACTCCGATTCAAGGGCGATGGTACCCGGGAATGAAAAAGTCACTCGCACAGGCCCTGAGAAATACTTTCTCACTAAGACAGCGAAATCTTTGAAAAACCAGAAAAAGTACGAACGTAAGAAAGCTAAGAGGTTAGCAGAAAGTGAGAGCCCCTTTGGTAAACTGCCTCCGAAACAACCCCACCTGGATCGAGGAATTGCCTCGGAGCAGGCGGGAAATCTCTGATTAGCTTAGGCTAAACCTTCACCTTTTGTTATAGATATGAAGGTATTTTTTTGGAATGTAAGAGGCTTAAATAGCCACTCTCGGCAAAGAGTTGTAAGAAGCTAGGTGAATAGTAATCGGCCGCTTATAGGCGCCATTTAGGAATCGCACGTCCGTGAGGAGAATGCGGTAAGAATAATCACGTCTACCTTTCCTGGTTGGCGTTGGGATAGCAACTATATTGCTGCGGATAGCGGGAGAATCTGGATTCTATGGGATCCAAACATCTCGGTGATGATTTTGAAAAGATCAGTTCAAATGGTCTTCTGCTCCGTTTGGGTTGAGATTGGTGAACTAGCGGATAATCAGACTGTGAAGAACTCTCCATGGTTGCTAGCCGGAGACTACAACCAGATCCTAAACGCTAATGAACACTACTCGTCTATTCCTTACGATTTGCCTCTTAGGGGAATGGAAGCCTTCAGAGAATGCATGGATACATGTGAGCTGGTCGACCTACCAGCCAGAGGTGCTTTCTTCACTTGGATCAATGGAAGGCCTGAGGATCCGATCTCCAGAAAGTTGGACAGAGCGATTGTGAATGAGAAATGGCTGACTTCTTTCCCGGACTCGTCAGTACGTTTTGATGCTCCGGGTGACTCAAACCACTCACCTTGCTGCATAAGCACATATTCAGTGACAGAGGTGTGTATAAAGCCGTTTAAATACTTTTCCTTTCTCTCCACTCATCCATCTTTCATCCCCAAGATTACTGAAGCGTGGAACCTCGACACTTTGGTCGGCTCAAAGATTTTTACTCTAGGACAGAAGATGAAAGCAATAAAGCTCTGTTGTAGAAAGCTTAACAGAGAGGGATTTGGAAATATTCAGCAAAGGACTAAGGACGCTCTTAATGCCTTGGAAGAGATACAATACGAACTTCTTACTCAACCTTCTGATGTACTGTTTCGGCAAGAATATGTTGCAAGGAAGAAATGGAACTTCTTCTCAGATGCTCAGGAATCATTCTATAGGCAGAAATCTAGGATCAGATATATCAGCCTCGGAGATGCAAATACATCCTTTTCCATAGGGTTGCCCATTATGCTGAGAATGTCATCAGATTCCTAAAGGATAGAGACGACAGGAGAGTTGATGATAGAGCTCAAATTAAAGTTATGGCTGTTGACTATTTTAAGGAGCTGCTTGGAGCAGAGAATCCACCAGTTGTCCCAGCTACTGTTGACCAGATCAAAGCACTTCACCCATTCTGGTGTTCCTCAGACTTGGCGTTGAAGCTGACAGCTATTCCTTCTGACTTGGAAATTGCACATACGCTCTTTAAAATGCCAAGGAACAAAGCTACTGGGCCAGATGGGTTTCCAATGGAGTTCTTCATCGAAGCATGGGATGTGGTAGGCTCTGAAACGGTTGCAGCGGTGAAGGAGTTCTTTACAACCGGAAATTTGCTCAGGATATTCAATGCCACGGCTATTGTATTGATTCCAAAGATTCAAGGTGCTGAGAAGCTGTCGCAATTCAGGCCAATATCCCTCTGCACCACCATCTATAAGGTGATTTCCCGGATTCTAAAAAATAGATTGAAGCTCTTTATAGCGGAAGCTGTCCAATGCAATCAAACTGGATTTATTCAGGGGAGGTTTCTATGCGAGAATGTGTTGTTAGCATCTGAACTTGTCTCTGGTTTCCACGACCAATGTCCGATCACACGTGGGTGTTTACAAGTTGACCTAATGAAAGCCTATGACAATCTGAACTGGGACTTTCTCCTCAATATTCTGATGGCCCTTGGTCTTCCTAGTTTGTTCATTAGGTGGATTAAAGAATGCTTCACCACTCCTACCTACAGTGTTGCCTTAAATGGAGAGTTGGTGGGATTTTTTACAGGAAAGAAAGGTCTGAGGCAGGGAGACCCGATATCTTCGCTTCTCTTTGTTCTAGCTATGGATGTTCTGTCGAAACTTTTAGATAAAGGAGCCATGGAGAATAAATTTTGGCCTCATCCTTTAGCAGATGCTCCATTAGTGACGCACCTTAGCTTTGCGGATGATCTTCTTCTGTTTTTTGACGGAACAGAGAGCTCTATTATCGGATTTCTGGATATTCTATAACACTTCAAGATCTGCTCAGGTTTAGGAATTAACCGCCAGAAAACAACTCTGTTTCTTGATGGAGGAAACTACCCTCTGGTTCGGGAGATAGCGTCAAGCTTCAATCTTCAGGAATGCGCTTTCCCGGTCCGTTACTTGGGAGTTCCCTTAACAACTCGTAAGATGAGAAAACAGGATTACCAACCACTGCTGGATAGAATTTCTCAAAGGTTCTCATCTTGGACAGTGCGGCTGTTATCCTTTGCTGGCCGTTTACAACTCATACAGTCAGTCATATACTCTTCAATAACATTTTGGGGCTCAATTTTTATCTTACCGAAGCTATGTCTAGAAGAGATTGAAAGAATGTGTAATCGGTTTCTATGGAAAGGCAATACTCAAGCATCTAGGGGAGTGAAAGTCAGTTGGGACTCGGTGTGTACACCAAAGGAGGCCGGTGGGCTAGGACTAAGAAAGCTAACAGATTGGAATCAAGTGTTGTGCTTGAAACTTATCTGGTTGTTGTTTTCGGCTAATAGTTCCCTGTGGGCACTATGGGTGCGTAGGAATTTGTTGGAAAACTCAAACTTCTGCAAACTTCGAGTTATAGCTCGACCATTCATGGTCTGTGATATAGGAACTGGACAGACTTCGAGTTTTTGGTTTGAGAATTGGACTGGATTAGGAGGCCTGATTGACATTGCAGGTAGGAACGCTCCGAGGGTGTCAGGGTTATCGTCTGAGGCGGTGGTTGCAGACGAAATTACGGATGGGGGCTGGTGGTTGTCAAGGAGTAGAAGTAGACACCCGGTAATCCTCCTTCTGAAGGAATGCTTGTCGGATCCAGCCATTGTTGTTAGCGATGGCCGGGATGACATCTTCAGATGGCAGATTGGAGATCGGCCACCCTCAGACTCTTTCTCTTCATCGGAATTATGGCACCATCTTAATCCTCCGGGTCAACTAGTGGATTGGCACAAATCAGTGTGGTTCTCGGGACGTATCCCCAAGCACTCCTTTATTACTTGGCTAGCTGCTAGGAACCGCTTAGTCACGAGAGATAGACTGCGGCAGTGGGGTCTTGTTGTGCCTGCGACGTGCTTGCTCTGAAACTCTGACCAAAAATCCAGGCATCACTTATTCTTTGATTGTGGCTTCAGCTCTGAGGTTTGGTCTTTCTTCTCCTCTAGATTATTACTTTATCCTCCACCTTTCTTCGAGGATGGTCTGAGATGGGTGAAAGACCAGACTAGGGACAAGAACATCGCTCTAATTCTGAAGCTAGCCTTCCAAGCTTCGATATACTGCATCTGGAAAGAAAGAAATCAGCGGCTCCATGTTCAGACTGCAAAACCAGCCTCGTCAGTAATAGCGGAAATAAAGCAGCTCCTTCGATACCGTCTCATACCTATGTCTCGTGAGATAGGGGATTCCTTCACTTCAGTCTCTTACTTAGGGACTTGGTTTGCTCTGTTTGATCCTCTATTATGACTGGTTTATCATGTATTAGCTCTCGGTTTGTTTACTCTCTTGAGCCCCTTGAAAAAACTTTTGCAAGATTAATGAAGTAATATTAAAACAAAAAAAAAAAAAAAAAAAAAACAATGTCAAGAAAGTGAAACGAATAAAAGGAACAGAAAAATATATACAGAAAATAGCGTTGCATGCGAATCTATGCGTTGATGCTTTGCGTGAAGATGGAGGTATGAATAGATGCATGCTCCTTTGGAAATTGCGCCTCACATCACCGGTCTGATCCTCTACTTGTATTCTTAAATAAAACTATATATATATATATATATATATCTCTTTATTAACAAAAATTTATGTATAAAACTGAATATATATAAGAATATATATATAAATTCTTGTATTAATGTATTGAGATAATTCATTTCTCTCCCAGACACGACTCCCGATAATTCAAAGTCAACTGAAAGAAGAAAGTAACCCACCTTAAACCATTGGATAAAACAGAGACACCCATCTATCACATATCTGTTTAAGGAAAGGTTTGTAGAACCGCCGGTCTCTCCGGTACCCACTGGCCGACGGAGCCTTAACGAGGCAAAGGGTCTGCTCTCAACGCCGGCTCAAACCTGCACCACCTGCACGACAAGCTTATATCATATCTGAAGAACTACATTCAAAGAAGAAGAAGAACACCAACTACTGCAGAAAGAAGAGAAAGATTTCAATCACATCGGAAGTACATTAGAAGCTCAAACATCTCGCAAGAATGGAAAGGCGTTTCACGTATTCAGAGAAAGGGAAAGCAAAAGAACCTTCGCAAAGGACCAAGGCAAGACTGAGAATATCAGTTCCTGACATTGATACCTCAGATCTGGTCAGAGAGAACTCTCTCACGCTGGTTGGAAGACTGACGAATCCTCAAGCTCAAAGAGTGGGAGAGACAATCACCACATTAATCCAGAGATGGAATGTCCAAGGCAGGGCAATCGGATCTGACTTGGGAAACTCATGCTTCCAAATAAGGTTTCAAGAAGATAGAGATATGAAGAAGGTTCTGCAAAACAGACCGTATCAAGTTGGCTTCTGGATGGTTATCCTTCAACAATGGGAACCTGTCATATCCAACACTTTCTCAGCCCTAATCCCATTCTGGATCCAAATCCAAGGACTACCCCTCCACTACTGGCAAGAGAAGGTTGTAAAGGAGATTGGAAAAGCCTTAGGTACGGTAGACACTTGTGAAATCTAAAAGACTGCAGCAAAAGTAAGAGTATTCATAAACGGACTAAAACCCCTAATAAAGGAGACAATCCTAGACTTCTCAAATGGATAAGAAATCACTCTCCACTTCAAATACGAGCGACTGGAAAAACACTGCAGCTTTTGTAATAGACTATCTCATGAAAGAAGAGTCTGCCCGGACTTACTTGCATCTGAAGGAAGAAGAACAAGACCACCTGCACCAGCAAGGAATACCAATGGAAAACGCAGACAAGATGCTCATGAGTCTCACAGGAATGAGACTCACAGAAATGAGAAGTCCAAATCTACCAGAGCTTTCCACCACAGACAAGATAGATATGGCAAAAGCTATGGAGACAGAGTAACAAACAGAGACCAACGTGGATTCTCAAGAAAAGAAAGCTCCATTAATGGACCAGAACTTAGGCTGCAGGAAAGAAACCACTCAGGAGACCCAAACGCTCAGCAAACTGAAGCCGGAGAATACCAAAACTATTCTCAGAGGAACATGGAGAGCTTCTTCAGGACCCCTCTAGAAACCAGATGGAGAAAGAAAAAGGGACCAGAGCTTGAAAACATATCGGAAGCTTCAGCTAGAGAACTACTTCCTCTATTGATAGAAAGGAACCTCGTAATAACAGACTTCCTAAAACAATCTAACCCTGAAACCGAGACATCAAGAGAAGATTTACTGGAAGCTACACACAGATACATGAATCATCATGACTCTCAAGAAAGAGCAGCTAGAAGGCTCAGGGTTCTGCAGAAAGAAACTAGAGATCATGGAAAACAAATGGAGGTTGACCAAGCACTGGGCTCAATGGATCCATTTGTAAACACTCTTAACCAAGTAAGGGAGTTCATCACTGCGGACATAGAAGAAATGACAGCCCAATACCTCAACTGCAGTGACCCTAAGGAGAAGGAGGCACGTCAGAAAAGAGTTATGGAAAATGAGCTAAATGGGACAGTAGACGAAACGATAACCAGAGTTATGAACGAGGAAGCTCATAACTCATTTGCCAGCACTTCATCTCTTCTACCTCTAAACCAATATTTCCCTCTGGAACCTATAATGGGACAAGAGAACAACTTAGAGCAGGAGACACTGATCTTGGGTGGAACAAGTGGTATACTAAGAGGAAGGGATAGACCTCTACCAACTCCAGGAACATCCCTGGCTCCCCTTAGAAGAAAGACAACCAAAGCACCGTTAAGAAGAAACTTTCTCACCAGCCCTCTGAATGCAAAAAGATTGTGCATGAAAAAACAAAGAATCACAAACCACCAAGGGACAGTCAGGAAGAGGGAACCCCACTAAGGATAAGCGAAAGAACAAGAAGCCAACCGGTGCAAACACAAAATCATGAGAGTAACCATCCCTTAAGAAACAATGCATAACAGAATGCAGACAATCCTAATGATAACTTAAGCAGAAAGAGTAACAGACATGATTTTCACAGACCGGAAGAGTCCGGTCCTTAGCCATCCTAGCCTGGAACTGTTGCGGCTTGGACAACCCAGACACGTTCCAAAGGCTAAAGGATTTGAAGAAAAAGAAGGATCCATACATCATTTTCCTAAGTGAAATAAGGAACCATGACTCTTTTCTCACTGGAAAACTACAAGAACTAAAGTACAACAACATCAGACTGCAAAGCCCTCAAGAAAATGCTAGTGGAGGTCTAGCTTTGGCCTGGTCTGAGGATATTGAACTGGTAATTATGGACCAGAACTCAAACTTTATAGATACTCAAATAAAGTTTAAGAGGAACAAGTTCTATGCTACTTTTGTCTATAGGGCACCTGCGAGAGAATAGAGAAAACAAGTATAGGACAACCTGATGAACTTAGCTTCAACTAGAGAAGGTCCATGGTGTTTGACATGAGACTTCAATGAGATCCTGAATGGTGCAGAGAAAGAAGGAGGGAGAGTAAGACCAGAGAGTTCCTTTGCTGACTTTAGAGAACTGATGGCAGGATGTGATCTTTTGATCTAAACCATTCATGAAATTTCTTATCCTGGAGAGGTAAAAGGGTGACCAGATGATCTACTGCAGACTAGACAGAGCCTTAGCCAACAGTACCTGGTCAGATATATTCCCAAGAGCGAGATGTGAGTATCTAAACTTCACAGTCTCTGACCACATGCCACTAATAACATACATAGCTGCTGAAAAGAAGAAGAAAGCAAGAATGTTTAGATATGACAGAAATCTGAAAAACAACAAAGAAGTGACAAATCTAATCAGGAAGGCTTGGGCAGGGGATGGAAGAGGAACCACAAAAGAAAGAACAGACATATGCAGAAGTGATATAGTGTCCTGGAACAAGGAGAATCACAAAAACAACAGGATTCTAATTGACAGTCTGTCAGAGAAGATAAATGAAGGCATGACAAATCCGATAACGGAGGAAGATGCACTGCAAAAATCTGAATACACTACTTTCAGAAGCTTATAAAGATGAATAAATTTATTGGAGACAAAGGAGTGGCTGGCACTTGGAGACAAAAACTCAAGATACTTCTTTGCAACCACAAGAGGAAGAAGAGCTCGAAATCGCATAACCGTCCTAGAAGATGAGGAAGGCGCAGAGGTCTTTGAAGATGACCAAATAGCAAAGGTGATCACAAAATACTTCAAAGAACTCTTCACATCAGAAGCTGAAGATCAAAAAGAGAATGTTAATAAAGCAATACAAAGAACTATCTCTGAGGAAACAAACAGGACCTTGATTGCCATTCCTTCTGCAACTGAAATCAAGTCTGCACTCTTCTCAATACAGAAAGACAAAGCACCAGACCCTGATGGATTTTCAGCTTGCTTCTACCAATCCAACTGGAACCACCTGAAAGAAGCAATGATTGAGGAGATACAGGGTTTTTTCAATTCTGATATTCTTCCACAGTCCATCAATCACACACATGTACGTTTAATTCCTAAGGTTCAGAGTCCTAAGAGTATTAAGGAATACAGGCCATTGGCCCTTTGCAGTGTTTACTACAAAGTCTTTTCAAAGATTATTACTAGAAGACTTCAGCCAACTCTGAATGCTCTAATATCAGAAAGCCAGTCTGCATTTATCCCAACAAGAATCATCACTGACAATGTCTTGCTCACACATGAAATGCTACACTTCATGAAGAAATCCAAAGCAACAAAAAGAAGCACAATGGCAGTTAAAACAGACATGACAACGGCTTATGATAGACTAGAATGGGGTTTTATTGAGGTTGTCCTATTGAAGATGGGTTTTCATGAAAAGCTGACAAAATGGATCATGCAGTGTGTTTCTACAGTCACCTATTCTTTTCTGATTAATGGAGAATCAAGAGAACTTATCAGACCAAGTAGGGGAGTCAGACAGGGAGACCCACTCTCTCCCTTCCTATTCATCATATGCAGTGAGGTTCTGAGCAGCCTATGTAACAAAGCAGAGAAAGAGGGACTTCTAGTGGGTGTTAAAGTTGCAAAACACAGCCCAAGAATCAACCACATGCTTTTTGCAGACGACACAATGTTTTTTAATAAAAACAGAAGAGAAAAGTTGTGTCAAACTTATGCAAATCATTGAAGAATATGGCAGAGTATCTGGGCAGAGAATCAGTAAGGAGAAATCATCAATAACATTCTCAGCCAAGACAACAGAGGAAACAAAAGTCAGAGTTAAAGCTCAACTAGGAATCATCAAGGAGGGGGTAAAGGGAAGTACCTTGGACTCCCAGAGCTATTTGGAAGGAAGAAAAGAGACATGTTCTCTTCCATAGTAGACATGATTAAACTAAAAGCAGCAACTTGGTCTACTGCAAGGCTCTCCAATGCTGGAAAATGGTCATGCTCAAATCAATCCTAGCTGCCATCCCTTCTTACTCAATGACTTGCTTCAAATTACCAGTTAATCTTTGTAAACGCATACAATCAGCCTTGACAAGATTCTGGTGGGATTCAAACAGTGAGAAAAGAAAACTATGCTGGGTTTCTTGGACTGGGCTTGCAAAGTCAAAAGGAAACGGTGGAATAGGATTCCGAGAGATAGTACAATTCAATGAGGCTCTTCTTGGTAAAACTAGCTGGAGGATACTGAAAAACCCTTCAACTCCGATTGTAAGAACACTCATGGGGAAATACTGCACTGATCAGAACTTCCTAGACGTTCAATGCTCTGAGGATGCATCACATGGCTGGAGGAGTGTGATTGCAGGGAGAGATATCCTCAAGACAAAACTAGGAAAGGCAATAGTAGATGGGAAACAAACTGAGTTATGGAGAGATAACTGGATCTTTGACAATAACCAAAGCGTGATCATAGGACCTGCAACTAAAGAAACAGCAAATTGGAAAGTTAGTGACCTGATGGAGAGGAACTCGACTAACTGGAACAAGAGACTAGTGCAAGAAACCTTTCCACTAATATGGGAGAGGATTATGAGCATTGTACCAGCGAGAACCGGAGCACAAGATGAGTTCATTTGGATAGGAACAAAAGATGGCAGATACACAACCAAATCTGGTTACCACTCGGCGATGGAAACTTCATAACAACCGGCAAGAAACACTACCACCACAGAGTTTAACTGGATCGGTGAAGTATGCAACAAGAAAACCTCACCAAAGATGAAACTCTTCTTATGGAAAGCAGCCGGAAATGCTCTACCTGTGGGAGCCAACCTGGTGAAAAGAAACATAATACCGAGAGGAAACTGCAGCAGATGCAATGAGCAGGAGACTACAGAGTACTTGTTCTTCAAAGTGAGTATGCAAAGGAAGTCTGGAACATGTACCCAACAAACAGGAAGCTACAGTTTAGAGACGAAGAGAGCTTCAAAGAGATCTTGAGCAGAGAAAAGCACTTAATCAATCTTCCACCAACAGGGCTACACACAACTCATTTATTCCCTTGGATATGCTGGGAGTTATGGTGTGCTAGAAACAGGAAAGTCTTTGATAACAGGGAAAGCACAGCTAGAGCAACTATAACAACGGCATGCTCAAGAGCCAGAGAATGGTCGGAAGCTCAACAACAAAATACAGGAAACTCAATGTCCACAACAGCAAAACCAGACGCCTTACTTCTAGATGAAGATGAAACACTATGTTTTGTAGATGCAGCATGGAACGCAGACATTAAGAGAGCTGGATTAGGATGGTATTTCTCAACAAAAAGAGAAGATTGCTTCAAGAAAGGATCAACAACCAAAGAATTCATAGTATCTCCACTAATGGCTGAAGCGAGTGCCATGCTTGAAGCGATCAAGGAAGCAAAAAGAAGAGGAACATGGAAACTAAAGATTGTATCAGACTGCTCTACCTTGATCAAAGCTATCAACGACAACACCAAGCATAAGGAATGTTTTGGAATCATGAATTACATTTTACACATGTCAAAACTTTTTCATAGGTGCATCTTTGCTCATGTGCCAAGACTGATGAGATTGCTAAGGCAACTCTAAGGCAATTCGAACTCTCAGTCCCTATATTATATTAGCGCAACGTTTCTTGCAATGAAAGTTTCAGTTAGACCAAAAAAAAAAAAAAAACTGAATATATTAAAGTTTAGTATTTTTAAGTTATTTAGTTTATAATTAGTTTTATAGAAAACATTTCTTAGATTTATACGGTATATATTAATATATGTTTTACATATATTATCTTGGAACAAAAAGGATATCCAGGATTTCAATTTTTGTATTTGGAAAAAAAATTTCACATCTAAGAATAGATAAACAAATAATATCGATATGTAAGATGGTTATCAAATAGTCAAATCCAATCAAAGCAGATAAATGATCGAACTGAATATTATAAATTTCTCAACACTGATAATAAAAAGAGCCGATCACATTCATCTATTGTATTAGTGTATATATTGATTTGAGTTGAACTACATAATTCCCATAATATAACTAAAAAACTACATACTGTAGTGTATGTGTTAAGTGCAAACAATATATCTATCGACCTGCAGTTACAAATTGAAACAGTTTGAGCGATACATCCAAATGATATATATGAATATGGATAGATACTTTTTTTTTGGTAGCTATAACTTGTTTTGAATTTTTCTGTAGCATGTCTAGTTTTGCACAAGTATATGCATATCTGTTTTTTCTTTTGATATCTTAAAGTAATCCCAAATCTAACAAAGGATTTAGATTAATTTTTTTTAGGGAAGTACAGTCCATGAATATATCATTTTTTCGGATATTTAAATGGATCAAAAATAATGATATATACATTAATCTGTATTGGTATCTAAGAAAAATGTGTTTTAGTTTCGTGTAGTATATAGATCGACCTCGAAATGTGTTAACGTCCCGAATCCATCTCCTTATTATTCAATCACAAGATCTCAGACAACTTTTTTTTGCCATGCTTATTACTTGTTTACATTGTAGGACAAATATCCAAAGTACCGTTATGGGATTTAAATATTACAAAATTCACGAGGTATATATAGAACTTGTAAAAAAATGTTGAAACTTTCTCATCATTCAAAATATACAAGATTTTTTTTAACATCTTCTCACAGTTTCCATGACCATCGATCATTCAAAGAACGGTCGATGTTTCTTTCGTTAGTGTTGGTACTGGATTTCCCTCTAGGAAATCCGGCCCATTAACAAACAAGAGAAAGGCCCGTATCCACGAGCCCGTTCCAGGATCAAAGACGAAGAGACGAGCCGATCCGATCATTGGGCCCAAACGAATGACACTTAGACAAGGCCCAAGCGACGCCGAAGTAAGAAGCGATCGAGCTCGGCGGGAGACGACGTGGAGATAGAGCGACTCGGTCTTTTCCAGTTCAACTGATCCGCGAGAATCACGGGGATCGTTACGAAGGAGAGGCCGAAATATCGGAACAGAGAGGTCAGAGTCGAGACTATTTAAAAGAAGAAGTGGCGACTCATTAAAGACATTCCAACCTAGGCTAAGAACACTTCGATTAGATAGCTCGATTTCATACTTTGTACTCTCTTCTCGATTGTGTTTGTTCTATCTCGACGATCAGTCTCAATAAAGTCTTTGATTCATAGGAAACTATACCATTTCTATATCCTAAAGTCCAAATCCACGAATACAAATTCTTAGTGTGAATCCCGGATCTCACATTTGGCGCCGACTGTGGGGACTATCTATAGTTTTTCCTATCTTAAGAATCAGATCCTAGATCCGATAGATCGAGATGAATCCCGACCAAACTGGCTCTCCCAGCGCCACACCACCAGTTGACCTCCCTCAAACGGTCGACAACGTTCCTCAGAACACCACCGGGGTAAGAAACATGGGTCAGACCGACGGCATGTTGACAAGCTCTGCCTCAGTCTCCACGACCTCGGCACCAGCCGGCACCGTCGCTCAAACAATCGCGACTCCGACAAATGTTTTGTCAGGAACTAATGATCCGAGCAGAAACTGGGTGTGGATGAGAAATGATTCAATACCCACCCCAGGAGGTAGATCTGGAATAACCAGACCTAATTCGCCACTACCTTCTGCTCCTCAGAGACAAGGGCCAAGCGATCTTGCCGAGATCCGTTCGATGCTAAGCCTGTTGGTAGATCGAACGAGAAATAACAAGGCAAGCGCAAGGGCCCAAGAGGTCGCGAACCGTTCTCTGGCTGCGCAGCTCGACGAACAAGAGCGGCGCCTTAACGCCCGTCTTGAAGAGCTCGCCAGTCAAAGCCAAGGAGGCAGACCAACGCGAACTCCCATAAGTCCTCCACCGTGTACCCGCTTGGACTTCTCCCAGGTAGTAACTCCTCCGGGAACGTCGGGAAATTTCGGTAATGCGTCAAATAGCGGCTTCCGCCCTACAATGACCCCTATCGCGATACCGACCCCATTCAGTTCGAGTTCAATGGTCACCGATCCAACCGGATCAAGAAACCGACCATTACCCGGGCCACCACCTTTCCCGAATAACTCTAATATCCGACCGAGGCAACTAGGAGGCTCTGTCTTCGCCTCGAGCTTGGGACTCCTTAACGGATCAAACACGGTTCAGTTCCGAACGCCCCAGATCGACCAGACAAGGTCGGTCCAACCGATCGATCTCCTCGACCCCATTTTTCCAGAACAAACGTCAGGATAGGCACGAGCCCAGTTCGCACCTGCAGAGGGCGATGAACACGATATGCTTAGACAATACATCGAACAGGCTAAGGCCCAGTTCAACAGTCTGAGCTCGAAAGTTCACATGGCAACGAGCGCGGCTCCTGACATTGATCGAGTGATCGAGGAAATACAATAAACACCGTTCACAGATCGGATCGCGTTTGCAAGGATCCGAGAAATCAAGAAAACTAAGTTTCCAGAATTCTCTGGGAAGTCAGACCCGAAAGCCCACATCAGGGCATTCCGACTAGCGATGGCAAGGGTGTACCTTACCGATGAGGAGAGAGAGCCGGTCTTCTGCAGGCTCTTCGCGGAAAACCTATCGGGCTCCGCCCTAGAATGGTTTGCCGGACTGGAAGAAAGGTCCATTGACAACTTCACCCAGTTCATGACGGCTTTCCTCAAACAATACTCCATTTTCATCGAGGAAAAGACTACTGAGGCAGCCCTATTTGGCGTCTCTCAAAAACCTGACGAAACACTTCGCTCGTACATCGACCGATTTAAGGAAATAAAATCCAAAATCGCGAACCCACGAGACGAGGTAGCTATAGAAGCATTAAGACGAGGACTATGGTTCTCAACCAGATTCCGCGAGGAAATAACAGTCCGCGAACCTCAAACGCTCGATGACGCCCTCCATCGCGCATCGGCCTTTGCTCGCCTCGATGACGAAACCACGGCCCTTAGGGAAAAATACCGAAAATAAAAGAACCCGTCGGGCTCGCAGAATTCGAACTCGAAAAAGGATTCCCGTAAATCAGGGAACGTCAATGCGGTCGAGAGCCCAAAGAGCTCGAAGAAATTCGAGTTCGACAAGGAAAAATTCTGTGATTTCCACAATAAAAGAGGACACTCGACCGAAGATTGCTATACTCGAGCTAAAGCCGAGGCTCAAAAGCGAGAGTCCGAAAGCAAACAAGACTCCGAAGTCGAGGAGGAAACTCTGCCCGACAAAAAGGAAAACAAACAGAACAAGGAGTCGAACTCCAAAAAGCCTTCTCAGAACAAACGGGAACGGTCAAAAGAGCCGGAATCCCCCGAAACACTCCCTCAAGGGTCGCGAAAGCGAGTCGAGTTCATCCTCAGCGAGCTCAACCTGAGCGGCACTCCGGGAGGTTCGGCACTATCCCCGCCTCCGGCTCCTGCTAAAAGTTTACGCTCGAGAATCAATCTCCCTCGTCTCTGCGGGGGGGGGGTGTACGGGCTATACCCCCTAAACGAATCGACTTCATCTTCGGTGGCTCCAAGATTTGCCGCGACTCGGTCAATTTGATCAAAGCTCTTCAAAGAAGAGTCGAGACCGGCAGAGGGGGGAAAACCCCAATGTTGGGTCCAGACCACGAAATCATTTTCTACGAAAGCGAGACAAGTAATCTCGACAAACCACACGACGACGCCCTCCTCGTTTGTCTAGTAGTGGGAGATGTCGAACTCTCAAGGATAATGATTGACACGGGAAATTCGGTAGATGTCCTCTTTTATGACGCGTTCAAAAAGATGGACTTCAACGACTCCGAGATCGTGGAAGAAAAGATACCACTAGTAGGTTTCGCTGGCGAAACGACGTACTCGATGGGCTCTGTCTTTGTCCCAGTAATCGCTGGAGGAGTTCGAAGAATGACGGAGTTCGTCATAGTAGATCGGCCAGCTCCCTATAACGCGATCCTAGGTCGACCATGGATATACGACATGAGAGCGGTACCATCGACCTACCACCAATGCGTAAAATTCCCAACTCCCAAAGGGATCAAAACCATTTACGGAAGTCAAAAGATTTCCCGTCATTGCTACATGAACGGATACAAGCAGATCGAGAAATCCCCTGCGTAGCAATTACAGAAAGAGTAGGAGCTCGCCACCATGCAGACCAAAAGGTCGAACGACCCAAGTCAAATAGGACCCCCAAAGGACCTCACGACTCAGGTCTGCATAGACGATGCTCATCCCGAAAGACTCGTTGGCGTCGGAATCGACCTATCAGAGCCAGTTAAAAATGAACTGGTCTCTTTTCTCAAACAGAACGTCGACTCCTTCGCCTGGTCTTCAGCAGACATGAAAGGGATCAATATCGACGTAACCAGCCACGAGCTGAATGTCGACCCAACCTACAAACCGGTAAGACAGAAGCGTCGAAAACTAGGTCCTGAGCGGGCCAAAGCCGTCAATGACGAGGTCGATCGGTTATTAAAAATCGGATCGATCAGAGAGGTCAAGTACCCCGACTGGCTTGCGAACCCCGTAGTGGTTAAGAAAAAGAACGGAAAGTGGAGGGTCTGTGTAGATTTCACGGATCTCAACAAAGCATGTCCAAAGGACAGCTTCCCACTCCCGCACATCGACCGACTGGTCGAGGCTACCGCCGGACATCAGCTACTATCTTTTATGGACGCGTTCTCAGGGTACAATCAAATATTGATGAACCCTGAGGACCAAGAAAAGACTTCGTTCATAACCGATCGAGGCACGTACTGTTACAAAGTCATGCCCTTCAGACTAAAAAACGCAGGAGAAACTTACCAACGCCTCGTCAACAAGATGTTTTCAGGACTCCTAGGCAAAACCATGGAAGTCTATATCGACGATATGCTGGTAAAATCTTCCAGGTATGAGGATCACATCCCCCAACTAAAAGAATGTTTTACCATTCTCAATAAATACGGGATGAAACTCAACCCGGCAAAGTGTACCTTCGGGGTTCCCTCAGGAGAATTCCTTGGTTACTTAGTGACCGAAAGAGGGATCGAAGCGAACCCCAAACAGATCGCAACGTTCATAGAAATGAAATCTCCAAGAACAACGCGAGAAGTCCAGCGCCTGACCGGAAAAATAGCTGCTCTGAATCGCTTTATCTCAAGGTCGACTGATAAATGTCTACCCTTCTATCACTTGCTCAAAGCAAACAAAAAGTTCCTCTGGGACGAAAAGTGCGAAGAATCGTTCACTCAGCTCAAAGCTTACTTAAGCGAACCACCCATACTGGCGAAACCAATAGAAGGAGAACCCCTTTACCTTTACCTAGCTGTCTCGACGGCAGCAGTAAGTGGAGTCCTGGTTCGCGAGGAACAAAACGAGCAACGGCCGGTGTATTACATCAGTAAGACCTTGATCGATGCTGAAACCAGATACCCCGCCATGGAAAAACTCGCCTTAGCGCTAGTAACATCGGCTCGGAAACTCCGACCGTACTTTCAATCACACTCGATCATAGTGATGACCTCTCAGCCGCTGAGAACCATCCTTCACAGTCCAAGCCAGTCGGGTCGATTGGTCAAATGGGCTATCGAACTCAGCGAGTACGACATTGAATACAAGGCTCGAACGTGCCTAAAAGCACAAGTACTGGTATATTTTGTAATCGAGCTCCCTCCGACTATAGAACTCGACCCGACTTCGGCCCAAAGATGGAAACTCTACATCGATGGAGCTTCCTCGAGGCAAGGATCCGGAGTCGGAGTGAAATTAGTCTCCCCAACGGGTGAAGTGCTAGAACAATCGTTTAGATTGGGCTTCGCCGCATCAAATAACGAAGCAGAATATGAAGCGTTAATAGCCGGGCTCAGACTTGCAATAGCAATAGGAGCCCGGGAAGTAAATGCCTTCAGCGATTTCCAACTGGTCACGAGCCAATACCATGGCGACTACGAGGCCAAAGACGAACGGATGGAAGCATACCTACGGGTAGTCCACACACTGGCCGAACAGATCGAATTCTTTGATCTAACACGAATCCCACGAGGGGAAAACACCGCAGCCGATGCCCTAGCCGCATTAGCATCGACATCAGATCCCAACCTCAAAAGGATCATACCAGTCGAAGGGATAGAAAAACCAAGCATCGACATAGCCCTCAAAGCCCTGTCCTTGAAAGAGGACGGGCCCAATGTGAAGGACGATGTCAAGCCAAAGAATGTCCTGGGGGCACCAGTAGCGACATCATCGAGATTGATGATGACCTCGATCCTAGAAACGACGTGTACGTCGCGAACGTCCCCGACGGACCAATTCAAACCGCATCCACTAGTCAGGGACCCGAGCCTAACAACGACGAAGATTGGAGAACTCCGATCATTCGATACATCACAAACGGCGAAGTTCCCGACAACAAATGGGAGGCGCGGAAACTTAAAACACAGAGTGCAAGGTACTGTGTCACGCAAGGAGAGCTCTTTAAAAGGAGCCTCTCCGGACCTTACCTCAAATTCCTTGACAAAAAGCAAGCCCTAGCCGTGATTACACAGACGCATGACGGATCCTGCGGAAGCCATTCCGGGGGACGAGCATTGGCCGTACGAATCAAAAGGCAAGGTTACTATTGGCCGACAATGGCCACCGAATGTGAGTCCTTCTCCAACAAGTGCGACAAATGCCAAAAGCATGCTCCAATTATCCACCAAGCGTCGGAGAAACTCTCCTCTATCTCATCACCATACCCATTCATGCGATGGGGAATGGACATTGTGGGACCGCTAGTCGCATCCGGTAAAAAGAAAGCTACACACCTATTGGTGATGACGGACTACTTCACCAAGTGGATTGAAGCAGAGTCATACCAAAAAGTTAAGGACGTTCACGTTAAGGAGTTCGTCTGGCGAAACATCGTTTGCCGACATGGACTACCCCACGAGATCGTCACCGATAACGGATCTCAGTTCATATCAAACACGTTCAAAGAGTTCTGCAGAACTTGGAACATAAAGCTGACTTACTCAACGCCACGCTACCCCTTAGGGAACAGGCTAGCAGAAGCAGCTAACAAAGCGATTATGAACGGTCTCAAGAAAAGGCTCAACGAGTGCAAAACAACATGGAGTGACGAACTCTCAGCCGTACTCTGGGCCTACCGGACTACCCCCCGCAAATCCACTGGCGAGACTCCCTTCTCGCTGGCTTACGGAATCGAGGCGGTAGTACCAGCCGAAATTCTCGTGTCAAGCATCCGCAAGGAAGAATGCCCACGACAAGAAGAACTTAACAACAAGATGATAACCGACGAGCTCGACCTCGTCGACGAAAGAAGGAACCTCGCATTAGCTCGACTCCAGAATTACCAACAAGCCGCAGCTCGCTACTATGATTCCCGAATCAAAACTCGAAGATTTCAGGTAGGAGAGCTCGTCTTACGGAAAGTGTTCGACCATAAAAAGGAAGAACACGCTGGAAAGTTAG
Organism: Orychophragmus violaceus; assembly: GCA_030180135.1. Classification (NCBI taxonomy): domain Eukaryota; kingdom Viridiplantae; phylum Streptophyta; class Magnoliopsida; order Brassicales; family Brassicaceae; genus Orychophragmus; species Orychophragmus violaceus. The sequence continues at coordinate 43,166,890 of CM058232.1, forward strand.
GAGCAAAGTGGGAAGGTCCTTACCAGGTCACCGACGTTGTGAAGGACGGGGTCTACCGACTCAAGTCGATAGAAACCCAGAAGCCTGAACTACGACCTTGGAACATCATCAACCTCAAAAAGTACTTCCACTAAGAGTACATCAACATAATCGAACTACGAAATGGCTTGATCCCCTTAAAAGGGTACGTAGGCAGCTCGATTTCGAGCGCAGCCACCCCCCAACACAAAGCTCATACCGAGCTCAGCAACTTTTGACGAAGTCACACTAACTTATCTTTGTGAAATCAAAATAAGTCCCTTAATCCGATGTTTCTTTCTGTCGTAAAGGTCAGAGCCACTGCGAAATACTTCGCCAATACATTCCCAAAAGTGATATGAAATTATCCCTTCAAAATTCAAAGGGTTTGGCTTAGCTCTTCTAAAACAAGCGATATGAAATTATCTCTTCAAAAGCCAAAGTGATATGAAATTATCTCTTCTAAAAAAAACGATATGAAATTATCCCTTCCGAGCGACCTGAAACGGCCTCTCCCCAAATCAAGTGATATGAAATTATCCCTTCCGAAACAACCTCCCGCAAACCTAAAATTCCCCGACCTTATACAGCTCGGGAGAACTAGAGGGCCACCCTCTCCCTTTAGGCGAAAATATCGAAGTCAAGGCAACCGATCACACGGACAGACCTCCGCGCACAACGAATCTTTGTAAGTCTACCCCGATTTATCATTCCCGTTAAACATCAAACTCGTACGAAAGAACTCGGACTCGAGTACGAATGACTTCGCGCTAAGGTGCTAAAACAGTAAAGTCTATGCTAAGGCATGAAAGACTCAAAAAGAAATTCATTGAAAGGAGGACACAATGTCCTCAAGTCCCGACACTAAAACAAAGCCCCCTCGGGCAAATAGATGTTCAAAAAAAAATCAAAGCCCCTTGGAGCAACGACAAAATAATCAAAATTGCTGCGAGCGCGAGGAAGCCTCGTCTCCACCCTCCGCCTGATCACCGGTAGATGCAACCCCAGTCGGGAGATTCGATCCGTATTGATCGGGGCGGGAAGCAGCCGACGGTGGAGCATGCACCAAAATAACCGAGTCACTCGACACGGCCGGCAAGTTCAACTTGCCAACACTAAAATCAGAGACCGCTGCGGCGTTCATCTCTTCCATGGCCGTCCTCTTTTGGTCGGCCAACCTCAGCACTTCCCGAGTCAGGTCAAGCTCGCCGGAAGCAAACTCCGCGATGAGTTCGATATTGGCCAGGGTTTCTTGAAGGCGAATCTCAGCGTTGGTTTCAAGCTTCCACTTCTCGCTCTTCTCCTTGACCTCTTTAAGGATTTCTAAGTATTCCTCGTTCATCTTCTTCTTCGCCTCGTGAGACGCGACCTTTATGTCGAAGTCCCTCCCCGCGAGGACTCTCTCCAGGTCGGCTCGATCTTGGGCAGCTCGCGCCGTTGCGACTCGACTCGCTTCTTCGGCGACCGACGCCTGACCTTCGGCCGCCCGAAGCCTCTGAGAAAGATCCTCCTCACGATTCTTGAGAACCAATAACCGGCCCTCTATCCCCTCGTACCTAGCCAATTTCCTTCCAAGCTCCTCCTCTCGAGCAAAGGAATCCTGCAGCTCCGCAGTCAAAATGCGGGCCGATCTCCTAGCGGCCTCAAGCTCATCTGCTTGCGACTCTCACGAAGCTCGCGCTCGGACTGGACCATAAGTCCGTTCGTAGCTTCCAGGAACTACATAAGCACACGAACCTTAGAAATCTCTCGTACAAAAGAAAGGCGAGAACAAAGAACTGTGATCGACACCTTCCCGGTAGCTTCAGCCATCTTGGTGTACAAGTTGAAGGAATTTCTAGCAGTTCCTAATCCAATTAGGCAACCCTGGTCTGAATTCCAAGCCTAGGATCTAGGGTTCATGTAATTGAATCTAGGGATCTCAGAATTACATGTTGATTAGCAGCGGAAGATTTGCAGATAATCGAGATCTAGAGCGCCTCAAATGCTGCGCCTCTACTGGTATCCACACGCACACAAACTGGACAGCAGGGATGCTAGTGCCTATAGAGATCCAATCTCTTCAGAGGTTTCTACACAAGTTCTGGTGGCTGTGAATTAGGTTAGGGTCGAGTTTAGGTCGACCATATATCTTATATATGTCGGCTTAAACCACAACGGAATTAACCAACGATTAAACCGAATTAATCTGATTAATCCGCGAGTGCATCGATCGATGCACTCTCTGCAACGATCGATGCTGTCCCAGAACATTGATATCGAATGCATATCAAATATGCATTCCCTAGATCATTACATTAATGATCAACCTCGTCTTTAACGTCCAGTTTGCTTAGGTGTGTGACCCTGTAGGATCATATAACACTAGCAATGAGTTCTAAACTCATTGATCATAAGTGGCTTCTAGCAAAGCATTATGACTACCTAGTATTATATGATTGTCTCATCTCGACAATACAATTATCACTTAGAGCAAGTACAATAGATTTCAGGACATTCCCAACAATCTCCCACTTGTACTGGAATCATCTATTCCCATAATCCCTTCGTCACTATATCTCGATCTAGCATAAGGCAAGAACCGTGTCATCCTTATTGAGCCAAGATCATGTTCATCGAACTCCGATTTATACTGACAAGACAAACAACTGACAATCACCTCGTTTGAGTGTGGCCACACATTTCTCAGTATCAAATCTTCGATGGGCCCTGAGATATTTATCTCCTGTTATATAGGAGGGACAAATCCCATCTTGTTCCATCCCTGTCTTTTCACACGCTTCATGATATGCCCAATCAATGCCTTTATAGTCACCAGTTACGGCTGACGTTTGACAAGGTTAAAGCGGACCAATTCACATGTAAGAAAACATGATGAACTCAGGTCTAAGGACTATACTCTATAGTCGTAATGAAAACTCTCATGACACTTATATAACTATCCCGTAGAGTTCTCATCAGTGGGTCATGTCCGATCCTGTGTTCTCCAACACATATCTATGTGATTGACTTTAATACTCTTATTAATGACTCCATGAAACTTAGTCATCAGTCACCTCACATACTAGTCTCACGTGGTTGTTAATGTCCCATTTTAACAACCTTGACCAGGGACTAACATAATTTATGTCATTTATTATCTATAGGGTTTCATGATCAAGTCACATACTTGATGACCTATAAAATGTCATAAATTATTTTGGGACTATTATTTAATAACCATTATTAAATAATACAGATGTCAGATTTCAATAACATAATCAAATTATGTTTATACGAACATCATATCATAACTAAAATTAATAACAATGACTCCCACTAAAATTAAGATCACATCTTAAGACATCTAATGCCTTTAGCAGTAGTCTGACCCTTATTTGCTTGCTCAACGTGTGTCGAAAGACACTGCGTCTTGCTAAGAGCAATACCAAGAGTCATTTGCACGAAGCCCTTCTTGGAATCCTGCATATTGGACATGTGCAAGGCCTTATCACTATAAGTATCTTGACACAATCCAATTAGCTTATCCAATCTATCTCTATAGATTCTTATTCCAAGAATGTATACAGTTTCTCCCATAATTTTATCGAAAAACAACTTTCGAATCAAGTCTTAACAGACTGAAACAATGGAACTTCATTTCCGAGAAGTGGTATGTTATCAACATACAATACCAGAAATGCAACTGCGCTCCCACTAGTCATCTTGTAAACATTCGGTTCCTCTTCATTTCTGATAAAATCAAACCTTTTGATTTCTTCATCAAAACGAAGATTCCAACTCCGAGTTGCTTGCTTCAATCCATAAATGGATCGATGAAGCTTGCATATCTTCCTAGCTTCATTAGGATCAATGAAAACTTCAGATTATGTCATGTACACATTCTTTTCCAGAATTCCATTAAGGAAAACTGTTTTCACATCCATCTGCCAGATCTCATAACCATTATGAGTGGCGGTTGCTAGGAGAATCCGAATGGACATAAGCATGGTGTCTGGGAATAGGTTTCTTCATAGTCAATACCATGAATTTGCTTGAAACCTTTTGCCACCAACCTAGCTTTGTATATCTGAATATAACCATTTTCGGATTCAGCGGCTTTCAGCCATTTTCGGAGTCAAGGCCCATCATTGCTTCTTCAAAATTTGCAGGCCCGTCACTTTCAATGATCAGTAGATCACGGCAATTGGTTACGAGAAATCCATATTTCTCGGGTTCGTGACGGATCCTTTTGGATCTGCGAGCTTCAGTTTTCTGTAAGAGTCGCGCACACATATCTCATATGTGTACTTTTACCACGACCTAATTAACCAAGATTTAAACCGTAGTTAATTAAGTCATAAACCAAAATCAATATTTGGTTCGCGACCTGTGTCGATCGATGCAACTTTTGTGTCGATCGACACTTCTTCAGAAACTCGCCATTTAAATGTATATCGAATATAGATTCACCAGATCCTTTATAAACTCTAGGCACCACAGGTGCAGGTTCTACAACTCTTTGTAGATCCAACTGCTGCTCTTCCTCATCAGGTTGAGCAGTCTCCTGTGATTTTCGAATTTCTTCGAGTTGTACTTTTACTCCCACTGTTCTTCTTGGAAAGAAAGTCTTTCTCAAGAAAACATAGTTCCGAGCAACAAACAATTTGTTCTCGAACTAGTCGTAAAAGTAACATGCATTGGTTTTGTTAGGAAAACCAATGAAGTAGCACTCATCAGATTTGGGTGTGAGCTTATCAGAGATTAGACGTTTTATATAAGTCTCGCAACTCCAAATCTCCATGATGGATAAATCAGAAACATTTCCATTCCACATCTCATGTGGTATCTTTGTAATTGATTTTGATGGAACTCTATTTAAAGTAAACTCAGAGATTTCTAGAGCGTATTCTTAGAAGGATAATGGAAGATCTAAGTGACTCATCATTGATCGAACCATATCTAATAAAGTCCGATACAGGAGGAGTGAATTGTGAAACACTTTCACAATCTCTCAGATGATCACTAAATTATTGACCTAAGCATTCACCTCCATGATCTCATCGTAGAGGTTTAATACCTTTGCCAAATTGATTATGTACTTCATTTTGGAACTCTTTGAACTTTTCAAAGATTCTGACTTATGCCTTATAAAATTTCAGTAAAGGTAATGAAGTACTGAAAATTTCCTCTAGCATTTGCGCTTATCGAGCCCTGTACATCCGTATGTATAAAGCCCAATAATCCTCTGGCCAATTCATTTTATTCGTTCGTTCGCAACCTGTATCGATCGTTGCATACATGCATCGATCGACACTACCTTTGTTGAAAGGGGCCTCTGTCGTTTTCCAATAAACGAGATTCACTTTACTCATTATGATTCATAATCAAATGAGCCCAAAAGCCCATCACTATGGAGCTTCTGAATCTGTTTCTCATTTATTTGGCCCAAAACGACAATGCTAGAAAGAAGTTTGATTCGTATCATTTGACTTGAATCTTTTGGTATTAATGTTATAGTTAGGCACATTCTGATTTAGAACATAAATTCCATTCTCTAATGGATTGCTACTATAAAATATATCACTGTAATCAAATGAATAACACTTATTCTTGATTTGAGAACTGATATCCTTCCATATCCAAACAAGGATTAGAAATAATATGTCTGCTCATTGCAGTTACATAGTAGCAGTTTTAAGTTCAAAACATGCCATAATAGAAAAACAAATGAAATACTCCTACGGCTAATGCAGCAACTCTTGCTTCATTTCCATGCATAGATCCACTTGTCCTTTCTCCATAGTCCTACTTTTGCTCAGGCCCTGCACATTTTCACAAAATATGAGTACCACAGCTGGTATCCAATACCCAATAAGTAGGACTATAAGAAGTAACTTTTACTTCTATAACATAATACCTGAAGAAGAAGTCTCGTACGTCTTCTTAAGTTTCTCATAATCTTCCAAGAATTTATTGCAGTTTCTTTTCAAATGCCCATAACCATTACAATAACGGCACTTAACATCTTCAGAAGGACTGGTTTTAACCTTAGGAACATGGCCAGACTCGCTTGGATTCACAATCGAGCTCGTCTTGCCATCACCTTTGTTCTTACCAAGTTTCTCAAACCTTTTACCCTTTTGTACCATAAGGACATTTGGGGTGTCCTTCTTGATATTAGGTTCAGCAGTCTTAAGCATCCCATGCAATTCAGTCAACGTCTTCGTCAAGTTGTTCATGTTATAGTTCATAACAAATTGATCATAGCTTGACGGCAGTGACTGCAGAATGATGTCAGTAGCCAACTCTTGGCTAATGGGACAATTCAGTTTCCCCAGGTTATCAATATAACCCATCATCTTAATGACATGAGGACTAACTGGTTTGCCCTTTGGTAGCTTGCACTCAATCAGAGATCTAACCGTCTGGTATCTCTGAGTTCGTGCCTGCTCCTGAAACATACTTTTCAGGCCAGTGATCATCTCTTTTGGCGACTCCACGTACTCATATTGCTTCTGCAATTCCGAGTTCATGGTAGCCAACATGAGACAACTCACATCCACCGCATTATTAGAATGCTTATCCCAAGCATCCTTATCTGACTGCCAGGCATTGGCTCGGTACTTCTTGGGGAGAACTTTCTCAAGGACATAGTCCTTTTTCTCCTGTCTGAGAACAATTCTCAAGTTCCGATACCATTCAAGAAAGTTGGATCCATTTAACTTGTCCTTCTCAAGGACGGATCGCAGGGAGAAATTGTTACGATGGTTTGTGCTAGACATAGCTGAAAAACAAGGAAGGTTTTAGTTATGATGTTCAAGAAATGAGAAGTCTTAACTATTAAGAAAACTCGCATTATATTCAAACAATGTTTCCTCAGATGAATATAATGATCCAAGACCCTTACTTCACTAAACTTGAGTGAGCCACTGGCTATCACCCAAATTTTAGCTATCTAGGTAAGCAACTCTTTGCTAGTTATATCCAATATAACTCTTGGTTGTGGATTGACATCTCATGTCCAATCCACCTGATGTCTCTGAGCCCAAAACGATTTTGATGGCCCAGTCAAGTAAACCAATCTCTTTAGTCATGTAATTGTCGATCTTGCACTGCAAATCCATCAACACGATTACCTCTGTCTTACTCATGTAATTGTGAACATCTTGCACTGCAAGTCTATCACACAATTAAATGGGTCTTGACAGTTGACAAGATTGGAAAGACATCAAGTATCACTTGATATTTGATTGAGGAACATAATCATTTAAAACGTTCAGTTTTATTATGTTTTAATTCTTTTAATTAATTGATTCATCTTGCTTCGGTTCTGTGATTTCAGGTTCAATAACCTAATCAACAAGTCTGATGTCGACCGACACTACTATAGTGTCGATCGATGCAGGACAACCAAAAGCAATCCGTGATAACCGATCAATCCAATTGATCCGGTTTTTGAATACCGGTCAGTATCGATCGATGCTACGTTAGCATCGGTCGATGCCAACCCAATCAAACCAATCGCAATTAAACCATTCACAGTGTTCGACCATCTTTAACCAAGCTCGATAACCGGTCCAATCCAATTGAACCGATTCATCAATCTTGCGAGGTATGTGTCGATCGATGCAACGCTTGTGTCGATCGACACTAGGCGAAAACTAAGGTTTATTCGGGTTTTCGCCCTGCATCGATCGATGCCGGATTGGCATCGATCGACACCATGCGAAAAACCCTAAATTTTATTCGGGTTTTCGCCCTGTGTCGATCGATGCCGGATTGGCAACGATCGACACTATGCGAAAAACCCTAAGACGTTTTTTCGAACAAACCCTAAACTAGGTTTTTCATGAAAACGAATTTTAGCAAGTTTGTATCAACCATACAAAGATCCAGATTCAACCAATCTAATCAACATGCTACAGATTCAATGGAACCCTAAAGCTCTGATACCACTGAAGGAATTTCTAGCAGTTCCTAATCCAATTAGGCAACCCTGGTCTGAATTCCAAGCCTAGGATCTAGGGTTCATGTAATTGAATCTAGGGATCTCAGAATTACCTGTTGATTAGCAGCGGAAGATTTGCAGATAATCAAGATCTAGAGCGCCTCAAATGCTGCGCCTCTACTAGTATCCACACGCACACAAACTGGACAGCAGGGATGCTAGTGCCTATAGAGATCCAATCTCTTCAGAGGTTTCTACACAAGTTCTGGTGGCTGTGAATTAGGTTAGGGTTGAGTTTAGGTCGACCATATATCTTATATATGTCGGCTTAAACCACAACGGAATTAACCAACGATTAAACCGAATTAATCTGATTAATCCGCGAGTGCATCGATCGATGCACTCTCTGCAACGATCGATGCTGTCCCAGAACATTGATATCGAATGCATATCAAATATGCATTCCCTAGATCATTACATTAATGATCAACCTCGTCTTTAACGTCCAGTTTGCTTAGGTGTGTGACCCTGTAAGATCATATAACACTAGCAATGAGTTCTAAACTCATTGATCATAAGTGGCTTCTAGCAAAGCATTATGACTACCTAGTATTATATGATTGTCTCATCTCGACAATACAACTATCACTTAGAGTAAGTACAATAGATTTCAGGACATTCCCAACACAAGTCGCCAAGGGCCACGTCCCCGACGACCGGAAGCTGAGCACCTGTAGGTCGGACGTCCCTTGATAAACGGGACGCGCCCCCGCGCATCCCGACGCCTTCGCTCGAACTACTCGAGCTCGCCTCCGTGTCGATCCTCCGACGCTTCGGTACGGGGGAAAGGTTCCCACCCACACTCTGATCATTCGGTCTCCCCGAACCATTCGGACAAGGACCGCGCAAAGTCGGCTCCCTAGACGAGACCGAGTCCGCTCTCCGAACAACCGGAGAAGGAGGGATCCCACTTGTCTCTGCGGCCGCATCGCAGGCCCCGGAGTTCGGAGGGATAACCGTGGAAGGGAGAGGAGAATCACACATGGCAAAAAAGAGTGCGTTGCTTAGATTCCCGTCCTCCACCCTTTTCGCCAAATCTATAGGGTCCTTCCCGTTTCGGCGACTCCTCGATCTACGAGATAACTTCTCATGAGATGGAGTGCTAGCATCCGAACCCTCACCCAAAGAAGGACGGCCTGTAGAATAAAAAAAAAGAGGAGGGTTTAGACCTTTTCCAAATAACGACGAACAAAACGTCACAAACAGGAGATTCACCCTCTCCTGCCCGCTCGAATATACGAAGCGGAGGTCGGACGGTTCGACTCAGAGAAGCCCGAGGAAGTACAGAAGGGAAAGGCAGTTCCCGAGAGACCCGAGATCGGTCCTGCGGAACCCCTCTTGGGTCGACCCTCAGAGTAGCCTGCACACGCTCAACCATGAAACTGTCCCAGTTAACGACACCTCTCCTCAGACGGGTTACAATGGCCTCCGTGACAGGGTTAAGGTCAAGCGATTCAGGAAACTCTGTAATACAGAACAAAACCGATCAAGAATCGGACCGACAACAAGATAAAAATAAGAGGGATAGGATCGTAAAGGAAAACAAGAGTCCTACCAACATTGGAAGCCCACCACGAAGGAACGACTGAGCAATCGAACTCTCCAACCGAGTGATGGGTCATCCTAAAGAAAAAATATTGGTCCCTCCATCCGTCCCTCGGCGGGAGACCGTCGAGGATCCTCCCAAACCGAGGAGAAATACGATACGACCCCGGAAAGCGGGAATCTTGCTTCACCGAGCAAACCCGCATTAACTCCTCGGGACCGAACTCAATCCCTTCCTCCGCGGCCCTGACTCCAAGTCCGATAACGTATCGAACGAAGTTCGGCGTCATCTGATAAAACGCCAGCTGGAGCTGGGCCAGCACTAAGAAAACGAGGCGGGGAATGGGGAAGAAGAGCCCACATTTTTCGAAATACGTGTAGGAGGCGCAGCAGTAGCCTTCTACGACCGTTCGGGGGACACCGCCGGGGCAGGAATGACGATTTCAACTTCCGTTGGAATCCGGCAAAGCGCCCTTAACTGCTGAATATGGCCCACGGTTAACGAAGACGGCGGGTGCGGTCCGAATGACCCCTCCGCCGCACTCGTACTCGCTCCCGCAGGGTCTCTCAAGGCCATGACAGAAAACGCGCCGGAGTAAAGAAAACGGAAAGTTTCCGGGAAAAGACTTTTTCTCTAGCGACAGAGGAAATATGGAGAAAAACTTTAAACAAGAAAGAGACAGAGTAAAAGTAAGAGGCGAAGGACTCCCTTCGACGATATATATGATTATGTATATCGGGGATTGTGCGCAGTATCGTCCGTACGACTCCCAAACTCGTATTAATTACTGAGAAAATCGAGATGGTTTGGACTTATCGCTTTCCCTCAACTCAAACCGTCGATTCGAGATCAACGGTTGCGGGTGCGCAGTAATTAGGTCACATCATCAAAAGAGCGAGCCTGAAAAGACTCTTCGTAATCTTTGAATCTCAGCCGTCGATGATCGACCAGATCCACGGTGGGAGATGAAATTCTCAAGCAAATAAAAGCTATAACCGCTGACGCGCTAAAAAGCAGATCAGCTCGTCCCACGCGCCCGTCCTTGACCGTTGGATCGCAATAAGACCTACGGATGGGGCGAGAATAATCATTAGATTTTTCGACGCCCGAGACACGCACGCGTCTTCCCGAGAACGTCCACCGCCCATTAACCTCGACTTCTCGAAATCAATGGGCTGGGGGGCTATTGTTGGTGCTGGATTTCCCTCTAGGAAATCCGGCCCATTAACAAACAAGACAAAGGCCCGTATCCACGAGCCCGTTCCAGGATCAAAGACGAAGAGACGAGCCGATCCGATCATTGGGCCCAAACGAATGACACTTAGACAAGGCCCAAGCGACGCCGAAGTAAGAAGCGATCGAGCTCGAGCTCGGCGGGAGACGACGTGGAGATAGAGCGACTTGGTCTTTTCCAGTTCAACTGATCTGCGAGAATCACGGGGATCGTTACGAAGGAGAGGCCGAAATATCGGAACAGAGAGGTCAGAGTCGAGACTATTTAAAAGAAGAAGTGGCGACTCATTAAAGACATTCCAACCTAGGCTAAGAACACTTCGATTAGATAGCTCGATTTCATACTTTGTACTCTCTTCTCGATTGTGTTTGTTCTATCTCGACGATCAGTCTCAATAAAGTCTTTGATTCATAGGAAACTATACCATTTCTATATCCTAAAGTCAAAATCCACGAATACAAATTCTTAATGTGAATCCCGAATCTCACAGTTAGTACGTGTACGATTAATGAGAAATCCACTAACTACGATTTTCTTTAGGTTACACGACAAAGATCAGATTAAATCAATGTTACTTATAAAGAGAAAAATTGGAACTGGGTTGGTCTGTGTTTTGAAACTGAGACCACATGCTTTCTAATCTCTCAGCCTCTGGGATCCCCACTCTTGTTTCTTTGTCTCACTCCTCGGTTTCTTCAAAGATTCTTCTCCTTTCGCGTCTTTTTATCCACCGTGTGGGTAATTTCATCTTACTCGCGCACCAATCACTTTTATTTCTTTCCTCTATCGAGGATTTGAAATTACGGTTCCCTTTTTCATATTTAGAAAATTAGGGTTTATTCTTCTACTAAGTCATTTGTTCAGTTGTTCACCAACAAATTCATACTTTTACATTTACTTTAAAAGCCAATGATTTCTAGTCTAACATCATAACAAACAAAATTTGACTCCTACTTCACCTAACAAAGACAGATATATAAATTCTAAAACGATAATTTTTTTTTTTTTTTGTAAACAGTGGAAGTTCCAGACCTTAGATCCATAATCTTTCTTATACCCGAAGACAATCTTTGGAAACTTTTATTTAAAGAGTAACTCTTCGTACCATGGGTAGTTTGAACCCGGAGCACAAAAGAACCAACCCCTTATATTACCACTAGGCTACTAACACCTTCGTAATAATTTTATATTTGCAATGAAAGAACTAGACGTTCTATTACAATAACTCAAGAGAGATATGTGAAATAGTCATCATTGGTTCGATTAAACTTGGAGAGTGTGTTAAATTGTCGAAGCTATTATATACACCCTAGACCCAACTACCAAAATGAATTTGTGAGACGCTAAATCGATTTACTCATTCTATACCCCCACTATTGAAAGGCGGAGCTACACTATGGGAAGGGGGTCACCTGCCCCCAACCAATTTATAAATTTTCCTATATTTAACTGAAGTTTTATTTGAATTTTTAGTCTATTGGTAATATCATGTTACTATGCCCTAGTAAATTAGAGACTGAATTAATGTTATGACATGACCTCATGACTCACATCCTACCACTTCATTCTATTTTTTAATCTTTTTTTAGTTAAATATTACTAAACACTGTTTAATGTTTGAACTATAGCACAACTTAATATTATTATTTCATTATTTATATATTTTATCTTATTTTATTTCCAAAAATGAAATGTGGTTTTTATTTCAATCCAAAATACATGAATGAAAGGTGGCTTAAAATGAATTGATTTTGAAAATAACTAATACATTGTTTACATATTTCAAAAATCAATATTTTTAAATTGTAAGATCAGTGGATATTTTTTATATATCAACATTACTTATATTATATATCATATTTTTATATAATAAAATATCATAGTATTAAATAAAATAATTATAAGAAGAGTTTAGTAAATATATTTTATTGCAAAATCTAAAAATATATTTTTATCAATCGTTAATATATTAAATAACGATTTCAAATATTAAAATTAAATATTTAAAGTGATTTAAATTAAAATATATTGATATTTTATTTATAATAAATAATATAATATAAAATTATATTACATGTCCCCTTAAACAATTATCCCGGCTCCGCTAATGATTGAGGTTTGAGATAATCACAAGAACCAACGGTCAAAATAATATTATACTATAGTAAAAAGCAAACATGTGTGTATCATGCATATAATATATGTATTTTGGATATGAGGTATCTATCCATACACATAGGGTGTGATTGGTTGATTAAAATAAAGGGAAGGAATGGGAAGGGATTTTTTCCCACTAAATCCCATTACATGTTCACCAAACAAAAGAAAGAAAGAAGAAAAAAATTCATCTCTCTCCCACTAATAATCACTATTCAATACATAAAATTTCCCACTAGAAAAATGAAGAAGGAAAAAAATCCATGTCAATCCCACTGCTATCTTCCCTCTCTCTCCCGTCACATTTTTCCCTCCTTTTCCCATTTGCTATTTACCAATCACACCCATACATGTCCTTTAGACCAAATCTTGGTCTTCATGTAAGTCTCTTTTCACGAAAATCAATGTTTTGTGTCTCTACTAACTTTAGCTGCTAGGGATAACATGGGATACAAATTGTCCGGCCAAATCTCTATTTTTGCATGGTCATTTGTTCCGTTAGCGAGATGTGCAAAAACTTTCAATTAAAATAAAAACGAAAAAGGATGTGTTTTCCTATGATTATAGTAATATTATATTGGTTAAGAGTGTGATAACCGAGTTCGTCAGTTGAATGCTCGTCTTGCTTGGTCTGAGTTAACGTGTTAGGTGGAAGTCTATTGGTTAAAGTCTATCTTTGTAATAGAATAGACTAAGGTCAGAAAACGACCAGATAGTGTAAGATCGTCGAGAGACAAGCGTGTTTATATCTGATGAAAAGAGGGTCCGAGCTGGTCGACAGACGAGCTCGGGTTACAATCCGAGATGTGTGAATTCTAGAGAGAGAAAGTGGTGAGTGCACAAATCCAAAAAAGTTGCATTAATGTATAGTGAACAGTCCTATTTATAGTCAAATACGGTCGTCCTTTTGTACGGGCCGTTGACTCCTTGTCGAGTTCGTGACGAATGGGCCGTACTTCAGGTGAAAAATGGGTCGAGCCGAACTCGTCTTGTCCGTTAGTAAAGCCGAGCTGACTGGGGTCTGCGAGCCGAGCCGTACTAAAATGATCTGTACGAGCCGAGCCGAGCGTGGCGAGCTTGGATCGAACGAGCGTGAAATCATCAAACTGTTTTTGTTCATGGGCCAAATTTGTTTCTGTTGGGCCGGCCCTTTGTCCAGAGAACATGTATGGGCCGAGCTAATTAGATGGTGTTGGGAATGTCTTGAAATCAATTGTACTTACTCTTGCTAAAGTCGTAACGTCGAGGTTCGGCAATCGTATAATATTAGGTGTTTATAATGTTTTGCTAGAAACCACTTATAATCTATAGATTGAGAATCTATTACTAATATTATATGATCCTATAGGGTCACACACTTAAGCAAATTGGATAAATATTATTTTGGGTTCTAAGAATAATATGATATATATATTTGTTATATATATCTATATCTCTATACTATTATTTGGGAAGTGATTTTGTGGGAATCGAGCTCTCTCATTCATTCTCAACATAAAATATTTTAATTAATCTTTAATGATAATATTTTTAATCCTTTAATAAATTTATTTGATGCTTCTACAATCATCATTATCCTTATACCACCACAAATCTCTACTATTCTTAGACTTTGTCTAATATTATTATTATTATTTAAAACAATATAAATAGATACAATATTTAACAGAAAAATGCGATAAACATAATTTCCCGGAAAAACTTGATTTTAACGGACAACACGATTTTGACGGAAAACACGATTTTGCAAAAAATTACAATTTTGCGGTTTTGAAAAACCGTGATTTTGCTTAAAATTTGATTTTGAGGAAAACATGATTTTGCGTAAAATATGATTTTTGATGGAAAATGAGATTTCGCGAGAAACATAATTTTACGGAAAACATGATTGTGTGGAAAATACAATTTTGAGAAAGACCCGATATTGCCGAAAATTATAATTTTTACAAAAACATGAATTGACGGAAAACATTATTTTGGTGGAAATGTGATTTAGCGGAAAGTAAGATTTGACGGATAATATGATTTCTCAAGAAAGCGATAAACATAATTTCACAGGAAAACAAGATTTTGACGGAAAACATGATTTCGCAGGAAAACAAGATTTTGACGGAAAACACAATTTTGACGGAGAACTTGATTTTGACGGAAAACACAATTTTGCAGTTTTGACAATAACATGATTTTGCCGAAAAAATCGATTTTGAGGAAAACATGATTTTGATGGAAAACATGATTTTGATGGAAAACATGAATTTTCTGAAAACAAGATTTTCAGGGAAACAAGACTTTGCGGGAAAACATGAATTTGCGGGGAACACGATTTTAACAAAAAACATGTAGATATTGAAAGAAGATATGATTTTACGGAAAACACAATTTTGACGGAAACATACAGAAAATACGAATTGGCGAGAAAATGCAATTTTGACGGAATATGTAATTTTGACGGAAAATACAATTTTCACGGGAACACGTGATTTTGACGAAAAATATAATTTTGCAGATATATATCAAATCTAATTAAAATATATATCTAGAATTAATCATTATGTATTTAAATTAAAAGATTATTTTAATATTTTTTAATTAGTTGCATCTAGATAATGATCCAAGATAAAAAAAAACGAACAAACAAATATTCAGATGTTTCATCTAGATAAAAAATCAGAAAAATATCTAAATACAACATTCAAATGCAACATCTTGATGCAATATCTAACAACAAAAATGAATATGACATATATCAACAAAAATAAAACCATTATTTATAAAAAAAAAATTGATCAAACATTCATATAATTTAACATACACAATATATACATAATAATTTTTATTTTATTAAAAATTATATATTTAAAATATATTAATGCCTGCACAAGGTGTCTGCACAAGGTGCAAGCCAATCACCTAATATATATATATATATATATATATATATATATATATATGTATGCGTGTGTTATATGATAACACACATGCATGAGTGGATATACGATTAAGAGTAATTGTATTATTCTTCAATTTGGGCTCAGCCCATTTAACATATATTAGCTGACGTAGTGTTATATATATAAGATATAACCTAACACAACGAATTATTATTCATGCGAGCCGCATAAACCCTACAAAATACGAGAGACAAATAGTTTGTCAAATCTGAGATTCGATCTCAACGGTACTAGCATCCCGTCTGATCCAGTTTGTGTACGTGTGGATACCGGTAGAGGCACAACACTTGGAGTGCTAGAGAATCTCGAACCGCTTTGTTTTATTCCGCTGCAAAACATCCAGGTATACTCGAAACCATAGATCTAGATTTATTTCAGTATTTGCATGAGTTCCTGGCTAGTTATTCATAGGTTGATTTATAAAATTGTTTTATAAACCGGTATGAATTCCAACAGTGGTATCAGAGCATGTTTGTTAATACTGAAAACGAATCTGGATAAATTAGTATATATGTTTGATATATAATAATTATGATTAGCATGACCATGTCGATAAAAATCATAATCTGATTATGATATTGAATCGCTTCAAGTTAATGTATAATTTTATCTAAAGTTAGATTAAATATTGTAATTCACGATTGTTTGATTTTAGAATTAATAGAATGCACATATGACTTGTAAGGTTGATTGAGTCAGTCCGTAAAACTGTAAAGTGTAATTGGTTTGGTTCAATTAAAGTTACAAGCTTTTGTTGACTAATAACATGTGCATATGGGTGAAGTTACGTGTGGTGATATTTTGATATGAAATTAGTATATATTATAATAATATTTAATTGATTGATTATCAAATAATTTGTCTATGTAACTTGTATGAATCGTGTTACCACTCGTGTTGGTTACGATTCATCCCAAATATTTTAATTATATTAGAATTATAATTTGATTAGATTCTAATAACAAACTAAGATTATCTAATAAATAATTAATAATTTTAATTAGATTAAAATTAATTTAATTATTTAATAATCCAATAAATACATATACGATATGTATTAGTTATATTTAATTTTTATATTAGATATAAAAATTTAAATATAAATTTAAAATATATTAAAATTAGTTTAATCATTTATAATCTAATTAAATACATATAAGATATGTATCATTTATATTTAAATACTTATATATGATATAAAATTTAAATATAGATTAAAATTAGATTAAAATCAGTTCCTCAACTAATATCAAGTATTTTGATGCCTCTCCAATCTTATCAACTATTAAGGCTTGTTTCGTTGTGTGATGGGCTTGCCAAAGCAAGGTGTCCGCAATTACATAAGTAAGGTAGATGGTAATGGTTCCCATGTGAAACAAGCTGGTTTACTTGACTAAGCTATCAAAACGGTTTTGGGCTTAGAGGCATAAGTTGGATTAGACATAAGATGTCATCTGACCACCAAGAGTTATATTTGATATAATTAACAAGGTGTTGTTTACCTAAATAACTAGACATTCGGGGGTTAAGCCAAAGCTCACTCGAATTCTAGTGTAATATGGATCTTGGATCATTATATTCAATTTGAAGAAATTGTTATTTGAATATAATGTGTTTTCTTAAATGTTGAGATTTCTCTTATTCCCGAACATCATATTAACATTTAGTATTCTTTATCTCCAGCAATGTCAACTCCCCACAACTCGTTTTCATTGAGATTTGTCCTTGAGAAGGATAAACTTAATGGATCGAATTTCCTCGAATGGTATCGAAACTTGAGAATTGTTCTCAGACAGGAGAAAAAGGACTATGTCCATGAAAAGGTTCTTCCTGAAAAACCTAAGACCAATGCTCAGCATGCAGAGAGAAATGCTTATGACAAGCATGTCAATGATAGGGTGGATGTGTGTTGTCTTATGTTGGCTACCATGAACTCAGACGTGCAGAAGCAATATGAGAACGTGGATTCGCCAATTGACATGATCACTGGCCTGAAAGGAATGTTTCAGGAGCAGGCACGAACTGATAGATACCAACGGTTAAAACTCTCATTGAGTGCAAGCTACCAAAAGATGATCCTGTTAGCCCACATGTCATTAAGATGATGGGTTATATTGATAACCTGGCAAAACTGGATTGTCCTATCAGCCAAGAGTTGGCTACTGATCTCATCATGCAGTCATTGCCGTCAAGCTATGATCAGTTTGTTATGAACTACAACATGAACAACTTGACAAAGACTTTGACTGAGTTGCATGGGATGCTCAAAACTGCTGAACCCAACATCAAGAAGAACACCCCAAATGTCCTTATGGTACAAAGGGGTAAAAAGTTTAAGAAACATGGTAAGAACAAAGGTGATGGCAAGACGAGCTCGATTGTGAATCCAAGCGAGTCTAACCATGCTCCTAAAGTTAAACATGGTCCTTCTAAAGATGATAAGTGCCATTATTGTAATGGTTATGGGCATTGGAAAAGAAACTGCAGTAAATTCCTGGAAGATCTGAAAAAGAAGAAGAAGAAGACTTTCGAGACTTCATCTTCATGTATTTATGTTATAGAAGTAAATGTTACTACTTCTGGTTCTCCTTCTTGGGTATTGGATACCGGCTGTGGTGCTCATATTTGTACAAATATGCAGGGCCTAAGGAACAGTAGGACTTTGGAGAAAGGACAAGTGAACCTGCGTGTGGGAAATGGAGCAAGAGTTGATGCATTAGCCGTAGGAACATTTCATTTGTCTTTACCTTCTGGCATGATCTTAGAACTTAATAATTGCTACTATGTACCTGCTATAAGCAGAAATATTATTTCTATTCCTTGTTTGGATTTGGAAGGATATCAGTTTTCAATTAAGAATAAGTGTTGTTCATTTGATTACAATGATATATTTTATGGTAACGGTCCATTAGAAAATAGACTTTATGTTCTAAACCAAAGCGTGCCTATCTATAACATTAGTACCAAGAGATTCAAGTCAAATGACACGAATCAAACTTTTCCTTGGCATTGTCGTTTGGGCCATATAAATGAGAAGCGCATTCAAAAGCTTCATAGTGATGGAATTTTGAGCTCATTTGATTATGAATCATATGAGAAATGTGAATCTTGTTTATTGAGAAAAATGACTAAGGCTCCTTTTACTGTACACAGTGAAAGGGCTAAGGACTTATTGGAACTTATACATACTGATGTATGTGGACCGATGAACATAAATGCTAGAGGAAACTTTCAGTACTTCATCACATTTACTAACGACTTCAGTAGATATGGTTATGTTTATCTAATAAAACATAAGTCTAAATCTTTTGAAAAGTTCAAAGAATTTCAGAACGAAGTACAAAACCAGCTTGGCAAGACAATCAAAGTGTTGGGAATGTCCTGAAATCTACTGTACTTGCTCTAAGTGAAAGTCGTATAGTCGAGATGAGACAATCACATAACACTAGGTAGTCATAACGCTTTGCTAGAAGCCACTTATGATAAATGAGTTGAGAACTCATTGCTAGTGTTATATGATCCTACAGGGTCACACACCTAAGCAAACTGGGCGTTAAAGACGAGGTTGATCATTAATGTAATGATCCAAGCGAATGCATATGTGATATGCATTCGATATCATTGTTCTGGGATAGCATCGATCGTTGCTCGATGCACTCGTGGATTAATCAGATTAATTCGGTTTAATCGTTGGTTAATTCTGTTGTGGTTTAAGCCGACATATATAAGATATATGGTCGACCTAAACTCGTTCCTAACCTAATTTACAGCCACCAGAACACAGAAATAAACCTCTCTGGAGATTAGATCTCTGTAAGGCACTAGCATCCCTGTTGTCCAGTTTGTGTGCGTGTGGATACCAGTAGAGGCGCAGCATTTGAGGCGCTTCGTGATCTCGATTACTTGCAATACTTCCGCTGCATATTCATCAGGTAATCTCGAGATCTGATAGATTCAATTACATGAACCTTAGATCCTAGGCTCAGAATTCAGACTAGGGTTGCTAATCCTGATTAGAACTGCTAGAAATTCCTTCAGTGGTATAAGAGCTTTAGGGTTCCATTGAATCTGTAGCATGATGATTAGATTAGTTGAATCTAGATCTTTGTATTATTGATACAAGCATGCTAAAACTCGTTTTGATCAAAGTAACCTAGTTTAGGGTTTTGTTCGAAAACGTTTTAAGGTTTTTCGCATAGTGTCGATCGTTGCCAATCCGGCATCGATCGACACAGAGCGAAAACCCGAATAAAATTTAGGGTTTTTCGCATGGTGTCGATCGTTGCCAATCCGGCAACGATCGATGCAGGGCGAAAACCCGAATAAACCTAGTTTTCGCCTAGTGACGATCGATGCAATTGTTGCATCGATCGACACAGCCTCGCGAGATTTTTGGATCGGTTCAATTGGATTGGACCGGTTATCGAGCTTGGTTAATAATGGTTGAACACTGTGAATGGTTTGATGGCGATTGTTTTGATTAGGTTGGCATCGACCGATGCTTACCGGTATTCAAAACCGGATCAATTGGATTGATCGGTTATCGCGGATTAATTAATTATAAGAATTAAAACATAGTAAAACTGAACTTTTTAAATGGTTCCGTTCCTCAACCAAATATCAAGTGATACTTGATGTCTTTCCAATCTTGTCAACTGTCAAGACTCATTTCATTGTACGATAGGCTTGCAGTGCAAGGTATCAACAATTACATGAGTAATGCAGGAAGTAATCGTGTTAATGGGCTTGCAGTGCAAGGCATCAACAATTACATGACTGAAGAGATTGGTTTGCTTGACTGGGCTATCAAAATCGTTTTGGGCCCAGAGACATCAGGTGGATTGGACATAAGATGTCGATCCACAACCAAGAGTTATATTGGATATAACTAGCAAGGTTGTTGCTTACCTAAATAGCTAAAGTTGAGTGATAGCCAGTGGCTCACTTGAATTTAGTAAAATATGGGTCTTGGATCATTATATTCATCTGAGGAAGCATTAATTGAATATAATGCGAGTTTTCTTAAAAGTTAAGATTTCTCATTTCTTGAACATCATAACTAAACCTTTTTCTTTTCTATGTTCTCAGCTATGACTACTACTCATAATAATTCTTTCTCCCTGCGATCCGTCCTTGAGAAGGACAAGTTAAATGGATCGAATTTTCTCGAATGGTATCGGAACTTGAGAATTGTTCTCAAGCAGGAGAAGCGGGACTATGTCCTTGAAAATGTTCTCCCTGAAAAACCGAGATCCAATGCTGCACATGCAGAAAGGAGTGCTTGGGACAAGCATTCCAATGATGTGGTCGATGTGAATTGTCTCATGTTGGCTACCATGAACTCGGACTTGCAGAAGCAATACGAGAACGTGGAGTCGCCAGTGGAGATGATTACTAGCCTGAAAAGCATGTTTCAGGAGAAAGCACGAACTGAGAGATACCAGACGGTTAAATCTCTCATTGAATGCAAGCTACCAAAGGACAGTCCGGTCAGTCCTCATGTCATTAAGATGATGGGTTATATTGATAACCTGGGGAGACTGGATTGTCCCATTAGCCAAGAGTTGGCTACTGACATCATTCTGCAGTCACTGCCGTCAAGTTATGATCAGTTTGTTATGAACTATAACATGAACAACTTGACGAAGACGTTGACTGAACTGCATGGCATGCTCAAGACAGCTGAGCCTAATATCAAGAAGGGCACTCCTAATGTACTTATGGTACAAGGGGGTAAGAAGTTTAAGAAACTTGGCAAAGGCAAGGGAAAGGGCAAGGCAGTCCCGGTTGAGAACCAGGACACGCCTGCGCCAGCCCCGAAGCCCAAGCCGGGCCCATCTGAGAATGATAAGTGCCATTACTGTAAAGAGCCTGGGCATTAGAAGAGAAATTGCAACAAATTCTTGGAAGAGAAGAAGAAGAAGAAGAAGACTTTCGAGACTTCATCTTCAGGTATTTATGTTATAGAAGTACATGTTACTACTTCTGGTTCTACTTCTTGGGTATTGGATACCGGCTGTGGTGCTCATATTTGTACAAATATGCAGGGCCTAAGCAACAGTAGGACGTTGGAAAAGGGACAAGTGGACCTGCGTGTGGGGAATGGAGCAAGAGTTGCTGCATTAGCCGTAGGAACATTTAACTTGTCTTTACCTTCTGGTTTGGTTTTAGAACTTCATAATTGCTACTATGTACCTGCTATAAGCAGAAATATTATTTCTATTCCTGTTTTGGATTTGGAAGGATATTAGTTTTCAATTAAGAATAAATGTTGTTCTTTTGATTACAATGATATGTATTATGGTAGCAGCCCATTAGAGAATGGGATTTATGTTCTAAACCAAAGCACAAAATTCTATAACATGAACACCAAGAGATTCAAATCAAATGACACGAATCAGACTTTTCTATGGCATTGTCGTTTGGGCCACATAAACGAGAAACGGATTCAAAAGCTCCATAGTGATGGGCTTTTGGGCTCATTTGATTATGAATCATGTGAGAAATGTGAATCTTGTTTACTAGGCAAAATGACTAAGGCCCCTTTCAACAAATCAAACGAAAGGGCCAGTGACCTGTTGGGCCTTATACATACAGATGTATGCGGCCCAATGAGCACAAGTGCCCAAGGAAATTTTCGATACTTCATTACCTTCACTGATGATTTCAGCAGGTATGGCTATGTCTATTTAATGAGACACAAGTCGGAATCCTTTGAAAAGTTCAAAGAGTTCCAAAATGAAGTACAAAATCAACTTGGCAAAAGTATTAAGGCTCTTCGATCAGATCGTGGAGGAGAATACTTAAGCCAAGAATTCAGTGATCATTTGAGAGATTGTGGAATTGTTTCACAACTCACTCCTCCTGGAACACCACAATGGAATGGCGTGTCTGAGAGGAGGAATCGGACTTTATTAGATATGGTTCGATCAATGATGAGTCTCTCAACTCTTCCATTATCCTTTTGGGGATACGCTCTAGAAACGTCTGCGTTTACACTAAATAGGGTTCCGTCAAAATCAGTTGCAAAGACACCACATGAGATGTGGACTGGAAATGTTCCGAATGTGTCTTTCCTGAAGATTTGGGGTTGTGAAGCTTATGTTAGGAGATTAATTACAGATAAGCTCGAGCCCAAATCTGATAAATGCTACTTCGTTGGTTATCCTAAGGAAACCAAGGCATACTACTTTTACAACCAATCCGAGAACAAAGTGTTTGTTGCCCGGAACTGCGTCTTTCTTGAAAGAGAATTTCTTTCCAAGAGAAACAGTGGGAGTAAAGTACAACTCGAAGAAGTTCGAGAACCGCAGGAAAATGCTCAACCCGTAGAGCAAGAGCAACAGTTGGATCTACAAAGAGTTGTAGAGACGGCGCCTGTGGAGCCTGAAATTCGCCGATCCGAAAGGATCCGTCACGAACCCGAGAGATATGGATTTCTCGTAACCAATTGTCATGATTTGTTAATCATTGACAGTGACGAGCCAGCGAATTTCGAAGAAGCAATGATGAGCTCTGACTCCGAAAAGTGGCTGAAAGCCGCTGAATCCGAAATGGGATCCATGTCACAGAACCAAGTATGGACTTTGGTTGATTTACCCGATGGTGCAAGACCCATTGAGTGTAAATGGATTTTCAAGAAGAAAATTGATGTGGATGGAAATATTCAGATATATAAAGCAAGGCTAGTGGCGAAAGGTTTCAAAGAAATTCATGGTATTGACTATGAAGAAACCTACTCACCTGTCGCCATGCTTAAATCCATTCGGATTCTCCTAGCAACAACTGCTCATTATGATTATGAGATCTGGCAGATGGACGTGAAAACAGCTTTCCTTAATGGAATTCTGGAAGAGGATGTGTACATGACACAACCCGAAGGTTTCATCGATCCAAATGCAGCTAGGAAAGTATGCAAACTTCATCGATCCATTTATGGATTGAAGCAAGCATCTCGGAGTTGGAATCTTCGTTTTGATGAAGCAGTCAAAAAGTTTGATTTCATCAGAAGCGAAGAAGAACCATGTGTTTACAAGAAGACTAGTGGGAGCGCAGTTGCATTTCTCGTGTTGTATGTAGATGGCATACTCCTTCTCGGAAATGACGTTCCGTTGTTACAGTCTGTTAAGACTTGGCTCGGAAGTTGTTTTTCAATGAAAGACATGGGAGAAGCCGCGTATATTCTTGGAATAAGAATCTATAGAGATAGATCAAACAAGTTGATTGGACTGTGTCAAGACACTTATATCGATAAGGTCTTACACAGGTTCAGAATGCAAGATTCCAAGAAGGGCTTCATACCAATGTCTTATGGCATAAGTCTCAGCAAGAAGCAGTGTCCTGAGACACCTGCTGAGCGAGATCGCATGAGTCGGATTCCCTATGCCTCGGCGTTGGGATCCATCATGTATGCCATGCTCTGTACTCGTCCAGATGTTGCTTGTGCTTTAAGCATGACGAGTAGATACCAATCGGATCCAGGTGAAAGTCACTGGACAGCAGTCAAGAATATTCTGAAGTATTTGAGAAATACTAAGGATAAATTCTTGGTGTATGGAGGAAGTGATGAGCTGGTAGTAAGTGGTTACACAGACGCAAGTTTTCAGACAGACCAAGATGATTTCCGATCGCAATCTGGTTACATCTTATGCCTGAATGGCGGTGCAGTAAGCTGGAAGAGTTCCAAGCAGGACACTGTAGCAGATTCCACAACTGAAGCTGAGTACCTCGCTGCTTCTGAAGCGGCAAAGGAGGCTGTTTGGATCAAGAAGTTCATCACTGAACTTGGTGTGATTCCTAGCATTTCTGAGCCAGTGGCTCTGTATTGTGACAACAATGGAGCCATTGCGCAAGCAAAGGAACCTAGATCACACCAGAAATCCAAACACATAGAAAGGAGATATCACCTTATCCGTGATATTGTGAATAAAGGAGATGTGAAGATCAGCAGAGTCCCGACGGATGAGAATGTTGCTGATCCACTGACCAAGCCTCTCCCAAGGCCTAAGCACGAGTTTCATACCACTGCTATAGGCATTAGATTTCTTAAGATATGATCTTGATTTCAGTGGGAGTTGTATTTGTTTTAGTTATGACATGATGTTCACAAAGACATAATAGTTATGTTATTTTAATGAAATTGTTTCAGCATTATTTAATTGTGTTAATTAAATGTATATAATGTCCCAAAGTAATTTATGACATTTTATAGGCCATCAAGTATGTGACTTGATCATGAAACCCTATAAGCAATAAATGACATAAATTATAATGGTCCCTGGTCGAGGTTGTTAACGTGGGACATTAACAACCACGTGAGACTAGTATGTGAGGTGACTGATGACTACGTTTCATGGAGTCATTTAATAAGTGTATTAAAGTCAATCACATAGATATGTGTTAGAGAACACATGATCGGACTTGACCCGTTAATGAGAACTCTACAAGATGTTATATGAGTGTCATAAGAGTTTCTCATTACGACTAAAGAGAGTAGTCCTTAGACCTGAGTTCGTCATGTTCTCTCTTATATGGATTGGTTCGTCTTGACTTTGTCAAACGTCAGCCGTAACTGGTGATCATAAAGACACTGATTAGGCGTATCATGAAATATAAAAGAGACATGGATGGAACAAGATGGGATTTGTACCTCCTATATAACAGGAGTTAAATATCTCTGGGCCTATCGAAGATTTGATACTGGAAATGCGTGGCCGCGCTCAAACGAGGTGATTGTCAGTCGTTTATTTTTCATCAGTACAAATCGGGAATCGATAAACGTAACCTGGTTGAATAAGGATGACACAGTGCTTGCCTTATCCTAGATTGAGATATAGCTACAAAGGGATTAAAGGAATAGATGATTCCAGTACAAGTGGGAGATTGTTGGGAATATCCTGAAATCTACTGTACTTGCTCTAAGTGAAAGTCGTATAGTCGAGATGAGACAATCACATAACACTAGGTAGTCATAACGCTTTGCTAGAAGCCACTTATGATCAATGAGTTGAGAACTCATTGCTAGTGTTATATGATCCTACAGGGTCACACACCTAAGCAAACTGGGCGTTAAAGACGAGGTTGATCATTAATGTAATGATCCAAGCGAATGCATATGTGATATGCATTCGATATCATTGTTCTGGGATAGCATCGATCATTGCAGATAGTGCATCGATCGATGCACTCGCGGATTAATCAGATTAATTCGGTTTAATCGTTGGTTAATTCCGTTGTGGTTTAAGCCGACATATATAAGATATATGGTCGACCTAAACTCGTTCCTAACCTAATTTACAGCCACCAGAACACAGAAATAAACCTCTCTGGAGATTAGATCTCTGTAAGGCACTAGCATCCCTGTGGTCCAGTTTGTGTGCGTGTGGATACCAGTAGAGGCGCAACATTTGAGGCGCTTCGTGATCTCGATTACTTGCAATACTTCCGCTGCATATTCATCAGGTAATCTCGAGATCTGATAGATTCAATTACATGAACCTTAGATCCTAGGCTCGGAATTCAGACTAGGGTTGCTAATCCTGATTAGAACTGCTAGAAATTCCTTCACAAAGCACTTCGATCAGATCAAGGTGGTGAATATTTGAGTCAAACTTTCGATGATCATCTGAAAGAGTGTGGAATTGTTTCACAACTCACTCCTCCAGGAACACCACAATTGAATGGTGTTTCTGAAAGGATAAATCGAACTTTATTAGATATGGTTCGATCAATGATGAGTCATGCAGATCTTCCATTATCCTTTTGGGGATACGCCCTAGAAACGTCTGCATTTACGCTAAAAATATGTCCATCAAAATCAGTTGAAAAGACACCATATGAGATGTGGACTGGAAAAGTTCCGAATTTGTCTTTTTGAAAATTTGGGGTTGTGATGCTTATGTTAAACGTATGTTTACCGATAAGCTCGGACCCAAATCTGATAACAAAGTGTTTGTTGCTCGTAATGGTGCTTTTCCAGAGAGAGAATTTCTTTCCAAGAAAACCAGTGGGAGTAAAGTAAATCTCGAAGAAGTTCGAGAAACACAGGAGATTGATTCGGCTTCTCATGAAGAGGATCAATTAGATTTACGAAGAGTCGTAGAATCTACACATGTGGAACCTGAGGTACGTAGATCCGAGAGGATACGTCATGAACCTGTTAGATATGGGTTTTTGGTGACTGATCATCATGAACTATTGATAATAGAGAGTGATGAACCTACGTCCGTTGAGGAAGCAATGATGGGCCCTGACTCCGAAAAATGGCTAGAAGCCGCAAAATCTGAAATGGAATCCATGTCAGTAACAAAGTATGGACTTTGGTTGATTTACCTGATGGTGTCAAAACCATTGAGTGTAAATGGGTTTTCAAGAAGAAAACAGACATGGATGGTAATATACAGATATACAAAGCTAGATTGGTGGCTAAAGGTTACAAGCAAATTCATGGTATAAACTATGATGAAACCTATTCCCCAGTTGCAATGCTTAAGTCCATTCGGATTCTCCTAGCAATTGCCGCTTATTATGATTATGAGATATGGCAGATGGATGTGAAAACAGCTTTCCTTAATGGAAATATCGAAGAGGATGTGTACATGACACAACCTGAGGGTTTCACAGTTCATGGGAGTGCTAGGAAGGTATGCAAGCTTCAACGTTCCATTTATGGTTTGAAGCAATCATCTCGGAGTTGGAATCTTCATTTTAATGAGGCAATCATTAGAAATGAAGAAGAACCTTGTGTTTACAAGAAGACTAGTGGGAGTGCAGTTGTTTTCTTAGTATTGTATGTGGATGACATACTTCTGATTGGAAATGACATTCCTATGCTTAATTCTGTAAAGACCTGGCTAGGAAGTTGTTTCTCAATGAAAGATATGGGAGAAGCCGCGTACATTCTTGGAATAAGAATCTATAGAGATATATTAAATAAGCTTATTGGATTATGTCAAGATACTTATATAGATAAGGTATTTCACAGATTCCAAATGCATGATTCCAAGAAAGGTTTTCTACCAATGTGTCATGGCATAACTCTCAGCAAGAATCAGTGTCCTTCGGCACATTATGAGCGAGAACGGATGAATAGAATCCCATATGCTTTTGCTATAGGATCTATCATGTATGTTATGCTCTGTACTCGTCCAGATGTTGCATGTGCTTTGAGCATGACGAGTCGGTACCAATCTGATCCAGGTGAGAGTCACTGGACAGCAGTCAAGAATATCCTTAAATATTTAAGAAATACTAAGGATAAGTTATTGGTCTATGGAGGGAATGATGAGCTTGTTGTGAGTGGTTACACCGATGCGAGTTTTCAGACAGACAAAGATGATTACCGATCACAATCTGGTTTTATCTTTTGTCTTAATGGAGGAGCTGTAAGTTAGAAGAGTTCCAAGCAGAGCACCGTAGCAGACTCTACAACCGAAGCTGAGTACATTGCTGCTTCAGAAGCAGCAAAGGAATCTGTTTGGATTCGGAAGTTCATTATTGAACTAGGTGTTGTTCCTAGTATTTCTAGTCCAGTGGATCTCTATTGTGACAACAATGGAGCTATTGCACAAGCAAAAGAACCTAGATCCCACCAGAAATCCAAACATATTATGAGGAGATATCATCTCATTCGTGAGATTGTTGATAGAGGAGATGTGAAGATTAGCAGAGTCTCGACGGATGCAAATGTTGTTGATCCATTGACTAAGCCTCTTCCACGGCCTAAGCATGAGAGTCATACTGCTGCTATAGGCATTAAGTTTCTTAAGATGTGATCTTGATTCTAGTGGGAGGATTTTTTCTTTTATGATATGATGTTCATGTATACATACATTTGGTTATGTTTTCAAATTTATGAAATGTGTTTCAGATTTATTTGGTTATTGGATAACAAATAAAGTCCCAAAATAATTTATTTGATTCTATAGGTCATCAAGTACGTGACTTGATCATAAAATCCTATAACTGAAAGATGACATAAATTATTGTGGTCCCTAGTCAAGGTTATTAAAACGGGACGTTAATAACTGAAGACGACTAGTATGTGAGGTGGCTGATGACTAAGTTTCGTGGAGTCATTTAATATGTTGTATTAAAGCAAATCGCATAGAAATGTGTTGGGGAACACAGGGTTGGACTGACCCGCTATGAGAACTCTACAAGATTGTTATATGAGTGTCATAAGAGTTTCTCATAACGACTATAGAGTGTAGTCCTTTGACTTGACTTCGTCATGATTTCTTACTTATGGATTAGTTCACTTTAACCTTGTCAAACGTCATCCGTAACAGGTGATTATAAAGACATTTATTGGGTGTGCTATGAATTCTGTAAGGAGCATATAAATATCTCAGGGCCTATCGAAGATTTGATGCTGAGAAATGCATGGCCGTGCTCAAACGAGGTGAATGACAGTCGTTTGTTTAATCAGTATAAATCAGAGTTCGATAAACGTGATCTAGCTTAATAAGGATGACACTGTTTCTCGCCTTATGTTGAGATCGAGATATAGAGACAAAGGGATTATGGGAATAGATGATTCCAGTACAAGTGGGAGATTGTTGGGAATGTCCTGAAATCAATTGTACTTACTCTTGCTAAAGTCGTAACGTCGAGATTCGGCAATCGCATAATATTAGGTGTTTATAATGTTTTGTTAGAAACCACTTATAATTTATAGATTGAGAATATATTACTAATATTATATGATCCTATAGAGTCACACACTTAAGCAAATTGGATAAATATTATTTTGGGTTCTAAGAATAATATGATATATATATTTGTTATATATATATATATGTATGCGTGTGTTATATGATAAC
Source organism: Orychophragmus violaceus (assembly GCA_030180135.1). Taxonomy (NCBI): domain Eukaryota; kingdom Viridiplantae; phylum Streptophyta; class Magnoliopsida; order Brassicales; family Brassicaceae; genus Orychophragmus; species Orychophragmus violaceus. The sequence goes on from CM058232.1 coordinate 43,196,609, forward strand.
ACACATGCATGAGTGGATATACGATTAAGAGTAATAGTATTATTCTTCAATTTTGGCTCAGCCCATATAACATATATTAGCCGACGTATTGTTATATATATAAGATATAACCTAACACAACGAATTATTATTCATGCGAGCCGCATAAACCCTAAAAAATACGAGAGACAAATAGTTTGTCAAATCTGAGATTCGATCTCAACGGTACTAGCATCCCGTCTGATCCAGTTTGTGTACATGTGGATACCGGTAGAGGCACAACACTTGGAGTGCTAAAGAATCTCGAATCGATTTTTTTTATTCTGCTGCAAAACATACAGGTATACTCGAAACCGTAGATCTAGATTTATTTCAGTATTTGCATGAGTTCCTGTCTAGTTATTCATAGGTTGATTTATAAAATTGTTTTATAAACCGGTATGAATTCCAATAGATGGGTGCTAAACCCATGTATAACAGTAAGCCCCCCCCCCAGTTCGTCGATCTTTGAGTTCATTGAAGTCTGCGGAGTGTAATGTTTTAGTTGGGCCGATACCTGTTCGGTGGATCCTTGGTTGGCCTCGTTCATGTCTGCTCATTTCTTGTTGTTTCGAATCCTTGGAAGACGAAGAGATTTCTCGAATGAAGCGATGGGAACTAAAGAGACGCGGAGGTGTAATGATGAAACCCTATAACTGCCGGAAGCCGAGGGGACGCCAAGGTTTAATGATGATGCCTTCCTCGAAAGACTCCCGCGTTATTATAAATACTACTCCGGATCCTTCATTTCTCTTCTTTTGCAGGTATTTTTCTCTCCCTTCTCTCTAGAATTTCTTTCTCTCTCTAGATTTTGTTTGTTGTATACTTTGTAATGAGGATTGATTCGCATTCTGAATCGTCTTCCGAGCACGATGATTTGCATTCGGTATCGAAGGGAAATTCTGCTCAGTCTAGCTCGTCTGTTGGGCAGTACGATTCTTCTGTCGGGTCGGAGCTGACATAAATAATTAGTCTTCCGAACTCGCAAAGCGGTCGAGCTGGTTTGCCCTCAGTCCTGGATCGCCCTCCAAGCTTCCAGATTCCATACCTTATAGATTCGGACGATGATGATGAGGCAGTTTCTCAGGCGTTCGTTCCCGTGAAAGAGGAGGAAGTTTACATTCATGACCAGGCTATGCTCGCCTCCCTACCGTTAGTTCCGAGTAAACCCAAAAAGGCTCGGAGGAAAAGGGGATAACATGCCTCGGGTGATCCCGAGAAGACGACGCAACCTCATCCTCAGCGTGCTGTTCTTTAGACGAAGTGCACTGATGATGACTTGAGATGGATTGCGAGCAATTGTGCTCGTGCTGGTGCTGGCTGGCTCGAGCTTTGTCTCCCCGAAAAGGACGAAAGGCCCCGGAATTGCCCAAAGGGGTGGATATGCATGTACGATTTCTGGTTCAGGGATACTCATTTGAGGTTTCCTTTACCGAAGTTTCTTATCGCCTACTGCGAGGAGAGAAGGATTGCGATCTCCCAACTCTGTCCTGCGGCGATTCGTAACCTGGTCGGTTCCATGGTCTTAGCTGCCGAGTGTGGCGTTGAAATGAGTCTTTGATTTTTTGAAGAGATTTTGACGATATCGACGAACAAGATGACCACAGGAACTCGTTATGTCATCATGACGGCCCGAAATGGTCTTAAGCTCGTTATCGATAAACCATCTAAGACCGATGTCTGGCAAGATCGATACTTTTATGTGCGGGTTAATGCGGCCTCGGTCCCTGATCCAGAAAGGCCATATAGGACGAAGTAGAATCATTTTCATGGTAATTCGTCCTTTGTTTTGCTCGTTCCCTTTTATTGACTAACTCATGCTCGTTTCCTTTTTTTGTAGATCGTCATCCTTTCACTCTTCCGGCTCCAGAAGGGTTTTTTGAAGACTTGAAGAAACTCGAGCGGGTTGATACATGTACACTCTTCATTTCCCTTTTCTTGGACTTTGATAGGTGTTAATGCTTTGTTTCATAGGTACTTGGCGCTTGCGTACTGTCGAGTCTCTGATCGAGTTGAACAACGAGCAAGTTCGTCATTATCCAAACAGAAGTAGGGCGAAGAAAAATATGGGTCGAATGGAGATTGAGATCGTTGACTATGTCGGGGAGAACTTTGGGGGCAATCACATTGGTGCTAGCAATCAAGACTGAGCTAGCGAGGACTCGCTCAGGCAGCTTCCCCCGGGGATGGTTCTTCGGGATGAGCTTGATCGTCAGGTATACCGCGAAGTGAGCGAGGCGGTGGAAAAGGTGGAGGCCGAGAAGAAGCAAAAGAGGAAGAAGAAGAAGAAGAAAAGAACACAGCTTGATGATTCTCAGACTGAGGCTCAAGGTCAGGGGGTCGAAGATGCCTCTGAGGCGCCCCTTAAGAAACATAAGAAGAGTTCTGGTGTGGAAGCTGAAGGTCGAGGGGTGAGGTCTCCGAGCAGACTGAGGCTTCTGAGAGGGTCGTTACTACAGAGGTCGGTGATTCTGCTAGTCAGACCGAGGATGCCGATCGAACTGGCGCTGAACTTGAGGTTGTTGGACCTCAACTCGAGGAGAACGAGACCGATTATGCTTTCTCCTTTGATTATGGGGAGGGGGGAACTGATTGTCTATAATGGAAAGGCATGTGCGGGTATGTTTCGCCTGCTTAGGGCAAGTTCGCCGAGCGAGCTTCCTTCGGCCGACGACTCTTTTATGCCGGAATTTCATAAGCAGGCCGTCTCTGTTTACTCGGCTATGACTTCGTTTAGCGCCCGAGCTCGTTTATAATGATTGTTGACTTTTATAACTCTTGTTTTGTTCTTGCAGGGGTTCTGCAACCTTAATATGCTTGTAGGGCATTACGAGCACGAGCTGCTTGAGCGTAGGAACCTGATCAAGCAGCTTAAATGGGATCTCGTTAAAGCTCATAGAGCTATTACCGAGCTCAACGGCTTCAGGGAGAAGGTGAAGGTTGGGATGAGCTTCGTGTCAGTCCTAGAGATGAAGGTAGAGGAGCTCGTTGCTGAGAATGCTCAGTTGGATACCGAGAACAAACAATGTTTGACATATTGATTGAACTCTCAAGCAGAGGCAGATGGTTCGGCCAAACGTGTAGCCGAGTTGGAGAAGAAACTGAAGTCCGAGTGTGATCACTTGAAGGCCTCTCGTAAGCACGAGGTTCTTAACGAAAGGAAGCAGATGTTCGGCAAGACTCAGGCTCGGATTTCCAAGATTAAGAAGGAAAGGGAGGAGGAGGCTCTTGGGAGAAAACAACATATAAAGATAAACCAGGCTGCTGTTGTTGCTTCAATGTTGAAGGTGCTTGTCCAAGACGGTTTTGACATCCCGATGTCTAAAATAGAGAAGGTGGAATCTGACGTGTTCACCCTCGAGCGCTAACTTCTTTAGATCCAATTCAGAGATTTGAGCGAGGAGGATTTTTTCATGACTCCTCAGGGAGATCATGGTCGGGGAGAAATCTCGGTTGTGCTTGTCTAAAATCCTTATGGCTCCAATGTAGAGATCGTGACCTCCGAGGCGGCAGATTCCCTTCGCCTTGAAGGGCGTGAAAATGAGGATTGGGTTGGTCATCAAGGTGATAGTCGTGATGAAAGTCAGACTGTAGACCAGTTCGTGGGTCAGTTGGGAACCATCTTGAAGGTCTTGCTCGTGATCAACCTGAGGATCCAACCGTTGATCAAGATGGGAATCGTTCTGCCGATGCCTCCTAGTTTTTGTTTTTCTTTTGTTGGCCTTTGATTTATATTGAGCGAATTCGTATGTTCGGTTTGGTTACGAGTGATATGCTCGGTTTTAATTTTATTAAGAGGAGCGAGTGATATGCTCGGTTTACCCTGTAAGGCCGATCATGACAGTTGTGCAAAACTAGGTTCGGCTTATTTTTTCTGTCAATCGTTCTTACGCAGGGATTGGGCCCGACTTGTTTTAATGAGAACGAGGTTGTGCTCGTTGTCCTAAGGATCATTTGCGAGTAAGTGCTCGGCTTATCCTTAAGGTCTGATCGGGACAGTTATGCGAAAACTAGGTTCGGCTTATTTTCCTGCCGATCAACCTTGTGCGGGGACTGGGCACGGTTTGCGTGTTTTTAGGCACGCTGTATCGAGCATTTGGCAAGAATGTCGATTTTTTCGGATAACTGGTTAGACAGTAAAGTATTTGATAAAACTAATTTATTGATATAGCTTAGCCTCGTGAGAGGTTGCCTACGAACCCCGAAAAGGGGATCAAGACGATCGTAGTTCACATTACATTTTGGAGTAATCCGAGCTCGTGTGTAGCGAGCTCGTTTTTTTTTTTTTTTTTTTGAGCGCTTGCTCGGGGTCTTCGGTCTTCAATTCCTTTGACGTTGTCTGTTTGGGTTAGTAGTAGTACCGCTTGAGTTTGTTCGCGTTCCACAAGCGTGGAATGGCTTCTCCCTCCATCGTGACGAGCTCATATACACATGGTTTGACCACTTTGGAGATGATGTAGGGACCTCCCAGTTGGCTCCGAGTTTGCCTGATCGGTATTCGCACGTGTTTTCGAATACTTTATGAAGTATGAGGTCGTCCTCGATGAAGCGTTGACCTTTACCCTTCTTGTTGTAGTGGCGAGTGACCTGCTGCTGATAGTTCTGAAGTCGCAGCAGTGCTAGCTCACGAAGTTCTTCCGCTTGGTCTAGGCGATCGATGATCATGCTGTTGTTCAACTCCTCGTTCTCGGGTGAGACACTTAGTCGGATTGTCGGTACGCTTACTTCTGCGGGGGACATTGCCTCCATCCCGTGAGAAAGGGAGAAAGGTGTCTGGCCGGTTGAGTTTCTTGGCGTTTTTCGGTGGGACCATAGGACACCGTCAAGATCGTCAGCCCGGTGGCCTTTCTTTCTCTCCATTCGTTTTTTGAGTCCATCGATTATGATTTTGTTCGTTGCCTCGGCTTGTCCTTTCCCTTGTGGGTACCTCGGGTGGATTTGCTTAATCTGATTTTCCACTTCGCACAGAATCCTTCAAACATGTTGGATATGAACTGAGATCCATTGTCGGTGCCGATCTCGTATGGGAGGCCATGGCGGCAAATGATGTACTTCCTCACAAATTTCTGGACATCGAGGTCGTGGATTTCAGCATACGACTCTGCTTCCACCCACTTTGTGAAGTAGTCGGTCATGATTTAGATGAACTTCTTTTGATGCGAGACTGGGAGGGGTCCAATGAAATCCATCGCCCATCGCATGAATGGGTAGGGTGTGGCCACGGTCATGAGAAGTTCAGTTGGTTGATGAATGCTAAGTGCATGCCTTTGACATTTCTCACACCTTAACACGTACTTCTCGCAGTCGGCGATCATGGTCGGCTAAAAGCCCTTGTCCCTTGATTTTTGCGGCGAGAGCTCAGCTGCTGGTGTGTGTTCCGCCTGCTCTTTCGTGAGTTTCTTCGGTAATCCACTTGATTTCTTGCCCGTACACGCACCGTAGAAGAGCTTTGGATGTACTCCACCGAAACAGTTCACCCTTCATTATTACATATTGTGCGCATCGGGCTTTTAGTCACCGAGCTGCCCATCGATCTTCGGGGACCTTTCCGTCAAGAATGTACTGTTTTATCTCGTTCCTCCAATCGATTGCTCAGTCGGGCTCGAGTGCTGCGACCTTGGTGATTTCTTCGTTGCTGTTGTAAGCGTCGTCCATTCCCTCTTCGACTTCGGTAACGACGAGCACTTCTTCGTCCTGGGAGATGCTTGGTCGGGCAATGCATTCAACTGGTATGATTTGTCAGAGATCGGGGTCTGATGTCGATGCTAATGCGGCAAAGGCGTCCGCAGATGATTTGTTGCTTAGGGGGATCTTGGTCAACGTAACTGAACCGATCCTGGCGAAATTTTTTTTTGATGAGCTTCAGATATGCGTCCATGCGTTCGTTCTTTGCCTCGTATTTCCCATTGTATTGGTTAACGATGAGCTGGGAATCAGCGAATACTTCCACTTGTTTTGCTCCAACAACTTCGGCTAGTCGTAGACCGGCTATTAGCGCTTCGTATTCGGCTTTGTTGTTGGAAGCTGGGAAGGTGAGGCGGAATGACTGCTCGATTATTTCTCCTGTTGGGGATGTCAGCTTGACTCCTACCCCCTAACAAGTTTTTGATGAAGAGAAATCGACGAACATGATCCACTTCTCCTTCGGAATCTGTTTGTCGCTGATTGTGAGCTCGGGAGGTAATTCGATCAGAAAGTCCACTAGAACTTGAGACTTGGCACTAGTTATTGGTTTATACTCGATATCATATTCGCTTAATTCGACCGCCTATTTGGCAACCCTGCCGGATTGACTCGGGCCGTGCAAGATTGTTCTGATCGGCGGCTGGTTTGTTAGTACCACCACCGAGTGTGATTGAAAGTAAGGTTGTAGCTTCCTTTCCGAAACGGCAACGTCTAGCGCGAGCTTCTCGAGCGTGTTGTATCGTGTCTCGGCATCGTCAAAGATTTTACTTATGTAAAAAAAATGGGTTTTTGGTCGCCTCGGTCGTCCCGAACACTGCTGATGGCCGAGGTTGACACTGAGATGTATAATTAAAGCGTCTCTCCATCCTCGGGCTTGGCCAGGATTGACGGGGTGGACAGGTAGGCTTTCAGCTACTGGAATGCGTCCTCGCATTTCTCGAACTTCTTGTTTGCTCGGAGAAAGTTGTAGAAAGGGAGGCATTTTTCTGTTGATCGAAAGATGAATCTGTTTATAGCCGCTACTCGTCCGGTCAATCGCTGAACCTCCCGAGTATTCTTTGGCGAGGGGAGCTCGGTGATCTCTGTTATCTTCTTGGGATTAACTTTGATTCCTCTTCTCGTGACAATGTAGCCGAGGAACTCTACTGATGTGACTGCGAACGTGCACTTGGTCGGGTTTAGCTTCATCCCGTACTTGTTTAAACTTTTAAAACAGGTGGCCAGGTGATTGACATGATCGTCGGCATAGGTGGATTTGACGAGCATGTCATCGATATAGACTTCCATGGTTTTGCCGAGCTGATCGGCGAACATACCGTTGACCAGTCGTTGGTATGTTGCTCATGCGTTCTTGAGTCCGAACGGCATCACTTTGTAGCAGTAGGTGCCGCGGTCGGTGATGAATGAAGTCTTCTCACGATCGTCGGGGTGCATCATAATTTGGTTGTACCCAGCGAAACCGTCCATGAACGATAGCAGATCGTCTCCGGCGGTTTCCTCGACGATCAATATGGGGCAAGCTTTGTTGAGGTCGGTGAAATCAGCGCATACTAGCCATTTCCCGTTCTTCTTTTTCATGACTTAGGGATTTGACAGACAGTCTGGGTATTTGACATCGGTTATCGACCCTGCTTTGGAGAGCCTTTCCACCTCGTCATTTACGGCTTTTGCGCGCTCAGGTCTAAGCTTTCTTCCTTTTTGCTTGATCGGTTTGAATACTGGATCAACGTGTAGCTCGTGGCATGCGAATGATGGATCGACTCCAGTCATGTCGCTGGTGATCCAGGCGAAGGTCGTGGCGTTCTTTTTGAGGAAGCCGACGAGCTTATCTTGCAGATCTTCGAGAAGATTGGCGCCTATTCCCACGCAACGCTCGGGGTCACTGATGTCGATGTTAACTTGAATAATAGCGTCCTTTTGTGGTTTGTCGGGTGGTGGCAGTTCGATATGTTGTTCTGCGACCAGGTAAGCTTGTGACTTGTGACGGAGTTTGTGCTCGATTCGGAAGCACGTTCGTGAAATTCGCTGGTGTCCTCGGAGAGTGAAAATTCCAAAGGGTGTCGGGAACTTAACGCACTGATGATAAATGGAAGGGACTACTTTCAACTCCTGTATCCATGGTGTGCCCAAAATGACGTTGTAAATGGCTGGTCGGTCGACGACAATGAACTTGATGAGTTTGGAGATCCTGTCGACGTAGACAGGGAGCTTGATCCTTCCGATCGTAGTGATTGAATCCCCAAAGAAGCCTGTTAGGGGCTTCACATATGGCTTTATTCGATAATTATTGAGCTCCATGCGTTGTAATGTTTCCTTGAAAATTAGGTCGACCGAGCTTCCAGTGTCGAACAAAATTTTGGAAACCTCGCAGTCGCCTATCCGAAGTGCGATGACGAGTGGATCGTTATGCGGTCTATCCAGTCCTTCTTCGTCTTGCTCGGTAAAGGTGATATCGCTTCCGATTTTGATCTCGTCGTTGTTCTTCCTTTTCCATTGTTATTGGCCTGCTGCTCGGCGTTCATACTCCTTGATCCACCTGTACCGGATCATTGGCTAGTGGTAATCCTCCAATTATCATGTTGATGCGCCTTCTCGGTGGAGGCGTTCCTTCCTTATCTTGCTCGCCGCGGGCTCGTTTATGTGCCGCCGTGTTCGCATCGATCTGCTCGATTTCTTCCACGAAGGTTACTTGTTTATTTTTCTCCTCCTGAACGAGGTTGAAACGTTCGGTTTCGTTCTTCGGCTGCGTCGCCTGGTTAACTTGTTTTGCGGGAGGTTGGTTGCGAGTTGCCACCAACTTTTTGCCAACTTTTTGGTAATCGGCGTAAAGGAGAGCTTGTAGGTTTCTGCATTCAGCTGTGTTATGCCCTGCTCGTTGGTGAAAGTCGTAGAAGAGTATGCTCTTATCACCACTCCGAACATACTTGTTGGTCCAGGGCTTACTTTGGTTCTAATCCTGTTGATAGCCTTGAGGAGGGCGGTCTTGGTGATAGCCTTGGGCGGACTGATCTTGGGATAGCCTTGGGCGGGCTGATCTTGGTGATAGCCTTGGGCGGACTAATCTTGGTGATAGCCTTGGGCGGGCTAATCTTCCTACTGTTAATCTTACGGTTGGTCGCTGACGTAGTATGCCGACTTGCCCTTTCTTGCGATATCCTCCTCTTTTGATCTTTTCTAGTCTTGATCGTAATGTTGACATGGTTCCTGCTCGGTGATTTTCTCCGACTTCTCTTTTAAGCTTGAACTTTTTGGTCCGAACTTCTTTGCCATAGTTTCTTTTTCTTTTTCGAGATCGATGAGGATGGTTGCTCGGTGCAGAGCGTCTTCAAGCGAGCTCAGTTTGATTTTCTTCAATTCTTCTCGGAATCTGGATTCGTACCACAAACCGTTCCGCAAAGCGGGTAGGCCCTCACTGTCAGTGATTGATATCTTTGCGAGGACGGTCTTGAAATGAGTAATTTAGGACCTTAGAGATTCCTTTTGTCCTTGAGTGATGGCCCAGAGATCGGCGTTGAATGCCTCCTCTTGGATGTACACCGAGTAGTGTTTGAGGAATGCTATCGACAAGTCTTGGTATCCTTTGTTGGTATTCGGTTCAAGATGAGAGAACCAGTCCAAAGCTGCTCCTCCTAAATGCTCGACGAACAGTTGCAGTATCATACAGCGCGTTCCCCGAGTTGGAATTACATTCGGCCCATGGCGATTCGAAAGGCTGTTAAGAATTGCCTCGGTCCAAGTGAAGGAATTTCTAGCAGTTCCTAATCCAATTAGGAAACCCTGGTCTGAATTCCAAGCCTAGGATCTAGGGTTCATGTAATTGAATCATTGGGATCTCAGAATTACCTGGTGATTAGCAGCGGAAGATTTGCAGATAATCGAGATCTAGAGCGCCTCAAATGCTGCGCCTCTACTGGTATCCACACGCACACAAACTGAACAGGAGGGATGCTAGCGCCTATAGAGATCCAATCTCTTCAGAGGTTTCTATTCAAGTTCTGGTGGCTGTCAATTAGGTTAGAAATCAGTTTAGGTCGACCATATATCTTATATATGTCGACTTAAACCATAACGGAATTAACCAACGATTAAACCGAATTAATCTGATTAATCCGCGATTTGCATCGATCGATGCACTATCTGCATCGATCGACACTGCCCCAGAATATTGATATCGAATGCATATCAAATATGCATTCACTGGATCATTACATTAATGATCAACCTCGTCTTTAACGTCCAGTTTGCTTAGGTGTGTGACCCTGTAGGATCATATAACACTAGCAATGAGTTCTCAACCCATTGATCATAAGTGGCTTCTAGCAAAGCGTTATGACTACCTAGTTGAAGGAATGTTTGGTTAATCCTGATTCAGTTCTCAGATTCAGATTATCCTAAACATGCTGATCTAGGTTCTTCTTGAATAGAAACATATCAGATCTCACCTTATACCTGTTTATGCAGCGGAAAGAGAAGGTATGGCTTGAGATCAGCAGAACCACCGAGAGATGGATCCTCCAAAGGCTCACACACGCTTCACAGGAAATGGCTGCTAGACCGAGCAGGAGAGGAGGCGCAGAGTGGGAGAGAGGCTCGCGGCTGGGTTAGGGTTAGAGGAGAAAGAGAGTTGGCTTTTAATTCATTAAATTCTCTTTCCCTTTTGGGCTTTTGGGTCCAAATGCCAATCTGATTAAATCCCTTGGATTTAATCAGACCCATTAATCTCTCTCCAAGTACGACAAATGCCTACCACTTTTACCGTACTTCTGCTAAACCGTTCCTACACATTTTCCTGTTAGCTTAAGCGTGTGACCCATATGGGATCATATAATAAAGGCAATAAGTCCAAGACTTATAGATCATGAGCGGACTCTAGCAAGCCATCATGACCCCCAGTATTATATGACTTATGTCTGATCATTGACATACTCTTACTTTCTAGAGACAGTACCGAGATTACTGGACACAATTCCAACAATCTCCCACTTGTACTGGAATCTCTGTATTCATAATCCTTTTGTCTCAATATCTCGATTAGTCATAAGGCAAGATTAGTGTCATCCTTATAAAGCCTAATCTTGTTCATCGGACTCTGATTCGATACTGACAATCCAAACGACTCGGGACAGTCCGTTTGAGCATGGCCATGCATTTTCCAGTATTCAAATCTCCGATTGGCCTAGAGATATTCACTCCATTTATATTGGAGGGACAAATTCCATCTTGTTCCATCACTGTAAACTACTCATTTCATAATGTACCCAAACAAGGTCCTTATAACTATCGCAGAACGACAGCGTTAGACAATGATCAAAGTGCATCAGTCCATGTGCAGTCACATGCATGAGAACTCAGGTCTAAGGACTATACTCTATAGTCGTAGTGAGAATCTCTTATGACACAGATATAAATATCCTGAAGAGTTCTCATAAGCGGGTCATGTCCGGTCGTATGTTCCCAACATACACCTATGTACTGACTTTGATGCCGCGCATCTATGACACACTGAGACTTTGTCATAAGTCACATACCAATCTAGTCTCACACGGTTGTTGGTGTTCCAATTTCAACAACCTTCGACTAGGGACTGGATGATATAAGCCATCTATCAAATATAGGGTCTCATGATCAAGCTAAATGACTTCGATGACTCAAGATCAAGTCACTTACTTCGATGACCTATAAAATGGTTTATATCACTTTGGAACGATTATTTCATCACAGTTAAAATAATCTTGAAATAATAATTTCATTAAACATCATAAAATGTTTTACAAGAACATATCAATAACTAAATAAAGCCCTTTATTAACTCCCACTGAAATTAAGACTATATCTTAATTTCACTTATCCTACAGCAACAGTCCGCGACTCGTGCTCAGGCCTAAGGAGTGGCTTCGTTAATAGATTAGCAACGTTCTCATTTGTTGAAACTTGCTGATCTACTTAACATCTCTGTCATTTATCTTACGGAATAGGTTATACCTATCCTCAAAGTGTTTGGACCTCTGATGTGCAGATAGTCTCATCTATGCTGGGAATCACATCAAGTTCAGTGACGAACTCTTCTTTCCAAACAACCTCTTTCGCCGCTTTCCAAGCTGCGAAATGTTCAGCTTAAGTCATGGAGTCAGCAACAGTGCCTTGCACTGCCAGACAGACACAAGATATAACCGGACTGTGACCGGAAATCATCTTTGTCTGTTGGAAACTTGCCTTTCAGACTCTACTGACTTGTGGCACCTCACTTTCTCCGTAAATCAAGAACTTATCCTTAGTATTCCTCAAATACTTTAGGACATTCTTTACGGCAATCCAGTGATTCTTTGCTGGATTTGACTGGTCTTTACTTGTCTTGCTTAACATTAAAGCAACATCAAACAAGTACGTTTCATGGCATACATGATAGATCCAATTGCCGACGCATATGGAATCTTATCCATGCATTTAAGCTCAGCAGTTATCGTAGGACACTGTGTCTTGCTTAACGTAATGCCATGTGACATTGGCACAAAACCCTTCTTGGAATGCTGAAAACGTGTAGGACTTTGTCGGGATAAGAATCCTGACTTTGTCTTACCAGCTCTTTCGGATCTCTATCTTTAGATCCAAAATCCAAGAACATACGTGGCTTTACCCATGTCAATTATTAGAACCAAATCCCAAGCCAGTCCTTTACTGACTGCAGCATTGGGACGTCATTTTCGAGAATCAGTATGTCATCGACATACAATATGAGAAATGCAATATCGCTCCCACTAATCTTTTAGTAAACACACAGTTCCGCTTCGATCCTGTTCAAGTCAAAACCTTGACTGCTTCAACAGAACGAAGATTCCAACTCCGATATGTTTGCTTCCATCCATGAATGGATCAATGAAGCTAACTTACACATAGTGTAATTTTCGGAGTCCGGGCTCACTTTCGCTTCTTTGAATTTCGCAGATTCGTCGCTCTCAATGATCATCAGATCATGCGAACTTTCAATGATTATCAGGTTCAACTAATGACGAGAAATCACTCTCTGATTAGTAACTGATTCATTCATATCTGCGAACTTCAGGCTCCACAGGTGTAGATTCTACAGAAATCTGTAAATCCATCCGTTGCTCTCCCTCAACAGGTTGAGCAGCCTCTTGTATTTCTCGAATTTCTTCGAGTTATACTTTTACTCCCACTGTTCTTCTTGGAAAATAACTTCCCTTCTTAGAAAACAGAATGGACGTAAAAGTAACAAGCCTTGGTTTCCTTCGGACAACCAGCGAAGTAGTGCAACTACAAATACTCAGTAAAGACGAATTTGGATCGATTCCAATCCACATTTACGTGGTGTCTTTCATCTGATATTGGTGGAACTATTTTAGCGTAAACTTAGATATTTTAGAGCGTTATTCTTCAAGAATATCATGGAAGATTCGTGTGACTCATCTTTAATCATTTCTAATAAGATCTGATTCTTTCTCACAGAAACACCTTCAGGTTTTCAGGAGAAATGAGCTGTGAAACGATTTCACACTCATTCAGATGATCACACAATCAATGACTTAAGTATTCTCACTCGTGATCTGATCCAGAGTCTTAATACTTCTGTCATTCAGATCCTATACTTCATTCTGGAACTCTTTCGACCATTTCAAAGAATTCCGACTTGTGTCTCATCAAATGAACATAGTCACACTCACTGAAGTAATCAGTAGAGACAATGAAGTACAGGAAATTTTCTCTGGCATTACTGCTCATTGGGCCACATACAAGAGTATGTTCCAGGTCCAATAAGCCTTTGGGCCTTTCTCTAGCTCGGCTAAGATAGGCCCTTTACCTTTTGGTCCAGTAAACAGAATTCAAATCTCATGAGATATCTTATCAAATGAGCCCATCAGTCCATAACTATGGGATTTCTGAATCCGACTTACTCTATGTGACCAAGACTTTTATGCCAAGAAAAATCAGGTTTAATTCATCAGCTTTAAACCAATTTGGTATTTATGTTATTTTTAGGCACTCTTTGGTTTAAGATATAAAACCCATTCCTTGAATAGGGTGCTACAATTAACATTTCATTAAGATCAAAAGAACAAAACTTGTCTTTTATCAAAATGAAAAACATTCAAATTCTTACAAGAAAATGAAAGACAACTCTGCTTAAAGCAGGTACATTGTAGCAATTACTTAATACAAAACCAAGCCTCAAAGGGATCTATAAGTGAAAACCCTACGGCTGAAGCAGCATCCCAAGCTCCTTCCAGACATGTAGTTTCACTTGCCCTTCCTTCAAAGTTCTACTGTTGCCCAGGCTCTGCATATTATAACAAATATCAGTGCCACAACCAGTATCCAATACCTATAAGGTAGAACTTGAAGTAATAACATGAATACCTGAGGAAGTAGTCTCATACATCAACTTCAACTCCTCATCATCTTCCATGAATTTAATGCAATTTCTCTTCCAATGCCCTGTCTCCTTACAGTAGCAGCACTTACCAACGTAAGAGGTATCTGACTCGGGCTCAGAAGACACACGCATGCCATGATTCAAAATCTGGACAACTTTGCCTTCACACTTGTCAGCATTAGGTTTATCAAACCTACCCTTCTCATTCATGAGATTATTCAGGGTACTCTTCACGTTTGGCTCAACTGTCTTGAGCATATCATGCAGTTCAGTCAGCGTCTTCGTTAAGTCTTTCTTGATATAGTTCCTTCTGAACTTATCATAGCTTGACGGCAGTGACTGTAGTATGATCTCAGTTGCCAATTCTTGGCTAACTGGATAATCCAGTTTCCTCAGGTTATCAATGTAACCCATCATTTTACTGACATGAGGACTCACTGGATGATCATTTGGTAGCTTGCAGCTAGTGAGAGATTTAACCAACTGGTATCTCTCCACTCTTATCTGCTCCTGAAATTTCAATTTCAGGCTGCTGATCATCTCTATTGGCGACTCCATGTTTTCATATTGCTCCCGCAAGTCTGAGTCCATGGTAGCCAATATCAGACCACGCACATCTACCGCATCATTATAATGCTTATTTCAAGCATCATATACTGCATGAGAGGCATTGGACCCGATCCTCACGGGGAGAGCTCTCTCAAGGACATAGTCCTTTCTCTCCTTTCTGAGGACTAGCCTCAGGTTCCGCGACCAAGTCAAGAAATTTGATCCGTTCAGCTTGTCCATCTCAAGGACAGACCGGATCGAGAAAGTGTTTTGATTGTTTGTGCTAGTCATAACTGAAATTTAAGATAAAAGAATTTTAGTTAATATGTTCAACATGATTAATCTCGTATTATACTTAATATGATTAATCACGCATTATATTCAATAACATAAGTTACCCTCAATAGAATATAATGATTCCAAGATCCACATATAACTAAGATCAAAGTGGGCCACTGGCCGTCACCCAACCTTAGCTTATATCGGTAAGCCCTATGTCGGCTAATTATATCCGTGATATAACTCTTGGTTGTGAATCTGGGCCCGAGGCCCAATCCACTCTGATGTCTCAAGGCCCGGGACTCCCGATGGCCCAGTCAAGAAAACCAGACTATACAGTCATGTAATCATTAATGTCTGGGACTCCCAATGACATTTATGAATCACAAACCGTCTTATCCACGCAAAAGTAGACACCCTCACACTGTAAGGCCATGAATACAATTGAATGGGCTTCGACAGCTGACATAGCCTGGACAAGACATCCAACGCTTGATATTATTTGAGGTTCGTAGGTTTATTAAAATTTCATTCCCAAAATAGAAGATTACTATTTCGGGAAACTTTCTATTTTTGGAAACCTACAATTTTTGGAAACTTTCTAAAATTGGAAACTTTCTAAAACCGGAAACTTTCTAACTTTAGAAATTTCTTTAAAATCCAAAACCCGCAAATCTAGAAACTTCTATTTTAAGAAACTTTCTAATTTCAAAATTTCGGAAACTTTAATTTAAAATCGACTTTATAATTTTATAAAATAAATTTTAAATTAATCTGAAGAAAGACTCAAATAATTGGCTCAATTGTTTTAACTTCTTGGCCCGAGGCCCAAGAATTGGTCCATGTCCAAGACATGACCCAATTGTCCAATTAAATGACATAACCGGTCTGGTTCATTAAAATTGGTCTAACCAAATTTTAATTACTACGATGACCACAATTGTCAACCGGTTATTTACTAAACCGGATTTTCTTAATTTATTTGGTCCAACCAAATCAAATTAGAAAATCCTGGTTTAGGCACAAAATCCAATAATTCTTTCGACATTGGATTTCTTATCCCGGTTTAACCAGACTTAATAAAATTATTAAATCTGTTTATTAAACCAGGACGAATTAATTTTAATCAAGTTTTAAAACCGAACCATTAACCGAACCGAACCGATTGATCACGTGAACCGATTACGACCTAATCGTAAGTTTCACGCGATCATGTCAGCCGTCAAGCCGCACGCTCGATCCGAGATCAAGACATCGCGAAGGACGGGACGGGACGGGACTGGACGGACGTCGAGTGATCGGGACAGCCGGGTCGTGCGTCATGCGATCGCCGAGCGATCGATACGCGGGACGATGCTGAGCGATCGGGACGATGCTTGGCCGAGACGCGATCGGGACGGACGGGACGAGGCGCGACGATCCGATCGTGATCGATCGTACGATCCTCGGCTGATCGGATCGACCACGCGACGTGATCCTTGATCCGTCCGTGCGTCAAAACTGATCCGGTCGATCGATCGACCAGCCGTCCACCCGAGCCAACTCTCGGCCGATCGCAAAACCGTGTCATATAGCTTGGTTTTTTGCGATTTCAAATGTGTTTAGGTTTCAATTCCTTGTTACTTAAGTGATTTCTCTTATCAGTAGTTGATTCAAAACACTTTTAAAACAAGAAAACAATCCTAAACATGAATCTAAACAAGAAAAACCAGAACCTGGCTCTGATACCACTGAAGGAATGTTTGGTTAATCCTGATTCAGTTCTCAGATTCAGATTATCCTAAACATGCTGATCTAGGTTCTTCTTGAATAGAAACATATCACATCTCACCTTATACCTGTTTATGCAGCGGAAAGAGAAGGTATGGCTTGAGATCAGCAGAACCACCGAGAGATGGATCCTCCAAAGGCTCACACACGCTTCACAGGAAATGGCTGCTAGACCGAGCAGGAGAGGAGGCGCAGAGAGGGAGAGAGGCTCGCGGCTGGGTTAGGGTTAGAGGAGAAAGAGAGTTGGCTTTTAATTCATTAAAACCCTTCTCTTTCCCTTTTGGGCTTTTGGGCCCAAATGCCAATCTGATTAAATCCCTTGGATTTAATCAGACCCATTAATCTCTCTCCAAGTACGACAAATGCCTAGCACTTTTACCGTACTTCTGCTAAACCGTTCCTACACATTTTCCTGTTAGCTTAAGCGTGTGACCCATATGGGATCATATAATAAAGGCAATAAGTCCAAGACTTATAGATCATGAGCGGACTCTAGCAAGCCATCATGACCCCCAGTATTATATGACTTATGTCTGATCATTGACATACTCTTACTTTCTAGAGACAGTACCGAGATTACTGGACACAATTCCAACACTAGTGTCATATGATTGTCTCATATAATAAAGGCAATTCGTCACTATATCTCGATCTAGCATAAGGAAAGAACCGTGTCATCCTTATTGAGCCAAGATCATGTTCATCGAACTCCGATTTATACTGACAAGACAAACGACTGACAATCACCTCGTTTGAGTGTGGCCACACATTTCTCAGTATCAAATCTTCGATGGGCCCTGAGATATTTATCTCCTATTATAGGAGGGACAAATCCCATCTTGTTACATCCCTGTTTCTTCACACACTTCATGATACGCCCAATCAATGCCTTTATAGTCACCAGTTACGGCTGACGTTTGACAAGGTTAAAGCGGACCAATTCATATGTAAGAAAACATGATGAACTCAGGTCTAAGGACTATACTCTATAGTCGTAATGAAAACTCTCATGACACTTATATAACTATCCCGTAGAGTTCTCATCAGTGGGTCATGTCTGATCCTGTGTTCTCCAACACATATCTATGTGATTGACTTTAATACTCTTTTTAATGACTCCATGAAACTTAGTCATCAGTCACCTCACATACTAGTCTCACGCGGTTGTTAATGTCCCATTTTAACAACCTCGACCAGGGACCAATCATAATTTATGTCATTTATTATCTATAGGGTTTCATGATCAAGTCACATACTTGATGACCTATAAAATGTCATAAATTACTTTGGGACTATTATTTAATAACCATTATTAAATAATACAGATGTCAGATTTCAATAACATAATCAAATTATGTTTATACGAACATCATATCATAACTAAAATTAATAACAATGACTCCCACTAAAATTAAGATCACATCTTAAGACATCTAATGCCTTTAGCAGTAGCCTGACCCTCATTCGCCCTTGCTCAGCATGTGTCGAAGGACACTGCGTCTTGCTAAGAGTAATACCAAGAGTCATTTGCATGAAGCCCTTCTTGGAATCCTGCATATTGGACATGTGCAAGGCCTTATCACTATAAGTATCTTGACACAATCCAATTAGCTTATCCAATATATCTCTATAGATTCTTATTCCAAGAATGTATATTGTTTCTCCCATAATTTTATCGAAAAACAACTTTCGAATCAAGTCTTAACAGACTGAAACAATGGAACTTCATTTTCGAGAAGTAGTATGTTATCAACATACAATACTAGAAATGCAACTGCGCTCCCACTAGTCTCTTGTAAACATACGGTTCCTCTTCGTTCCTGACGAAGTCAAACCTTTTGACTGCTTCATCAAAACGAAGATTCCAACTCCGAGATGCTTGCTTCAATCCATAAATGGTTTGATGAAGCTTGCATATCTTCCTAGCTTCATTAGGATCAATGAAAAACTTCAGGTTGTGTCATGTACACATCCTTTTTCCAGAATTCCATTAAGGAAAACTGTTTTCACATCCATCTGCCAGATCTCATAACCATTATGAGTGGCGGTTGCTAGGAGAATCCGAATAGACATAAGCACGGTGACTGGGATTAGGTTTCTTCACAGTTGATACCATGAATTTACTTGAAACCTTTTTCCACCAACCTAGCTTTGTACATTTGAATACTACTAACCATGTCAACTTTTCTTCTTGAAAATCCATTTACTCACAATGGTTTCTACACCATCGGGTAAATCAACCCAAGTCATACTTGGTTCTGTGACATGGACCCCATTTCGGATTCAGCGGCTTTCAGCCATTTTCGGAGTCAAGGCCCATCATTGCTTCTTCAAAATTCGCAGGCCCGTCACTTTCAATGATCAGTAGATCACGGCAATTAGTTACGAGAAATCCATATTTCTCGGGTTCGTGACGGATCCTTTCAGATCTGCGAGCTTCAGTTTTCTGTAAAAGTCGCGCACACATATCTCATATGTATACTTTTACCACGACCTAATTAACCAAGACTTAAACCGTAGTTAATTAAGTCATAAACCAAAATCAATATTTGGTTCGCGATCTGTGTCGATCGAATCGATCGATGCAACTTTTGTGTCGATCGACACTTCTTCAGAAACTCACCATTTAAATGTATATCGAATATACATTCACCAGATCCTTTATAAACTCTAGGCACCACAGGTGCAGGTTCTACAACTCTTTGTAGATCCAACTGCTGCTCTTCCTCATCAGGTTGAGCAGTCTCCTGTGATTTTCGAATTTCTTCGAGTTGTACTTTTACTCCCACTGTTCTTCTTGGAAAGAAAGTCTTTCTCAAGAAAACATAGTTCCGAGCAACAAACAATTTGTTCTCGAACTGGTTGTAAAAGTAACATGCCTTGGTTTTGTTAGGACAACCAATGAGTAGCACTTATCAGATTTGGGTGTGAGCTTATCAGAGATTAAACGTTTTATATAAGTCTCGCAACTCCAAATCTCCATGATGGATAAATCAGAAACATTTACATTCCACATCTCATGTGGTATCTCTGTAACTGATTTTGATGGAACTCTATTTAAAGTAAACTCAGACATTTCTGGAGCGTATTCTTAGAAGGATAATGGAAGATCTAAGTGACTCATCATTGATCGAACCATATCTAATAAAGTCCGATACAGGAGGAGTGAATTGTGAAACACTTTCACAATCTCTCAGATGATCACTAAATTCTTGACCTAAGTATTCACCTCCATGATCTCATCGTAGAGGTTTAATACCTTTGCCAAATTGATTCTGTATTTCATTTTGGAACTCTTTGAACTTTTCAAAGATTCTGACTTATGCCTTATAAATAAGGCATAACCGTACCTTCTGAAAATATCAGTAAAGGTAATGAAGTACTGAAATTTTCCTCTAGCACTAGTGCTCATCGGTCCATATACATCCGTATGTATAAAGTCCAATAAGCTTCTGGCCCTTTCATTTTGATCGTTCGCAACTTGTGTCGACCGACGCACCGTTTGTGTCGATCGACACTACCTTTTGTTGAAAGGAGCCTTCGTCATTTTACCCAATAAACAAGATTCACTTTACTCATTATGATTCATAATCAGATGAGCCCAAAAGCCCATCACTATGGAGCTTCTGAATTTGTTTCTCATTTATGTGGCCCAAAACAACAATGCCAGAGTAAAGTTTGATTCGTATCATTTGACTTGAATCTCTTGGTATTAATGTTATAGTTAGGCACATTCTTGTTCAGAACATAAAGTCCATTCTCTAATGGATTGCTACTATAAAATATATCATTGTAATCAAATGAATAACACTTATTCTTAATTTGAAAACTGATATCCTTCCATATCCAAACAAGGAATAGAAATAATCTTTCTGCTCATAGCAGTTACATAGTAGCAGTTTTAAGTTCAAAAAACATGCCATAAAGAAAACAAATGAAATACTCCTACGGCTAATGCAGCAACTCTTGCTCCATTTCACACGCGTAGATCCACTTGTCCTTTCTGCATAGTCCTACTTTTGCTCAGGCCCTGCACATTTTCACAAAATATGAGTACCACACTTGGTATCCAATACCCAATAAGTAGGACTATAAGAAGTAACATTTACTTCTATAATGTAATACCTGAAGAAGAAGTCTCGTACGTCTTCTTCAGATTCTCATAATCTTCCAAGAATTTATTGCAGTTTCTTTTCAAATACCCATAACCATTAAAATAATGGCACTTAACATCTTCAGAAGGACTGGTTTTAACCTTAGGAACATGGCCAGACTCGCTTGGATTCACAATCGAGCTCGTCTTGCCATCACCTTTGTTCTTACCAAGTTTCTTAAACTTTTTACCCTTTTGTACCATAAGGACATTTGGGGTGTCCTTCTTGATGTTAGGTTGAGCAGTCTTAAGCATCCCATGCAATTCAGTCAACGTCTTCGTCAAGTTGTTCATGTTATAGTTCATAACAAATTGATCATAGCTTGACGGCAGTGACTGTAGAATGATGTCAGTAGCCAACTCTTGGCTAATGGGCAATCCAGTTTCCCCAGGTTATCAATATAACCCATCATCTTAATGACATGAGGACTAACTGGTTCGCCCTTTGGTAGCTTGCACTCAATCAGAGATCTAACCGTCTGGTATCTCTGAGTTCGTGCCTGCTCCTGAAACATACTTTTCAGGACAGTGATCATCTCTTTTGGCGACTCCACGTACTCATATTGCTTCTGCAATTCCGAATTCATGGTAGCCAACATGAGATAACTCACATCCACCGCATCATTAGAATGCTTATCCCAAGCATCCTTATATGACTGCCAGGCATTGGCTCGGTACTTCTTGGGGAGAACTTTCTCAAGGACATAGTCCTTTTTCTCCTGTTTGAGAACAATTCTCAAGTTCCGATACCATTCAAGAAAGTTGGATCCATTTAACGTGTCCTTCTCAAGGACGGATCGCAGGGAGAAATTGCTACGATGGTTTGTGCTAGACATAGCTGAAAACAAGGGAGGTTTTAGTTATGATGTTCAAGAAATGAGAAGTCTTAACAATTAAGAAAACTCGCATTATATTCAAACAATGTTTCCTCAGATGAATATAATGATCCAAGACCCATACTTCACTAAACTTGAGTGAGCCACTGGCTATCACCCAAATTTAGCTATCTAGGTAAGCAACAACTTTGCTAGTTATATCCAATATAACTCTTGGTTGTGGATCGACATCTTATGTCCAATCCACCTGATGTCTCTGAGCCCAAAACGATTTTGATGGCCCAGTCAAGTAAAACAGTCTCTTCAGTCATGTAATTGCCGATGTCTTGCACTGCAAGTCCATCAACACGATTACCTATGTCTTACTCATGAAATTGTGGACATCTTGCACTGCAAGTCTATCGCACAATTAAATGGGTCTTGACAGTTGACAAGATTGGAAAGACATCAAGTATCACTTGATATTTGGTTGAGGAACGGAACCATTTAAAACGTTCAGTTTTATTATGTTTTAATTCTTATAATTAATTGATTTATCTTGCTTTGTTTCTGTGATTTCAGGTTCCACAACCTAAACCATCGAATCTGATGTCGACCGACACTACTTTAGTGTCGATCGATGCAGAATAACCAAAAGCAATCCGCGATAACCGATCAATCCAATTGATCCGGTTTTGAATACCGGTCAGTGTCGATCGATGCTACATTGGCATCGTTCGATACCAACTCAATCGCAATAAACCATTCTTAGTGTTTAACCATAATTAACCAAGCTCGATAACCAGTCCAATCCAATTGAACCGATTCATCAATCTCGCGAGGTTTGTGTCGACCGACACAACTCTTGTGTCGATCGACACTAGGCGAAACATAATTTTTATTCGGGTTTTCGCCCTGTGTCGATCGATTCCGGATTGGCATCGATCGACACCATGCGAAAAACCCTAAAACGTTTTCGATCAGAACCCTAAACTAGGTTTTCATGAAAACGAATTTTAGCAAGTTTGTATCAACCATACACAGATTCAGATTCAACTAATCTAATCAACATGCTACAGATTCAATGGAACCCTAAAGCTCTGATACCACTGAAGGAATTTCTAGCAGTTCCTAATCCAATTAGGCAACCCTGGTCTGAATTCCAAGCCTAGGATCTAGGGTTCATGTAATTGAATCATTGGGATCTCAGAATTACCTGGTGATTAGCAGCGGAAGATTTGCAGATAATCGAGATCTAGAGCGCCTCAAATGTTGCGCCTCTACTGGTATCCACACGCACACAAACTGAACAGGAGGGATGCTAGCGCCTATAGAGATCCAATCTCTTCAGAGGCTTCTATTCAAGTTCTGGTGGCTGTCAATTAGGTTAGAAATCAGTTTAGGTCGACCATATATCTTATATATGTCGACTTAAACCATAACGGAATTAACCAACGATTAAACCGAATTAATCTGATTAATCCGCGATTTGCATCGATCGATGCACTATCTGCATCGATCGACACTGCCCCAGAATATTGATATCGAATGCATATCAAATATGCATTCACTGGATCATTACATTAATGATCAACCTCGTCTTTAACGCCCAGTTTGCTTAGGTGTGTGACCCTGTAGGATCATATAACACTAGCAATGAGTTCTCAACCCATTGATCATAAGTGGCTTCTAGCAAAGCGTTATGACTACCTAGTGTCATAGGATTGTCTCATCTCGACAATACGACTTTCTCTCAGAGTAAGTACAATAGATTTCAGGACATTCCCAACACCGAGTTGCCTCCGTATGTCATAAGCTTGATCTTTCCCAGGTGCCTTACTTGAATGTCGGCTAGGCGATGGGTGAAAGGTGTGTTTTGCATCTCTTCGAGCACACGGTCTATCTCGGGGACCGAGCTTATCGCTTGATGAACTTTTGAGGTCATGCTTCGAAGCTTCTATTTTAGGTCTTCTATTTCGCTATCTCTGGAAGCATCCGCTGCCAAGTTGCTCGGGGTACCAGTGGTGAGAGGTGCATGGACTTCTCGTTTCCCAGTCGGTTGCGTTCCAGAGTGAGATAGTATTCGTCTACCCAGCTCGATGTTCGGAGTTGGCGATCCATCAAACAAGACGCGCTGAAGGCGCGGTGTGAAATTGCTTAGTTGTGGCGCGGCAGCCTTGTGTCCTGATGATTGTAAGTCTTTGATCTGTCCTTGGCACAATGCTTGTGCTGTTGCGAGTTGATCAAACCGAGCGTTACTCCCTCGAGAAAGCTCATCTACTTGGGTCATGCGAGCTTTGAGTAAGTCGGACATGTTCGGAATGTCAGAATGATTGCTTGCCACTTGTTGGGCCTGTTCGGTACCTGGGGTACTTCGGTTTCCGAAGGTTGGATGATCGGATTTGCGACTTGGGAGATGCAACGAGTCTTATCAGGTTGACCCTTGTCTTGTGAGGTCGCTCCCGAACCGGAGCTGTCTGGAAGCATGATGACGTTCTTGTTAGGTGGAGGTGCCGTCATCGCCGAGCTTGTCTATTAGTGAAGAGAAACCTAATTCCCCACAGACGGCGCCAATTGTGATAACCGAGTTCGTCACAAAGGTTGAATGTTCGTCTTGATTGGTCTGAGTTGACGTGCTCGGTGGAAGTCTATGGGTTAAGGTTTATCTTTGTATGAGAATAGACTAAGGTCGGACAATGAACAAGATAGTGTAAGGTCGTCGATAGACGAGCGTGTTTATATTTGATGAAAAGAGGGTCTGAGCTGGTCGACAGACGAGCTCGGGTTACAATTCGAGATGTGTGAATTATAGAGCGAGAAAGTGGTGAGTGCACAAATTCCAAAAAGTTGCATTAATACAGTGAACAATCCTATTTATAGTAAAATACTGCCATCTTTTTGTACGGGCCGTTGACTCCTTGTCGAGTTCGTGACGAATGAGCCGTACTTCATGTGAAAAATGGGCCGAGCCGAACTCGTCTTGTCTGTTAGTAAAGCCGAGCTGACTGGGGGATGCGAGCCGAGCCGAGCCGAGCGTGGCGAGCTTGGATCGAACGAGCGTGAAATCATTGAACTGTTTTTGTTCATGGGCCGAATTTATTTCTGTTGGGCCTACCCTTTGTCCAGAAAACAGATATGGGCCGAACTAATTAGATGTGTGCTAAACTCATGTATAACAAAGAAGTTTGAAATAGATGTGTTTAGCGATGGATACCTAGAGGAATGTTTTTAGCTTAGTGGTTGATTAACATTTGGTTTCAAAAAAGAGAAAAATAGCAGGAGAGTAACTACCAAGATAACGCTTGGATTATGCGCAATATGAAATGAAGCTTGTGGGTAGTAATGAGACGCAAGTATAATGCTTTAGAATATATGCTTATAGCTTGTAAAATCACCAATGCTACGTGCATGTAGTTTGAATCGTCTCCTTGGTGAGGATTAAATCATTATACAGTATACACTGGCCGGCACCATCATGATCATTTTTTTTTTACATTTCCTATCATAAAACCAAGAGTTCAAACCGTAATGATCAGTTAAACCCGGATACATCTCTAAAATACCATGAATCCAAGAACCATAATTAGTCATTACAAAAACTGCATTAGAACGCAATTTTTTAAAAATAATAGAAGCAAAAGTTATGGAGCATGTAGGTCTGGGCAAAAAAACCCGGAACCGAAATACCGAACCGAACCCAAATCGAAAAAGAGGAACCGAATCCGAATCCGAACCGATAAATACTCGAATGGGTCCTAAAATTCTATATCCAAAGAACCGAAACCGAACCCGATCCGAACCGAGAACCGAATGGATACCCGAAATATCCGAACTACAGTTATATATTCAAAATATTAATTATATTTAAATTTAATATAACATAATTATCTAAAATTATAATTACAAACCCAAATATATTGGTTAGTTTTATACTAAACTAGTTAAAATATCCAAAATAAATGAAATATACAAAATTTCTTGCAATATTTATCTAAATTTAACGAATTTTTTGTTCAAATTAACTAATTTTATTTTTGTTTTATGATTTTTCGGGTACCCGAACCTGAACCGAACCCGAATGGAACCGAACCAAACCCGAACTGAAATTTTAAAATATCTGATGAGGACATACAACCAGAACCAGAAGATCCAATGCCCATCATAAGGAAAGGTCCATTGACAAGATCAGCTACAAAGGTCCTAAGAGAGCAAGTCAACAAAGCTCTGCAATATATGCTGAATCAAGCTTCTGAACAAGTGCAAGAACAATCTTATAAAATGCATGAAGGTCCAACATTATTCAACTCAGCTCAGAAGGGACTTACCCAGCATAATCAATCCCACCCTCATTCCATTCCATCCAAATCGAGTAGATCAAGAGAGCTTTGAAGCCAGTGATCTGTTCTCCATCAATCTATCATCCAAGCTTCTGTCCAGGGGCTACATCATCTGGTATCAGAGCCGAAAGGCTCCTAACAGGTGTTTTCTATCCTTGTTCTTTATTATTTCGTTAGATAGCACTTGTTTCATTCTGTAGAAATTGATTGCATAGTTTCTGTGTTTTTGCATTCCAAATCGAAAAACCAAATAAAAGCTTGTGTTTCCTGCTTGAATCCTTACCTCATTCATCTAGTTTTAGCTTGCATCAATAGAAAAACCAAAAAAAATCATCCTGCAATAGTTTTACTTGTTTTTGTTCCATTTGCATTCAAAACAGGCTAAAAGAAAGTTCATCTTGTTCTTGAGTTTATTCCTTGTTTGATCCGACTTCACTACAAGAAAAATCTCTATTTTTAGCACACGAAAAACACCATGGTATGTATATGGTGGCGTTTTTGAAAATGCTATGTCTGCCCCAGCTATAATAGGTCGGCCATATATGATAGCGCTTTTTGTCTGTGCTATAATATTGTTCACTATAATAGCGTTTTTGAAATGGCTATGTCTGCCCCAGCTATAATAGATCAGCCATATATAATAGTGTTTTTGCTCGTGCTATGATATAAAACACTTATGATAGCGATGTTGTTTTTTGATATTGGATCTATCTGTTATAGCTTTTTTTATTTGTCATAATATCTTTTTATAATAATTGATAATTATGGCTAATTTATATATAATATAATTTTTTCCATTTTGGATTTGTACAAAAATAAATATAATTGAATTTTTAGAACTTTCATTAATAACACAAAAAATGTATTACACAAAACATTACAAAATCAGAACTAAAGTAATCAACATTACAAAACTCTACGAGAGATGAATTCCCTAAGAGAGAAATTAAACCACAAGTGAGAAACAAAGGACTTACCAGAAGAGCAACATTCCAACTGTTTTTTCAAAAGTAGAAAAGTAAAGCAAAGACATGAACTTTAGTTCACTCGGTACCTCATTCCAATCGATATAACTCGCCTCTTATAGCTTTTGGCCAGCACACAAATTTGAGTATACCTGATAGTATTCAAGGAACGCAGAGAACAAAGCCTTATGTTTTTCTTGGCTAGACGAAAATATAGTCCACATCACCAAAGGCGAAAAGAACTTTATTGATTCAGCAGTAAGTTTTCCTCCCCATGGGAAAATCTGCAAGAAACCTCAGATCAGTCATCTATATGATGATGATTACTTCATACACACATGGAGTTAGTGTTCCTAAACATTTCTTGTTCTCACCTCAGCATATTTGTGATATATGGACATGATGTTTTTGTAATACTTGTCTTGGTAATCTGTCTGGTCAGTCAACTGATGCAAAGGATTTAGGTCCCTAAAAGAAGAGCACACGGTAAGCTTTTGGACATCAAGTCTCCATCTTTGGACAACACATACATGATTGACTTACAACACCACTATGTTTGGAGTAGCAACATCCTGGTCTCTTACGAAATCTGTTGCAATGGAAGAAGTTCTCTTCTCATCCGGTCCACGTTTTCTGTCTGCACTGTGACATTGATGTTCACGTTTTTAAACCTATAGAGAAAGGTTAAGATGTTCACTAAGACAGAGATATTCAAAAGTTAGTCATTGATGTACTTACTGGAGTATGTAATCATCAGTCCATGAACTATTGCACTGAGGGATTATTCTGAGAGCTAATGCAACTGCCTGAAACACACGCATATAAGAAGTTATTTCAGAAGATCTGTTGGCTTGTTTTCAAGAATACACAAGTAAGATGTACCTTAACAACAAGATCATTGACAGATCCATTTTCCACCTAAAGCCTCTTGGAATGAATTGAGCCGACTCCTCAGACTGCATATACAAAAAAAAACTCTTTGTCTAGCTTACCCAGTGACAACAACTCAAAATATATGCATCGACAGTTAAGTAATAGTGAGGGATAGTTTGCTTTGAGAATGCCAAACGTGAGGCTGTGACCTGTCAAAATTATAGAGTTTCAGAATCCTTGTTCTTCTTGAAACTTGGTAACGAACCCCACAAGGGTTGTATAAGGCTTTACCAGTACTGCATTTGGTCTTTCTTTGATGTCACCTTCAAAGGTAGTAGTCATTTTAGTATTGAGACATGAAACAAAACCGCGGATATGATTATATTACAAGTCTCACTTCTTGAAGGAAATCAGTGACGCATTTTCTTGGAGGACATTTGAATCCCATGGTCTCAAAGAACTCCACGACATGATCACGAGGGCCCTCGTAGATGATCTCTCCTTCCGCAATGAGAAAAATATCATCGAAGAGAGTTCAGAGCTGTCCCGTTGAAGATATGAACATAGTTTCTGAGGGAGTTCACTATCTGGTACGTCGTTGAGCTATCTAAAGCAGTGGATATCTCGTCCATGAACAGAGCCCTAGAGGGTCCAACCAGCATCTCACCTACATAGATGCAAACACACCATCAACCGCAGATCAAAACAATGTATTCATGTTAAAATGGTTGTTCCTTTTGTTCAAAGTCTCACCAGTAATGACACGCTTCTTTTGTCCTCTGGAGATACCTCTCAATATATAATCACCGACCATAGTGTATGCGCAGACTTCAAGCCCTAAGATCTATAAAAGAAGGTAGATGATTTCAGGTCTAACACTTTGATCATTTTTTTATAAAGAAAAAAGTTTGAATCAAACTATACCTTAAGGATATAATCTGTCATCACATTTGTCTTTTCACCTGCTGTTGATGTCGCCTGTAATGGAATAATGAGGTTATAACCCATGAGAATATTAGTTGAAATGTTTAGGGAAGTAATGTAAGCTAACCACCATAACGTGAACCAACACTTTGGAAGCGAGCTGCGTAAGAAAAAGTCTCACGAACAATCATTTCACCACTACGCTTTCTTCCTTTCTAAGCATCAGAACAGAGCAAACAATGGAAGAACCAAGTTAGAGATTTAAGAAAGAAAACAAATCATCCTTAAGCTAAGAAACAAATGGTTTTTTATAACAAAAGTATAAGACTATCAGAAAACAAAGTTCATATTGTCAACTATTGTTGTGTCAGGGAAAAAAAAAAGCAATAGAACAATAACATAGCCAAACACCATAGTACCTCAAGATTCAAAAAAAACATAGTCTCAGTTTGATCTCCATTAGTGGATACATCCATATAAACCTGCAGATTCTTCCTTTTGCCATGTTTTGGGTAAAGCACAAATTTACAGTTAAGCTACGATTTAGTTCTAATGAAGTCTATTAAGAGCAGAGATTTACTTCTTGTGCTGTGAACGGTCCTGTACGGTCTGAGCTACGATTCTGGTGGGACGTGTTTAAGGCGGACGACGGCGGAGTCACACTTGGTCCGATTTTGTCCTCCAGGCCCTGAAACTGTGAAGGTCAAAAAAATTTCAATGCTTCTTCAACTTTGCGAAATCGGAATCAATTGTTAACATCAAATCTGAGAAGTTAAAATCTGAAGAATCAGGGAAGTAACCTTCTTTGCTCGCTTTGAATTAGTTTCCCTTGATGTCCATTCACTTGGCCACTTCGTTCCAATTTTTCCACCGGTGAAGCTAAAAGAGCAGAAGGCGGAGCCTCTTCCTCATTGTTGTCGTCGCTTGAAGATGCCACTGTGGATATTTATTTTCCTAAGGGTTGCTCTTCTTCAGCATAGATAAATTACATAGTGAGAATTTGGATTCTTCGAAAGATAGAGAAGGGGAAAGGTAGAAGGAATCTTCTACGAGCCATCCATTTTAGATCTACCTTGAACAAGAGAGGAATAAACTTTAGGGTTACATATGACTATGGATAATTGGAAAAAAAATCGATTCTTGTTAAAGACAAAGGTATAACTGTGGGGTAATCATTTTTTTTTGGTGTGTTTGGGTAGTGTCATTAAGATATTTTTGATGGAGGGAAATTTTTTCGGTGGAATAAAAGAGGGAAATTTCTAAGATTCTCGCGGTCTAAAGAATTTTTGTCCAAGTATTGGCGGATTAGATGATTTTTGTTTCCCGCTTACTATTTCATTATCTTAGCGTTGTTTAAATGCTATTAACAGTTAAAAATTATTAAAATTTAGTTT
Organism: Orychophragmus violaceus; assembly: GCA_030180135.1. Taxonomy (NCBI): domain Eukaryota; kingdom Viridiplantae; phylum Streptophyta; class Magnoliopsida; order Brassicales; family Brassicaceae; genus Orychophragmus; species Orychophragmus violaceus. The sequence goes on from CM058232.1 coordinate 43,226,760, forward strand.
CAATAGCAGTTTGAAAATTTGTGCTATTATATTGTCATATCAATGTCCATAATTTTTGTAGTGCTTCTAGCATAAAAACCAAAGAAAAATCTGTTATTTTTATTAGTTTCCTCATTTGTTTGGCCTTAGTTTCGAAATCTATTTAAAAAAAAGTCAAAAAAATATTGCATACCATATTAGCATACACAGATCATCTACTTAAGGAAATCTATTATTCTGTGCAAGTTATTCCATATTTTCTTTTATTTCAAATTTAAAATGCTTCTACTTAAAAGAATAAACAAAAAAAAAGACTTGATACTTGTTTATTTGCTTTACACCCACGCAGGTACCAAGCAAAATGGGAGAAGAAGCTAATACTGCCCAGGTTACTATGACACAAATGCTGGAAGCTTTGCAGAGCATCAGTGCACGCATGACTGCCTTGGAACAAAGACAAGCACCAACCAGAAGAGGTCCTATCCGTGGTGCAGCTGTTGGACAGAACCAGAGAAGAGCTGATGAAGAGACAACTGATGAGGATATGCCTGAGTTAGAAGAGGATGAATTACATCCTGACCCAAACCAAGGAGGCAGAGGGTTTAACAACCATGGACGAGGTAGAGGAGGAAGAAGCAATCACCAGCCTAGACATGGAGTTAGAGTCAGAGACAATGAAGAAGAAGATCAAAGGAGTGGAGGCAAAGACCTGAAGCTCACAACACCTACTTTTGCTGGTAGAGTGAATCCAGAAGCTTACCTGGATTGGGAGAGAAGAATGGAGTATATCTTTGAGTATTATCAATACTCAGAGAAGAGGAAGGTGTCTCTAGCTGCAGCTCAACTCACTGACAATGCCTTAGCATGGTGGGACAGAGAAGCATCTGTGAGAAGGAGATTGAGACATAGACAGATTAGCAATTGGGATGATATGAATTTTGCATTGAGGAAGAGATGTGTCCCAGCCTACTACCATAGAGACCTACAAAAGAGGTTTAGAAAGCTGACTCAAGGAAGCAAGTCTGTGGAGGAATACTTTGAGGAGTTTGAGACCTTGAAGAACAGACTTGAAGTAGAGGATTCAGAAGAGACTTTGATGGCACAGTTTCTAGATGGACTTCAAGATAGGATTGCTCGTAAAGTAGAGAGACAGCCATATGAGGATCTTGAAGGAATGTTGCACCTAGCTGTCCAAGCTGAGCAACACATCAAGAAGAAGGTTGCTGCGACCAGTAGAGGCAAAACAACATGGAATCAGCCCAATAAGTACTCAGACAAAAGCAAAGGAGCATAAGTGGATTCCAAGTTCAAGAAACAAGTTTCTGATCAGCCTAAAGTCAACAAACCAGAAGCAAGCAACAACAAGGCACCACCTCAAAGGACCAGAGACATCACTTGTTTCAAGTGTCAAGGAAAGGGCCATTATGCTAGAGATTGTCCAAACCAGAGAGTGATGGTTCTAAGGGACAATGGAGACATTGAATCACAAGATGAAGCAGAGAATGAGCAGTCTGAATCAGAAGAAGAAGTTACTGATTATCCAGACGTGGGAGAGATACTTGTGACAAGGAGAGCTCTCAGTGCATTGTTTGAACCAGAAACAATCTAAAGAGAGAACATCTTCCATACCAGATGCACCATTGATGCCAAGGTATGTAGTCTGATCATAGATGGAGGATCTTGTGCTAATGTTGCTAGCACTTATCTTGTAGATAAACTGAAGCTGCAAAAGACCAAGCATCCAAGACCATACAGATTAAGGTGGCTCAATGATGAGACTGAAATGAGGATAGCTAAGCAAGTCATGGTACCATTCAGCATAGGTAAGTACCATGATCAAGTGAAATGTGATGTTGTGCCAATGCAAGCAGGTCATCTACTCTTAGGAAGGCCTTGGCAATTTGACAAAGAGACCATGCACAATGGGAGGACCAACATCTACAGCTTCACACATCAGAACAAGAAGCACAACCTAGCTCCATTAACACCACATGAGGTGTATGAAATGCAGAAGGCAATGGACAAAGGTTCAAAGGTAAGTAAGACCAATCTTTTTGTTTCACCTTCTAATGTTCTGAAATCTTTAGAGCATAAAGAACATGTGCTACTCATGATCTTTAGGGAAGGGTATTTTTCAGGTTTAGAAGAGCAGGAGCATCCCTTAGCCGTGTCTGAGCTATTGGACAGATTCAAAGATGTGTTTCCAGAAGACATACCAGCTGGACTTCCACCTTTGAGAGGCATTGAACGCCAAATTGATTTGGTGACAGGAGCTCCATTACCCAACAGACCAGCTTATAGAGTGAACCCAGAAGAAGCTAAGGAGCTGGAAAAGCAAGTTCAAGAGCTTATGTCAAAGGGATATATCAGGGAGAGCTTGAGTCCATGTGCAGTACCAGTTCTGCTCGTTCCAAAGAAAGATGGTACATGGAGAATGTGTGTTGATTGCAGGGCCATCAAAACAACCACAATCAAGTACAGACATCCAATCCCAAGACTTGATGACATGCTTGATGAGCTTAGTGGAGCAACCATCTTCTCAAAGATAGACTTGAAGAGTGGATATCATCAAGTCAGAATGAAAGAAGGAGATGAGTGGAAAACAGCCTTTAAAACCAAGCAAGGATTGTATGAATGGCTTGTCATACCATTTGGTCTCACCAATGCTCCCAGCACATTCATGAGACTAATGAACCAGGTTCTAAGAGCTTTTATTTGCAAGTTTGTGGTAGTATACTTTGATGACATACTGATTTATAGCCACTGCTTGGATGATCATGTTAAGCATCTAGAACAGGTTATGCAAACACTTAGATCAGAAGGCCTTTATGCAAACTTAAAGAAATGCATCTTTTGCACTGATCAATTGGTTTTCCTAGGATTTGTTGTAAGTTCACAGGGACTTAAGGTGGATGATGAGAAGATCAAGGCAATACAAGATTGGCCAACACCTACAACAATAGGACATGTCAGAAGCTTCCATAGCTTAGCAAGCTTCTACAGGAGGTTTGTGAAGGACTTCAGCACTATAGCAGCACCTCTTACCACAGTGATCAAGAAGAACAAAGCATTTGAATGGGGAGAGGCTCAGGAGCAAGCATTCACACTGCTCAAAATCAATCTAACCAATGCACCAGTATTGGTACTTCCTAACTTTGATAAAATGTTTGAGATTGAGTGTGATGCTTCTGGTACAAGAATAGGTGCAGTGTTGACACAAGGAGGTAGACCAGTAGCTTACTTCAGTGAGAAGCTGAATGGTGCAACACTCAACTATCTAACATATGACAAAGAGTTGTATGCTCTGGCAAGATCACTGGAAACTTGGCAACATTATTTGTTATCTAAAGAGTTTGTGATCCATACAGACCATGAGACACTCAAGCACTTAAGAGGACAGACCACACTGAAGAAGAGACATGCAAGGTGGTTAGAATTCATAGAGACTTTCCCATATGTGATCAAGTACAAGAAGGGGAAGGAGAACATTGTGGTAGATGCACTATCCAGACGACATGCTCTCATCTCAACTATGGAGTCCAAGATCATGGGATTTGAACATATCAAAGACATGTATGCTGATGATCCAGACTTCAAGGATGTGTACCAGGAAACATCTAAGGCTGCATTTGGAGTGTTCTATCAGCAAGATGGTTTCCTATTCAAGGAGAAGAGGATGTGTATCCCACAAGGTTCCATGAGGGAGTTAATCACCATAGAAGCTCATGGAGGAGGTTTGATGGGCCATTTTGGTAGAGACAATACATATAGTGTTTTGAAGGAGCATTTCTTTTGGCCACATATGAAGAGAGATGTGGAGAGGTTCTGTGCCAAATTCATCACCTGCCAAAAAGCCAAATCCAGGTTACATCCACATGGTTTATATATGCCTTTACCAATTCCTAACACACCATGGGTGGACATTTCAATGGATTTTGTTTTAGGGTTTCCCAAGATCAACAACAAGGATTCAATCTTTGTAGTTGTTGATAGGTTTTCTAAAATGGCTTATTTTATTGCTTGCAACAAAACTAATGATGATGTGCAAATAGCTGATCTATTCTTTAAATAAGTAGTTAAGTTGCATGGGATTCCAAGAACTATTGTTTCAGACAGGGACACAAAGTTCTTGAGCCACTTTTGGAGGAAGCTAGGTACTAATCTGCTCTTTTCCACCACTTGTCATCCCCAAACAGATGGACATACTGAGGTAGTAAACCGCACTCTCTCATCACTCCTGAGAGCCACGGTTGGTAAGAACATAAGGAACTGGTTATCTTGCTTGCCATTCATTGAGTTTGCTTATAATCATGCAAAGCATTCTGCTACTAACCACATCTATCTTCTGGTTCTGGTTGTATTTTGTAATAAAATAGCATTTCTTTTGGCCACATATGAAGAGAGATGTGGAGAGGTTCTGTGCCAAATTCATCACCTGCCAAAAAGCCAAATCCAGGTTACATCCACATGGTTTATATATGCCTTTACCAATTCCTAACACACCATGGGTGGACATTTCAATGGATTTTGTTTTAGGGTTTCCCAAGATCAACAACAAGGATTCAATCTTTGTAGTTGTTGATAGGTTTTCTAAAATGGCTTATTTTATTGCTTGCAACAAAACTAATGATGATGTGCAAATAGCTGATCTATTCTTTAAATAAGTAGTTAAGTTGCATGGGATTCCAAGAACTATTGTTTCAGACAGGGACACAAAGTTCTTGAGCCACTTTTGGAGGAAGCTAGGTACTAATCTGCTCTTTTCCACCATTTGTCATCCCCAAACAGATGGACAGACTGAGGTAGTAAACCGCACTCTCTCATCACTCCTGAGAGCCACGGTTGGTAAGAACATAAGGAACTGGTTATCTTGCTTGCCATTCATTGAGTTTGCTTATAATCATGCAAAGCATTCTGCTACTAACCATTCTCCTTTTGAAGTTGTGTATGGATTTAATCCTTTGGCTCCTTTAGATCTTGTTCCATTTCCCCAGGCTATATACTCAAGCACAAAAGGAGAAACCAAAGCAGCCTTTGTCAAGAAGATGCACCAGAAAGTTAAGGAGAATTTGGAGAAGAAGACTGAGAAGTATAAGCAGAAAAGCTGACAAGGGAAGAAAGGAGGTGACCTTTGAGCCAGGAGATTGGGTCTGGCTGCACATGAGGCAAGAAAGGTTCCCAAATCAGAGGAAGTCAAAGCTAGCACCAAGAGGAGATGGACCATTCAGAGTCTTGGAGAAGATCAACAACAATGCATACAAGCTGGAACTGCCAGGTGAGTTAAACATTTCTCCAACATTCAATGTTTCTGATTTAGCTCCATATGATGCAGGTCAATCAGTTCTGAGGCCAGAACCTCTTCAAGGGGGAGGGAATGATGAGGACATACAACCAGAACCATAAGATCCAATGCCCATCATAAGGAAAGGTCCATTGACAAGATCAGCTACAAAGGTCCTAACAGAGCAAGTCAACAAAGTTGTGCAATATATGCTGAATCAAGCTTCTGAACAAGTGCAAGAACAAGCTTATGAAATACATGAAGGTCCAACATTATTCAACTCAGCTCAGAAGGGACTTACCTTATTCATCAACACACCAAAGCAAGGAGAGTTGGAGCAAAATGCATCACTTCATTCAGCAGAAGATCAGTAAGCTCCAACGGTCATTCTTTCATTCAAACACAAAGTAAACTCGTCCAAGACCTATACAAGGTAAGTATTTCCATTCAGATTATGACTAATGAGTTTCTTTTGTTTGTGTGATTCTTATTTTCAAGTTTAGAGTCTGTTTTTTTTCCTTTCAATAAAACTAGTCGTTGTAGTAGTCCCAATTGAGTCTGTGTTTCCTTTATTATAATATTTGCTTCAAGTCCCTTAGAAGGGCATAGCTGAAGGACTATTTAATAAAGTTCCACTGCAACCGTGTTTTTTTTACCCTAGATCAATAAACAAAAACGTTTTTCTTAAGCAAAGAAATAGCAGCCTTTGTTTTCTCTGTGTTTTGTGTGATTCAAACCAAGAGAAAGCTTCTTGTCTTATCAGAGATCATTCCATAGTCTCTGTGGCGACATTCAATCCATTTCCATCCGCTGATTGTTTCTGAGAGAGTTCTTAAACCAGCAGAATCAATTCCACCCTCATTCCATTCCATCCAAATCGAGTAGATCAAGAGAGCTTTGAAGTCAGTGATCTGTTCTCCATTAATCTATCATCCAAGCTTCTGTCCAGGGGCTACATCAATATCCGAATAGGTTTTATATGCATAAACCCGAAAATTCGAAAATCGGAAAGATCCGAACCGAATCCGAACGGATACCCGAACACCCAGACCTACTTAGCATGTGACACATATTTCTCGATAATCTGTCATTTAATTCGATAATCCACCGAAAATTGTGGATAAATTCTTGGCAAAAAGTTTTTCGACGAATTAGAATCGACTGAGATTTCTTGTCAATTTTGTTTTGGTTTTGGTCTTTTCTGACGGTTTACCAATAATTTTTTTTGTCAATTATACCGTATTTTCTTGAAGTAACGATTAGTCGTTGAGAAATGTGGTCCAAAATATTATTAATTGTGCTAATTATGGACTGTTACGATACCTTTCTTTAACAGAACATTTTGAAGAGTAATATTAAACTTAACCGTGACAACAAAACAAAGAAAAAGAAAGATAAAATATACTTACTACTTAGGACCAGCTTCAGAAAATTGGACCCATGGGAGAATGGAAACTTTTGACTAATTTAGAAGATTAGGGTGGGTCCTACGTGGTGATGATAACTCAATGGAAGAATCAAGAATGTGACACAATACAGGTTGAGGACACAATGAGATGCACGTCGTACAAACAACTTTAAACTTCGCTCTCAAATTGACCGGATAGCCGATAGAGTTTATCAAAAAAAAAAAAAAACAACTCTAAATTATGACATGGAAGAAATAATCAGGTGCTCTTCTTTTGTGCGTTGAGAAACTGCATCTCGCTGCAAAAACAAGATGTTGTTTTTCTAGTGGTACTTAAGAATTGCATCCAGACGCAAAAACAAGATATTGCATCCAAAATAGTTGGAAATTCTGGATGCAATTGAAAGTTGAGTTGAGACGCACTTTGGTGCGTCTCGATTACCAAAAATCTAAAATACTCTGATTTTTTTAAATAGCATTTTTCGCCAAAATCGTAAAATATCAATTTCCCGCCAAAACAAAAAAAATTGTGATTTTCCGCTAAAACCTCAAATTGCGTTTTCCCGCCAAAACCGCAAAATCGTGTTTTCCGCCAAAACCGCAAAATCGCGTTTTCTCGCCAAAACCGTAAAATCGCGTTTTTCCGCCAAAACCGCAAAATCGCGTTTTTTCGCCAAAACCGCAAAATCGCGTTTTCCCGCTAAAACCGCAAAATCGCATTTTCCGCTAAAACCTCAAATCGCGTTTTCCGCCAAAACCGCAAATCGCGTTTTTCCGCCAAAACCATAAAATAGTGTTTTCCCGCCAAAACTGCAAACTCGCGTTTTTCCGCCGAAACCACAAAATCGCGTTTTCCCGTCAAAACCGTTAAATCGCGTTTCCTGACAAAACAGCAAAATCGCGTTTTCCCGCCAAAACCGCAAAATGCCGTTTTCCCGCCAAAACCGCAAAATCGCGTTTTCCCGCCAAAACCGCAAAATGCCGTTTTCCCGCCAAAACCGCAAAAATCGCGTTTTTCCGCTGAAACCGCAAAATCGCGTTTTCCCGCCAAAAACCGCAAAATCGTGTTTTTCCGCCAAAACCGCAAAATCGCGTTTTTCCGCCAAAACCGCAAAATCGCGTTTTCCCGCCAAAACCGTAAAATCGCGTTTTTCCGCCAAAACCGTAAATTGCGTTTTTCCGCCAAAACCGCAAAATCGCGGTTTCTCGCCAAAACCGCAAAATCGCGTTTTTCCGTCAAAACCGCAAAATCGCGTTTTTCCGTCAAAACCGTTAAATCGCTTTTTCCCGACAAAATAACAAAATCGTGTTTTCCCGCCAAAACCGCAAAATGGCGTTTTCCCGCCGAAACCACAAAATCGCGTTTTTCCGCCGAAACCACAAAATCGCGTTTTCCCGTCAAAACTGCAAAATCGCGTTTTTCCGCCAAAACCGCAAAATAGCATTTTCCAGCCAAAACTGTTAAATCGTGTTTTCTCGCGAAAACTGCAAAATTGCGATTTTCCCGCCAAATCCGTAAAATCGTGTTTTCTCGCCAAAACCGCAAAATTGTGATTTCCCGCCAAAACCGCAAAATCGCATTTTCCCGCCAAAACCGCAAAATTGTGATTTCCCGCCAAAACCGCAAAATTGAATTTTCCCTCCAAAACCGCAAAATCCAAACCTTAAAAATAATGCATCCAACTAATATATATAAACACACAAAAAAACATAAATGTATCTAGACGCAATTTCTAGACGCAGTTTTTAAATGCACAAAAGAACAACTGAACAATATCTGTATGCAATTTTTGGAAAATGCATCTGGACGCAGTTTCGAGACGCAGTTTCGAGACGCAGTTTCCAGATGAGGAAAAGAACATGCCCAATATCAATATGTCTACATAATTGATAATGGCAAAGTCGTTTTCGGTAACCGTGTTAACTGTTAATGGTCGAAAATTATGCCCAAGTATTATTTTTACTAGGAACCTAATGATTTATTTTGTCAAAAACCTAATGATTTTAATAGTTCTATTTGTATTTAGAAAGCTCATCACGATTTTTTTCCTTGAGCTTATATTTTCAGAGACTTTGCAAAGGTGAAAGTTCATGTTTTCCTCAATAACAAACTATTCACAAAATCGCAAATTTGTATTTCCATGAAACCTTTAGTTTTCGTAACTTTGAAAGGCTCACGACTGTTTAGCTTTTCGTCATAGATCAATATGATCTTATCACATATCATTGTTTCAATTCTAGTATATCTGTGAAAATTAAATTTATGATGTTGACATAGCAATATATATTTACATATATAATAATAAGGATCATATATAAATTGGTCCCAGGCAATTATATCTATATACTTAATTATTTCTATCTACCTAGCTCTTGTAATTAAAATTGGCAGAATTAACACTACAAAAAACATGTTTTTTGCGACTACGAGTTGCGACTAATTTTACAGTCGCTAAATTTTGCTATTAATTACCAATTTAGTTGCGGCTGATTTTGTGACTAATAAAAAGTAGTCTCTATTTAGTCACTAAATTACGACCAAAATATTAAGTGGCTAATTAGTCCCTAAATTAGCGACTATTATGTGACTGTTATTGGTAGTCGTCAAATAATTCGCACGTTAGTCACAAATCAGTCGCTAAAACAGTCACAAACTAAGACTCTAAACAAACCCTAAAACAAACTTAAAACCATAAATTATAAATAAAAACCTAATTACTAAAACTTCAATTACTTTAACATATCTAAAACTAAGATTCAACGCTTGTAGAAACAATTCTTATTTTATAAATCTAATATTTTAAAACCTTAACTTAAAACTTAAAAACATACTGTCAAACCCTATACCACAATCTATAAATCATACTTTAAACCTTAAAACTTAAACTTTTAATCATAACCTACAAAATCTAAATATTGCCATTAATCATAACATATGCATTGTCATTGTTACACTTTGCTAATGAATATAAGGTTTTGGGTGTATGATTTAGGATTTATGATTTAGGGTTTAGAGAAAAGAAAAAAAAACTAATCAAGATTTACTTTAGTTTAGATTTGGTTCGGTTTTGGATGAACAAATGTTTAAGGTTTAGGTTAATAAAATATGATTTAGGGCTTAGGTTAAAGAAATATGGTTTAGGGTAACCTTAAACCCTAAATCCTAAATCACAAACCATAAACTCTCTTTCATTTAACCATTACAAATACATATAAGTTTTATGGTTTTGTGATATTTTATATTTTTTTTTTAGAAAAAATTATGCATATAGAAAATCCAACACTTGTAACGCCAAAATTATTTAGTTTTGACACAAAAATTATTTGGTTTATGTCAAAAACCTAATTTTTTCCTTACATCTTTTTCTTCTTCGTTTGTTCTCTTCTAAGGTTCCACCAAATTTTCATTTTCTCTCTCAGATTTTATTTTTTGTATGTTAAGTATACAAACAAAATTTAAATTAAATTGTGACTTATTAGCGACAAATTAGCGACTAATTATCTAAAATAAACCAAATTTCGTATTAATTAGTCCGCGTAATTAAACTTCCAAAAATTTTGGCCCCAAATTTTGAAATCCCGCCCAAACCCAATTTCTCACTTTTGGCCCAAAACTCATTTTCCACCCTTGAGAAATATTTTCCAACACTTGAAAATTCAGAGAAAAATTCAGTCGATTACCAACCATTTTGAAACCCTACTTCTTCATCTCCTCATCTCTCTTCGATTCTCAGTCTGAGATTTCCATATAGAAACCCATATCGAATCCCTAATCAACCATCTCTCTTCGATTCTCTTTCTCTCTCGATTTATTATACCCTCAATCGCAAACCCTAAATCCAATATCTATAACTTCTCTCTGATGCAAGGCTGAAAAGGAAAGAGAGGAAGAGGCGTGTCTGGATCCCGAGGAAGAGGTCGAGGTGGCTCTGTTGCTGGAGGAACTCGATCTAAACTTTCCACGTCAACACCCTCAACGCCGTCGGACCAGTCTTATCGTTAACAACTCCTCGCCTCACCACAGAGCTCTCAATCTCATGGTCTGATGTCTCTTTTATTTTATACTTGGCTTTTGGCTATGTTTAATGTTTACTTGTGGATATTAATTGTTTCTCCCCTCTTCATCTCTCTATTTTATCGACAACTACAAGATGGTGGCTAAGGAGAAGAAAGGTTTGTAGGAGATCTCTGCTTCATCTGCTGCTGCTTCCTCTTATGTTGTCTAGCATGAAAATGTGTATATCTGTTTATTGTGAAATGCTAGTTAGAGATTTAGTGTTGAAGAGGGATTTGGATAACTTTGAGAGTACCTCGTGGCTTTTCGTTTATAGTTGCTCTTTTTTCTCTTAAATAAGTTTCTTCAATGTTTTAAACCTGTGATGTAGGTACAAGGAAACTCATTCCAGAAAAAGGCAGCCTTGTTATTTGGCACTCACCACGTTGTGGAGGTACTAGACCTTTGGTTTTATTGTTTCTCTTGGCTTTTGTGCTTGTAATGGCTCAGGGCAATGGAAAAGCGCTCTTGTTGCTTGTTCCGGATTTTTGGTCATGATGTTTTTATTCTTGTGCTGCTGCAGGATAAGTCTAGCGGTGGGAACCAAGGACCAAGGCAAAGGGCTGAAGCATTAGCTGCCTTAAATTCTGCATTTAATTCTTTTGGTAGCAGGACAGCCTATTCGGTAAATATTATCTTAAGATATTAGGATATTATGAGAACTTTGATGGAGTGTATAATGGACATTGCAGTCTTGTACAAACCAATTTATGACCATTAGCGGTTAAAGCATCTATCTGGTTGGAATCTGAACACAGTTCCAGATTTCTAAGCCAAGAGACCTGTTTTAAATCCAAATAAATTCAGACAATAACTTACAATTTTTTGTGTGGTCTAGACTAAGTTGCTTGATCACATGAATGAGGTTCATCTTCGTCTATTTTAGTCAAGCCTAACTTGTTACAAAGTAACTTTAATAATGTTTCCCTAGTCGCATCTTATTATTTGATTAGTGAACTTAGATAGTCATCCATTTTAACTGCAGATCCAGGACATATCAAGCGCAAGTAAAGAGGTCCCAAGACAATGAGCTGAAGCTTTAGCCGCTTTGATATCTGCGTTCAGTTATTCTTCATCATCAACTAAATCTCCTCCACCACCGAGGCCAGTCGGAACGAGTCAGGCTTCACAGAGAGCAGCAGCAGTTGCTGCTCTCTCACAAGTTCTCGTTGCTGAGAACAAGAAATCACCTGATACCTCTCCTACAAGAAGATCCACTAGCTCCAACCCAGCAGATGACACCCCTCAAAGTAAGTTTCTCTCCTTTCTTTCAAGTTTTGAAAATTTGATAACACAAATTACACAATAGACTATATTTATATTCATCCACAGATAAAGCCAAAGATGATCAAGCAGACGTTTCAGAAAAAGCTGGTAATGAAACCAAGCTAGAAGAGGAAGTTTCATCTGCAGTAGAGGACCCATAAGCAAAGTAGGAGGAAACAAAGGAGCAAGATGATGCTGAAAGATTGTTGTATTTGCAGAAGAAAACGGGAAGAAGCCAACTGAAATGAGAACAAGGGATCGAGGTGGAAGGTGAATTGAGATTCTTCCTCCTTTAAAATATTTCTGTAATGTCGGACACCAGAATTTTTTTATAGCTTGTCTACATCCCAAAGATATCACGTGATCTCAACATGTGCACTTATAACATATGTATCAAACCCATTCATGTGTATGTTGTATTTGCCCCCACAGTTAATGAATTGTAAACATAATACTTAATATAAATTTTGTTTAATTAATTTTGTTTGTAGATTAGTATATTAATTTTTTAGTTTCCTTATGTTAGTGATAATAACGTCTCGTTCTCTCTCTCTCCTGTGCGACGAAAGCAAATATCTAATCTAAAATTCGAATCCTTTCACCCTCTTGGCCGGCGTCGGCCTCTCTAACGTCGTCCACACCCTTTTCTGATTTGATCTGCCTTGTTTTTTTCTTTAGTTTGTACAAAGCTTTCGATTGAATAATGGCAAATCTTCGTTATGTATTCTCACCAAGGATCGTGGCTCTTCAATTTACAGTTTCACATCTGTTTTCATTCATGATATGGAGATATCGTCAAACCCGGATTTTTATGACCGGCTACAATTGCTTGGATGTAAATGTGGTCGGTTATTATCAGTTTCAGAGGTTCACCGATTTCCATCAGTTTGGGATTTCGATTCAGGATCTGTCTACGTCTTGGCTTGAAGCATCAGATCCAAATACTAAATTTCTATCGTCGTTAAAAGATTTTCCGGATTCAAATACAGACAGATTTCACCATTTATTCCATGTTTGTCGCGAGCCTGATTTGCATGACGGCCGCTTCCTCTTTCTCTCCTTATGGGCGAGTCTTCTTCCAACCTTACTCCGGCCACAAACCGAGTGTATTTGTGTCGGCTTCTTTCCGTCGACGAACGGTGTACCATATTCCATTGTTGCAATACGTTTAAATATATGTCAACAAATCATAAGCAACGTTTTTCAAATATGGATTTGGGATCCAAGAATACATGGTTGTGAATCTGATGTACCACAAGGATTTCATTTATATATCTAGAGCAAGGACCTTACGAGTATTTCCGATCGATGTCATAAGCTTTTAGAGTCAATGGAGTTTCAAATCGAAAAGAGTACAATAGAGAATGATCTTCATTCCCAACTTTGTGATTCGGTGTGTCACAGAACTTGTGGTAATAGAGTGAAAGAAGGTGATCTGTTTTTCAGGATTGACTCCTCTACATCCTCTGGATTTGATGTGCTCTCTGTTCCATGGATGTATCATTTCGTGTCTAATTTCGGATTTAAGAGACTAAGGCGAGTTCTATCCAATTTATCAAGTTATAGAAGATTATTTTCAGCAACATCTCCAACAATACCATACTCAAATTTATTCATCAAAGTCATGCCAAGAGCATTTTGGAGTCTCAGTAACAAGCTGTTAGCCAATAAGATTATGAAAGAAGGACATAGTTGATTCTATCTGCTAGCCTATAAGTCTACCGTTTGGATAGCATGGTTACTCTCTACTCTTTCATTGAAATTGTTTCAATTTCTTATATTTGCGAGTAACGTTTGTTTTGGAATGCTTCTGTATTTTGTAAACATTTCTTGATATTAATATAATGATTTTGCCGGAAAAAAAAATTAGTATATTAATTAATATTTAAATATTACATATTTAGTATATATTGATTTTTTAATTTAAAAAGTAACTATTAATCGTTAACCATTAGCTAATTTTTGCGACTAATTTGTGACTACATGTTTCACGACTTTTAAAACGATCATATAATAGTTGCAATTTGGTCATACAAGAGTCACAACTTAGTCGCAAAATTTAGCGACTATATAGCGATTGAATTTACTCGACATATAAACAGTCACTAATTAGTCGCAAGGTAGTGACTAACATAGCGACTAATAATATTAGCGACGAAGGATTAGCGACTAACTCATTCAATCGCTATTTGGTCACAAATTAGAGTTTTGCGATTGAATTGTAACTATTTACGCAACGTGTTTTTTTAAGGGTAAGGTTCACATCTCATGCTCCGACTTGGTTCACGTTATTTTTCCTCATCAATACCAATCATAATAACATAATTACGTTAATATAAAATAATATAATATGGAGGAACATCGAAGCCACCAAACTCTCCCGCATTCTTTTCTATATATAGAGAGATCGATGCTTGGCTTTTCCTTTATCTCCACTCTTTCTCTTTTTCTTTATTTCCCTCGCTTTATCTCAATCTCAAATCTTTATCTCCTCTACATTTCAAACAAGCTTGTTAAATGGATTATTCATTGACGCAAAAGGTACTATTAAACAAGATCACATTTCACTCAATGATGGTTTATATTCATTTTTGAATTTGATTATTATAGAATGTGGTGGGAGGAGTATCTTCTTGTTCATCACGAGATTATCAGAACCAAAAGAAACCATCTCCGGCGATTAGGCCAGCTCCACCGGAGCAATTACTGAGATGTCCACGCTGCGACTCCACAAACACAAAGTTCTGTTACTACAACAACTACAGTCTCTCTCAGCCTCGCTACTTATGCAAATCTTGTCGGAGATATTGGACCAAAGGAGGAATCCTAAGAAACATCCCAATCGGTTGTGCTTACCGGAAACACAAACGCTCCTCCTCTGCTACTAAAAGCCTTAGAAACACCACTGAACCATCGACGATGATGACACACGATGGCAAAACATTCCCGGCGACGAGTTACAGCGGATACAGTTGCAACATTAACAATGAGCAGATGGAGCTTGGGTTAGCATTTGCCATGCTAAACAAGCAACCTCTAGGGTTTCCTTCTGAATTCGGAAGCTCTCAGTCTCCGATGGGCATGGATAGTGTGTTTGGGACCACACAGATGGAGAACGCGGGTTATGCGTTTGGAAATGGTGGAGGCGGTCTGGAGAAGATGGCGACAAGTGATCCAAACAGGGTCTTGTGGGCATTCCCATGGCAGCAAATGAACATGGCAGGAGGAGGAAGTAGTGATGATCATGTTGATCAGGTTGATTCAGGAAGAGAGGTGTGGAGTAGTACTGTTAACTATATTAACACTGGTGCTTTATTGTAGTCTATTTTACTACAGGTTTTAAATCATTTTTCATTAGTTTTGGGTTTGTTAGGGTTTGGATTCTGGTTTTCTTTGGTAGAGAAAGGGTCACTTGTGAGAATGGGGTGAAAGAAAATAGATATGTTGTGCTTTCTTTAAATATTTTCCAAGTACCTGGAATATGATGTGTGGGTTTTCTCTTGTTTATGATCTAATTTCTTGAGCTTTTTTGGGTTAATTTTACTATGGCTCAAATGAACATTTTCCTTGATTATAAAATGGCAAAAAAACTTATATTTATTATTTAAGAAAATATTGAAAAGCGAAATTTCTGATAAATGATCTCTCTCTCTCTCTCTCTCTCTCTCTCTCTCTCTCTCTCTCTCTCTCTCTCTCTCTCTCTCTCTCTCTCTCTCTCTCTCTCTCTCTCTCTCTCTCTCTCTCTCTAAACATGCGATTCGAAGTGCGATATTTCGAACAATCACATTCTCTCATTGGTGTCTCTCCGCCTCGCTGGAGTGTAAATGTTGTAGGTCAATGGTATGTGTGTCGGATGGAAATATCCGCCGAACGGTTACAGCGACGATAACCGCTCTCTGGTTCTGGCTATTTAAAGCCTATATTTTTCTTCGTCAACCATGTGTTCATAAAACAAAAATTTCTGATTTTCCTTTGTTTTTTTTTTTGAAATTAGCGGATAGAATTTGGAGGCAATTACAAGACGTCTTGATTGATATGGATGATGTTGTCGTTAACCTCCCAATTGAGTTATGTGAAGAAGTGTTAGCAGAGACTCGTTTCTCACTCATGGTTAAACCTATGAAAAATCGTAAACAAAACCTATGTGCAATAATGGCGTCCATATGCCACGCCTGTGGGGGAGTCGGCGACGAAGTTAACAGTTGTATTGTAAAGAACTCCAAAGTGCCATTCATTTTCAAATCGGCAGGTTCTCTCCTCTATGTACTAAAGCGCGGCCCTTGGTCATTCAACGAGTGGATGACAATAACTCAACGTTGGTCTTCGGATCAAACCGACGATGATCTTAAACACATCACCTTCTGGGTACATATTCACGGAATTCCGCTGCAGTTCTTAACGACTCGGATGGTGATGTACGAAAGCTGAATTGCTTGTTTATTATTGAAACCTTACAAGCGTATATATAGTAGTACAGGAGAGTATATTCGGGAATATTAACATATCTGCAAATATGGAAAACTGTTTAAACACTATATCCTAATACACCCCCTCAAGATGGAGGACCTTTGGAGACTCCAATCTTGTCTTTGAGTAGTAGAAAGCGACTCCTCGGTAATGGTTTATTAAGAACATCAGCGACTTGATCCACTGTGCTGATATGAGCAACACGTAGTTGATTACTCTGGACGAGTCCTCGAACAAAATGATAGTCCAACGCAATATGTTTCATTCTTGAATGAAAGACTGGATTCGCTGCCAAGTACGTCGCACCTATGTTATCACAATATATGATCGGTGTTGCAGCATGATAGATACCCAATTCAGACATAAGAGACACAATCCATTTCACTTCAGATGCTGTCTCAGCAACTGTTCGATATTCCACCTCGGTAGACGACCTGGACACTCCTTTCTGCTTTTTAGACGACCAAGAGATTGGATGGGAACCCAAGTATACCGCATATGCACCTGTCGATGTATAATCATCGCGATCCCCAGCCCAATCAGCATCGGAATATGCTCTTAGATTCAACGAGGATCTTGCTGCAAACCATAAACCATGATCAATCGTACCAGCAAGATATCGGAAGACTCTTTTCACAGCCTCCCAATGTGACGTGGTCGGTGCTTGCATAAACTGAGATAATCGATTAACTGCAAAACCGATATCAGTTCGTGTTAAAGCCAAATACTGTAAGCTTACGACTGCTACTCTATAATCAGTTGGGTTCGAGAGTGAGACCCCATCTGTTGCCGTGAGGACCATCGTAGACGCCATAGGCGTAGTAACCGGCTTCGTATCCAACATATGATAGCGAGATAAAATATCAGTGACATACTTCCGCTGGATCAGTCGTATGCCCTGTTTGTTTCGTAGTATTTCAAGTCCAAGAAAATAATAAGCATCACCTAAATCTTTAAGGGAGAACCGATCAGACAACAACTTGATAAACTTGGTGATAGCAGTCGGACAGCTTCCGGTGATCAAAATATCGTCAACATAAATCAATATATAGATAAACACCTTGCCTTGCTTAAGAATGAATAGTGATGTATCTGCCATCGAGTTTTGAAAACCACTACTCATCATAAACGTTTTCAGCTCATTGTACCATGCCCTTGGTGCTTGTTTGAGTCCATAAATAGCCTTATGCAGTCGACATACATGATGTGGTTTATCTCTATCCACAAATCCTGGTGGTTGTTCCATATAGACTTCTTCATTCAATCGGCCTTGAAGAAATGCATTATTCACATCAAGATGTCTTAATGGCCAATCTTTTGCTGCTGCTATGCCCATGACCAACCTGATAGTAGCATGTTTAATAACATGAAAATCCACACCTGGTCTTTGATGAAAACCTTTGGCAACAAGCCGAGA
The DNA here is from genome assembly GCA_030180135.1 of Orychophragmus violaceus. Classification (NCBI taxonomy): domain Eukaryota; kingdom Viridiplantae; phylum Streptophyta; class Magnoliopsida; order Brassicales; family Brassicaceae; genus Orychophragmus; species Orychophragmus violaceus. Next base: position 43,244,632 of record CM058232.1, read on the forward strand.
TTTAAATCGATCGATCGATCCATCCGGGAGTCTTTTAATCACAAACAACCATCGACAACCAACAACGTTCTTTGCCAAATGTGGTTCAACCAATGTGAATGTACCATTCTTGACAATAGAATCAAATTCCCCACTCATCGATTGTCGCCATCTCTTGTCGTTGAGAGCTTGCGTGTGTGATGTGGGTTCAATATCATTACGTATAATGGACAGTGCATACTTCTTGTTTGGTTTGACTATGTTGTCCTTCCTCCTTGTCTGCATATCGTGAGCGTTGTTATATGGTGGTAATGTCTCAGGATCTGGCAGTGATGAGGACAACATGGTTTCAGTCACAGATAACTCTGAAATCGAGGGTGATGATTGATAAGAGTTGAGCTGTTCAGACATAGGTGTAGCCAAGTTTAGAGAGTCCGATCCATCATTCGGTGTCGAGATCACTGGTTCTTGCGTCATGGATGTAGTTGGTGAAGTTTCTTGGCTCGGGGGCAACGCTGTAATGAGTGGCGGACGATATACCCTGACCCGCGTGGCTGGAAAGACAGCACCCAACTCAGACGATGTCATTGTTGGACGTGTCGAGGTAGATAAGGAAGAGAATAGGAATTCAGTTTCATGAAATTCAACATGTCTAGAAATATAGACCCTAGAAGCTGAGACATCTAAGCTTATATAAGCACTTTGTGTGAGGGAATAGCCAAGGAAGACACACAGAGAAGACCTAGGACTGAGCTTGTTTGGAGCATAAGGACGCAACCATGGATAACACAAACAACCGAAGATACGGAGTTTGCTATAATTTGGAACGGTTTAGAACAACTTCTCAAAAGGAGAGAGATTGCATATGACTGGTGTAGGCATACGGTTGATAAGATAAACCGCAGTGGAGAGGGCATAAGACCAATAAGTTGTCGGAATTTTGGCTTGAGAAAGAAGAGCTAAACCTGTTTCTACGATGTGTCTATGTTTGCGTTCGTCTATCCCATTGTGTTCAGATGTATGAGGAGGTGAAGTAAGATGAGATATACCATGGGTGGACAAATAAGAAGCAAGACCTATGAATTCTCCACCATTATCAGAATATAATGTGGTAATCTTGGTTTTGAACCTATTCTCAACTACAGATTTGAACGCAGGAAACACAATGGCTACATGCGACTTTTGTTTAAGAGGGTAAAGCCAGGTGTATCTCGTAAAGTGATCCACAAAGATCACATAATACTTGAAGGAATCAACAGAATATGTGGGAGATGTCCACACATCAGTGTAGACAATCTCGAGTGGAAAAGAGGATGAAACAGTGGAGTTAGAAAACTGAAGCTTATGACTTTTATTAATAGCACAGGAATTGCAAGTTTGATGTATAAAAGAACCAGAAGTTGGTAACATAAAACGAGAAACAATGGCTTTAGTAATAGACTCAGATGGGTGTCCTAATTTAGAGTGCCAATCTTGAAAAGAAGATTTGGCAACATGAAAAACAGAAAACTGAGAATTATTGGGTATCGTCGGCCACTCATAAAGACCTTGTTTAGCTTTGCCGGTTATTAGTGTTGCCCCCGTGCTGAGATCCTTCACCTGAAAATCAGAAGGAAACATTTGAACCATAACATCATTAGTCTGACAGAGTTTATTGATGGAGATCAGATTTTTCTTTATCGAAGGAACATAAAGCACATTATCAAGTGTTAGTGGACGAGATTGAGATGGCAAAGAAAGAGAACCGGTTTGTGTGATTGGTAAGCCTGTACCATTTCCAAGAAGAACCTCTTCACCCCCTTGATACGATCCATTGATAGAGAGATTTCCCAAGTCTGATGAGATATGATGGGAAGCTCCACTATCTAAGAGCCACGGAGCATAGGAGGTATTGGTGGACGCGGTGTAGTGTGCTCTTGGTTGCCAATTTTGCGGTGGCATATGTGGTGCTGGTGGCGTCCAATTACTCTGTTGTTGGGAGTATTGTGTGTACTGAGGCTGTGTGGATGTCCAGTTGTTGTTCCCTTGTCCAAGCTGAGGACATCTACGCGCACTATGGCCTTGAGTATAGCAAAATTGACACTTGCCTTGGTATCCTCTCCCTTGCGATCCCCTGCCATTACCACGTCCTTGACTACCCCCACGGTTGAAGGATGGTCGTGTGGAGTAGTTGTTGTAATTGGGCCGATACTGTGTATTGTTTGCAGACACAGGTGTAGGAGTCTCAGTAGTAGCAGCCAGTAACAGAAGCGCGTTTTCTCGGTTCAATAGCTTCTCGTGCAGTTCATCAATGGTGATTGGCGTGCCATTCACAAGTTCAATAACAGCGCGATAGTCATCATTGAGACCATCGGTTATGTAGTCTAAGATGTCTTCATGTGGTAGCGGTGCCCCAAGTAAAGCAAGTTGATCTGCTTTGGATATGATGTTCCTCATGTACTCATTAATCGGCTGAGTTCCTTTGGTGGTTGTCTTCAACTGCTGTCGCAGCTGTTTGATATGTCCACGAGTGGGATTTCCGTATGTGCGTGCAAGTGTGAGCCAAACATCACGAGTTGTACCTGCTCTTGCGACTACAGGTTGCACATTCAGAGAAAGCGTGCCAAATACGGCACTGTAAAGTAGGCGATCTTGCCTTTTCCAAGGTGCAAAGAGAGGATTCTCTTTGGTTTCAATTCCAATGGTGACTATTTCAGGAGGAGCCTTTTCTTCTCCGTCATCAATAAAGCAGTGAAGTTCGTGAGCTTCGAGTAAAGCTCGAACTTGGAGTCTCCACGTCAAGTAGTTTGCGGACGTGAGCTTAGTAGTGTTAGACATATTGATAGATATGAGGGATTTCGATGGATTATTAGCGTCAAAGACGGGAATAAATTCAGAAACTTTTGATTGTGGAGTACTTTCGGAGGCCATGATGTTTGTAGGTTTGAAGAAGAAGAAGAGAAAGGCGGCTGTGCCGGTTTGAAAAAAAAAATTAGGGTGTGGAACACTGGCTCTGATACCATGTACGAAAGCTGAATTGCTTGTTTATTATTTAAACCTTACAAGCGTATATATAATAGTACAGGAGAGTATATTCGGGAATATTAACATATCTGCAAATATGGAAAACTGTATAAACACTATATTACGAAAGCTGAATTGCTTGTTTATTATTGAAACCTTACAAGCGTATATATAGTAGTACAGGAGAGTATATTCGGGAATATTAACATATCTGCAAATATGGAAAACTGTATAAACACTATATCCTAATAGGTGATACATATTGGTTCGGTATTGGGTCAGTTCATAGAAACCGACTTCAATGGAGATGCTAGTCAGTTGGTGGATTATGTAAGGGTGTGACTCACATGGAATACAGAGAATCCTCTCTGGTTTCAAAGAGTGTTTCATTCGGGCAGCATTCGAAAATCCTTAAACTCACTTACGAGCGATTGCGTGGCTTTTGAAATATCTGCACGATGATGAATCATGAAGCAAAAAACACTCCAATTAATGGGCATGATGAACCAGCGGATCATCTTGATGATGGCGATGAGGACAACGATGATGCAACAAAACCATGGGAAAGGATGTGAATACTACTAATGGAAATAGTAGTGAAATGTGTGATTCTTCACAGAGGATCGTGAAGATAATAATGGTACGGCATCAAAGAAAAAGAAGACAGATGTTACGAACCCAAACTTTGAGTTAGTGAGTATTTACAAGGACTCACATCACTCATGGGTAACAGATGATCTCGAAGAAAATTCTTTCATGCAAAAGAGAAGGATTCAAATGGAAACTTGCGATGCAAGGAATTGGTTTTGGCGGGCTAGATCAAAGGAAAATGGTGCAAATGATGCGCCAAGCTCAGTTAACGGGAATGGTAGATCTCAACAACACATGAACAGGGACGGTGCGGTGGGCCATACACCACCGGGGTCAGGATGAATACATAATTTTGGACCTTCCGAGGGTTGAAAAGGTCCTTGGTAGTTCGACGCCGTAAAGGGATTAAGGAAACTTATTCCCCGGGCGTACTCTTTCTAATCGAGACGAAGAACCATGATGATGTTATAAGAGATGTGGCTATGCAATTAAATTATGACAATGTTAGATGTGTTTCACCATTAGGCATATGTGGTGGATTTGCATTGTTATGGAAAAGGGATATTGATGTCGATTTCATCTCATAAAGTAAGAATGATGGATTGAAAGATTATGAATAATGTAATTTCTTTTTATTATTCTTGTGTCTATGTGAAGGAATTTCTAGCAGTTCTAATCAGGATTAGCAACCCTAGTCTGAATTCCAAGCCTAGGATCTAAGGTTCATGTAATTGAATCTAACAGATCTCAGATTTACCTGATGAATATGCAGCGGAAGTGTTTGCAGATAATCGAGATCACGAAGCGCCTCAAGTGCTGCGCCTCTACTGGTATCCACACGCACACAAACTGGACCGCATGGATGCTAGTGCCTTACAGAGATCTAATCTCCAGAGAGGTTTCTTTCTGTGTTCTGGTGGCTGTCAATTAGGTTAGGGACGAGTTTAGGTCGACCATATATCTTATATATGTCGGCTTAAACCACAACGGAATTAACCAACGATTAAACCGAATTAATCTGATTAATCTGTGAGTGCATCGATCGATGCACTCTCTGCAATGATCGATGCTTCCCCAGAACATTGATATCGAATGCATATCACATATGCATTTACTAGATCATTACATTAATGATCAACCTCGTCTTTAACGCCCAGTTTGCTTAGGTGTGTGACCCTGTAGGATCATATAACACTAGCAATGAGTTCTCAACTCATTGATCATAAGTGGCTTCTAGCAAAGCGTTATGACTACCTAGTGTTATGTGATTGTCTCATCTCGACTATACGACTTTCACTTAGAGCATGTACAATAGATTTCAGGACATTCCCAACAATCTCCCACTTGTACTGGAATCATCTATTCCTTTAATCCCTTTGTAGCTATATCTCAATCTGGCATAAGGCAAGCACTGTGTCATCCTTATTCAACCAGATTATGTTTATCGAATCCCGATTTGTACTGATTAAAAACAAACGACTGACAATCACCTCGTTTGAGCGCGGCCACGCATTTCCAGTATCAAATCTTCGATAGGCCCAGAGATATTTAACTCCTGTTATATAGGAGGTACAAATCCCATCTTGTTCCATCCATGTCTCTTTTATATTTCATGATACGCCTAATCAGTGTCTTTATGATCACCAGTTACGGCTGACGTTTGACAAAGTCAAGATGAACCAATCCATATAAGAGAGGACATGATGAACTCAGGTCTAAGGACTACTCTCTTTAGTCGTAATGAGAAACTCTTATGACACTCATATAACATCTTGTAGAGTTCTCATTAACGGGTCAAGTCCGATCATGTGTTCTTTAACACATATCTATGTGATTGACTTTAATACACTTATTAATGACTCCATGAAACATGGTCATCAGTCACCTCACATACTAGTCTCACGTGGTTGTTAATGTCCCACGTTAACAACCTCGACCAGGGACCATTATAATTTATGTCATTTATTGCTTATAGGGTTTCATGATCAAGTCACATACTTGATGACCTATAAAATTTCATAAATTACTTTGGGACATTATATATATATTTAATTAACACAATTAAATAATGCTGAAACAATTTCATTAAAATAACATAACTATTATGTCTTTGTGAACATCATGTCATAACTAAAACAAATACAACTCCCACTGAAATCAAGATCATATCTTAAGAAATCTAATGCCTACAACAGTTGTATGAAACTCATGCTTAGGCCTTGGGAGGGGCTTGGTCAGTGGATCAGCAACATTCTCATCCGTAGGGACTCTGCTGATCTTCACATCTCCTCTATTCACAATATCACGGATAAGGTGATATCGCCTTTCTATGTGTTTGGACTTCTGGTGTGATCTAGGTTCCTTAGCTTGCGCAATGGCTCCATTGTTGTCACAAAACAAAGCCACTGGCTCAGAAATGCTAGGAATCACACCAAGTTCAGTGATGAACTTCTTGATCCAAACAGCCTCCTTTGCCGCTTCAGAAGCAGCGAGGTACTCAGCTTCAGTTGTGGAATCTGCTACAGTGTCCTGCTTGGAACTCTTCCAGCTTACTGCACCGCCATTCAGGAAGAAGATGTAACCAGATTGCGATAGGAAATCATCTTGGTCTGTCTGAAAACTTGCGTCTGTGTAACCACTTACTACCAGCTCATCACTTCCTCCATACACCAAGAATTTATCTTTAGTATTTCTCAAATACTTCAGAATATTCTTGACTGCTGTCCAGTGACTTTCACCTGGATCCGATTGGTATCTACTCGTCATGCTTAGAGCACAAGCAACATCTGGACGAGTACAGAGCATGGCATACATGATGGATCCCAACGCCGAGGCATAGGGAATCCGACTCATGCGATCTCGCTCAGCAGGTGTCTCAGGACACTGCTTCTTGCTGAGACTTATGCCATAAGACATTGGTATGAAGCTCTTCTTGGAATCTTGCATTCTGAACCTGTGTAAGACTTTATCGATATAAGTGTCTTGACACAGTCCAATCAACTTGTTTGATCTATCTCTATAAATTCTTATTCCAAGAATATACGCGGCTTCTCCCATGTCTTTCATTGAAAAACAACTTCCGAGCCAAGTCTTAACAGACTGTAACAACGGAACGTCATTTCCGAGAAGAAGTATGTCATCTACATACAACACGAGAAATGCAACTGCGCTCCCACTAGTCTTCTTGTAAACACATGGTTCTTCTTCGCTTCTGATGAAATCAAACTTTTTGACTGCTTTATCAAAGCGAAGATTCCAACTCCGAGATGCTTGCTTCAATCCATAAATGGATCGATGAAGTTTGCATACTTTCCTAGCTGCATTTGGATCGATGAAACCTTCGGGTTGTGTCATGTACACATCCTCTTCCAGAATTCCATTAAGTAAAGCTGTTTTCACGTCCATCTGCCAGATCTCATAATCATAATGAGCAGCTGTTGCTAGGAGAATCCGAATGGATTTAAGCATGGCGACAGGTGAATAGGTTTCTTCATAGTCAATACCATGAATTTGTTTGAAACCTTTTGCCACTAGCCTTGCTTTATATATCTGAATATTTCCATCCACATCAATTTTCTTCTTGAAAATCCATTTACACTCAATGGGTCTTGCACCATCGGGTAAATCAACCAAAGTCCATACTTGGTTCTGTGACATGGATCCCATTCGGATTCAGCGGCTTTCAGCCACTTTTCGGAGTCAGGGCTCATCATTGCTTCTTTAAAATTTGCTGGCTCGTCACTGTCAATGATCAACAAATCATGACAATTGGTTACGAGAAATCCATATCTCTCGGGTTCGTGACGGATCCTTTCGGATCGGCGAATTTCAGGCTCCACAGGCGCCGTCTCTACAACTCTTTGTAGATCCAACTGTTGCTCTTCCTCTACGGGTTGAGCATTTTCCTGCGGTTCTCGAACTTCTTCGAGTTGTACTTTACTCCCATTGTTTCTCTTGGAAAGAAACTCTCTCTCTCTCAAGAAAAACGCAGTTCCGAGCAACAAACACTTTGTTCTCGGATTGGTTGTAAAAGTAGTATGCCTTGGTTTCCTTAGGATAACCAACGAAGTAGCACTTGTCTGATTTGGGTTCGAGCTTATCTGTAATTAATCGCTTAACATAAGCTTCACAACCCCAAATCTTCAGGAAAGACACACTCGGAACATTTCCAGTCCACATCTCATGTGGTGTCTTTGCAACTGATTTTGACGGAACCCTATTAAGTGTAAACGCAGACGTTTCTAGAGCGTATCCCCAAAAGGATAATGGAAAAGTTGAGAGACTCATCATTGATCGAACCATATCTAATAAAGTTCGATTCCTCCTCTCGGACACCCCATTCCATTGTGGTGTTCCAGGAGGAGTGAGTTGTGAAACAATTCCACAATCTCTCAAATGATCACTGAATTCTTGGCTTAAGTATTCTCCTCCACGATCTGATCGAAGAGCCTTAATACTTTTGCCAAGTTGATTCTGTACTTCATTTTGGAACTCTTTGAACTTTTCAAAAGATTCCGACTTATGTCTCATTAAATAGACATATCCATACCTGCTGAAATCATCAGTGAAGGTAATGAAGTATCGAAAATTTCCTCTGGCACTTGTGCTCATTGGGCCGCATACATCTGTATGTATAAGGCCCAATAAGTCACTGGCCCTTTCATTTGGTTTGTTGAAAGGGGCCTTAGTCATTTTGCCTAGTAAACAAGACTCACATTTCTCACATGATTCATAATCAAATGAGCCCAAAAGCCCATCACTATGGAGCTTTTGAATCTGTTTCTCGTTTATGTGGCCCAAACGACAATGCCAAAGAAAAGTCTGATTCGTGTCATTTGATTTGAATCTCTTGGTGTTAATGTTATAGATTGGCGCAGTTTGGTTTAAAACATAAAGCCCATTCTCTAATGGGCTGCTACCATAAAATATATCATTGTAATCAAAAGAACAACATTTATTCTTAATTGAAAACTGATATCCTTCTACATCCAAAACAAGAATAGAAATAATATTTCTGCTTATAGCAGGTACATAGTAGCAATTATTAAGTTTTAAAACCAAACCAGAAGGTAAAGACAAGTTATATGTTCCTACGGCTAATGCAGCAACTCTTGCTCCATTCCCCACGCGCAGGTCCACTTGTCCTTTTTCCAACTTCCTACTGTTGCTTAGGCCCTGCATATTTGTACAAATATGAGCACCACAGCCGGTATCCAATACCCAAGAAGTAGAACCAGAAGTAGTAACATTTACTTCTATAACATAAATACCTGAAGATGAAGTCTCGAAAGTATTCTTCTTCTTTTTCTTCTCTTCCAAGAATTTATTGCAATTTCTCTTCCAATGCCCAGGCTCTTTACAGTAATGGCACTTATCAGTCTCAGATGGGCCCGGCTTGGGCTTTGGGGCTGGCGCCGGTGTGTCCTGGTTCTCAACCGGGACTGCCTTGCCCTTTCCCTTACCTTTGCCAAGTTTCTTAAACTTCTTACCCCCTTGTACCATAAGTACATTAGGAGTGCCCTTCTTGATATTTGGCTCAGCTGTCTTGAGCATCCCATGCAGCTCAGTCAATGTCTTTGTCAAGTTATTCATGTTATAGTTCATAACAAACTGATCATAACTTGACGGCAATGACTGCAGAATGATGTCACTAGCCAACTCTTGGCTAATGGGACAATCCAGCTTCCCCAGGTTATCAATATAACCCATCATCTTAATGACATGAGGACTGACTGGACTGTCCTTTGGTAGCTTGCATTCAATGAGAGATTTAACCGTCTGGTATCTCTCAGTTCGTGCTTGCTCCTGAAACATACTTTTCAGGCTAGTGATCATCTCCACGGGCGACTCCACGTTCTCGTATTGCTTCTGCAAATCCGAGTTCATGGTAGCCAACATGAGACAATTCACATCGACCACATCATTAGAATGCTTATCCCAAGCATTCCTTTCTGCATGTGGAGCATTGGCTCTCGGTTTTTCAGGGAGAATATTTTCAAGGACATAGTCCCGCTTCTCCTGCTTGAGAACAATTCTCAAGTTCCGATACCATTCGAGAAAATTCGATCCATTTAACTTGTCCTTCTCAAGGACGGATCGCAGGGAGAAAGAATTGTTATGAGTAGTAGTCATAGCTGAGAACATAGAAAAGAAAAGGTTTAGTTATGATGTTCAAGAAATGAGAAATCTTAACTTTTAAGAAAACTCGTATTATATTCAATCAATGCTTCCTCAGATGAATATAATGATCCAAGACCCATGTTTCACTAGACTTGAGTGAGCCACTGGCTATCACTCAACTTTAGCTATCTAGGTAAGCAACAACCTTGCTAGTTATATCCAATATAACTCTTGGTTGTGGATCGACATCTTATGTCCAATCCACCTGATGTCTCTGGGCCCAAAACGATTTTGATGGCCCAGTAAGTAAACCAATCTCTTCAGTCACGTAATTGTCGATGTCTTACACTGCAAGTCCATCAACACGATTACCTTTGCCTTACTCATGAAATTGTGGACATCTTGCACTGCAAGTCTATCACACAACTAAATGGGTCTTGACAGTTGACAAGATTGGAAAGACATCAAGTACACTTGATATTTGGTTGAGGAACGGAACCATTTAAAACGTTCAGTTTTACTATGTTTTAATTCTTATAATTAATCCGCGATGACCGATCAATCCAATTGATCCGGTTTTGAATACCGGTCAGCGTCGATCGATGCTACATTAGCATCGGTCGATGCCAACCTAATCAAACCAATCGCATTTAAACCATTCACAGTGTTCGACCATTATTAACCAAGCTCGATAACCGGTCCAATCCAATTGAACCGATCCAACAATCTCGCGAGGCTGTGTCGATCGATGCAACGCTTGTGTCGATCGACACTAGGCGAAAACTAAGGTTTATTCGGGTTTTCGCCCTGCATCGATCGATGCCGGATTGGCATCGATCGACACCATGCGAAAAACCCTAAATTTTATTCGGGTTTTCGCCCTGCATCGATCGATGCCAATCCGGCATCGATCGACACCATGCGAGAAAACCCTTAAACGTTTTCGATCAGAACCCTAAACTAGGTTTTCAGGAAAACGAATTTCAGCATGCTTGTATCAATTATACAAAGATCCAGATTCAACTAATCTAATCATCATGCTACAGATTCAATGGAACCCTAAAGCTTTGATACCACTGAAGGAATTTCTAGCAGTTCTAATCAGGATTAGCAACCCTAGTCTGAATTCCAAGCCTAGGATCTAAGGTTTATGTAATTGAATCTAACAGATCTCAGATTTACCTGATGAATATGCAGCGGAAGTGTTTGCAGATAATCGAGATCACGAAGCGCCTCAAGTGCTGCGCCTCTATTGGTATCCACACGCACACAAACTGGACCGCAGGGATGCTAGTGCCTTACAGAGATCTAATCTCCAGAGAGGTTTCTTTCTGTGTTCTGGTGGCTGTCAATTAGGTTAGGGACGAGTTTAGGTCGACCATATATCTTATATATGTCGGCTTAAACCACAACGGAATTAACCAACGATTAAACCGAATTAATCTGATTAATCCGTGAGTGCATCGATCGATGCACTCTCTGCAACGATCGATGCTTCCCCAGAACATTGATATCGAATGCATATCACATATGCATTTACTAGATCATTACATTAATGATCAACCTCGTCTTTAACGCCCAGTTTGCTTAGGTGTGTGACCCTGTAGGATCATATAACACTAGCAATGAGTTCTCAACTCATTGATCATAAGTGGCTTCTAGCAAAGCGTTATGACTACCTAGTGTTATGTGATTGTCTCATCTCGACTATACGACTTTCACTTAGAGCATGTACAATAGATTTCAGGACATTCCCAACACTATGGTCATGCAATTCGTGAGTTAAGACATATTTTGTAGGAAAGGCTAGAGAGATTGGATGTTAATAGAGCTTGTCCTTGGTTAAGGTAAGAAGATTTTAATGAGGTCTTGCATCCACACGAAAAATTTGTTGGAAGAGTTAAGGAGAAATGGAGTTTAGTTTATTTTCGGAATTGGTATACCATTGTCGAGTACAAGACCTTCCTTATACGGGATCTAACATGACATGGTGTGGTAAACGAAGAATCTATCAAGTAGAATGCTGGCTAGATCGGTATTTAGGGACTAATGAGTGGCGAGCTTTGTACCCTGCTTCTACAATCATTTACCTTGAGATTATTGAATTAGATCATAGGCCAGCCATTATCCAAGTGCGCAAGACGTCTGAGTTTGGTAGAAAACACTTCTCATTTGATAATCGTTTATGTGAGAACGAAGCAAATCGGAATGTAGTGGAGAAGGGGTGCGTCACGGATTTCCAGAACCATGAGGTTCCTCTGAATACTCGTATCCGCAACTTCTGACATCTAATATCTTTATGGAAGAGAGAATCCGACACAAATTCGGCCAAAAGAATTGTTCTACTTATTAAACAAATTGATAAGGGGCTCTCTAATCAAACTATGACTATGTTAGATCTTCGGAAGTTGCGGTTTGAGCTCATACAAGCGTATCAACAAGAAGAAAGCTAGTGGTATGTGAAAAGTGGAGTTAAGTGGCTAGCAAATGGTGATCGCCACACGAAGTTTTTCCTTGCCTCTACTAAAAACAAACGAGTAAGGAATTGATTAGTAATGCTAAAGGATGAGAATAGGACATATATAATGAGGGCAGAAAGCAATCGCTAAGGAAGCGCAAAAGTATTTCTCTAATCTGTTTTGCTCAACAAAACCGGGAAATATAGCAGCGCTTTTGTTATTCGTTCGCCGGAACCAGAAGTCAAAATTTTGGTCTTGTGTGCAGCATTCAATTACTGTGGAGATGAATGACTCTCTAACCCGTGAGGTTACTCAGGAAGAAGTCCGAAAAGCTTTGTTCTCCATTGGAGGTTCGCTGGCTCCAGGCCCTGACGGGTTCTCAGCCAGTTTTTACCAACACTACTGGGACATAGTGGGACACACAATTACTTCTGGGATACAAGATTTCTTTCTAACTTCGATTATGCCACAACATTTAAACGACACCAATCTTTGATTAATCCCAAAGACAGTGCAGGTGGGAACTATGAAGTATCTTCGGTCAATAGCTTTATGTTACATATTATTTAAAGTTATCACTAAGATACTTTCTTTGCGACTGAAGTCTATTCTCACTGCAATTATTTCGGAGCAGCAAGGAGCTTTTATACCGGGTCGACAAATCAAAGATAATGTTCTCTTAGCTCATAAGGCTTTCCATTCTTTAAAAAATAGAAGGCGCTGTGCAGACTCGTATATGCCCGTGAAAACATATATAAGTAAGGCGTATGATCGCCTTGAATGGTCTTTCCTCCAAGAGGTGATGAAGAAAAAAGGATTCTATGATGTCTGGATAGGATGGATTATGGCTTGTGTTACGACTGTCTCTTTCTCGATGCTCAATAATGGTAGTCCGTACGGTCGTTTCAATGCATCTAGGGGTATACAGCAAGGATACCCTCTTTCTCTGTATCTTTTCATAATTTGTTCAGATGTTCTTAGCTCTCTTCTAGACCAAGTAGAGAGATATAGGAAAATACAACCATTACGAATGAGTATGGGAGGTTCCCCGGTATCACATCTTCTTTTTGCTGATGATTCGATGTTCTTTGTCAAAGCGGACCTCCATAATAGTCAAAATCTATATCAGATTTTCAAGACATACACTACAAGAAAACAACGTTTTTGCAACTGCAACATGTGACTGTACTTGTAGTCGTAACATTTGGCGACTATTTAGGGACACAATTGCGACTACGTTGCGACTAAATATATATGGTCGTCTATTAGTCGCTAATATACGACAAAAATAGTTGTCGCCAATTTAGTCGCTGATTTACGACTGATTAACGACTATTGTCGAGACCGGAAATATTAGTCGCAACGTAGTCGGTAATTTGGCGACTACTCTGCGTCTGCGGTGAAGGGTCATATAAAAGTCACAAAATTAGTCACTATCTGGATGACTAATTTGCTACTCCGTTTATAGTAGTAACAAAGTCGTTAATTTGTCATTATTTGTACAACTAATATGCGACTCGTTATTCGTGTCGCAAAGTAGTTGGGTATGAATCGTATCATATTGTATGTTTTTATTTAGTAATAATAATATATGATATTTTGATTATATTTGACGATAAATTTAACTGATTATCTAAGCTTTTTCTTATGTTTTTTCCTTTTCTCATCAGAAGAGTTTCCCTTTTGAAGAACAAATCAATGTATTTCGTTAAGCAACAGCGAGGATTATGAACTATCAGTTTTTATGCTAAATTTCACGCATAATAATTTAGATTATGAAAGAAAAGTATACATGGGTCATTCTCATTTACTTATGATTATAATATATATATATATATATATATATATATATATATATATATATATATATATTATGAACTATCAGTTTTTATGCTAAATTTCACGCATAATAATTTAAGATTATGAAAGAAAAGCATACATGGGTCATTCTCATTTACTTATGATTTTAATCCTCGCTGTTGCTTAACGAAATACATTGATTTGTTCTTCAAAAGGGAAACTCTTCTGATGAGAAAAGGAAAAAACATAAGAAAAAGCTTAGAGGCATGTTCTTCTAACTTCTAAGCATGAAGAACACAAAGATCTCTACTTCAGTAGTATTTCCTGCATGGAATCACTTGAGTCTGGCCATCTGAATACGCATCACTGAAGAGCAAAAACAACATCAAACTTTGACTAATTTTCCAGGAAAATATAAATGAATTCAGTATTGCAGGTTTATTTCTCACATTAGAGATGGGTCCCGTAGTTTGCATGGCTATCACCTTCAGAGTTGTAGTCTTGCAATTAGATATTAGACAAACCAAGAAAATCTAAGCCATCTTCAATTCCAATGTTCAAAACACAAAAGGTATGCGCAACACCCTTGGAATATGCGTGATATCAAATGAATTGAATTGGCTGGTAAATTATTTTGCATGATTATACTGCTCAACCATTTTCGTGTTTCTGACTTGCATTGTGCATAATCTTTTCATGTTTAATATCAATGAACATTTTTTTTAAATATCATAAGTGCCAATTACATCATTATTACTATATTTTTTCCAAACTATTTATGTTAAATAATATGGTCAACATTCATTATTTTTCAATTTTTTAAATATCATGCAATACGATTAAAAACTCTAAATTACTAAAGAAAACCAAAAAACAAAGTGGGGGTTATAAATACAAATTTAATTTAAATTCATAAACCATAACTATGTTCTTCATTTCGCAAATCCAACAAACCACACCCAACATTCTTAACTTACATGAGACTTAGGGTACCTAAGGAAAAAAATCATATTAAAACAATAAGACATAAGATCCCAGAAAAACATAAACACCTATACTATATGATTATGAGGTGTCAAATAAATACCTCTGGACAAAATCACGGAACTCTTCAACTTTATACTCATCAAAACGTATCTTAGAAACTCGTTGAATAGCCTCCAACTTCACCAACCCTAATCAGAATTTTTTTTAATTATTTATCATTTTACAGTAAATGGAACAAATTTCCAAAATGTTTGAAATTTCATCATACCACCACTGTTTTGGCGATACTAAAGCACTGGAATAAAAAGAACAATATCCCATTCGGAATTTTTTCCCATGCCCTCACCAGTCTAACAGCAAGATCGCCATTGACCACACAATCCAATGACTTGTTTCTACCAATATTTACTACAAATCAGCTTTCAGACATTCTAAGAATATTCTACATGAAATAAATTGAAGTTATACTTACTCCAAATCTCTAACTGAGAATTTTACTTGAAGACGCATCCAGAATAACAACAAGATCGCCATTGACTACACAATCCAATGACTTGTCTCTGCCAATATTTACTACAAATCAGATTTCAGACATTCTAAGAATATTCTACATGAAATAAATGGAAGTTATACTGACTCCAAATCTCTTATTGGGAATTTTATTTGAAGACGCATCCAGAAATAAGTTTCCCGATCATTTGTAGGAATCACTAGATCTCTTCTGAAGACATCAATTCCAAGCAAAACACTAATCAAATCTATATTTCAAAAGAAAAAACAAGAACAAATTCACAACCAAATCATATTAAAACAATAAAGTCCCATAACTTGTAACCTTAAAACAAAAATTATACCGATTTGATAAGTGCTAGTTATACTGTCGTTTCAAATGCCCCGTATAGGCTTCAAGTCTAAGTAGTGCTGGCCATTAGGGAATGAAAGTTTCCATATTATACTCAAAATGATTCGACACAGAGAGAATAAACTATCTGTCGCCAAATATTGGCCTATCAATTATAAGAACATTATCCCATTGAACCCAATGACCCTCAGATTCCAACAGCCACTCGAAGATTCCAACGTAATCACCCCATATTTCTCCTTATATCCTTTGGCCCTATCATTAAAAAGTGCAAGACTTAAAACTTTAAACAGCGTAAGAGATTTATACAGCGTAAGATCCCAACTTTATACAGCGTAAGAACTGTGAAAGAGGTACAACTTCAAATGTATCATTATACTATATATATAACTTGTTCATCCACCAAAAGTAGTTTGATGGTTTTGCCGGCAAAGACCCCTTGAAGCATCCAAGACCGAAGGACCTTCAATCTCAAACTCCATTTCGTTGTCGACTGGTTGATCTCCGAAAAGAATTGGTATTCCCTTTGAGCCATGGTTTTTTTTTGCAATAAAATTTCCGTAGAGAGAAATAAATGGAAGACGAAAAGAATTTAAGATTGGTACAATGGTTAGGGTATTGGCGGTTTATGGTAATTTAGGCGTGGTAATTTTTCTGTGTTTGGCCGGCATTATAAGATTACATGTATGTTAACTTTGTTATCGATTATTGTAAATATATGTTCGATTCCCCGTACACATAATAGTTTATTGGTGTCACTTAATGGCTCATGAACGAATGTGTTACACATGACATATTAAAGAACTAATGTTTGGCACTTGCCCTCACACTTGTATGTAACTCATGAATTAGATGTTTAAAAGATCTTAGAGCAACTCCAACCTTGATACCATTTTTTTTGTCTTGAAATCACACTAAATTTGGTGCTTTGGTGTTTTAATTTTTTTTTCATCACCAAACATAACACCAAATTTCACACCAAAAATATATCTCTATTATTATATTATTAAATTTAATAAAATTTTGTGTTTGTTTGGTTTGATTTTTTAATTTTATGTTTTCTATGTTTTTATTGAACAATATTTTTTTATGAATATTAACCTTTATACATATTTAATTAATAAACAACAATTTAATATATTATTAAATTAAAAAGAATTGTTTTTATTTTTGGTGTTTTGTGAATATTAACCTTTTTGCAAAAAAAAAAAAAATTTTGCATGACATAATGTTCATAGCTAACAATATCAACCACCAATTAGTAAACATATTTTGCGAAGTTTTGACAGCGTCCTTATGTAATATTTTTACTACGACAGTAGTAAACGGTTGTGTTAACACATAAAGTAGGTTAATAATTACTATTTTACATATAGGGTCTACATTCACCTTTCTGCACACACGCAACCGACATTATTGAACAATCTAGGAAACTGCCAAATAAACTATAATCTAGGTTATTAAAGTTAAGTAGATTTTTTGGTTGATTATTTTATTAATTATTTGTGTGAGAAAAATGAATGGTCGTGTCTTTATGAAAGGTTATAAAGAAGAAGAAGCTCATTCAATCGAATTAGGGATTAATTAACACCCATTCTTAAGATCTTGAAGCCACCGATTCAGAACCAATAAAAGTCAACCACTTTGTTAACCTAAAACTATAACAATATGCATATGGCTTATTCATACTGGCCGTGGCGACGATACGACCAACCTTACTATGAAACCCATTTAGAAAACGGAAAGCAATCATCCCATTAAACCTTCTAGTGTTATCTGATTATGTAATAACGAAAATAATCGTCCATGTTTGCGAACATAACATGGAAGATCTCCATCATTCGAAGATAGCTTACAAAGCCTTGAAGGAGAAGACGGAAGCATGCGAGTTCTTGAATTCTGTTAATCTATTAGAGATGGAATATTATGTTTGGGTTCTGTGTTTTGACTGGAGAAAATTCATAGAAAGCCGCGATGACGCAGGCAACACATCAACCATCCTCTTCAAAGGAATCTTAGATTTCTTCTTCGATAACAAGAGAGATAAAGGAATCACACGCATAAAGGCTTCTGCAAAAGATGGATGCATCTTAAGCAAGTATATGTATGGTATCATACGTAAATCCTTCAGGGAAGACAAAGATGATGAACTCTTCGGTAGATATGAATTTACTCGAGAACATGCAACATAACTGCAAAGAATACTACCTCGTCGGGAACATGGTGTGTGGGGAAGATTTCTTCATAATTGGTTCACAACGAAGCATAACGAAAATGATATTGATTGTGTGTGCATCTGCCGATGTTCTAAATACGACATGTGGTGCTCTGGTGGCCAATGGAAAACGACGTTTGCGACCAATGTTTATGGGTTATGCAGACCCCTTTCTTCTGCAATATGACAACAAACAACTTCTACCAATTTCGCTGTACTCGGTGATGTCGTCTATATGTATGTTTTGCCAATTTCATATTAGATGTTTTCCTATAAACATATCACTTGGTAATTAATTATATTATTTAACACATATCAGACAATTTGACCAACATAGAAGGAGTTACCTTAAATCCTAAATACTAAATCTTAAACCTTAAATACTAACACTACAAGAAATAAGGTGTGTTGTATCATTTATTTTATTTATTAATATCATTTTTTGATTGATGCAAATGAATTTACATCACTTATATAATTGACTCTGGAAGTGTGACTCTAATACTTTATATCATTTTAATTGATTGATGCAACTATTTTCATCATTATTGTAAGTGATGCTAATATGTATCAATTGTAATAAATAATATTAAAATTTGCATCAATCAAAATTAATGATATTAACATTTGTTTCGGTTGTAATAATTGACTTAAATATTTATATCAGTTATTTTAGATGATGTAATAGTTATTTTTTGTCAACGTTGATGTAATAGTTAAATCAATTACAAATAAGTGATGCTAAAATTAATGTCAGTTTTTTATAAATGAATAGAAAAACTGTATTATTTATGAGTGACAATAATGTGTTGTTTTGTATCATTAGTTTTGTCGTTAATAATGTTAGAATCATTGTAAATGACACTAAAAATATGTTTAATTTTAAATTTTTAATTAATTTAACTATGAAAACAATATTTCAGTTAACATTATTTATTAGAGTAAATACCAAAACACCTTATCCACTACAAGACAATGCTCAAATATAGGAAATACAAATAAAAATTTGAAAGTTTAATCATATGATGAACTAAAAATATAGCTAAAAACAGGATACTAGGCTACAATTTTCTTACTCCAACTGGTTAATGGAAAACCTTCCTTAATTTCTCGGCGGACAGAGTTGCTCTCTTATGACTTGGTTCAAGCAGAAATGCATATTTTGTAATCTGCAGATTAAACTAAAGTTTTATCTTTGTTTTCATATTTTTTTTAGTCTAAAATGCTGTAGAATCATAAACACTCAAATTTGGGGTTTTAAGTTGTTTGTTTTCAAAAGAAAAGCTCAAATTTGAGATTTCACTGATTTAAAGTTTTGCATTAAAATCTTTATTATTAATAATAATTAAACTGTATACATAACTTTTAAATAACTATACAACGTACGTTAAAATATTAAAAATATATTAATTCGTAAATTATTACGCTAAAATATTAAATTAAATAAAATAATAATAAAAATACAAATTAGAATCTTAATTTATAACTAAAATTTTAAATGATTCAATAAAATTTATGTTCGTTATGCTTTCAAATATGATTAATCAATGTGTTTTGAAGTAATAAATAAGTCTTTTATTTTTTTTATGTGAAGATTACGAAATAAAAATGTTGAAATCATACATTTTCATAAAATATAAAATTATTTAAAGACTAAAACTAATAAAGTATATAATTACAACGACTAAAATATAAATAAAAGATGAAACCTCAAATTTGAGGTTTTATACAGTGAAACCTCAAATTTGAGGTTTTGAGGTTTCTTTTGAAGTGAGCAAAACTTCAATAAAAATAAAGTTTTGAGGTTTCTTTTGAAGTGAGCAAAACCTCAAAAATGAGGTTTTGAGGCATCTCCAAACAACCCTCTAATCCTCAAAATTTGAAGTTTTTCCATTACAAACAACCCTCAAATTCTTATATTGGTATTTTATATGTAATGTTATAAATTTGTGTTTTTGTGTATTTTGTTATTATATATGTAATTTAAATTATATTTTATTATTTCATATAATATTGTGTGTTGTATAATAAATTAAATGTATGTTTTACATCGGTTTGTGAAGGTTTATAATTATTAATTTTTTTTGCCAATATCAAAGACTATAATGCATGTGCTCGGTTGGAGATATCCCAAACCATAAACATTAAACCATAAATCCTAAATACTAAACCCTATAACCTAAACTTTAAACCCAAAACCCTATACCCTATACCCTAAACTTTAAACCCAAAACTCTAAATACTAAACCCTCAACCCTAAATTGTAAACTCTAAACCCTAAACGAAAGATAAGAAGACTAGAAGAATATTAAATGTTCATCACAACTGATATTATGAAATTTCCTTAGGATGATAGTACATATATACCCAAACAATAAATTAGGTATATAGAAAAATTCACAAAATCAGAATTTAATTTTTTTTATACCATCATAATATTTCACAACAACTTCTTCATCTCGCTATATATGTTTGATTAAGATAATTCGGAAATGCTATGTTTAATAGATTGTGTAGGATTCTATATTCTCATGTTACGGTAATTAGAGAATATCTTATCATATTCCTTTATGGGATATATGGGGACATTACCAAAATGCAATGTTTAATGTATGTTCTCCAAACGAAACCAAAAGAAACCTTAAAACCTCAAAATCTAAAGTTTCATCTTTGCTTTAAAATTCAAGTCCCAAAAAATTTTACAAAATTTTTATTGTGTACTATTTTTAATTTTAGAGTTTCAAAACTCGCAAAACTCTTTTTAATTTGCTTGTGATTTATAATTTTTTAATGCGAGAAGTATATCCAAAACTTTTATAATAGGTAAGTATATTAGATCCGACCAAAAAAAAAGATAAGTATAATAGATAACTATAAATTAAAAATGGAGACAATAAAAAATGAATATATGATGAGTAAAGTTACGCCTGTATGTAGGTAAGAATTCAAAAAAAATTGGCAAAAAAATCCAGAAAGTCAAAACCCAGTTTTATAGCCCAAAACATTCAGTTACCCGCCCAAACCCAATAGTTTTCGACTAAGTGTCGAGAATTCTTCAATTACGACAAACCCTGACTTTATTATGTTCTTCTCATTTTTCGAAATCTGCTTTGAATCATCTCACTAATCTCTCTCCAAATCCTCTTCTATGCCCGCCCATATCAAATTGATATCTTTTCTTTGAATCTCTTATTCTAGGCGCTCAATTTTATCGCTAAATTTCGCAGAACGCCTATCGACTCTCTCAAACTCTTCTTTGAATCTCTCAATCACAAACCCTCCGTGATATGAAGCCTACAACTACATGTAATATATGACGTTAGAGTGTATGTTAAACCGTCTAGTTTGCTTATGCTTTGCTTTGCTTATTAAACGGTCTAGTTTGCTTATGCTTTAATGGCTTATGAGTCTGGTTGTTTGTATGCTTATGATTTTCTTGTGGTTTTCTTGTCTTGGAACAATTAATTTCGGTTATACAGGTCGTAAACGACTACTATATTCCTCTTTCGGCTATAATAAGGTCTCCACATTCTGGATAAGTTGGTTGTTTTGTTTTTAGTGAGTGTTTGATGAGTTAGAGTATGATGGTTAGGATGTTAGTCTTATATTTAGCAAGCAATTGAGTTTGATGTCTATGTTTAACTACTTTATGTGTTTTGTTAAGTTCGATTGTCTGAGCGTTTACAAGATAGTGTTTGTATCATTTGAGACATGACCAAATCTTCCATAACTTGCTTGTTAAACATTTTTCAAGGATACCTGTCAACGACGGATGAAATACATGGTCAGCACTCCAAAGGACTCCAGAAGCACTGTAAAGGACCGCGACCTCGAAAGATCTCAACATATGAATATAACTACATCTTTTCTCAGTGAAAGTGATATTTTTCACAATCCATGTTTATAAAGTCATATCATGTTCTTTATTTAGTTTTTTTTCTTACCGTCTTTAATTATCACAGGACGTTGAGAATGATGGACGAGTAAATCCTTATGAAGTCGAAATATCTATTAATAGGCAAGCGCAAACAGCCCATACACTTTTCAGCGATTGTGGCCCACCAAAAGCAACTGAATGAAGCTCAACGTAGAACTACAACACCATCTGCTTGATAGGTTACTTATCACTGTCTCTTGCATTTGTTAATTTTTTGGGATATGATTTGGCAACTCCTTAATGTTGGAGTTTGCGTATGTAGATCGTTTGTGTCTATATGCTACACATAAGTATTATAAGTTATCAATGTTATTTTGAAGCAAATGTCTTTTACATATCTTGTACCATTCAAATAATGGTATCACCAATTACCAAATCGTAAATTGAATTAATCCAAATTCTTTTTTTCCGAAGAAAGTTAACAAACAGTCGTTAATTATTCGCATTACACACACAAAGTAGTCGCAAAATATTTACCATCAGCGTATTTTGATTTTTCGAATAGTCTCTAAATAATCTTTAATTAGTCATAAAACCCTCGCCAACTAGTCACCATTTATTACGACTAATTTATGACTATATAAGATAGTCAGACATCAGTCGGCAAGTGACACAATCATTACCATAATCGAATGGATGTTCCGATTAGACGTTGCGTAGTCGTTAAAGTAGTCATACAATAGTCGATAATTAATAGCAAAATGTTTACCATAATCATATCTTGATGTTCATGTTAGTCGTCAGATCATCGGTAACTTAGTCAACAAATAGTCGGCAAATAGTCACCTTATATTATGACTACGTTGTGACTATTTTAGATAGTAACATAATAGTCGACAAGTAGTGGCTGAATCAGTAACATAATCATATTTTGGTGTTCCGATTCATCGCTAGATAGTCGTTAATATGGTCGTTATACAGTCGCTACATAGTGGCCAATTGTTACAACTACTTGGTGACTATATTACAAAGCTACATATTAGCCGCCTATTGGTCACCTAGTTTAATTATTATTTGATGACTACATTTCTATGACTGCATCTGGACACCCTTTTTAGTCGCACAGTTTTCTCTGTGTAGTCGGAAGTTAGTCCCTATATATTTCGATTATGCTCCGTCTAAGATACGACTACTGCTGTTAGTCGTAAATGTAGTCGTAACTTGCTGACTATTTTTACGACAATGCAATTTGTAGCGACTATGAATTTACAAATATCATATTATTCGTAATTTAGTCGTAAAACCTCATTTACTGACTATTCTGCGACCAAAAGTGCAGTCGCAAAAACGTTGTTTTCTTTTAGTGATATGAAACGGCTTCGGGTCAAATGATTAATCTCGATAAGTCTTCAATCACATTTGGCTCAAGGGTCTACCAACATACCCGTGACCTTATGCAACAAGTTTTGGGAATATATAAGATAGGTGGTGGAGGCAAATACTTGGGTCTACCGGAACAATTTGGACGACGAAAGAAATAAATGTTTACTTACATCAAAGATGGGGTACAAAAGAAAATATCAGGCTGGGAAAACAAAATCCTCTCACCCGCGGGCAAGGAAGTATTAATCAAAGTGGTTGGAATGGCAATGCCGGTCTATTCAATGAACTATTTTAAGCTTCCCCATGAACTATTTTCTGATATCGATAGTCTACTTTCTCAATTCTAGTGGGCTTCTCAAAATGGTAAACGTAGAATGTCATGGATTTCATGGAAGAAATTAAGCCACTTGAAATAAGATGGTTGCCTTGGGTTCATAGATCATCATTGCTTTAATCAAGGCTTACTTGCGAATCAAGTGTGGAAACTTTATCAACGACCAAAATGCCTCTTATACAGAGTCGTGAAGCATAAATATTTTCGGAACACTACCATTTTTGACGCTCAGAAATGTTCGCAAAGTTCCTATGGATGGCAATCTCTTTGCTTCGGTAGGGATTTGCTCAAATAAGGTATGCAAATTCGAGTGGGAGATGGACAAACAACGTCCTTAATCTGACCCATGGCTTCCCACACTTCCACCAAGGGCTCTGCATCTACTACCGTACACCAATCCATCATTACTAGTTCGTACATTATTGAACCCTCAGACTAATCAGTGGGCTTTGGAAGAAGTAACTGAGTTAATTGCTCAAGAAGATCATCAACTCATCTATAAAGTCTTTGTGTCCCCATTTTCAAGTTCCAGATTCGTTTATCTGGCCATATACATCTGACGGTATATACTCTGTTAAGTCAGGGTACCATTTTGCTAATGCAGGTTACTCGTGTCACATCGAAGCCTACCCAATCTTGAAACTAAATCCACCATTAACAAAGGCAATTTGGTCATCACCAACTGCGCCAAAGATACATAATTATCTATGGCGGACTGCATCGTATATCACCCCTGTCCTTGCAAACCTCAAGCATCGGAAGATCATTAATGACGCTACTTGCCCTCGTTGCTCTCTTGAAGATGAAACAAACAACCATCTACTGTTTAACTTTCCATACGCACAATCGGTGTGGCGGATATCGGGCCTCCATTCTCAGGTAATGACAAATCTACATACCCGGTCGAGGATAAACTCATGTCCATCATACAGACGGCGCAAGATAAAAAATTTCTTGAGAGTATGCGACTTAGGCCCCTATGGATTATGTAGTTATGGAAATGTAGGAATGATTTGCTATTTAATGGACGATTGTTCTCATTAGAAGACGTTTTAGCGAAAGCCTCGAACGATCTTCACGAATGGATACAAAGCCATACCATAACCTTCTTCCCTCAACTAATTCTAAGATATGGACAAAACCTCCTCCAAACTGGCTAAAATGTAACTATGATGCTTGAGGCAGGACATGGACAATTTCAAGGACGGCATTCAAAGGCAGAGTCTGAATGATCGGCTTTGCATTGGGCGTTACAAGCATGTTGTTCCTTAGGCTACAACAACATATAATTTAAGGGTGACTGTGCCAACATTGTCATTCTCATCAATGGAAATCAGAAAAATCTGAAATTACAACACTATCTAACAACTTTTGCGGAATGGAAATATATGTTCGGTGGTATATGGTTTTCTATATCGGAGCAGATTCGGAAATACAGCTGCAGACTCACTTGCGAAAGTGTAAATATCATCTCTTTCCATTTCTAATTTATATCTTGTGTGTCCATAATTTCTAAGAAGTTGTGTAATCAATGATAGTCACTAATAAAAACAACAATTTGGTAGGCACAAAAAAAAAAAATATGACTAGTGATTGATAGTTAATAAATAGAAATCCTACATCCTATTGCTAAAAATAGTTAAGCGATATATCCATAATTCTGTTTATAATTAAAAAAATTATCTAACGATACATAACAAGGATAAGACAATATCAAATACACTATCTTGCATGGAATATAATCACGAATCATCAAAACCAAAAATTTTCTTTCAACAAAAACAGAAGAGAGATAAATTTACATATAAGATGATATCACAATCGATAAGAATTTGTTATTCTGTGATAGGATACGCCTATATATATTATATATTATGCGTAGATCCAATGTTATCACATAATATAACTGGTGTGCTTGGGAGGCTATGTTAGCGATCGCACGATACTTTACTTCGGTGGAGTATCAAGGAGCATTGGTCTGGTTCTTGGCTGACCAGGAAATGGGTTGTTGACCAAGCAAGACAACATATGCTCCTGTAGGACATGTAGTCATCATGGTCGTCTGCCCAATAGCATCAAAAAAATGAGTGAAGAGTCAACTTTTTTTGCGCTTGAATGAGATACTAGTGGAGATATAACCGGCAAGGTAACAAAAGACTCTTTTGCGGCAAGCCAATGATCTAAAGATTGGCAAAGCATAAATTGCAAAAGTGTTTTTACAGCAAAAGGAAATGTCATGACGATTCAATGACATATACTGAAGAGAGCCAACAATTGCTCTGTATTCGGTACCTTCAGATAGAGATGTGCCATCACAAAGAGATAAAGAGGACCTGGAGCACATTGATATCGAAATCGACTTTGCACCAATCATCTTTGTGCGATGGAGTAAATCAGAGATGTACTTGCACTGAGTGAGAACTAAACCAGAGCTGGTCTAGTAACTTCAATCCCAAAAAATTATGAGAGGTCGCCAAGATCCTTGACTGCAAGTCGGCCAGAGATAAATGTAATGAAGGCATGAAGCGCATCAGGGGAGCTACCGATGACGATTATGTCATCGAAATAAACAAGAAGGTACATCGTGACTTTATTATTGCGAAGAAAGAACAGAGATGAGTCGGCAAGTGTGTTTTTGAAGTCCGAATCTAGCATAAACTGTTTCAGTTCATTGTCCCAAGCACGTAGTGCCTGCTTAAGTACGATACTGGTTTCTTGAGCTTACATACAAGGCCAGGTTTGTCTTTGTTTAGAAAACCAGGAGGTTGTTCCATATAGACATCTTTATCAAGTCTTCCTTGAAGGAAGACATTGTTGATGTCGAGCTGTCGAAGTGGTCATTCCCATGTAGTTGCAACGCTGAGAACAATCCAAAATTTTGGAGCTTTGACTAGATGGCTGAAGGTTTCATGAAAGTCGATTCCATGGCGCCGATGAAACCCTTTTAAAAAGAGTCACGCTTTTATCTTGTCCAGTGAACCATCATCGTGAAATTTTGTTCAAAATACCAATTTGCATCCAACGATATTGGTCGCCGTCGATCGAGGGACAAGCTCAAACATACCAGTCCGAATGCAATTGGTGAATTCAGTACTCATGGAATCACGACAGCGGTGATCAGCCATGGCCTGAGCAACATTGTGAGGATCAAGTCATGCAAGCATTAGACTGGTCGAGTAGTTGTAAATTAGATTCATTTTTTCTTTTTGCTTTTGATTTATATACTCATCATAATCCCGCCCTCTTACAAACGCTAATTGGCTTGATAATCTGATCCTTTGCACGAGTGATCAGAGTGTTGATTGACAGGTACATGCGGTGGTGGTGGTTCTGGCAATGTAGGAGACTCATATGATGGAGTCGAGGTTGTGGACTCAGAGAGAGGAGTCTTGGTGGCATGTGTTATGATGGGTGTCAGAGTTGCAAGAGGAAAGCCATTGTTTGTTGGCGAAGAATTTGTGTGCAGAAGAAAGGTCGGTTGAAAAAGGATAGCTACAAGGAGGGGTGGCGGCTTTGTTCATGTCTTAGTGGAATCACAGTCGAAACCCAAGCAGGTTCAGACTCGTACGAGTTAGTAGGAGGAGAAACATGATAGTAAATGGAAAAATATTTTCAAAAAAATTAAACGTGAAAAGAAACATAGAGTCAAGAAGTACATATATTGAAACAAGGATAAGAAGATTTGTGTTAGGTAATACCCGGGAAAAATACAGGGAAGAGAGTGCGGTTCCAATTTGTTTGCAGTGTATGGTCGAATCCACGAGTAGCATTTGCAACCAAACACTCGCAGATTTGAGTAGTTCGCCGATGGAAAAGGCATAGGTGTCTGTGGCAAAGGCATAAGTCCAGTATGTTGTTAACATTGAGGCGTGAGTGAGAAGGGCAAGCCCAGTCTCAACGATGTGACAATGCCTTCGTTTTTACATCCCATTATGTTTAGGTGTGTGTGAGGAGGTGTGGTGAGATGTGATATTCCACTTGTAACAAGAAAAGAGGCAATCACAATGTACTCTCCACCACTGTCATTGTAAATCGTTCAAATGCGTTGCTGAAATTGGTTTCCCACGAGTATTTTGAACTAAGTGAAGGTTGCTGCTATCTGTGACTTCAGTTTAAGTGGGGAAAACAACATACATCGAGTAAAATGATCAACGATGAGTAAGTAATACTTGAAACTATGAATGGAGAGTGGGAGAAGTCCATACGTCTGAGAACATAAATTTTAATGGACGAGTAGAAGTAATAGAAGTAGTAGAAAATGGGAGTTTGTAGCTTTTATTCATTAAATTAGAGTTGCAAGGAGAAGAAACTAAAGAATTACATAATGAAGGAGATACAGTAGAAGACGCAATAGTTTCTAAAATTGGAAAAGTATGATGTCCTAGGCGATGATGCCAATTAGACAAAAAAAAATTTGATACATAAAACGCTCATAGAGACGATGAATAAGGCCACTCGGAGCTCCCTTCTTTACCCGGACCCGTCAGGAGGGGCACTCTTGAGCAAAGATCCTTTACCTGAAATATATTAGGGAAGGAAATCCACAGAGGCCTGGTTAGCATTGCATAACTGATAGATAAAGATAAGGTTCTTATGCATAGATGGCACACACAACACATTATTAAACTAAAACTTTCGATTAGATTTAGAAGTAGAGAAAGGAAAAGTGTGAAATTGGCAGTGCAAATCCATTTCCAACCACAATAGAATCTTTGCCCGTGTACGGAGAGTGATACGCCAGATTAGTCAGATCCGATGTCACATTGTGTGATGCTCTACTATCCAGAAGCAATCCTTCAAGATTTGTTGTTGATAGACCTTCTTGATTTTTACTTGGACCCCACGGTGTGGTAGGAGCTGGGGAGTTTTGAACAAGAGAAACTTGATAGGTAGGGCAGCGTTTCACACTGTGACCTTGAGTTCCACACGCTTGACATTTCCCTAAATAAGGACGAGAGTTGCACAAGGACTTCTGGTTACGATGCTGGTGCTTCGATGAAGTTATATGAGGGCGCCAGTTGTTGGTGTTGTTGTTGTGGCATTTGAACTGAGTGGTTTGATTTGTGGTGATGGGGAACGCTGATTTTGAAGGCTGAGCGCACATGATCATGGCTTCCCGATTGATAAGCTTCTCGTGTATCTTGGTGAACGAGATGAGATTGTCTCTTTCATTTGCTGCATCCACTTCAGGTTTATAGTCTCTATGAATATCAACTAGGATCTCTTCAATAAGATATTCCGGATCCATGGGCTTGCTGAGAAGGGCTAGTTCATCCGCCTTTATCTTCATGATACTCATGTATTCACCTACAGTTTTGGTTCTTTTGACACAACGTTTGATATGAAATTTGATCTGACGGATGTGACCTCGTGTTGGTGTGCCAAACACACTAGCTAGCGAGCTCCATACTTCATGGGTGGTAGTGGCACTTGCGACAAGGAGCTGGATTGGGAATGAGATTTCCCCGACTATGGCATTGCATAGAAGACAATCTTGTCTTCTCCAAGGGGCAAACACATGATTTGTCTCATAGACACCATCGACAATGATGGTTTCACACAGAGTGGATGCATTGGAGTTCAAGGTCTTCAAGAAGAGCATGAACTTGTTTTCTCCACATGAGATAGTTGTTGTTAGTTCCTATGTTGAGCGAAAGAAGAGAGTTGTTGGGATCACTGGAGTTGTAAACCTCGGTGTGTTCATCAGCGGCGGATATTGCAACATAATTTTGCAACATCAGATTTTGTTATAATTTTGCAACAATTTTTGCAATGTCTTTTGCAATAATAAATAGTTGTAATTCTCCTACAAACTTTTTGTAAAACCACAACAATTTTTTTTGTTGCAAATTGTATTACTAATTTGTAAGAAATTTTTAATCATAGTGAATCGTGAATTTTTCGCAAAAACAAAATATGGTAAAAAATAGGGAAAAACTCCTAAAATACATAACTTTAATTATATTTGCGAGAACAATACACTGTTTTTAGGTTGCCATATACATATATCTATCGTATTTTTGGTTGTCCTTTAAATATCCAAACTTTCAAAATCGTGTATTTTGACATCGGTTTTTAAACATAGTTAACGCGATAAACGTGGTGATTATAACGCCATTAAGTGACTAATCCGAATTAGTGTTAAGTTGTACGAAATATCCTTTTTACCCTTGTCTTTGATTGCCAATTAAATGGTGAAAACTCTAAATGTAAACACCAAAATTCATTGTCTTCTTCTTCTTCTCTCTTCACCTTTTTCATAGCAATGGAGAGGATTCTCATTCTGGTTCATATGCAAGTTCCTTCTACCAGAGTTTCGCACAGATCGAGGGTCCTCTTTGTCACTGCAGCAAGCCAACAATAATGATGAAATCGTGGACAAAAGATAATCCGGGAAGAAGGGTTTTCAAATGTGATTTACATGGATTCTTCTTATGGGCTGACAAAGAAAAACCAAATGGATGGCAGAAGGTGAGTTTGTTGGAAGCAAGAGAGCATATTGGTCGTTAGAAGGAAAAAATCAAAGAGCTTAAACATTCCCTTCGAACCTTGAATCGCCAAGGTGTTAGAGGAGGAGGTACTAAAAGTCCGATTTGGTGAAATCGGAATTGTGGAAGAAAATTGCGAATGAGAAGACGAAGTTGGAGGAAGAGTTAATGACTTCGAGAGAGAGAGGGAAAAATTGCTTCGCCAGTTTGTTGTTGTCTCTTGGGGAGGATTCATTGTTGTTGTGAAGCCCCGACCTGGCCACCCTAGGCCACGGTCGATGTGTTCAACCGATCAGGCCAAGCCCTGGCCTGAACCACCCTAAATTCAGTCCTATTTTAAATTTTTCTTTAGGATTAAGTATTCCTCGGATCTCTTATTGACTTCTAGTCTTCGATCCTTCATACTTAAATCAATATGCAGCGAAAATTCTACTTAACCATTTCAATCGTTCCTCTAAAGAACGATCAGTCCAAGAACCTCTTATAACCTTACTTGGTTTTCTCAAAACCCTTTCGAGGTTCCGTTCCTAGTTAATTATTCTAACAACCTAAGTCTTTCACTTAGATTATTCCGTTCTCCTATTCAGCTCTAACCATTCTTTAGAACAATAGAAGAGTTCTCGAAACGTGTACCTTAACCTTTGGTGAATCCGGTGTGAAGCTAACTCCGCGTTCAGCTTGACTCGTTCGTTCATCAAGCTTATAGAACACGCCCCCTTTGTACCTAGTCATTCAACCAACCATCCCCACATGACCATGTACAAAAGAGGTCTTCTAGTTCCTTCCTTTGACCACCTTTTCATCTCGATCATTCCTTAGCCCGTTTTCCCTTTATCCTTTGTTGCCTTGACTTAACCTTGTTGTGTTTCCTGCAACTGGACTTCTTAGACCGATCCAAGTCCTTTAGGTCTAACCAGTTCGTGAACCGGTTTAACTTAGTATAGCCAGCCACAGCGATCAGTAGAATAGTTGGAATGATCCTCTCGATCATTCCCGTGGATGGTCTGATCCGTGGTTCGTACCGTCAGCCGTCGACCCAGTTCTTTTGACTGATCGACCGGTCCGCACGCGTTTCGACCACATGATCTCCCCGATCCAATCCACGGTCCAACTCATGCCTTCTCGTCAGCCCGAACTTAACCGCGGTTGATCTTCCGATCAATCCCAATGGTGTAAAGGACATGAATCCGTCCAGTCTAATGAAGTCGTCATTTGTCATGACCTTACACGATCAATCGGGTCGTACCGAGTGTCTCTCGGTCATACCGTGATCGTCAGTCCGTTAGCACAACGGCTTGACGTAACAAGGATGCGACAGCATCGCCAAGCGTACTCGGCAACACTCGCGTTTCCTGTTCGTCAGGCTATCCGCGTCCTGCCGCTTTCGCTGTCCAACCGGACTGACCGTACGTTCTGATCATTGGCGATCTTTGAACCACTGCGTCAGTCCGCGAAGAGACGCGACCTTTCGCAAAGAGTCACGACCGCCCGTGGACAGTCGCGACCATCCGCTTGGATCACGATCAGTCTGCCGTGACCATCTTGCCGCGATCGTCCTATCGCGATCGTCCTCCCGCGATCAGTCTGCCGCGGTCATTTTGCCGCGATTATTGTACGGTCGCGCCTTGCGCCCAACCGCACGTACCGATCAGCCGAGCGTGCATGATTGCCGCAATTCGTCCATCCGTGCCGCGATGCTTCTCGGACGTGCCGCGGTCGTGAAAAAACTTACCGAGCAATCGCTCGGCAGTCCGTCCGCTAAACCGTACCGAGTCTCTCTCGCTCGGTCCATACGCGATCGTCGTCACAATCCCGTTCGTCGCGCGATCCATCCGACTACGCAAGGTCGTCGTACGATCACGTCTGTCCCGAACAGACGCGTCTTACCGCGAACGGTTGCATCTGACCGCGAGCGGACGCGACTTCTCGCGATGTACGGGCGGTTATTCCGCGAACCAATCGTCTCGACCGTGACGCACATACACGTCAGCCGACTGATTCGAACTTCACGTCCGACCAGGATTCTATCCTGATCCGATGGACTTATCTCCAGCCTGAGCGCGACCACACGGTTAGTACCAACCGTTCACGCTGGCATGACCCATGGGCGGTTCATGATCCGGCTTGCCTCCAAGGCTAACCATCTGATCACCCGCTTCACGGTATGGCCGTGTACGATCCAATGACCCGGCCATGCCTTTAACATGCCGTCCGATCACTCAGGACCCACGGCGCCATCAAGCCTTCACGCCAATTGATCCGACCATGCCCTTGACCATTCGATCCGAGTTCCGACGTCCGATTGCCGCATGGACTGTCCGCGATCAGCCTGACGGGTTATTCACGTCCGCCCCAACAGACGCTACCCGCGCTTATCCGTCCAGCCCCTTCCGACCACGCGCCCAATCGACCCGAAACTTTCCCGTCAACCGGTGCACAATCTTAGCCCATGGCCGGTTGTGATTTCTTCTAAGAAACTGGTCCGATCTAAGCCATTCCTTGGATTAACAATCGGTTCTAATTCCGAAAGGAAGAAGAGAAAGACAGGGTCCATCCGATTCCTCCGACCAACCGCCGACCAAGCCATTAAGCCACGGTCGCGGTTCATTCCTTAGAACCGATCATTAGACTTGGGAATTTGTGGTTGGTTGCCGCGATCATTGGCTTTTCTCCAGCCATGATTGACGCCCTTAGCCGCCTGCAGCAACCACCATACGCTCTCCCGATCGCCGGCCATTTTCTTGAAGTTCCGACCAAAGTCTCTCTTTCTTATTCTCGGTTTTTCATTGCCTGTGCCTTAGAGAAATTCTGTGCTTTTCCCCCAGAAATGTTGTGTGCGATTTTGGCCTCCCAAAGGCCTATTTATAGGCTGGAAATTCGGCCACAACCGCCCAAGGGAAGGGTTGCAAGTTATGGGCCGAATGGGTGCAACCTTCCCTTGGTGCCCATTCGCCCTTAGCGCACCTGGTCAGCTAGTGTCACTAGCTGACCAGCTAACCCTTCACTTGTACACTCCCTTGAGCTGAGCTTAGCTGGCCGTCAGCTGGCTCAGCTGACCAGCTCAGCTGTTCAGCTCATACGAGCTAAAACACTCTCTTTCTAGCTGATTCTTTTTAGATCCGGCTCTTTTCCAAATTGAGTTTGACCTTCCCATGCCTATGGAACATCCTCACCGATCTTCCTTGATCCCAAGTTTGGTCTTATGATCCCATAGACAGCCCAACGTTTAGGGTGTGGTCAGACTCCCGGTTCTGGGATGTTACAAGTTCTACCCCCCTTAAAAGGGATTCGTCCCCGAATCCGACTTAAGGGTTTATCGAGTTCGAAGTTTAGGAACCTTTCCATTTCCCATTGACCTTGGTCCGTCAAGACTTAATCATTTCCCTGATTTTTGTCTTGTCTTAGACTTAGTCAAATCCTGATCACAATCCTTATGGACTGGATCTTAATTTCCCGATCTTAGTAAATCTCTTACTAGATCATAATCAGGTCTTTTGTTCCTCGTAGGACTCGACCTCAGGCCTTTCGCTCCCTCCAGGACTCGACCCCGGTTAAGGTCCTTACGCATTCCAAATGCAAGCAACCTAACCCTTTTCCCCAAATGTAATTCCCCGAATACATTCGAAGAAGTGGGGTTCAGTGACTGACCATCAATTGCACTAAAGGACTCGGCCTCGCCAATGTCCCTAATCAGTTCGTAAACCCGTGGTGTCTTCGGTTAGCGCTTAGCCTTTACCGTTCGACTTTCACTCCCACGTCTTACTTCTGATTACTGCTTTTTTACAATGGAAGCAAATCAGTGGTCTTTCATTGTCACCTTCCTTCCCCTATCTTGCAAACAGCTTTAGGCTCCTATGTCCCCGCCGTTGCACTTCGCACATACCTTACTTGCTTTCTACACTTCCAAAGTGCGCTTCCATTGTTTCTGCAAGTGGTACCCTTCGGTGCGGAGTTCTAGAGGATTGGTTGTCAGCCCCAACTGATTCCATCCCCTTTAGGTCCTTCCCGGGTTGGCAGGACACCTTGTCTTTTGAGCCAACGCGGTTCTCCTCCAGGTCCCTCCCGGTTAGGCCAACAACTTTCCCATGATTGCGCCCTCCGGTTCACCCCAGGTCCCTCCCGGTTCGGCCAACCACCTTCCCATGATTGTGCCTTCCGGTTCACCCCGACACTGTCTTGCGACCTTGATCCAAATCCGAGAACTAATCTCCCAACCGAGCCCATACTCGGCTAGAACATACGACCCTCCAACTGACCCCATAATCATCTGAAAAGTACTTCCCATTGGACTTGATCTCAAAGCCTGCCCAAGACTAAGTGCCATCCACGTCCCGACCGTTCCTGGATCTGCGACCGTGTCGCGACCCGCGATCGTACGTGTTTGGCCGTAAGTTCATCCGCACGTTCGTTACGGATGTCCGTAAACCAATCCGTCTGTCTGTCGCGTTCGTACCACATACCCATCAGTACGGACACGGCAGACGTACCACGTGATAGTCCGTCAGGATATCACGTACGTACTGCACATTCGTCCGTAAGGTCGACACGGACGTACCGCGTGACTGTCCGTCAGGACATCACGTACGTACCGTGCGTCCGTCTGTAGGGTCGATGCGGCCGTACCGCGTGATCGTCCGCCAGGACGTCACGTACGTACCGCACGGTTCTGCGCGTATGGACACGACTGTTCCCGCGAACATGTGCGACGGTCCGTGGACGGGGGCCATCGACCTGCGATCACGGTGAATGGTCTACAACGCTCGGTAATGACTCGATGGTGCCGTCTTTCGGTTTGGCCGCGATCAACTCGGTTTCCTCTTACCGTTTCACACTTGGGCTCTTGCCGTGTACGGTTTCATGATCTCGGCCAACGTCTCCAAGACGCGCCGTTCGACCACCCGCATCCCACAATCTTACTCGTCCCCTTAGTGTTATTGATCCGCACCAACCGTTCTTGGCCCATACACAATCATGGCCGAGACTAAATATGTTCTTGGTGCACTTGTCTTAGCAAGTCACCAATCATCCGAGCATCGTCCTAGAAACAACTCCGCTCTGATACCATTTGTGAAGCCCCGACCTGGCCACCCTAGGCCACGGTCGATGCGTTCAACCGATCAGGCCAAGCCCTGGCCTGAACCACCCTAAATTCAGTCCTATTTTAAATTTTTCTTTAGGATTAAGTATTCCTCGGATCTCTTATTGACTTCTAGTCTTCGATCCTTCATACTTAAATCAATATGCAGCGGAAATTCTACTTAACCATTTCAATCGTTCCTCTAAAGAACGATCCGTCCAAGAACCTCTTATAACCTTACTTGGTTTTCTCAAAACTCTTTCGAGGTTCCGTTCCTAGTTAATTATTCTAACAACCTAAGTCTTTCACTTAGATTATTCCGTTCTCCTATTCAGCTCTAACCATTCTTTAGAACAATAGAAGAGTTCTCGAAACGTGTACCTTAACCTTTGGTGAATCCGGTGTGAAGCTAACTCCGCGTTCAGCTTGACTCGTTCGTTCATCGAGCTTATAGAACACGCCCCCTTTGTACCTAGTCATTCAACCAACCATCCCCACATGACCATGTACAAAAGAGGGTGATAGCTTCACCTTCTTGATTGTCTGTCCCGCCTCCAACAAATCTCAGGTGAGATTCTTGTTCAGCCTGTTTTAGGCTTCTCCCACCTTTCTCGCTTCAGTCCTGTTACCATTGTAATCTCGAGTCCAGTAGCATATCCAGTAGCACCATTGTAATTTTTTTTTTTTTGCATTTCTGTCACCTTCTTTATATTTTTTGAATGTTTCCTCTATATGTTGTTTTACGTTATTATTTTTTTTACAAAAGAGTGTTGTTAATTGATTGTGTGGCTTTTATTTTGTTTTGTTGTTGAGAGATAATCATGGCATACATTGTTTAATGTGTTGGATTGTAGGATGTTGGTTGCCGCGGTTTTGTTTTGTTGAATTTTGTTTTTTAATAATTAGGTCAAAACACAGTTACAAATGATGCTATAAAGCTTTTTTCTTTGGATCTCAAGACTGAAATAGTAGTCTTGTTTAAAAATGTTTTCCTGTTCCTTATGGAAATTGATACAAAAATCAAGCAAAGCTAAGCATTATTAAAAGCAATATTCTTAAAACTTGAAATATAAAATGGTACGTACCATTTAACTGGCTTCCCCTCTGACCTTA
This sequence comes from Orychophragmus violaceus, assembly GCA_030180135.1. Lineage (NCBI taxonomy): Eukaryota > Viridiplantae > Streptophyta > Magnoliopsida > Brassicales > Brassicaceae > Orychophragmus > Orychophragmus violaceus. Next base: position 43,280,920 of record CM058232.1, read on the forward strand.
GCCATGGACCATAAGTCTTGGTCTTAAACTTGCGAGTTACAGGTCTCTCCTTTGGGGTTTTTACACAGAGGGTATGATCAATTTTTCCGCAGGCTTGACAGAATTCCCCTAAATTACTATATTTGAACTGAACAAAGTGAGGCTTGCGTTGATCTCCCCAATAAAAAACCCAACTTTCAATGGTTTTTTAGATTTACTTCAACTTTAACCCAAAAAACTCTTTTGAACGATCATTGTACGAAGATCTCAGTGGCTTATCACTCAACTTCTTCGCTACCTTCTGAGACTCTTGTTGTGTGTAGTGAGATAAAGGAAAACCATCTGCCTTGACCCATAAGCAAGCCACTGAGAAATCAATGTTGCCGAACCAGGTTTCATAACCTCCTGTGCATCTTCTTCTTCCTCAAAATCAATCAAGATTAGGTCTTCATGGAAGGGAGTAACCTTGAAACTACCGGAGAGGAAATTACTCCAGTATTGCTTCAGTGATGTTTCTATTCCCTGGATGGTCGGTGGATGGAGGCTTGTGAAGAATTTTCCGGCGAGGGAGATCATTGGATCAAGTTGACTCGGCCTCCTGGTGCATGTGTCATGGTCAAGAATTACAGCTTTATCTGATTGCATTGAGAGATTATACAGTGGTAGTTCCTCGAATGTGCCACCTTATTGGTGCATCAAGCAACAAAGATTACACCTGCACAACCACTTTGCTTGCTCAAAATAAGAGCTCTTTGCCTTATTGCCAGGGATCTAAAAGGATGTAGTATCTATGATCTATCAAACATAATCTACTCACACTAATTATATACAGGTCTAAACCAAAACAATCTCGGAGACACAAAGAAAGCTAAACAAACACAGAGAATTTCAAGGAGGTTAACTTATAAAAAAAAGTTAGTTAAAACCAACAAACCTCAGACGGTTATCATGGATGAATGCCATCAGCCAAACCTTGGATATATTTCAAGGAGTTACAGGAGTTCAAGCATGCCAGTGATGATACCCCTACCATTACTCCCTTCGATCTTGGCTACAAAAAAGGCAAGAACAGATAAATGTCAGGGATAGATTGTGTTTAAGAAAGAGATTGATCATGAAATTTGGGGGGGGGGGGGGGGGGGGGGTGGGGGTTGTATCATATGAACATATGCTGATCATGGTGTCAAGACCATCCAGCAGAGGTCTAACTCTCTCTTCCCTTATGAACTTCAGGAGGATGTGCATGCTAAAGCTGAGGCCTGAGGTATGTATTTACTTCACTGTACGCATACTCGACCTTAAACTGACGCATACTTCATGTTATCCGCCATTGATATCAGTAAGAACTTGTCAGTGTTTGCAAGACGTTAAGCAAAATTGGGTTCCGCATTGTTTTATAGCACATGGTTGCTTCTCCATGATTACATTAGAACAATAATAATCCTCAAAATCAATTAGAAGGCAACTATACACCTAACAGTCGTGTGTATTTTTTAATAAAAATATATACATTTCTTCAGAGCAAGGAATGTGGAACCTAGAATAATAGTCATCCAAAAACAAATTGTGAGAAATTTCAGATCCCATCACAAGTCACAACCACAAACTACCCAACCATTCGTGTATCAGAATAGGTCATCCAAAAGATTATTTTTACTCATCCATCCCTACCTTTTAACTATTTCACAATTCCTAATAGTAACATTGAAGAAAAACGTCACCACATGAGTCTGAATAAGCAACACTAGGGGAAAAGAGGCAAAGAAGAATGATTACCACATCGGCAAAGACAACTTCAAGTTCCTTGAAGAAGTTTTCCTTACGCCGTTCGGACTCGGAAGCAGTCTGGAAACAAAAAATAAAATCAATTCATATTAGGTCTTATATAACACAACAATTCTAATAAGATTTTCTCGGTTAGCATAAGAGAGAGGAATATGACGTCAGACGGTGAACCACTTTGTAAACCGTTCCACCTGCTCCGCTTTCGACATGGTTACCACGCACTAAATCCGAGTAGCTCCTAAGCTTTGAGGAGTTGTTGGAATTCGATGAGGAAGTTGAAGATGTAAGCCGTCAGAAGAAGGAACTGGCCACATGAAGTCGGTGGGAGGGGGAGAGGTACAGCAAGGGAAACATCGCGTTGAGTTAGCGGGAAGGTAGGGTCTGGGCGGCGGTGCGGACGGCTCTTAAGGGGAAGATCTTGAGGAGTTGAAAAGGTACCTGTAACGGTGGTGGGTGATGAATGAGGATGGATTATTGTCTCCAGAGACCCTCCGTACTGGAAACAAATCTCATATGCCCCTCTATTTATTAGAATTTTTATTAACATTTTCTTTTAATCGAAAACAAATGAAATTACCAAAAAACCTTATGATTTTCGTTTAATTACATGGTAAACCAGACGCTCTACCTGAACAAACCGAAATCAGAATTCGGACCTTAAATAAACCAAATGAACCATAAAAAATGTGGTTTACCCGATTTATCCGGGTCGGGTAACCCATAGAGTCGGGTTAGATCCGGATAATTCAAAAAAACGGGACCTATAAAAAAAAAACCCCCAAAAACCCCCAATTCATCTCTCTTGAAATCGGGTACCTCTTTCCTTTCGATTCCCCCTCTTTCGACTTTCGATTCTCCACTCCCTCTCATCTCTCTCAATCTTAACTTCTCCTATTCTTCCTTCTCCTTCGAATCAAATTTAATCACGTGAACCCTTCCGTAAAACATGGCGCCCAAAACTCGTTTAGCCACCAAGAAAATCGAGGATAATCCCGACAATCCTCCTTCTCATCCGGCGACGGAGAGTGTTGTAGCAAGCCCTAAGAAGCCTACGAATGCTCCTCCTCCTCCTCCTCCTCCTCCTCCTCCTGCGACGAAGAGCGGTGTAGCAAGGCTTACAACTACCACGAATGCTCCTCCTCCTCCGGTGAGCGATGTTGTTGGTACGACGACCACGAATCCGGTCGCTAATGTTCCGGGGAACCCTCCTCCTGTCGTTAATGATCTTTCTATGATCCCTTACGAAGAACGAGAAGTTGATCTCGAGAAAGAGAGCGAAGGAGATGAGAGTGAAGTAGAAGAGGATGAAGAAGATGATGACGAGGAGACAGAGAGCTCAGAAGACGGAGACGAGGTCGATTCACAGCACCCGAAACAGCAACCGCAACCAACCCAGCCGAGAGTCGAGGAAACAATAATCCCTTCAGAATCTACGGAAGAAGACAAGGAGGAATCCGAGAACAGCGGAGCTGCCCAATTGGTAAGTGTAAAAATACGTGTAAAACTAGTGAAACCAAGTATAACCAGGGAAACCGGTAAAACTAAGTATAACTTTTGTAGTAAAACTTGGAAAACTGAGTAAAACTAAGCACAACCAAGTATAACTTGTTGGGATAGTGTCCTGAAATCACAATTGTACTCATTCCTGATGATAGTTCTGTGTCGAGATCAGACATTCGTATAATACTGGGCGGTTGCAATGTTTTGCTAGAAGCCTCTTGCAATATGTAAGTTGTAGACTTACTGCCAGTATTATATGATCCTATAGGGTCACACACCTAAGCAAACTGGAAGCTAAAACATGGGAATGATCATTATGGTAATGATCATGTTAATGTGTATTGGATACACATTAATATCGAGCAAATGGGCTTTCGAACAGACGTTTCGATTTATGACTCAAACAAGTCTGGCCCGTTAAGAGTGATTCAAGGTCGAATAAAACTTAAGAGTTTCGACCTAGAACAGTAGCCGTCGTCTCTTTCTTGACAGAAGAGGCAGAAACACCAAAACTCAGAGATCCCATAGATCCGGTACTAGCATCCCGTTTTCCAGGTTTGTGTGCGTGTGTATCTGGTAGAGGCGAAGCATCTGAGTCGCTTACTGATCTCGTTCACCAATCATTCCGCTGCCAGTTCTAGGTAAGAACGAGGTTGGTAATTTCAATATAACGAACCCTAGATCCTAGGAGATCCAACAGTGGTATCAGAGCGTGTTAGGGTTTAGTCTATTGAATCTGAAGCACTTAATTCGAATACTGATGTAATTGAATAGATTGTTGCTTGCTAAATCGCGTTTTCATGTTGTTAATCTCGGATTAAAGCCTCTGTTGAAAATTCGATGTCTGTGTTTTCGTAGCGTGTCGATCGACACAAAGCGTGTGTCGGTCGACACAGAGCGAGAACGCGTAAATAAAATTTAGGGTTTTTCGCAGCGTGTCGATCGACACAAAGCGTGTGTCGGTCGACACTGTAGTACCCGCAAACCGGGATACTAACCCTACCCTAGACATTTTGGGGAAAAGGAACGGACCGAAACATGGACAAGAGTCTAATGGACTAAGAGAAGGGTTCCGTTGTCTAGAAAAGAAGCTAAGCTCAGCTCAACGGCAGCTTAGCAAAGAGGAGACGAGCGGAACCAAGAGTGTTCAGCTGAAACGAGCTGAACAGTCCAGCTGGTCAGCTAGGCCAGCTTGCAATCAGCTCAACTCAGCTAGCTTGAGTGTTTAAGTGTTGGGTCAGCTGATCAGCTAGTGACTAGCTGACCAAGGGACACCATGGCGAATGGGCACCATGGAGGGTTGCACCCATTCGGCCAACACTTGCAACTCTTCTCCTTGGGCAGTTTTGGGGCGATTTTGAGGGCTATAAATAGACCCCAAATGCCCATTTTCGCACACAACATTTTTCTGGGGAAAAGCCCAGAATTTCTCTAAGGCACAAGCCATGAAACCGCGAGTTTAAGAGAGGGAAAGAGAGGCCTGTTGGAATTGTGTCCAGTAATCTCGGTACTGTCTCTAGAAAGTAAGAGTATGTCAATGATCAGACATAAGTCATATAATACTGGGGGTCATGATGGCTTGCTAGAGTCCGCTCATGATCTATAAGTCTTGGACTTATTGCCTTTATTATATGATCCCATATGGGTCACACGCCTAAGCTAACAGGAAAATGTGTAGGAACGGCTTAGCAGAAGTACGGTAAAAGTGCCAGGCATTTGTCGTACTTAGAGAGAGATTAATGGGTCTGATTAAATCCAAGGGATTTAATCAGATTGGTATTTGGGCCCAAAAGCCCAAAAGGGAAAGAGAAGGGTTTTATAAACTAAAACCCAAATCTCTTTCTCTCTAACCCAAGCCTCCCAGCCGCGCCTCTCTCTCTCTTCCTGCGCCTCCTCAGCTTGGTCTAGCAGCCTCTCTTCCTGCTTGGTGTGCGTGTGTGAACCTCTGGAGGAGTTATCACTCGGTGGCTCTCTGATCTCTGACCTGTTCTCTCTTTCCGCTGCATAAACAGGTAAAAGGTGAGATCCATAAAGTTTCTATTCAAGAGAACCTAGATCCGCATGTTTAGGAACTGTTGATTCTGAGAATTGAATCAGGATTAACAACCAAAACATCCTTCAGTGGTATCAGTGAAGGAATGTTTAGATGAATCCTGATTCAATTCTCTGATTCAGATTATCCTAAACATGCGGATCTAGGTTCTCTTGATTAGAAACAATTGTTGATCTCACCTTTTACCTGTTTTGTGCAGCGGAAAGGGAGAACAGGTCAGAGATCAGAGAGCCACCAAGGGATGGATCCTCCAAAGGTTCACACACGCACACCAAGCAGGAAGAGAGGCTGCTAGACCACACGGGAAATCGGCGCAGAGAGAGAGGAGGTTCGCGGCTGGCTAGGGTTAATTTCCTGAACTCGTCTCAAGTTTTATTTATAAAACTTGTCCAGTTCCGTTTGGGCCTTTGGCCCAAAAACCAATTAACTCGAAGGCGTTCTCGCACTGTGTCGATCGACACACCATGTGCATCGATCGACACACAGTGGCTAAACCCTTTTATTCTCTCTAAGTACAGTAAATGCCTAGCACTTTTACCGTACTTCTGCTAAACCGTTCCTTCACATTTTCCTGTTAGCTTAGGCGTGTGACCCATATGGGATCATATAATAAAGGCAATAAGTCCAAGACTTATAGATCATGAGCGGACTCTAGCAAGCCATCATGACCCCCAGTATTATATGACTTATGTCTGATCATTGACATACTCTTACTTTCTAGAGACAGTACCGAGATTACTGGACACAATTCCAACAATCTCCCACTTGTACTGGAATCTCTGTATTCATAATCCTTTTGTCTCAATATCTCGATTAGTCATAAGGCAAGATTAGTGTCATCCTTATAAAGCCTAATCTTGTTCATCGGACTCTGATTCGATACTGACAATCCAAACGACTCGGGACAGTCCGTTTGAGCATGGCCATGCATTTTCCAGTATTCAAATCTCCGATTGGCCTAGAGATATTCACTCCATTTATATTGGAGGGACAAATCCCGTCTTGTTCCATCACTGTAAACTACTCATTTCATAATGTACCCAAACAAGGTCCTTATAACTATCGCAGAACGACAGCGTTAGACAATGATCAAGGTGCATCAGTCCATGTGCAGTCACATGCATGCGAACTCAGGTCTAAGGACTATACTCTATAGTCGTAGTAAGAATCTCTTATGACACATATATAAATATCCTGAAGAGTTCTTATAAGCGGGTCTTGTCCGGTCGTATGTTCCCCAACATACACCTATGTACTGACTTTGATGCCGCGCATCTATGACACACTGAGACTTTGTCATAAGTCACGTACCAATCCAGTCTCACACGGTTGTTGGTGTTCCAATTTCAACAACCTTCGACTAGGGACATAATGATATAAGTCATTTATCAAATATAGGGTCTCATGATCAAGCTAAATGACTTTGATAACTCAAGATCAAGTCATTTACTTCGATGACCTATAAAATGGTTTATATCACTTTGGAACGATTATTTCATCACAGTTAAAATAATCTTGAAATAATAATTTCATTAAACATCTTAAATGTTATTTCAAGAACATATCCAATAACTAAATAAAGCCCTTTAATAACTCCCACTGAAATTAAGACTACATCTTAATTTCACTTATCCTACAGCAACAGTCCGCGACTCGTGCTTAGGCCTAAGGAGTGGCTTCGTTAATAGATTAGCAACGTTCTCATTCGTTGAAACTTGCTGATCTACTTAACATCTCTGTCATTTATCTCACGGAATAGGTTATACCTATCCTCAAGGTGTTTGGACCTCTGATGTGCAGCTAGTCTCATCTATGCTGGAAATCACATCAAGTTCAGTGACGAACTCTTCTTTCCAAACAACCTCTTTCGCCACTTCCCAAGCTGCGAAATGTTCAGCTTAAGTCATGGAGTCAGCAACAGTGCCTTGCACCGCCAGATAGACACAAGATATAACCGGATTGTGATCGGAAATCATCTTTGTCTATTGGAAACTTGCCTTTCAGACTCTACCGACTCGTAGCACCTCACTTTCTCCGTAACTCAAGAATTTATCCTTAGTATTCCTCAAATACTTTAGGATATTCTTTACGGCAATCCAGTGATTCTTTGCTGGATTTGACTGGTCTTTACTTGTCTTGCTTAACATTAAAGCAACATCAAACAAGTACGTTTCATGGCATACATGATAGATCCAATTGCCGACGCATATGGAATCTTATCCATGCATTTAAGCTCAGCAGTTATCGTAGGACACTGTGTCTTGCTTAACGTAATGCCATGTGACATTTGCATAAAACCCTTCTTGGAATGCTGAAAACCTGTAGGACTTTGTCGGGATAAGAATCCTGACTTTGTCTTACCAGCTCTTTCGGATCTCTATCTTTAGATCCAAAATCCAAGAACATACGTGGCTTTACTCATGTCAATCATTAGAACCAACTCCCAAGCCAGTCCTTTACTGACTGCAGCATTGGGACGTCATTTTCGAGAATCAGTATGTCATCGACATACAATATGAGAAATGCAATATCGCTCCCACTAATCTATTAGTAAACACACAGTTCCGCTTCGTTCCTGTTCAAGTCAAAACCTTGACTACTTCAACAGAACGAAGATTCCAACTCCGATATGTTTGCTTCCATCCATGAATGGATCGATGAAGCTAACTTACATAAAATGTAATTTTTCGGAGTCCGGGCTCACTTTCGCTTCTTTGAATTTCGCAGATTCGTCGCTTTCAATGATCATCAGATCATGCGAACTTTCAATGATTATCAGGTTCAACTAATGACGAGAAATCACTCTCTGATTAGTAACTGATTCTTTCATATCTGCGAACTTCAGGCTCCACAGGTGTAGATTCTACAGAAATCTGTAAATCCTTCCGCTGCTCTCCCTCAATAGGTAAAGCAGCCTCCTGTATTTCTCGAATTTCTTCGAGTTATACTTTTACTCCCACTGTTCTTCTTGGAAAATAACTTCCCTTCTTAGAAAACAGAATGGACGTAAAAGTAACAAGCCTTGGTTTCCTTCGGACAAGGCTCCACAGGTGTAGATTCTACAGAAATCTGTAAATCCATCCGTTGCTCTCCCTCAACAGGTTGAGCAGCCTCCTGTATTTCTCGAATTTCTTCGAGTTATACTTTTACTCCCACTGTTCTTCTTGAAAATAACTTCCCTTCTTAGAAAACAGAATGGACGTAAAAGTAACAAGCCTTGGTTTCCTTCGGAAAACCAGCGAAGTAGTACAAATACAAATACTCAGTAAAGACGAATTTGGATCGATTCCAATCCACATTTACGTGGTGTCTTTCAACTGATATTTGTGGAACTATTTCAGCGTAAACTTAGATATTGTAGAGCGTTATTCTTAAATAATATCATGGAAGATTCGTGTGACTCATCTTTAATCATTTCTAATAAGATCTGATTCTTTCTCACAGAAACACCTTCAGGTTTTCAGGAGAAATGAGCTGTGAAACGATTTCACACTCATTAAGATGATCACACAATCAATGACTTAAGTATTCTCACTCGTGATCTAATCCAGAGTCTTAATACTTCTGTCATTCAGATCCTATACTTCATTCTGGAACTCTTTCGACCATGTCAAAGAATTCCGACTTGTGTCTCATCAAATGAACACAGTCACACTCACTGAAGTAATCAGTAGAGATAATGAAGTACAGGAAATTTTCTCTGGCATTACTGCTCATTGGGCCACATACATGAGTATGTTCCAGGTCCAATAAGCCTTTGGGCCTTTCTCTAGCTCGGCTAAGATAGGCCCTTTACCTTTTGGTCTAGTAAACAGAATTCAAGTCTCATAAGATATTTTATCAAATGAGCCCAACAGTCCATGACTATGGGATTTCTGAATCCGACTTACTCTATGTGACCAAGACTTTTATGCCAAGGAAAATCAGGTTTAATTCATCAGATTTAAACCAATTCGGTATTTATGTTACATTTAGGCACTCTTAAGTTTAAGATATAAAACCCATTCCATGAATAGGGTGCTACAATTAATATTTCATTAAGATTAAAAGAACAAAACTTATCTTTTATCAAAATGAAAAACATTCAAATTCTTACAAGAAAATGAAAGACAACTCTGCTTAAAGCAGGTACATTGTAGCAATTACTTAATACAAAACCAAGCCTAAAAGGGATCTATAAGTGAAAACCCTACGGCTGAGGCAGCATCCCAAGCTCCTTCCAGACATGTAGTTTCACTTGCCCTTCCTTCAAAGTTCTACTGTTGCCCAAGCTCTGCATATTATAACAAATATCAGTGCCACAACCAGTATCCAATACTTATAAGGTAGAACTTGAAGTAATAACATGAATACCTGAGGAAGTAGTCGCATACATCAACTTCAACTCCTCATCATCTTCCATGAATTTAATGCAATCTCTCTTCCAATGCCCTGTCTCCTTACAGTAGCAGCACTTACCAACGTAAGAGGTATCTGACTCGGGCTCAGAAGACACACGCTTGCCATGATTCAAAATCTGGACAACTTTGTCTTCACCCTTGTCAGCATTAGGTTTAGTAAACCTACCCTTCTCATTCATGAGATTGTACAGGGTACTCTTCACGTTTGGCTCAACTGTCTTGAGCATATCATGCAGTTCAGTCAGCGTCTTCGTTAAGCCTTTCTTGATATAGTTCTTTCTGAACTTATCATAGCTTGACGGCAGTGACTGCAGAATGATTTCAGTTGCCAACTCTTGGCTAACTGGATAATCCAGTTTCCTCAGGTTATCAATGTAACCCATCATTTTACTGACATGAGGACTCACTGGATTATCATTTGGTAGCTTGCAGCTAGTGAGAGACTTAACCAACCGGTATCTCTCCACTCTTATCTGCTCCTGAAATTTCAATTTCAGGCTGCTGATCATCTCTATTGGCGACTCCATGTTCTCATATTGCTTCCGCAAGTCTGAGTCCATGGTAGCCAATATCAGACCACGCACATCTACCGTATCATTATAATGCTTATTCCAAGCATCATATACTGCATGAGAAGCATTGGACCCGATCCTCACGGGGAGAGCTCTCTCAAGGACATAGTCCTTTCTCTCCTGTCTGAGAACTAGCCTCAGGTTCCGCGACCAAGTCAAGAAATTTGATCCGTTCAGCTTGTCCATCTTAAGGACAGACCGGATCGAGAAAGTGTTTTGATTGTTTGTGCTAGTCATAACTGAAAATTAAGATAAAAGGATTTTAGTTAATATGTTCAATATGATTAATCTTGTATTATACTTAATATGATTAATCACGCATTATATTCAATAACATCAGTTACCCTCAATAGAATATAATGATTCCAAGATCCACATATAACTAAGATTAAAGTGGGCCACTGGCCGTCACCCAACCTTAGCTTATATCGGTAAGCCCTATATCGGCTAATTATATCCGTGATATAACTCTTGGTTGTGTATCTGGGCCCGAGGCCCAATTCACTCTGATGTCTCAAGGCCCGGGACTCCCGATGGCCTAGTCAAGAAAACCAGACTATACAGTCATGTAATCATTAATGTCTGGGACTCCCAATGACATTTATGAATCACAAACCGTCTTATCCACGCAAAAAGTAGACACCCTCACACTGTAAGGCCATGAATACAATTGAATGGGCTTCGACAGCTTACATAGACTGGGCAAGACATCCAACGCTTGATATTATTTGAGGTTCGTAGGTTTATTAAAATTTCATTCCCAAAATAGAAGATTACTATTTCGGGAAACTTTCTATTTTTGGAAACCTACTATTTTAGGAAACTTTCTAAAATTGGAAACTTTCTAAAACCGGAAACTTTCTAACTTTAGAAATTTCTTTAAAATCCAAAACCCGCAAATCTAGAAACTTCTATTTTAAGAAACTTTCTAATTTCAAAATTTCGGAAACTTTAATTTAAAATCGACTTTATAATTTTATAAAATAAATTTTAAATTAATCTGAAGAAAGACTCAAATAATTGGCCCAATTGTTTTAACTTCTTGGCCCGAGGCCCAAGAATTGGTCCATGTCCAAGACATGACCCAATTGTCCAATTAAATGACATAACCGGTCTGGTTCATTAAAATTGGTCTTAACCAAAATTAATTACTACGATGACCACAATTGTCAACCGGTTATTTACTAAACCGGATTTTCTCAATTTATTTGGTCCAACCAAATCAAATTAGAAAATCCTGGTTTAGGCACAAAATCCAATATTTCGACTTTGGATTTCTTATCCCGGTTTAACCAGAATTTAATAAAATTATTAAATCTGTTTATTAAACTGAGACGTTTGATTTTTAATCAAAATTTTAAACCGAGCCTTAAACCCAACCGTATCGATCGATGAACCAACCGCATCGATCGATTCATCAACCGCATCGATCGATTCATCAACCGCATCGATCGATTCATCAATCGCATCGGTCGATGCTCTCAGCATCGATCGATGCGTTCACGCGTTGAGCAGGCTTGGCCGAGATATGCGAAATCCATGCGATCGTTCGATCGATCCATGCGATTGCAGTCGATCTCTCGCGGTTGTATCGACCGATCCATGCGATCGTATCGATCGATCCATGCGATCACAGCCGATACTTCTTTATGAAAATCGCATTCCAAATCAATATAGCTTGGATTTGCGATTTCAAGTGTGTTTAGGTTTCAATTCCTTGTTGTTTAAGTGATTTCTCTTATCAGTAGTTGATTCAAAACACTTCTTAAACAAGAAAACAATCCTAAACTTGAATCTAAACAAGAAAAACCAGAACCAATAGCTCTGATACCACTGAAGGAATGTTTAGATGAATCCTGATTCAATTCTCTGATTCAGATTATCCTAAACATGCGGATCTAGGTTCTCTTGATTAGAAACAATTGTTGATCTCACCTTTTACCTGTTTTGTGCAGCGGAAAGGGAGAACAGGTCAGAGATCAGAGAGCCACCAAGGGATGGATCCTCCAAAGGTTCACACACGCACACCAAGCAGGAAGAGAGGCTGCTAGACCACACGGGAAATCGGCGCAGAGAGAGAGGAGGTTCGCGGCTGGCTAGGGTTAATTTCCTGAACTCGTCTCAAGTTTTATTTATAAAACTTGTCCAGTTCCGTTTGGGCCTTTGGCCCAAAAACCAATTAACTCGAAGGCGTTCTCGCACTGTGTCGATCGACACACCATGTGCATCGATCGACACACAGTGGCTAAACCCTTTTATTCTCTCTAAGTACAGTAAATGCCTAGCACTTTTACCGTACTTCTGCTAAACCGTTCCTTCACATTTTCCTGTTAGCTTAGGCGTGTGATCCATATGGGATCATATAATAGAGGCAATAAGTCCAAGACTTATAGATCATGAGCGGACTCTAGCAAGCCATCATGACCCCCAGTATTATATGACTTATGTCTGATCATTGACATACTCTTACTTTCTAGAGACAGTACCGAGATTACTGGACACAATTCCAACAATCAGAGCTATTGGTTCTGGTTTTTCTTGTTTAGATTCATGTTTAGGATTGTTTTTCTTGTTTAAAAGTGTTTTGAATCAACTACTGATAAGAGAAATCACTTAAGCAACAAGGAATTGAAACCTAAACATATTTGAAATCGCAAACCAAGCTATATGACTTGGTTAGGCGATCGGCCGAGTGTTGAACCGATCGGCCAAGACCGATCGCATGTATCGATCGTTGATCGATAGCATGGATCGATCGTTGCCCGATCGGATCGATCGACCGTGAAGCGAGCATCGCATGGATCCGCAAGGATCGCATGGATCGCGTCGTGCCGGTTGGATCGCTCGACCGTGAGGCGCAAGACTGATGCTTGCATCGCGCCTTGCCCGTCCCGCGTCCCGTCCGATCGCGAGAGATGGCCCGGCTGTCTCGTCCCGATCTCACGGCCCGACTGTCCCGAGCATCGTCCCGAACGATCGTCCCGTCCAAGCAGCCGTCCCGATCGTGGATCAAACGCGGCTGGCTTGCGGCTGTCGTGATTGCGTGATGCTCACGGCTAGGTCAGTTTCGGTTCGGTTTAAGGTTCGGTTTAAAACTTGATTAAAATCAAACGTCTCGGTTTAATAAACAGATTTAATAATTTTATTAAATTCTGGTTAAACCGGGATAAGAAATCCAAAGTCGAAAATTGGATTTTGTGCCTAAACCAGGATTTTCTAATTTGATTTGGTTGGACCAAATAAATTGAGAAAATCCGGTTTAGTAAATAACCGGTTGACAATTGTGGTCATCGTAGTAATTAAAATTTGGTTAGACCAATTTTAATGAACCAGACCGGTTATGTCATTTAATTGGACAATTGGGTCATGTCTTGGACATGGACCAATTCTTGGGCCTCGGGCCAAGAATTAAAACAATTGGGCCAATTATTTGAGTCTTATTCTTCAGATTAATTTAAAATTTATTTTATAAAGTTATATAAATCGATTTTAAATTAAAGTTTCCGAAATTTTGAAATTAGAAAGTTTCTTAAAATAGAAGTTTCTAGATTTGCGGGTTTTGGATTTTAAGAAATTTCTAAAGTTAGAAAGTTTCCGTTTTTAGAAAGTTTCCAATTTTAGAAAGTTTCCAAAAATAGTAGGTTTCCAAAAATGGAAAGTTTCCCAAAATAGTAATCTTCTATTTTGGGAATGAATTTTAATAAACCTACAAACCTCAAATAATATCAAGCGTTGGATGTCTTGTCCATTCTATGTCAGCTGTCGAAGCCCATTCAATTGTATTCATGGCCTTACAGTGTGAGGGTGTCTACTTTTGCGTGGATAAGACGGTTTGTGATTCATAAATGTCATTGGGAGTCCCAGACATTAATGATTACATGACTGTATAGTCTGGTTTTCTTGACTAGGCCATCGGGAGTCCCGGGCCTTGAGACATCAGAGTGAATTGGGCCTCGGGCCCAGATTCACAACCAAGAGTTATATCACGGATATAATTAGCCGACATAGGGCTTACCGATATAAGCTAAGGTTGGGTGACGGCCAGTGGCCCACTTTGATCTTAGTTATAAGTGGATCTTGGAATCATTATATTCTATTGAGGGTAACTTAGGTTATTGAATATAATGCATGATTGGTCATATTAAATATAATATAAGATTAATCATATTGAACATATTAACTAATAACCTTTTATCTTATATATTTCAGCTATGACTACTACAAGCACACAAAACACATTCTCAATCCGGTCTGTTCTCGAGAAGGAGAAGCTGACTGGAACGAACTTCCTGACGTGGTCAAGGAACTTGAGGCTGGTCCTCAAGCAGGAGAAGAAGGATTATGTCCTTCGTGATCCTCTCCCCGAGAGGCCTGCTAACAATGCCGCCAGGACTCTGCATAATGCTTGGGAAAAGCATTCGTCAGATGAAAATGATGTGTATTGCCTTATGTTGGCGACAATGACTGCTGAGCTGCAAATGCAGTTCGAGAGTGTATTGTCACCAATTGAGATAATGGCAAGCCTGAAATCGCTTTTTCAGGAGCAAGCAAGGACTGAGAGGTTTCAGACGGTTAAGAACCTCTTAGACTGTAAGTTGGCTGCGAATGCGGCAGTGAGTCCTCATGTCTTGAAGATGATGGGTTATCTCGATCATCTTCAGAAACTCGACTGCCCTATCAGCCAGGAACTTGCCTGCGACATCATTCTGCAGTCATTACCTGCAAGCTATGATCAGTTCATTCTGAACTTTAACATGCATGGCTTGAGTAAGACATTGCCTGAGCTTCACGGAATGCTCAAGACTGCAGATCCCAACTTGAGGAAAACCGCCAAGGACCCCAATGTGCTTATGGTGCAAAAGGGCAAGGGGTTTAAGAAATCCTCTGCTAAGGATAAGGGAAAGGCCAAGGTTGTCCAAGTCGCGGACAAGGACACGCCAAGGCCCAAGCCCAAGTCCAAGGCTGGGCCAACTGACATATGCAGGTTCTGTAAAGAACCAGGGCATTGGAGGAGAGAATGTAAGAAATTCCAAGAAGGTCTAAAGGAATTGAAGAAGAAGACTCTCGAGACTTCTTCGACAGGTATTTTTGTTATAGAAGTTAATACAACTACTTCTGATAATACCTCATGGGTTATGGATACTGGTTGTGGGGCTCATATTTGTACTAATATGCAGGCACTCAGCAACAGTAGAAGGCTGAAGCAAGGACAAGTGGAGCTACGAGTTGGGAATGGAGCGAAAGTTCCAGCACTAGCTGTAGGCACATACTTGTTGTCTTTACCTTCGGGATTGATTTTAGAACTCAATAATTGTTATTTTGTACCTGCTATAAGCAGAAATATTATTTCAATTTCTTTGTTGGATTTGGAAGGTTATGATTTTTCAGTTAAGAATAAATTATGTTCCTTCAATCGCAACAATTTGTTCTATGGTTCTGCCCCTCTTACGAATGGGCTTTACATACTCGATCAATCCGCGCCAATTTATAACATTAATACCAAACGGTTCAAACCTAATGAGGAGAACCGAACGTTTCTATGGCATTGTCGTTTAGGGCACATCAGCGAGAAACGCATCAAGAGGCTCCATTCGAATGGACTTCTTGGCTCATTTGACTTTGAGTCATGTGAGAAATGCGAATCCTGCATGATGGGCAAAATGACACGGGCCCCCTTTAATAAACCTAACGAGAGGGCCAGTGACTTATTGGGCCTGATACACACTGATGTGTGTGGCCCAATGTCCACAAATGCAAGAGGAAACTATCAGTACTTCATTACCTTCACTGATGATTTCAGTAGGTATGGATATGTTTATTTAATGAAACATAAGTCTGAATCTTTTGAGAAGTTCAGAGAATTCCAAAATGAAGTACATAACCAACTTGGCAAAAGCATTAAGGCTCTTAGGTCCGACCGAGGAGGAGAATACTTAAGCCAAGAATTCAGTGATCATCTAAGGGAGTGTGGGATCGTATCCCAACTCACTCCTCCCGGAACACCTCAATGGAATGGTGTGTCTGAGAGGAGAAATCGGACCTTATTGGATATGGTTCGATCTATGATGAGTCACACAGACCTTCCAATATCCCTTTGGGGATATGCTCTGCTAACAGCAGTGTTCACTCTAAATAGAGCGCCATCGAAAGCAGTAGCAAAGACACCATATGAATTATGGACTGGATTGGCTCCAGTGTTGTCTTATCTTAGAATTTGGGGCTGTGAAGCCTATGTCAAGAGATTAATCTCAGACAAGCTTACACCAAAGTCTGATAAATGCTACTTCATTGGTTATCCGAAGGAAACCAAGGCTTATTACTTCTATCTGCGTTCCGAGAACAAGATCTTTGTTGCCCGGGATTGTAACTTTCTTGAGAGAGAGTTTATCTCTAAGAAAGACAGTGGGAGTAAGGTACTGCTTGAAGAAATTCAAGATGAACAGGATACTGCTCAACCTAATGAGGAAGAGCAGCAGGAGGACCTACAAGAAATTGTAGAGCCTGAACCTGTAGTACCTGAAGTTCGAAGATCCGGGAGGATCCGTCACGAACCCGAGAGATATCAAGGATTCCTCGTGACTGACTGTCATGATCTTCTGATCATTGATGGTGATGAACCATCGAATTTCAATCAAGCCATGATGGGCCCAGATTCCTCGAAGTGGCGCAAGGCCACTGATTCCGAAATGGACTCCATGTCGGTCAACCAAGTGTTTTCGTTGGTTGACTTACCCGCTGGTGTAAAAGCCATCGAGTGCAAATGGATCTTCAAGAAGAAGATTGACGTGGATGGAAATGTCCAGATTTATAAAGCCAGGTTGGTGGCAAAAGGTTTCAGACAAGTTCACGGTGTGGATTACGATGAAACCTATTCACCAGTGGCTATGATGAAATCTATTCGGATTCTACTAGCAACTGCAGCTTTTCATGATTATGAAATTTGGCAGATGGACGTGAAAACCGCCTTCCTGAATGGTATTCTGGAAGAGGATGTGTATATGACGCAACCTGACGGTTACATAGATCCAAAGAATGCTGGGAAAGTATGCAAGCTTCATAAATCCATTTATGGATTGAAGCAAGCATCGAGGAGCTGGAATCTTCGTTTTGATGAAGCAATCAAGCAATTTGACTTCATCAAAAACGAAGAAGAACAATGCGTGTATAAGAAAACTAGTGGGAGCAAGATAGTATTTCTTATTCTGTATGTCGATGACATACTGCTTCTCGGAAACGACATTCCAATGCTGAAGTCGGTAAAAGACTGTCTTGGAAGTTGTTTTTCCATGAAAGACATGGGTGAAGCCGCATACATTCTTGGAATCAGGATCTACCGGGATAGATCTAGAAGGCTGATAGGCTTGTGTCAAGACTCATACATTGACAAAGTCCTACAAAGATTCAGCATGAAAGATTCCAAGAAGGGCTTCACGCCAATGGTACATGGCACAACGCTAAGCAAGAAGCAGAGCCCTACGACGGCTGCTGAGCTTGAGCGCATGAAGAATATTCCTTATGCATCTGCAATAGGATCTGTCATGTATGCCATGATCTGTACTCGTCCTGATGTTGCTTATGCATTGAGCATGACGAGTAGATACCAGTCAAATCCAGGTGAAAACCATTGGATTGCCGTAAAGAATATCTTGAAGTATCTAAGACATACTAAGGATAAGTTCTTGGTGTACGGTGGAAGTGATGTGCTTAAAGTCAGTGGATTCACGGACGCAAGTTTCCAGACAGACCAAGATGATTTCCGGTCACAGTCCGGTTATATCTTTTGTCTGAATGGCGGTGCAATCAGTTGGAGAAGCTCCAAGCAAGACACCGTTGCTGATTCCACTACAGAAGCTGAATATATCGCCGCCTCCGAAGCAGCGAAGGAAGCTGTTTGGATACGAAAGTTCATTATTGAACTAGGTGTGATACCAGATGCGGCTGAGCCTCTAGCACTGTTTTGTGATAACAATGGTGCTATAGCTCAGGCAAAGGAACCGAGATCACACCAGAAATCCAAGCATGTTCTAAGAAGATTTCACTTGATACGTGACATCATTAATAGAAAGGAAGTCAAGATCAGCCGAGTTCAGACAGATGATAACGTCGCTGATCCATTGACAAAGCCACTCCCAAGGCCTAAGCTCGAGTTTCTGACTGAAGCTGTAGGCATTAGAGACATTGAAATGTAATCTAAATTTGAGTGGGAGTTTGAGGGCTTTTATTTAGTTGTTTGACATGTTCTTGTAAAACATTCTTATGTTTAATGAAATTATTATTTCAAGATTATTTTAACTGTGATGAAATAATCGTTCCAAAGTGATATAAACCATTTTATAGGTCATCGAAGTAAGTGACTTGATCTTGAGTCATCAAAGTCATTTAGCTTGATCATGAGACCCTATATTTGATAGATGGATTATATCATCCTGTCCCTAGTCGAAGGTTGTTGAAATTGGAACACCAACAACCGTGTGAGACTGGATTGGTATGTGACTTATGACAAAGTCTCCGTGTGTCATAGATGCGCGGCATCAAAGTCAGTACATAGGTGTATGTTGGGAACATACGACCGGACAAGACCCGCTTATAAGAACTCTTCAGGATATTTATATCTGTGTCATAAGAGATTCTTACTACGACTATAGAGTATAGTCCTTAGACCTGAGTTCACATGCATGTGACTGCACATGGACTGATGCACTTTGATCATTGTCTAACGCTGTCGTTCTGCGATAGTTATAAGGACCTTGTTTGGGTACATCATGAAATGAGTAGTTTACAGTGATGGAACAAGACGGAATTTGTCCCTCCAATATAAATGGAGTGAATATCTCTAGGCCAATCGGAGATTTGAACACTGGAAAATGCATGGCCATGCTCAAACGGACTGTCCCGAGTCGTTTGGATTGTCAGTATCGAATCAGAGTCCGATGAACAAGATTAGGCTTTATAAGGATGACACCAATCTTGCCTTATGACTAATCGAGATATTGTGACAAAAGGATTATGAATACAGAGATTCCAGTACAAGTGGGAGATTGTTGGAATTGTGTCCAGTAATCTCGGTACTGTCTCTAGAAAGTAAGAGTATGTCAATGATCAGACATAAGTCATATAATACTGGGGGTCATGATGGCTTGCTAGAGTCCGCTCATGATCTATAAGTCTTGGACTTATTGCCTTTATTATATGATCCCATATGGGTCACACGCCTAAGCTAACAGGAAAATGTGTAGGAACGGCTTAGCAGAAGTACGGTAAAAGTGCCAGGCATTTGTCGTACTTAGAGAGAGATTAATGGGTCTGATTAAATCCAAGGGATTTAATCAGATTGGTATTTGGGCCCAAAAGCCCAAAAGGGAAAGAGAAGGGTTTTATAAACTAAAACCCAAATCTCTTTCTCTCTAACCCAAGCCTCCCAGCCGCGCCTCTCTCTCTCTTCCTGCGCCTCCTCAGCTTGGTCTAGCAGCCTCTCTTCCTGCTTGGTGTGCGTGTGTGAACCTCTGGAGGAGTTATCACTCGGTGGCTCTCTGATCTCTGACCTGTTCTCTCTTTCCGCTGCATAAACAGGTAAAAGGTGAGATCCATAAAGTTTCTATTCAAGAGAACCTAGATCCGCATGTTTAGGAACTGTTGAATCTGAGAATTGAATCAGGATTAACAACCAAAACATCCTTCAAGGCCGGCATCTTAAAGAAGTCACCGGTGAGGAGAGGATAAAGAGACGGATTTGTTGGTGGTTCATGGCGTGAAAACAAAGAGGACCAAAGGCTACAAACACGGCAAAGGACCAGGGCAAAACCGTTGCTTATCTAAAGTTATGATCCGCGTCCTCTCTATCTCGGCAACGGTCAAACCGCTAGGCCGTTGGTCGCATTTAGATGCAGGCCGGATGATCATTCTCTCCTACTCACCCTCTGGAATAGACCGGTTGACTAAGGAGAAGTTGGCTTAAGAATCGGTTCAATTGTCCTTAAGAAAACACGGTCGGCCGAAGGCCGAGACCGTGAACTGGTCGGTGGGCGTGATCGTGATGATGCGCGCGCATGGACTGAAAGGCTCGGACGGTTAAGCGTGAGCAAACGAGCATCTGTTGGGGCGGATGGTCGAGACTCGGCAGACTGGACGCGAGCGGTTCGTGCGCGGATCTTACACGGTCGCGGCATGGGATGCCGAGCGGGCGTGGGATGCCGAGCGGTTGCTCGGTAAATCTTACACGGTCGCGGCATGTCCAAGGAAGAAACCGGCTCGGCCTGAACGATTGCGATAGAACGATCGCGGCATACGGGTCGCGACATAACGATCGCGGCAGACTGATCGTGATAGAGCGTTCACGTCAGACCGATCGCGGCAGAATGACCGCGACAGACTGATCGCGGCAGAACGATCGCGACAGGACGATCGCGGCAGGATGGTCGCGGCAGACTGATCGCGATCCAAGCGGATGGTCGCGACTGTTCACGGGCGGTCGTGACTCTTCGCGAAAGGTCGTGTCTCTTCGCAGACTGACGCAACGGTTCAAAGATCGCGTACGATCAGAACGTGCTGCCAGTCCGGGTGGACGACGATCGCGGTATGCAGGACGTTCTAACGAACGCGGTACGACCGAGTGACACTCGGTACCACGCCAAGCGTTCGTGAACGATCATGTAGCGTGGGAAGGCTATCTTGCATGCGATCGCGGTACATGAACTAGACGGGAACATGGCCGGTTCGTTATGCATAGCCGGTTATGTAACTTGAGTCGGTCTAAAAGTCAAGATGCAGGAAGAAAAACGTGGATGAGTCAAGACGGCGAATAATAACGGGAAACGAGCAAAGTAACAAGCGAGATCAGATGGTGGCCAAAGAAAGGAATTAGAAGACCTCTTTTGTACACGGTCATGTGGGGATGGTTGGTTGAATGACTAAGTACAAAGGGGGCGTGTTCCATGAGTTCGATGAACGGACGTGTTAAGCTGAACGCGGAGTTAGCTTCACATCGTATCCACCAAAGGTTAAGGTAAACGTTTCAAGTACTCTCTATTGTTCTAAAGAATGGTTAGAGCTGAATAGGAGAATGAAATAATCTAAGTAAAAGACTTAGGTTGTTAGAATGGATAGATAAGAACGGAACCTCGAAAGAGTTTTAAAGGAAACTAAATAAGATCATGAGAGGTTCTTGAATGGACCGTTCTTTAGAAGAACGATGTAAATGTTAAGTAAAGATTTCCGCTGCGTAGTATTAAGTATGAAGGATCTAAGACTAGAAGTGAATAGAAAGATCCGAGGAATACTTAATCTTAGAGAAATTTTTTAACAAGGACGTATTTTCGGACTGGGTTCGATAGTGGCAATCCGTCCCGGCCCTATGGCCGGGATAGGCCTTTTCAAGTTGGTATCAGAGCGGAGTTATTTCCTAGGACGATGCTCTTTTGATTGGTGACTTGCTAAGGCAAGTGCACCAAGGATGGCACTTAGTCTTGGGCAGGCTTTGAGATCAAGTCCAATGGGAAGTACTTTTCAGATGATTATGGGGTCAGTTGGAGGGTCGTATGTTCCAGCCGAGTATGGGCTCGGTTGGGAGATTAGTTTCCGGATTTGGATCAAGGTCGCAAGACGGTGTCGGGGTGAACCGGAAGGAACAATCACGGGAAGGTGGTTGGCCGAACCGGGAGGGACCTGGGGTGAACTGGAGGGCGCAATCACGGGAAAGTGGTTGGCCTAACCGGGAGGGACCTGGAGGAGAACCGCGTTGGCTCAAAAGACAAGGTGTCCTGCCAACCCGGGAAGGACCTAAAGGGGAAATGGAATCAGTTGGGGCTGACAACCAATCCTCTAGAACCGCACCGAAAAGTACCACTTGCAGAAACAATGGAAGCGCACTTTGGAAGTGTAGAAAGCAAGTAAGGTATGTGCGAAGTGCAACGGCGGGGACATAGGAGCCTAAAGCTGTTTGCAAGATAAGGGGAAGGAAAGTGACAACGAAAGACCAATGATTTGCTTCCATTGTAAAGCAGTAATCAGAAGTAAAACGTGGGAGTAGAAGTCGAACGGTAAAGGCTACGCGCTAACCGAGACGCCACGGCTTTACGAACTGGTTAGGGACATTGGCGTGGCCGAGTCCTATAGTGCGATCTGGTCTGTCACTGAACCCCACTTCTTCGAATGTATTCGGGGAATTACATTTGGGGAAAAGGGTTAGGTTGCTTGCATTTGGAATGCGTAAGGACCTTAACCGAGGTCGAGTCCTGGAGGGAACAAAGGCCTGAGGTCGAGTCCTACGAGGAACAAAAGACCTGATTATGATCTAGTAAGAGATTTACTAAGATCGGAAAACCACCTTGATTCGGATTCGAGGATGAATCCCTTTTAAGGGGGTAGACTTGTAGTACCCGCAAACCGGGATACTAACCCTACCCTAGACATTTGGGGGAAAAGGAACGGACCGGAACATGGACAAGAGTCTAATGGACTAAGAGAAGGGTTCCGTTGTCTAGAAAAGAAGCTAAGCTCAGCTCAACGGAAGCTTAGGAAAGAGGAGACGAGCCGAACCAAGAGTGTTCAGCTGAAACGAGCTGAACAGTCCAGCTGGTCAGCTAGGCCAGCTGGCAATCAGCTCAACTCAGCTAGCTTGAGTTTTCAAGTGTTGGGTCAGCTGATCAGCTAGTGACACTAGCTGACCAAGGGACACCATGGCGAATGGGCACCATGGAGGATTGCACCCATTCGGCCAACACTTGCAACTCTTCTCCTTGGGCAGTTTTGGGGCGATTATGAGGGCTATAAATAGACCCCAAATGCCCATTTTCGCACACAACATTTTTCTGGGGAAAAGCCCAGAATTTCTCTAAGGCACAAGCCATGAAACCGCGAGTTTAAGAGAGGGAAAGAGAGGCCGGCCGCTTAAAGAAGTCGCCGGTGAGGAGAGGATAAAGAGACGGATTTGTTGGTGGTTCATGGCGTGAAAACAAAGAGGACCAAAGGCTTCAAACACGGCAAAGGACCAGGGCAAAACCGTTGCTTATCTAAAGTTATGATCCGCGTCCTCTCTATCTCGGCAACGGTCAAACCTCTAGGCCGTTGGTCGCATTTAGATGCAGGCCGAATGATCATTCTCTCCTACTCACCCTCTGGAATAGACCGGTTGACTAAGGAGAAGTTGTCTTAAGAATCGGTTCAATTGTCCTTAAGAAAACACGGTCGGCCGAAGGCCGAGACCGTGAACTGGTCGGTGGGCGTGATCGTGATGATGCGCGCGCATGGACTGAAAGGCTCAGACGGTTAAGCGCGAGCGAACGAGCATCTGTTGGGGCGGATGGTCGAGACTCGGCAGACTGGACGTGAGCGGTTCATGCGCGGACTGACAAGAAGTTGGGTCATGCGCGCTCATGGCCAAACGATCGGTACAGGCGAAGGAGCGGACGACAACGGGCTGTCGCGAACGATTGCGTCTGTCATGGACAGTCGCGACTCTTCGCGAACTGACGCGTCCGTTCGCGGTCAAGCGCAACCGTCAGGAAGACGAGCGCGTATGATCGCGGCCCATGCGCCAGCGACCATGGACAACCCGCGTACGACCAAAGGATCGTCGCGTATGACCGAGGAAGCGCCAACGGTTCAATGAACCGGATTGACGCGACTGGACTGACGGGGAACGATGATCGCTTAAGGATGGGGCGGTAATCGGCCAGGCTTAGCGGGCGTGGGATGCCGAGCGGTTGCTCGGTAAATCTTACACGGTCGCGGCACGTCCGAGGAAGAAACCGGCTCGGCCTGAACGATCGCGACAGAAAGATCGCGGCATACGGGTCGCGACATAACGATCGCGGCAGACTGATCGTGATAGAGCGTTCACGTCAGACCGATCGCGGCAGAATGACCGCGACAGACTGATCGCGGCAGAACGATCGCGACAGGACGATCGCGGCAGGATGGTCGCGGCAGACTGATCGCGATCCAAGCGGATGGTCGCGACTGTTCACGGGCGGTCGTGACTCTTCGCGAAAGGTCTTGTCTCTTCGCGGTCTGACGCAACGGTTCAAAGATCGCGTACGATCAGAAGGTGCGGCCAGTCCGGGTGGACGACGATCGCGGTATGCAGGACGTTCTAACGAACGCGGTACGACCGAGTGACACTCGGTACCACGCCAAGCGTTCGTGAACGATCATGCAGCGTGGGAAGGCTATCTTGCATGCGATCGCGGTACATGAACTAGACGGGAACATGGCCGGTTCGTTATGCATAGCCGGTTATGTAACTTGAGTCGGTCTAAAAGTCAAGATGCAGGAAGAAAAACGTGGATGAGTCATGACGGCGAATGATAACGGGAAACGAGCAAAGTAACAAGCGAGATCAGATGGTGGCCAAAGAAAGGAATTAGAAGACCTCTTTTGTACACGGTCATGTGGGGATGGTTGGTTGAATAACTAAGTACAAAGGGGGCGTGTTCCATGAGTTCGATGAACTGACGTGTTAAGCTGAACGCGGAGTTAGCTTCACATCGTATCCACCAAAGGTTAAGGTACACGTTTCAAGTACTCTCTATTGTTCTAAAGAATGGATAGAGCTGAATAGGAGAATGAAATAATCTAAGTAAAAGACTTAGGTTGTTAGAATGAATAGATAAGAACGGAACCTCGAAAGAGTTTTAAAGGAAACTAAATAAGATCATGAGAGGTTCTTGAATGGATCGTTCTTTAGAAGAACGATGTAAATGTTAAGTAAAGATTTCCTCTGCGTAGTATTAAGTATGAAGGATCTAAGACTAGAAGTGAATAGAAAGATCCGAGGAATACTTAATCTTAAAGAAATTTTTTAACAAAGACGTATTTTCGGACTGGGTTCGATAGTGGCAATCCGTCCCGGCCCTATGGCCGGGATAGGCCTTTTCAAGTTGGTATCAGAGCGGAGTTATTTCCTAGGACGATGCTCTTTTGATTGGTGACTTGCTAAGGCAAGTGCACCAAGGATGGCACTTAGTCTTGGGCAGGCTTTTAGATCAAGTCCAATGGGAAGTACTTTTCAGATGATTATGGGGTCAGTTGGAGGGTCGTATGTTCCAGCCGAGTATGGGCTCGGTTGGGAGATTAGTTTCCTGATTTGGATCAAGGTTGCAAGACGGTGTCGGGGTGAACCGGAAGGAACAATCACGGGAAGGTGGTTGGCCGAACCGGGAGGGACCTGGGGTGAACCGGAGGGCGCAATCACGGGAAAGTGGTTGGCCTAACCGGGAGGGACCTGGAGGAGAAAGGCGTTGGCTCAAAAGACAAGTTGTCCTGCTAACCCGGGAAGGACCTAAAGGGGAAATGGAATCAGTTGGGGCTGACAACCAATCCTCTAGAACCGCACCGAAAAGTACCACTTGCAGAAACAATGGAAGCGCACTTTGGAAGTGTAGAAAGCAAGTAAGGTTTGTGCGAAGTGCAACAGCGGGGACATAGGAGCCTAAAGCTGTTTGCAAGATAAGGGGAAGGAAAGTGACAACGAAAGACCAATGATTTGCTTCCATTATAAAGCAGTAATCAGAAGTAAAACGTGGGAGTAGAAGTCGAACGGTAATGGCTACGCGCTAACCGAGACACCACGGGTTTACGAACTGGTTAGGGACATTGGCGTGGCCGAGTCCTATAGTGCGATCTGGTCTGTCACTGAACCCCACTTCTTCGAATGTATTCAGGGAATTACATTTGGGGAAAAGGGTTAGGTTGCTTGCATTTGGAATGCGTAAGGACCTTAACCGAGGTCGAGTCCTGGAGGGAACAAAGGCCTGAGGTCGAGTCCTACGAGGAACAAAAGACCTGATTATGATCTAGTAAGAGATTTACTAAGATCAGAAAACCACCTTGATTCGGATTCGAGGACGAATCCCTTTTAAGGGGGGTAGACTTGTAGTACCCGCAAACCGGGATACTAACCCTAGACATTTGGGGGAAAAGAAACGGATCGGAACATGGACAAGAGTCTAATGGACTAAGAGAAGGGTTCCGTTGTCTAGAAAAGAAGCTAAGCTCAGCTCAACGGCAGCTTAGCAAATAGGAGACGAGCCGAACCAAGAGTGTTCAGCTGAAACGAGCTGAACAGTCCAGCTGGTCAGCTAGGCCAGCTGGCAATCAGCTCAACTCAGCTAGCTTGAGTGTTCAAGTGTTGGGTCAGCTGATCTGCTAGTGACACTAGCTGACCAAGGGACACCATGGCGAATGGGCACCATGGAGGGTTGCACCCATTCGGCCAACACTTGCAACTCTTCTCCTTTGGCAGTTTTGGGGCGATTTTGAGGGCTATAAATAGACCCCAAATGCCCATTTTCGCACACAACATTTTTCTGGGGAAAAGCCCAGAATTTCTCTAAGGCACAAGCCATGAAACCGCGAGTTTAAGAGAGGGAAAGAGAGGCCGGCCGCTTAAAGAAGTCGCCGGTGAGGAGAGGATAAAGAGACGGATTTGTTGGTGGTTCATGGCGTGAAAACAAAGAGGACCAAAGACTTCAAACACGGCAAAGGACCAGGGCAAAACCGTTGCTTATCTAAAGTTATGATCCGCATCCTCTCTATCTCGGCAACGGTCAAACCGCTAGGCCGTTGGTCGCATTTAGATGCAGGCCGGATGATCATTCTCTCCTACTCACCCTCTGGAATAGACCGGTTGACTAAGGAGAAGTTGGCTTAAGAATCGGTTCAATTGTCCTTAAGAAAACACGGTCGGCCGAAGGCCGAGACCGTGAACTGGTCGGTGGGCGTGATCGTGATGATGCGCGCGCATGGACTGAAAGGCTCGGACGGTTAAGCGCGAGCGAACGAGCATCTGTTGGGGCGGATGGTCGAGACTCGGCAGACTGGACGCGAGCGGTTCGTGCGCGGACTGACGAGAAGTTGGGTCATGCGCGCTCACGGCCAAACGATCGGTACAGGCGAAGGAGCGGACGACAACGGGCTGTCGCAAACGATTGCGTCTGTCATGGACAGTCGCGACTCTTCGGGAACTGACGCGTCCGTTCGCGGTCAAGCGCAACCGTCAGGAAGACGAGCGCGTATGATCGCGGCCCATGCGCCAACGACCGTGGACAACCCGCGTACGACCAAAGGATCGTCGCGTATAACCGAGGAAGCGCCAACGGTTTAATGAACCGGATTGACGCGACTGGACTGATGGGGAACGATGATCTCTTAAGGATGGGGCGGTAATCTGCCAGGCTTAGCGGGCGTGGGATGCCGAGCGGTTGCTCGGTAAATCTTACACGGTCGCGGCACGTCCGAGGAAGAAACCGGCTCGGCCTGAACGATCGCGACAGAACGATCGCGGCATACGGGTCGCGACATAACGATCGCGGCAGACTGATCGTGATAGAGCGTTCACGTCAGACTGATCACGGCAGAATGACCGCGACAGACTGATCGCGGCAGAACGATCGCGACGGGACGATCGCGGCAGGATGGTCGCGGCAGACTGATCGCGATCCAAGCGGATGGTCGCGACTGTTCATGGGCGGTCGTGACTCTTCACGAAAGGTCGTGTCTCTTCGCGGACTGACGCAACGGTTCAAAGATCGCGTACGATCAGAACGTGCGGCCAGTCCGGGTGGACGACGATCGCGGTATGCAGGACGTTCTAACGAACGCGGTACGATCGAGTGACACTCGGTACCACGCCAAGCGTTCGTGAATGATCATGCAGTGTGGGAAGGCTATCTTGCATGCGATCGCGGTACATGAACTAGACGGGAACATGGCCGGTTCGTTATGCATAGCCGGTTATGTAACTTGAGTCGGTCTAAAAGTCAAGATGCAGGAAGAAAAACGGGGATGAGTCAAGACGGCGAATGATAACGGGAAACTAGCAAAGTAACAAGCGAGATCAGATGGTGGCCAAAGAAAGGAATTAGAAGACCTCTTTTGTACACGGTCATGTGGGGATGGTTGGTTGAATGACTAAGTACAAAGGGGGCATGTTCCATGAGTTCGATGAACGGACGTGTTAAGCTGAACGCGGAGTTAGCTTCACATCGTATCCACCAAAGGTTAAGGTACACGTTTCAAGTACTCTCTATTGTTCTAAAGAATGGTTAGAGCTGAATAGGAGAATGAAATAATCTAAGTAAAAGACTTAGGTTGTTAGAATGGATAGATAAGAATGGAACCTCGAAAGAGTTTTAAAGGAAACTAAATAAGATCATGAGAGGTTCTTGAATGGATCGTTCTTTAGAAGAACGATGTAAATGTTAAGTAAAGATTTCCGCTGCGTAGTATTAAGTATGAAGGATCTAAGACTAGAAGTGAATAGAAAGATCCGAGGAATACTTAATCTTAAAGAAATTTTTTAACAAGGACGTATTTCGGACTGGGTTCGATAGTGGCAATCCGTCCCGGCCCTATGGCCGGGATAGGCCTTTTCAGACACAGAGAGAAAACTCGTAAATAATTTTAGGGTTTGTCGCATGATGTCGATCGACACTAATCCTGTGTCGGTCGACACATCGCGAAAACTCATAAAAAGATATTAGGGTTTTCGCACAGCATCGGTCGACCCACTGGGTGTGTCGGTCGATGCACCGCGAAAATGCGAAAGATTTGAAGTCGCACTGTGTCGATCGACACACTGTGTGCATCGGTCGACACAGACTATGCGTATGGATAGATCGGTTCAATTGGATTGAACTGGTTATCTCGCATGGTTATGTCGGTTTAATTCAAAATCCCTAATACTCTACTGTATCGATCGACATAGGTTTAATGTCGGTCGACACAAGCCTTACGATTGGTTGAATTGGTTCAATTGGATTGAACTGGTTATCATGCTTGGTTAAGGAAGATAAGATCGGTTTAAATTGGATGAATTGGTTCAATTGAATTGAACTGGTTATCTCAATTAGAATAAACTGATTTAATTGGTTAAGATCAGTTTGATTGGATAAGTCGGTTCAATTGGATTGGATTGGTTATCGCGATTAGTTAAAACTGGTTGAATCGGTTCAATTAGATGGACTGGTTAAATTGGATTTGACCGGTTATCCCGAATGATCTGAAGGTTGCATATCAAGAGTCGACCAAGTGTGTCAGCCGACGCATATGGTGACGATGTGAACCGTAATCATTTGGTTTTGAGCCAAATGATTCAGAAACCGAACCGAATCACCTAACCCACTGAAATTAGAACGATTAAAACTTAATTAAAATTAGAAGTAAAATGTTTTAAACCTGTCTAATACACATTGGATGTGTGTTAGATCAAAGCTTAGTTTCAATAAGGTCAATTGTCAACACTCGTTTCGTTGTTGGATAGTCTTGCCAAGAGCTTGGTATCCACAATTACGTGAGTAAGGCAGATAGTAAAGTTGATGGTCTTGCAGTGCTTGACATCTACAATTACGTGACCTAAGAGATTGAATTACTAATCTTTTAAAGTTCCATTTCCTCAACTAAATATCAAGTGACCTTGATGTTGGATCTCCTAGGATCTAGGGTTCGTTATATTGAAATTACCAACCTCGTTCTTACCTAGAACTGGCAGCGGAATGATTGGTGAACGAGATCAGTGAGCGACTCAGATGCTTCGACTCTACCAGATACACACGCACACAAACCTGGAAACCGGGATGCTAGTGCCGGATCTATGGGATCTCTGAGTTTTGGTGTTTCTGCCTCTTCTGTCAAGAAAGAGACGACGGCTCCCGATTCAGGTCGAAAACCTCAGGTTTTATTCAGACCTAGAATTATTCTTAACGGGCCAGACTCGTTTGAGTCATAAATCGAAACGTCTGTTCGAAAGCCCGAACTGTGTCGATCGACACAACACCATTAACTCGATATTAATGTGTATCCAATACACATTAACATGATCATTACCATAATGATCATTCCCATGTTTTAGCTTCCAGTTTGCTTAGGTGTGTGACCCTATAGGATCATATAATACTGGCAGTAAGTCTACAACTTACAGATTGCAAGAGGCTTCTAGCAAAACATTGCAACCGCCCAGTATTATACGAATGTCTGATCTCGACACACAACTATCATCAGGAGTGAGTACAAGTGTGATTTCAGGACACTATCCCAACAATCTCCCACTTGTACTGGAATCATCAATTCCTATAATCCTTTTGTCTCTATATCTCGATTTGGCATAAGGCAAGATTGGTGTCATCCTTATTAAGCCAACATCGTGTTTATCGAACTCCTGATCTTATACTGAACAATACAAACAACTGAACTACAGTTCGTTTGAGTGCGGCCACACATTTTCTCAGCATAAAATCTTCGATAGGCCATGAGATATTTATCTCCCGTTATTCAGGAGGGACAAATCCCATCTTGTTCCATCCCTATTTCAACGCACACTTCATGATATACTTGAACAGTGCCGTTATGGTCGCCAGTTACGGGTCGACGTTTGACAAGGTCAAAGTGTACCAATTCATATGCAAGAAAGCATGATGAACTCAGGTCTAAGGACTATACTCTATAGTCGTAATGAGAACCTCTTATGACACAAATATAACTATCTTGTAGTCTTCTCATTAGCGGGTCATGTCCGATCATATGTTCACCAACATATATCTATGTGACTGACTGTGATACTCATATTATTGACTCCATGAAACTTAGTCAACAGTCACCTCACAATCTAGTCTCTCGCGGTTGTTATTGTCCCACTTTAACAACCTCGACTAGGGACACATCATAATTTATGTCATTTGTTACTTCTAGGGTTTCATGATCAAGTCCTCAACTTGATGACCTATAGTATGACATAAACTTATCTTGGGACCATTATTTAATTATCCAATAGTCAAATAATGTCGATGTCAGTTTTCATAAACATGACCATATCATATCTATCTGAACATCATAACTAAGTTAACTCCCACTAGAATCAAGACCAAGTCTTCAGATATCTAGTACCTACAGCAACAGTATACAACTCGTGCTTAGGTTGTGAGAGATGCTGCAGTGTTCTTGCTTGGAACTATTCCAACATACCACACCGCTATTCTTTAATGAGCTCTATTCTACGGTCCTCTGCTTGGAAACCTTTCCAACAGACAGTACCGTTACACAGGCAAAATGACATAACCAGGTGACAACCGGGAGTCATCTTTGTCTGTCTAACTACTCATAACTGATTCGTCTTTTTCTCAGTTGTACAAGAACCTATCCTTAGTGTTTCTCAAACATTTAGGGATATTCCTTACAACTGTCCAGTGACTCTTACTGGAACAAATTGGTACCTACTCGTCATGCTTTATGCGTCAGCTGCATTTAGACGAGCGCAAAATATGGCATTCATGATGGATTCTATTGCATGAGCAAAAAGGAATCTCACTCATAGACACTAGCTCAGCCAGTGTCCAAGACACTTCATCTTGCTAAGATCATTGCCATAAGACCTTTGGTGTGAAGCCATTCTTGGAATCATGCATATTGGAACTGTCCAGTACCTTATAATCATAAGGATTCTGACACGATCCAATTAGTTCTTCTGATCCATTTCAATGGATCCATATTCCAAGAGCTTACGCGGCTTCTCCCATGTCCATCGTTAAATTTGACTTCCGACCCAAATCTTGACAAGACTTTAGCGTCAGAACGTCGTTTATGAGATTAAGTACGTTCTAAACATACAGTTTAAGAATTGCAACTACGCTCCCACTAGTTTACTTGTAAACGCATTGTTTCTATTCGTTCCTGATCGAGTCAAAACCTTTGACCGTTTTAACAGAACATAGATTCCAACTCCAAGATGCTTGCTTCAATCGGTGAAGTAAACATGCATACTCAGCCTATTTTCGGAGTTGGGGCTCACCATCGCTTCTTTGAATTTCGCATGCTCGTCACTTTTCAATGATCATCAGATCACGGCAATCGGTCACGAGAAATCACTCTCGGGTTAGTGACGGATCCATTAGGATCAGCGAATTTCAGGCTCCACAGGTGTCGATTCTACAACACTCTGTAGATCCAACCGCTGCTCTCCCTCAACAGGTTGAACATCCTCCTGTGTTTTTCGAATTTCTTCGAGCTGTACTTTTACTCTCACTATTCTTCTTGCAAAAAAAAAAACAGAGTTTCGAACAACAAAACTTTGTTCTCGGATTGGCTGCAAAAGTACTAAGCCTCGGTTTCCCTAGGACAACCAGCGAAGCAGCACTCATCAGATTTGGGTTCAAGTTTGTTCGTTGACAACTGCCTTACACAAACCTTGCAATCCCAATTAATCAGAAAAACATATTTGGAAATCACCCAGTCCACGTCCAATGTGGTGTTTTTCACTGATTCTGATAGAAAATTTTATTAGCGTAAACATGTTCATTTTAGAGCGTATTTTAAAAGAATAATGGAAGATTCATGTGATTCATCATTAATCGGAGCATATCCAATAAGATTCGATTCATTCTCTCAGAAGCACCATTCAAGGTTTTCAGGAGAGATGAGCTGTGAAATGACTTCACACTCACTTAGATGATCTGAAGGATGTTTTTGGAGTTAATCCTGATTCAATTCATCAGATTAATAGATCCTAAACATGCTGATCTAGGTTCTCTTGAATAGAAACAATAAGATCTCACCTTATACCTGTTTATGCAGCGGAAAGAGAAGGTATATCAGAGATCAGAGAGCCACCGAGTGATAACTCCTCCAGAGGTTCACACACGCACACCAAGCAGGAACAGAGGCTGCAAGACCGAGGGAGAGGAGGCGCAGAGTGAGAGAGAGAGGCGCGGCTGGGAGGCTAGGGTTAGGGAGAAAGAGATTTGGGTTTTAGTTTATAAAACCCTTCTCTTTCCCTTTTGGGCTTTTGGGCCCAAATACCAATCTGATTAAATCCCTTGGATTTAATCAGACCCATTTATCTCTCTCTAAGTACGACAAATGCCTGGCACTTTTACCGTACTTCTGCTAAGCCGTTCCTACACATTTTCCTGTTAGCTTAGGCGTGTGACCCATATGGGATCATATAATAAAGGCAATAAGTCCAAGACTTATAGATCATGAGCGGACTCTAGCAAGCCATCATGACCCCCAGTATTATATGACTTATGTCTGATCATTGACATACTCTTACTTTCTAGAGACAGTACCGAGATTACTGGACACAATTCCAACAATCTCCCACTTGTACTGGAATCTCTGTATTCATAATCCTTTTGTCTCAATATCTCGATTAGTCATAAGGCAAGATTAGTGTCATCCTTATAAAGCCTAATCTTGTTCATCGGACTCTGATTCGATACTGACAATCCAAACGACTCGGGAAAGTCCGTTTGAGCATGGCCATGCGTTTTCCAGTATTCAAATCTCCGATTGGCCTAGAGATATTCACTCCATTTATATTGGAGGGACAAATCCCGTCTTGTTCCATCACTGTAAACTATTCATTTCGTAATACACCCAAACAAGGTCCTTATAGCTATCGCATAACGATAGCGTTAGACAATGATCAAAGTGCATCAGTCCATGTGCAGTCACATGCATGCGAACTCAGGTCTAAGGACTATACTCTATAGTCGTAGTAAGAATCTCTTATGACACAGATATAAATATCCTGAAGAGTTCTTATAATCGGGTCTTGTCCGGTCGTATGTTCCCAACATACACCTATGTACTGACTTTGATGCCGCGCATCTATGACACACTGAGACTTTGTCATAAGTCACATACCAATCCAGTCTCTCACGGTTGTTGGTGTTCCAATTTCAACAACCTTCGACTAGGGACATGATGATATATTCCATCTATCAAATATAGGGTCTCATGATCAAGCTAAATGACTTTGATGACTTAAGATCAAGTCACTTACTTCGATGACCTATAAAATGGTTTATATCACTTTGGAACGATTATTTCATCACAGTTAAAATAATCTTGAAATAATAATTTCATTAAACATAAGAATGTTTTACAAGAACATGTCAAATAACTAAATAAAAGCCCTCAAACTCCCACTCAAATTTAGATTACATTTCAATGTCTCTAATGCCTACAGCTTCAGTCAGAAACTTGAGCTTAGGCCTTGGGAGTGGCTTTGCCAACGGATCAGCGACGTTATCATCTGTCTGAACTCGGCTGATCTTGACTTCCTTTCTATTAATGATGTCACGTATCAAGTGAAATCTTCTTAAAACATGCTTGGATTTCTGGTGTGATCTCAGTTCCTTTGCCTGAGCTATAGCACCATTGTTATCACAAAACAGTGCTAGAGGCTCAGCCGCATCTGGTATCACACCTAGTTCAATAATGAACTTTCGTATCCAAACAGCTTCCTTCGCAGCTTCTGAGGCGGCGATATATTCAGCTTCTGTAGTGGAATCAGCAACGGTGTCTTGCTTGGAGCTTCTCCAACTGATTGAACCGCCATTCAGACAAAAGATATAACCGGACTGTGACCGGAAATCATCTTGGTCTGTCTGGAAACTTGCGTCCGTGAATCCACTGACTTTAAGCACATCACTTCCACCGTACACCAAGAACTTATCCTTAGTATGTCTTAGATACTTCAAGATATTCTTTACGGCAATCCAATGGTTTTGACCTGGATTTGACTGGTATCTACTCGTCATGCTCAATGCATAAGCAACATCAGGACGAGTACAGATCATGGCATACATGACAGATCCTATTGCAGATGCATAAGGAATATTCTTCATGCGCTCAAGCTCAGCAGCCGTCGTAGGGCTCTGCTTCTTGCTTAGCGTTGTGCCATGTACCATTGACGTGAAGCCCTTCTTGGAATCTTTCATGCTGAATCTTTGTAGGACTTTGTCAATGTATGAGTCTTGACACAAGCCTATCAGCCTTCTAGATCTATCCCGGTAGATCCTGATTCCAAGAATGTATGCGGCTTCACCCATGTCTTTCATGGAAAAACAACTTCCAAGCCAGTCCTTTACGGACTTCAGCATTGGAACGTCGTTTCCGAGAAGCAGTATGTCATCGACATACAGAATAAGAAATACTATCTTGCTCCCACTAGTTTTCTTATACACGCATTGTTCTTCTTCGTTTCTGATGAAGTCAAATTGCTTGATCGCTTCATCAAAACGAAGATTCCAGCTCCTCGATGCTTGCTTCAATCCATAAATGGATTTATGAAGCTTGCATACTTTCCCAGCATTCTTTGGATCTATGTAACCGTCAGGTTGTGTCATATACACATCCTCTTCCAGAATTCCATTCAGGAAGGCGGTTTTCACGTCCATCTGCCAAATTTCATAATCATGAAAAGCTGCAGTTGCTAGTAGAATCCGAATAGATTTCATCATAGCCACTGGTGAATAGGTTTCGTCGTAATCCACACCGTGAACTTGTCTGAAACCTTTTGCCACCAACCTGGCTTTATAAATCTGGACATTTCCATCCACGTCAATCTTCTTCTTGAAGATCCATTTGCACTCGATGGCTTTTACACCAGCGGGTAAGTCAACCAACGAAAACACTTGGTTGACCGACATGGAGTCCATTTCGGAATCAGTGGCCTTGCGCCACTTAGAGGAATCTGGGCCCATCATGGCTTGATTGAAGTTCGATGGTTCATCACCATCAATGATCAGAAGATCATGACAGTTAGTCACGAGGAATCCTTGATATCTCTCGGGTTCGTGACGGATCCTCCCGGATCTTCGAACTTCAGGTACTACAGGTTCAGGCTCCACAATTTCTTGTAGGTCCTCCTGCTGCTCTTCCTCATTAGGTTGAGCAGTATCCTGTTCATCTTGAATTTCTTCAAGCAGTACCTTACTCCCACTGTCTTTCTTAGAGAGAAACTCTCTCTCAAGAAAGTTACAATCCCGGGCAACAAAGATCTTGTTCTCGGAACGTAGATAGAAGTAATAAGCCTTGGTTTCCTTCGGATAACCAATGAAGTAGCATTTATCAGACTTTGGTGTAAGCTTGTCTGAGATTAATCTCTTGATATAGGCTTCACAACCCCAAATTCTAAGATAAGACAACACTGGAGCCAATCCAGTCCATAATTCATATGGTGTCTTTGCTACCGCTTTCGATGGCGCTCTATTTAGAGTGAACACTGCTGTTAGCAGAGCATATCCCCAAAGGGATATTGGAAGGTTTGTGTGACTCATCATAGATCGAACCATATCTAATAAGGTCCGATTTCTCCTCTCAGACACACCATTCCATTGAGGTGTTCCGGGAGGAGTGAGTTGGGACACGATCCCACACTCTCTTAGATGATCACTGAATTCTTGGCTTAAGTATTCTCCTCCTCGGTCGGACCGAAGAGCCTTAATGCTTTTGCCAAGTTGGTTCTGTACTTCATTTTGGAATTCTCTGAACTTCTCAAAAGATTCAGACTTATGTTTCATTAAATAAACATATCCATACCTACTGAAATCATCAGTGAAGGTAATGAAGTACTGATAGTTTCCTCTTGCATGTGTGGACATTGGGCCACACACATCAGTGTGTATCAGGCCCAATAAGTCACTGGCCCTCTCGTTAGGTTTATTAAAGGGGGCCCGTGTCATTTTGCCCATCATGCAGGATTCGCATTTCTCACATGACTCAAAGTCAAATGAGCCAAGAAGTCCATTCGAATGGAGCCTCTTGATGCGTTTCTCGCTGATGTGCCCTAAACGACAATGCCATAGAAACGTTCGGTTCTCCTCATTAGGTTTGAACCGTTTGGTATTAATGTTATAAATTGGCGCGGATTGATCGAGTATGTAAAGCCCATTCGTAAGGGGGGCAGAACCATAGAACAAATTGTTGCGATTGAAGGAACATAATTTATTCTTAACTGAAAAATCATAACCTTCCAAATCCAACAAAGAAATTGAAATAATATTCCTGCTTATAGCAGGTACAAAATAACAATTATTGAGTTCTAAAACCAATCCCGAAGGTAAAGACAACAAGTATGTGCCTACAGCTAGTGCTGGAACTTTCGCTCCATTCCCAACTCGTAGCTCCACTTGTCCTTGCTTCAGCCTTCTACTGTTGCTGAGTGCCTGCATATTAGTACAAATATGAGCCCCACAACCAGTATCCATAACCCATGAGGTATTATCAGAAGTAGTTGTATTAACTTCTATAACAAAAATACCTGTCGAAGAAGTCTCGAGAGTCTTCTTCTTCAATTCCTTTAGACCTTCTTGGAATTTCTTACATTCTCTCCTCCAATGCCCTGGTTCTTTACAGAACCTGCATATGTCAGTTGGCCCAGCCTTGAACTTGGGCTTGGGCTTTGGCGTGTCCTTGTCCGCGACTTGGACAGCCTTGGCCTTTCCCTTATCCTTAGCAGAGGATTTCTTAAACCCCTTGCCCTTTTGCACCATAAGCACATTGAGGTCCTTGGCGGTTTTCCTCAAGTTGGGCTCTGCAGTCTTGAGCATTCCGTGAAGCTCAGACAATGTCTTACTCAAGCCATGCATGTTAAAGTTCAGAATGAACTGATCATAGCTTGCAGGTAATGACTGCAGAATGATGTCGCAAGCAAGTTCCTGGCTGATAGGGCAGTCGAGTTTCTGAAGATGATCGAGATAACCCATCATCTTCAAGACATGAGGACTCACTGCCGCATTTGCAGCCAACTTACAGTCTAAGAGGTTCTTAACAGTCTGAAACCTCTCAGTCCTAGCTTGCTCCTGAAAAAGCGATTTCAGGCTTGCCATTATCTCAATTGGTGACAACACACTCTCGAACTGCATTTGCAGCTCAGCAGTCATTGTCGCCAACATAAGGCAATACACATCATTTTCATCTGACGAATGCTTTTCCCAAGCATTATGCAGAGTCCTTGCGGCATTGTTAGCAGGCCTCTCGGGGAGAGGATCACGAAGGACATAATCCTTCTTCTCCTGCTTGAGGACCAGCCTCAAGTTCCTTGACCACGTCAGGAAGTTCGTTCCAGTCAGCTTCTCCTTCTCGAGAACAGACCGGATTGAGAATGTGTTTTGTGTGCTTGTAGTAGTCATAGCTGAAATATATAGATAAAAAGGTTATTAGTTAAAATGTTCAATATGATTAATCTTATATTATACTTAATATGATTAATCACGCATTATATTCAATAACATAAGTTACCCTCAATAGAATATAATGATTCCAAGATCCACATATAACTAAGATCAAAGTGGGCCACTGGCCGTCACCCAACCTTAGCTTATATCGGTAAGCCCTATGTCGGCTAATTATATCCGTGATATAACTCTTGGTTGTGAATCTGGGCCCGAGGCCCAATTCACTCTGATGTCTCAAGGCCCGGGACTTCCGATGGCCTAGTCAAGAAAACCAGACTATACAGTCATGTAATCATTAATGTCTGGGACTCCCAATGACATTTATGAATCACAAACCGTCTTATCCACGCAAAAGTAGACACCCTCACACTGTAAGGCCATGAATACAATTGAATGGGCTTCGACAGCTGACATAGAATGGACAAGACATCCAACGCTTGATATTATTTGAGGTTTGTAGGTTTATTAAAATTCATTCCCAAAATAGAAGATTACTATTTTGGGAAACTTTCCATTTTTGGAAACCTACTATTTTTGGAAACTTTCTAAAATTGGAAACTTTCTAAAAAACAGAAACTTTCTAACTTTAGAAATTTCTTAAAATCCAAAACCCGCAAATCTAGAAACTTCTATTTTAAGAAACTTTCTAATTTCAAAATTTCGGAAACTTTAATTTAAAATCGATTTATAATTTTATAAAATAAATTTTAAATTAATCTGAAGAAAAGACTCAAATAATTGGCCCAATTGTTTTAACTTCTTGGCCCGAGGCCCAAGAATTTGTCCATGTCCAAGACATGACCCAATTGTCCAATTAAATGACATAACCGGTCTGGTTCATTAAAATTGGTCTAACCAAATTTTAATTACTACGATGACCACAATTGTCAACCGGTTATTTACTAAACCGGATTTTCTCAATTTATTTGGTCCAACCAAATCAAATTAGAAAATCCTGGTTTAGGCACAAAATCCAATTTTTCGACTTTGGATTTCTTATCCCGGTTTAACCAGAATTTAATAAAATTATTAAATCTGTTTATTAAACCGAGACGTTTAATTTTAATCAAGTTTTAAACCGAACCTTAAACCGAACCGAAAAACGACACTACGTGATCCGATCATGACCTAGCCGTGATCATCACGCAAGACACGATCGGGACAGCCTCAGCCGCATGCAGCTTGCTTCCACGATCGGGACTACTGTCGGGACGGGACGGGACGGGACATCGCGGGATGGCCGGTCGTGCGTCATGCGATCGCCGAGCGATCGAGACGCGGGACGACGCTGGACGATCGGGACGATGGCCGCGACGATCCGATCGCAATCGATCGTGCGATCCTCGGCTGATCCGATCGATCACTCGACGTCCAGCCATGCTCACGATCGAGCCGATGATCACGCGACTCGATCCTTTGGCGATCGGTTCGTGCATCATCAAACCGACGCATACCAAATCATATAGTTTGGTCATGCGATTTTCTTTAGTTTGTTTAGGTTTCAATTCCTTGTTGCTTAAGTGATTTCTCTTATCAGTAGTTGATTCAAAACACTTTTAAACAAGAAAAACAATCCTAAACATGAATCTAAACAAGAAAAACCAGAACCAATAGCTCTGATACCACTGAAGGATGTTTTTGGAGTTAATCCTGATTCAATTCATCAGATTAATAGATCCTAAACATGCTGATCTAGGTTCTCTTGAATAGAAACAATAAGATCTCACCTTATACCTGTTTATGCAGCGGAAAGAGAAGGTATATCAGAGATCAGAGAGCCACCGAGTGATAACTCCTCCAGAGGTTCACACACGCACACCAAGCAGGAACAGAGGCTGCTAGACCGAGGGAGAGGAGGCGCAGAGTGAGAGAGAGAGAGGCGCGGCTGGGAGGCTAGGGTTAGGGAGAAAGAGATTTGGGTTTTAGTTTATAAAACCCTTCTCTTTCCCTTTTGGGCTTTTGGGCCCAAATACCAATCTGATTAAATCCCTTGGATTTAATCAGACCCATTTATCTCTCTCTAAGTACGACAAATGCCTGGCACTTTTACCGTACTTCTGCTA
The DNA here is from genome assembly GCA_030180135.1 of Orychophragmus violaceus. Lineage (NCBI taxonomy): Eukaryota > Viridiplantae > Streptophyta > Magnoliopsida > Brassicales > Brassicaceae > Orychophragmus > Orychophragmus violaceus. Next base: position 43,321,225 of record CM058232.1, read on the forward strand.
AGCCGTTCCTACACATTTTCCTGTTAGCTTAGGCGTGTGACCCATATGGGATCATATAATAAAGGCAATAAGTCCAAGACTTATAGATCATGAGCGGACTCTAGCAAGCCATCATGACCCCCAGTATTATATGACTTATGTCTGATCATTGACATACTCTTACTTTCTAGAGACAGTACCGAGATTACTGGACACAATTCCAACATGATCACCCAATTCTTGACTCAAGTATTTTCCTTCGCGATCTAATCGAGGATCTTAATACTTCTGTCAAATCGGTTCTATACTTCATTCTGAAACTCCTTTGATCATTCCAAAGGATTCTGACTCGTGTCTCATCAAATGAACACATTCATACTTACTGAAGCCATCAATAAGTCAATGAAGTATTGAAGTTTTCCTTTGGCACTAATGTTCATCGGGCCACATACATCAGTACGTGTAATGCTCAATAAGCCTCTAGCCCTTTTCTTTAGCTCTGCTAAAGAAGCCTTAGTCATTTGGCCCAGTAAGAAGAATCCATGTCTCAATTGATTTATAATCAAATGAACCTGAAGCCCATAACTATGGAACTTCTGAAGCCGCTTTACTCTATGTGGTCAAAACAACTATGCTAAGGAAAATCGAGTTCAAGTCATCAGACTTAAACTGTTTGGTATTTATGTTATATCTAAGTGTATATTGGTTTGAAATATAAAACCCATTTAAAAGGGGTGCTACCATGTAATATTTCATTAAGATCAAAAGAACAATACTTGTCTTTTATCAGAATGAAAAACATCCAAATTCTTTACAAGAAAATGAAAGACATCTCTGCACGAAGCAGGTACATAGTAGCAATTACTTAATTCAAAACCAAACTTGAAAGGTTCCTACAAGTGGAGAATCTCTACGGCTTATGTAGCAACCATTGCTCCATACCAGACACGCAATTCCACTTGTCCTTTCTTCAACGTTCTAATGTTGCTTAGGCCCTGCATATTTCCAAAATATCAGTACCACAACCAGTATCCAATACATACGTAGAACTTGAATTAATAACACAATACCTGAAGAAGAAGTACCATAAATCTCCTTCATCTCTTGTGAATCTTCCAAGAATTTAATGCAATCTCTCTTCCAATGCCCTGACTCATCACAGTAGAAGCACTTTCTCACACCAGATGGGCCGGACTTGGGCTTATAAGATGACACAGGCTTATCCTGATTCCAAATCTGGACGGCCCTGCCTCCACCCTTGTCGACACAAGATTTCTCAAATCTTTTACCCTTAATGATGTCTTGCTCTGCTGTTTTGATCATACCATGCAGCTCAGTCAACGTCTTCGTCAAGTTATTCTTGATAAAGCTTTTGACAAACTTATCATAAATAGACGGCAGTGACTGCAGAATGATGTCAGTGGCCAACTCTAAACTGACAGGACAATCCAGTTTCCCCAGGTTATCAACGTAACCCATCATTTTAATGACATGAGGACTCACTGGAACATCCTCTGGTAGTCTGCACTCAGTGAGAGACTTCACCATCTGGAATCTCTCAACTCGTGCCAGATCCTGAAACTTCAGTTTCAGGCTGGTGATCATCTCTATTGGCGACTCCATGTTCTCGTGTTGACTCTTCAAGTCCGAGTTCATGGTAGCCAACATCAGACCACACACATCTACCACATCAATATAATGCTTATTCCAAGCATTATATACTGCATTCGAGCGATTGGCCCCAAGCCTTTCTGGAAGAACTTTCTCAAGGACATAGTCCTTACTCTCCTGCTTGAGGATTAATCTCAAATTGCGATACCAATTCAGGAAATTTGACCCATTTAACTTGTCCTTCTCAAGGACGGGTCGTAACGAGAAGGTAGTTTTAGACATAGGCTGAAAATTTTAATCAAAGAAAATTTTAGTTATGTTTTCAGGAAATGAGGAATCTTATCCAATAAGAAAACTCGCATTATATTCAAACAATGTTTCCTCAATGAATATAATGATCCAAGATCCATACATCACTAATATCTGAGTGGACGACTTGTCATCACCCAGAGTTTAGTAATCTAGGTAAGCAAATCATTGCTAATTGCATCCAGTACAACTCTTGGTCGTAGATGAGACAATTCATGTCTCATCCACTCTGACGTCTCTGGGCCCAGAACTTCTGATAGCCCAGTCAAGTAAACCAATCTCTTCTGTCTTGTGATCATTGATAGTCGCACTGCAAGTCTATCAATGATCACCTGCCTTACTCACTTCACTGTGGATACCAAGGACTCCAAGACTATCCAACAATGAAATGAGTCTTGACAGTAGACAAGATTGGGCAAGACATCAAGGTCACTTGATATTTAGCTGAGGAAATGGAACTTTAAAAGATTAGTAATTCAATCTCTTAGGTCACGTAATTGTAGATGTCAAGCACTGCAAGACCATCAACGTTACTATCTGCCTTACTCACGTAATTGTGGATACCAAGCTCTTGGCAAGACTATCCGACAACGAAACGAGTCTTGACAGTTGACCTTATTGAAACTAAGCTTTGATCTAACACACATCCAATATGTATTAGACAGGTTTAGAACATTTTACTTCTAATTTTAATTAAGTTTTAATCGTTCTAATTTTAGTGGGTTAGGTCATTCGGTTCGACTTCTTAATCATATGGTTCAAAACCAAAAGATTACGGTTCGCATCGTCACCATATGCGTCGACTGACACACTTGGTCGACTCTTGATATGCAACCTTAAGATTATTCGAGATAACCGGTCAAATCCAATTTAACCAGTTCATCTAATCGAACCGATTCAATTAGTTTTAACTAATCACGATAACCGGTTCAATCCAATTGAACCGACTTATCCAATCAAACTGATCTTAACCAATTAAATCGGTTTATTCTAATTGAGATAACCAGTCCAATTCAATTGAACAAATTCATCCAATTTAAACCGATCTTATCTGCCTTAACCAAGCATGATAACCAGTTCAATCCAATTGAGCCGATTCAACCAATCGTTAGGCTTGTGTCGACCGACATTAAACATGTGTCGATCGACACAGTAGAGTATTAGGGATTATAAATTAAATCGACTTAACCATGCGAGATAACCAGTTCAATCCAATTGAACCGATCTATCCATTCGCATAGTCTGTGTCGACCGATGCACCCAGTGTGTCGATCGACACAGTGCGATTTCAAATCTTTCGCATTTTCGCGGTGCATCGACCGACACACCCAGTGCGTCGATCGATGCTGTGCGAAAACCCTAATATATTTTACGAGTTTTCGCGATGTGTCGACCGACACAAGCTTAGTGTCGATCGACACCATGCGACAAACCCTAAAGTTATTTACGCGTTTTCGCTCTGTGTCGACCGACACACGCTTTGTGTCGATCGACACGCTGCGAAAACCCTAAATTTTATTTATGCGTTTTCGCTCTGTGTCGACCGACACACTCTTTGTGTCGATCGACACGCTGCGAAAACGCAGACATCGAATTTTCAACAGAGGTTCTAATCCGAGATATACATCATGAAAATCGATTTACCAAGAAACAATCAATTCAATAACATCAGTATTCGAATTTAAGTGCTTCAGATTCAATAGACTAAACCCTACCATGCTCTGATACCACTGTTGGATCTCCTAGGATCTAGGGTTCGTTATATTGAAATTACCAACCACGTTCTTACCTAGAACTGGCAGCGGAATGATTGGTGAACGAGATCAGTGAGCGACTCAGATGCTTCGCCTCTACCAGATACACACGCACACAAACCTGGAAACCGGGATGCTAGTGCCGGATCTATGGGATCTCTGAGTTTTGGTGTTTCTGCCTCTTCTGTCAAGAAAGAGACGACGGCTCCCGATTCAGGTCGAAAACCTCAGGTTTTATTCAGACCTAGAATTATTCTTAACGGGCCAGACTCGTTTGAGTCATAAATCAAAACGTCTGTTTGAAAGCCCGAACTGTGTCGACCGACACACATACTGTGTCGATCGACACAACACCATTAACTCGATATTAATGTGTATCCAATACACATTAACATGATCATTACCATAATGATCATTCCCATGTTTTAGCTTCCAGTTTGCTTAGGTGTGTGACCCTATAGGATCATATAATACTGGCAGTAAGTCTACAACTTACAGATTGCAAGAGGCTTCTAGCAAAACATTGCAACCGCCCAGTATTATACGAATGTCTGATCTCGACACACAACTATCATCAGGAGTGAGTACAAGTGTGATTTCAGGACATTATCCCAACACTTGATGTCTTGCCCAATCTTGTCTACTGTCAAGACTCGTTTCATTGTTGGATAGTCTTGGAGTCCTTGGTATCCACAGTGGCATGAGTAAGGCAGGTGATCATTGATAGAATTGCAGTGCGACTGTCAATGATCACAAGAAAGAAGAGATTGGTTTACTTGACTGGGCTATCAGAAGTTCTGGGCCCAGAGACGTCAGAGTGGATGAGACATGGATTGTCTCATCTACGGCTAAGAGTTGTACTGAGTACAATTAGCAATGGTTTTCTTACCTAGATTACTAAACTCTGGGTGATGACGAGTCGTCCACTCAGATCTTACTGATGTATGGATCTTGGATCATTATATTCATTGAGGAAACATTGTTTGAATATAATGCGAGTTTTCTTATTGGATAAGATTCCTCATTTCCTGAAATCATAACTAGAATTTTCTTTGATTAAAATTTTCAGCCTATGTCTAAAACTACCTTCTCGTTGCGATCCGTCCTTGAGAAGGACAAGTTAAATGGATCAAACTTCTTGGATTGGTATCGAAATTTGAGATTAATACTCAAGCAGGAGAGTAAGGACTATGTCCTTGAGAAAGCTCTCCCAGAAAGGCTTGGGGCCAATCTCTCAAATGAAGTATATGATGCTTGGAATAAGCATTATATTGATGTGGTAGATGTGCGTGGTCTGATGTTGGCTACCATGGTATCGGACTTAAAGAGTCAATACGAGGACATGGAGTCGCCAATAGAGATGATCACCAGCCTGAAACTAAAGTTTCAGGATCTAGCACGAGTTGAGAGATTCCAGATGGTGAAGTCTCTCACCCGGTGCAAGCTACCATAGGATGCTCCAGTGAGTCCTCATGTCATTAAAATGATGGGTTACAATTGATAACCTGGGGAAACTGGATTGTCCTGTCAGCTTAGAGTTGGCTACTAACATCATTCTGCAGTCACTACCGTCAAGTTATGATAAGATCATTAAGAATTATATCAAGAAAGGCTTGACGAAGAAGTTGACTGAGCTGCATGGCATGCTCAAGACAGCAGAGCAAAACATCAAAAAGGGTAAAAGATTTGAAAAATCTTGTATAGGCAAGGGTGAAGGCAAGGCCGTTCAGATTTGGAATCGGGATAAGCCTGTGTCATTCTTTAGGCCCAAGTCAGGCCCATCTGATGTTGATAGATGCTGCTACTGTAAAGAGTTTGGGCATTGGAAGAGAAATTGCATTAAATTCTTGGAAGATTCACAAGAAATGGAGAAGATGTATGGTACTTCTTCTTCAGGTATTGTGTTATTATTTCAAGTTCTACGTATGTATTGGATACTAGTTGTGGTACTGATATTTTGCAAATATGTAGGGCCTAAGCAACAGTAGAACGTTGAAGAAAGGACAAGTGGAACTGCGAGTCTGGTATGGAGCAATGGTTGCTACATAAGCCGTAGAGATTCTCCACTTGTAGGAGCCTTTCAAGCTTGGTTTTTGAATTAAGTAATTGCTACTATGTACCTGCTTTATGCAGAAATGTCTTTCATTTTCTTGTGAGAATTTGGATGCTTTTCATTCTGATAAAAGACAAGTGTTGCTCTTTTGATCTTAATGAAATATTATATGGTAGCACCCCTTTTGATAAATGGGTTTTATATTTCAAACCAATATACACATGGATATAACATAAATACCAAACGGTTTAAGTCTGATGACTTGAACTCGATTTTCCTTAGCATAGTCATATTGACCAGATAGAGTGAAGCGGCATCAGAAGTTCCATAGTTATGGGCTTCAGGTTCATTTGATTGTAAATCAATTGAGACATGAATTCTGCTTGCTGGGCCAAATGACTAAGGCTTCTTTAGCAGAGCTCGTTGGGCCTTACACATACTGATGTATACGGCCCGATGAGCATTAGTGCCAAAGGAAAACTTCAATACTTCATTGACTTATTGATGGTTTCAGTAAGTATGACTGTGTTCATTTGATGAGACACGAGTCAGAATCATTTGGAATTATCAAAGGAGTTTCAGAATGAAGTATAGAACCAATTTGACAGAAGTATTGAGATCCTCGATTAGATCGCGGAGGAAAATACTTGAGTCAAGAATTGGGTGATCATCTAAGTGAGTGTGAAGTCACTTCACAGCTCATCTCTCCTGAAAACCTTGAATGGAGTTTCTGAGAGAATGAATCGGATCTTATTGGATATGCTCCGATTAATGATGAGTCACATGAATCTTCCATTATTCTTTTAAAAAAATACGCTCTAAAATGAACATGTTCGCTAAATAAGTTTTTCTATCAGAATCAGTGAAAAACACAACATTGGATGTGGACTGGGTGATTTCCAAATATGTTTTTCTGATTAATTGGGATTGCAAGGTTTGTGTAAGGCAGTTGTGAACAAAAAAACTAGAATCCAAATTTGATAGGTGCTGCTTCGCTGGTTGTCCTAGGGAAACCGAGGCTTAGTACTTTTGCAGCCAAACCGAGAACAAAGTTTTTTTGTTCGGAACTCTGTTTTTCCAAGAAGAACAGTGGGAGTAAAAGTACAGCTCGAAGAAATTCGAGAAACACAGGAGGCTGTTCAACCTGTTGAGGGAGAGCAGCGGTTGGATCTACAAAGTGCTGTAGGATCGACACCTGTGGAGCCTGAAATTCGCTGATCCTAATGGATCCGTCACTAACCCGAGAGTGATTTCTCGTGACCGATTGCCGTGATCTGATGATCATTGAAAAGTGACGAGCATGTGAAATTCAAAGAAGCGATGGTGAGCCCCAACTCCGAAAATAGGCTGGGTATGCATGTTAGCTTCACCGATCTATTCATAGATTAAAGCAAACATCTTGGAGTTGGAATCTGCGTTCTCTTAAAACGGTCAAAGGTTTTGACTCGGTCAGGAACGAATAGAAACCGTGCGTTTACAAGTAAACTAGTGGGAGCGTAGTTGCAATTCTCAAACTGTATGTTTCGAACGTACTTAATCTCATAAACGACGTTCCGATGCTAAAAGTCTTGTCAAGATTTGTGTCGGAAGTCAAACTTAATGATGGACATGGGAGAAGCCGCGTAAGCTCTTGGAATATGGATCCATTGAAATGGATCAGAAGAACTAATTGGATCGTGTCAGAATCCTTATGATTATAAGGTACTGGACAGTTCCAATATGCATGATTCCAGGAATGGCTTCACACCAAAGGTCTTATGGCAATGATTTTAGCAAGATGAAGTGTCTTGGACACTGGCTGAGCTAGTGTCTATAAGTGAGATTCTTTTTTTGCTCATGCAATAGAATCCATCATGAATGCCATGTTTTGCGCTCGTCTAAATGCAGCTGACGCATAAAGCATGACGAGCAGGTACCAATTTGTTCTAGTAAGAGTCACTGGACAGTTGTAAGGAATATCCCTAAGTGTTTGAGAAACACTAAGGATAGGTTCTTGTACAACTGAGAAAAAGACGAATCTGTTATGAGTAGTTAGACGGACAAAGATGAATCCCGGTTCCCACCTGGTTATGTCTTTTGCCTGAGTAGTGGTGTTGTCTGTTGGAAAGGTTTCCAAGCAGAGGACCGTAGAATAGTGCTTGTTAAAGAATAGCAGTGTGGTTTGTTGGAATGGTTCCAAGCAAGAACACCGCAGCATCTCTCACAACCTAAGCACGAGTTGTATACTGTTGCTGTAGGTACTAGATATCTGAAGACTTGGTCTTGATTCTAGTGGGAGTTAGTTTAGTTATGATGTTCTGATAGATATGATATGGTCATGTTTATGAAAAACTGACATCAACATTATTTGACTATTGGATAATTAAATAATGGTCCCAGAATAAGTTTATGTCATATTATAGGCCATCAAGTTGAGGACTTGATCATGAAACCCTATAAGTAACAAATGACATAAATTATGATGTGTCCCTAGTCGAGGTTGTTAAAGTGGGACATTAACAACCGCGAGAGACTAGATTGTGAGGTGACTGTTGACTAAGTTTCATGGAGTCAATGATATGAGTATCACAGTCAGTCACATAGATATATGTTGGTGAACATATGATCGGACGTGACCCGCTAATGAGAAGTCTCCAGGATAGTTATATCTGTGTCATGAGAGGTTCTCATTACGACTATAGAGTATAGTCCTTAGACCTGAGTTCATCATGCTTTCTTGCATATGAATTGGTACACTTTGACCTTGTCAAACGTCAACCCGTAACTGACGACTATAACAGCACTGTTCAAGTATATCATGAAGTGTGCGTTGAAATAGGGATGGAACAAGATGGGATTTGTCCCTCCTGAATAACGGGAGATAAATATCTCAGGGCCTATCGAAGATTAAATGCTGAGAAAATGTGTGGCCGCACTCAAACGAACTGTAGTTCAGTTGTTTGTAATGATTCCAGTACAAGTGGGAGATTGTTGGGATAGTGTCCTGAAATCACACTTGTACTCACTCCTGATGATAGTTGTGTGTCGAGATCAGACATTCGTATAATACTGGGCGGTTGCAATGTTTTGCTAGAAGCCTCTTGCAATCTGTAAGTTGTAGACTTACTGCCAGTATTATATGATCCTATATGGTCACACACCTAAGCAAATTGGAAGCTAAAACATGGGAATGATCATTATGGTAATGATCATGTTAATGTGTATTGGATACACATTAATATCGAGCAAATGGTGTTGTGTCGATCGACACAGTATGTGTGTCGGTCGACACAGTTCGGGCTTTCGAACAGACGTTTCGATTTATGACTCAAACGAGTCTGGCCCGTTAAGAGTGATTTAAGGTCGAATAAAACTTAAGAGTTTCGACCTAGAACAGTAGCCGTCGTCTCTTTCTTGACAGAAGAGGCAGAAACACCAAAACTCAGAGATCCCATAGATCCGGCACTAGCATCCCGTTTTCCATGTTTGTGTGCGTGTGTATCTGGTAGATGCGAAGCATCTGAGTCGCTTACTGATCTCGTTCACCAAGCATTCCACTGCCAGTTCTAGGTAAGAACGAGGTTGGTAATTTCAATATAACGAACCCTAGATCCTAGGAGATCCAACATAACTGTGTAAAACTAACAATGTATTACTGGAATAACTTGGTAAAACTATTTATTTTTGCAGGAATCCGGTGATGAAATGACAGCCATGCAACCTTTGAGAATGTACTTCCCCCCATCGGAGTACATGAAGAAAATAAAGCTATCAACGCGGTGCTTCTATATTGATTTTCTGGCCACTATAGATTCATTGAAGCCTAAGCTAAGGACTACCGAGAAGAAGTGGTTTGTAGAGCATCCGCAGTTCCAACATATCTTTCACCTGCCGAAACAAGGAAACCACAAGGTGATGGGCATGTGGATGCTACTTCTGCGAACCGCTTGCATCGAGAAGAGGATGGAAGTCTGGTTCGTGGTCTACTGCGTTCCGATTCGTTATGGACTGAGGGAGCATGCACTTATCTCCAGGTTAGACTGCCGCAACTACCCTGTTGACTTCAAGCGTTTGGGAGGCCTTAAGTTTGCGAGGAAACATTTTGGGAACACCGTAGTTAGAGTTCAAGATGTGAAAGACAAGCTTGAGAAAATGGGATCTTGTCCAGATAGACTGCAGATGATCGTTCTTTACTTCCTTTGCAGCGTCCTCATCGGCCAGACGAAAACTGGAAACGATGCTACTCCGGTGGTAGATTTTTTTCTCAGAGCTGTCGATGATCTTGACTTGTTCCGTAGTTTTCCTTGGGGCAGATTCTGTTACGATCATATGGTCGGTGAGATCTCTCACACAATGGACCATTTTAAAGGGGTTGTCAAGGAGAACAAATCGTGGCCGGTTTCCGGTTTCTGTATCCCTTTGGAGGTATGTACTTTTAAGTTTTTGGTTTGATTAATTGTTCTTGTGCTGATCTCTAACTAATATAGCATATGTGTGCTGTCGTGAAGCTGTTAGCCTTTGAGGCAATTCCTGAGCTTGGGAGAAGTTTCCGCGAGCCGGTTGTAGGGGCAGACCATAACTGTCCAAGGATGTGCAAGTCGCAATTCAAGAGTAACTCAATGAGAGGGTTTCCTCTTTCAAGGATAAATGAAGAACTTGCTTTGGCTAAGTGTCCTCAGGGCATTGAGAACATCCTGCCAACACGAGATGGACATGAAGAAGCTCTTCTTGAGCGTTTCTATGAACAAAGTGATGTCCATGACCTTGACGATCCTGTTGTTGATAGTTGGATGAAGCTAATTTCGGCTGGGAAGAAGGTTTTTTTCCAGGTGATGTACGATGAGGAGAAGGCTTTCCAACATGTAGAGGAGGCAGAAGAGCTAAAAAAACGTGAGGAAAAGAGTCCTGCTGCCATTGATGCACCTGGAACTTCGAATACTTCTAATAGCGAACTTATTGCCATCATGAAAGGGATACATTCAACTATGGAAGATGGATTTAAGCTGCTGCATGGGAAGTTTGACGAGATGGATAAGAGAGTCAGACCCATTGAAGAATACATGGATCATATGAAAGATCTAGAGATCCAGAAGGCAGTAGAGAAGGCTCTTGGTAAACGAATGGTGGGGGATACATCCAATGCTCTTCAGAAGCGCCACACAAGGTCGAGGAAGGATTAGAACTTGATGTTAAGTTCTATGTTCGTATTTAAGTTGTTTTTGAAACTTGTTTTGGATTTAAGTTGTTTTGGAGTTGTTTTTTTATTATACTATGTTGGTAATGTTTGTGAGTAAAACTACGTATAACACGGTAAAACTACGTAAAACTACGTAAAACTACGTAAAACTACGTAAAACTATTTAAAACTGGTCCAACTAAGTAAAACTGGTATAACAAGTAAAACAATGTAAAACTGGTAGAACAATGTAAAACTGGTAGAACTACGTAAAGCTGGTCGAACTATGTAAAATTGGTAGAAGTAGGTTGTGCATTTAAGCAATAGGATAAACTCTTAAACAAGTCTTAAACATCAGGACAACATTTCGAAACATTCTAATAACATTAAACACTTGTAGCCCATTTTCCTAGCAGTTCCTTAAGCTTTTCAATCTCTTCACCTCTTTTCTTGAGCGCCAATCCCAACTGCTCAATTCGATATTCGTGGCTTTCAATCTTCACGGCCTGGGAGTCCACAATAATCCCTTAAGATAGTGGCTTCTTCCACGACGCCCCTAACCCAAAGTTTCCGAATGTGTAGCCCATTATCCTGCACATAAAAAACTCTCCTTAAACACCGAACATAACCAAAAAATCACCAAATCATCATAGCTTACCCTAAACGCATTACAAACAAAGTGTCTCTTTCCCACGTCAGGTTCAAGCTCCACAATGATTCGACCACCGCACGGGTATCTTGTCGGTATGCCATTGTCAACATCTGCGATGAAGCACATCCTGTCGTACTCCTTTTCTTCTGCTTCATGTCACTGTAGTAAGGATCGGCTTCGAATTTGTCCATGTCTAAGAGAATAGGGAAGAAGTTGAATTGAGAGAGTAGAAAATGAAATGGGAGAGGAAAAGAATTATCGAAAACCTCGTGAAAGGAGAGAGGACGAGGACGATACCCGATAAGGAGAGAGAAGGAGAAGTGGGAGTGAGCAGAAAAAGGAGGAAAAGTATATTCTTGGGGTTTGGGCGCCAAAAATATTGGTCAATTCTGAATTTTGCCGCCGAAAAAATTGTTAACTTTGAATTTTCCCGATAAACAAAATTACACATAGTTTTACAGGAGTTTGTAGTTGTACAAAGTTTCTTAATAGTTTTACTTTGCCTGTTTTCAATATATTCAGTTTTACTGGAACTTTAAATTTGATTTTATAGTTTTACAGATTATTTTACACAATTGATCTACAAATCTAGTATTTTTACGTAATAGTATGTAACATTCCTCAACTTATGAAAATGCATCCTCCTAACGTGTCCATTGGACGAAAAATGTTCTTGAGAGTATATGAACATTGTTGGTGATTTCCAATCTGTGTAAAACTATGTTGATTGATTTTCATTCGACGTAATATAACCCATTGTCTTACACATAAAATGTGATCCTACAAGTTAAAATCTCTTATAGCTATATGTTTATTATTTTCTCTAATGATGTTCATTATACTTACGATAATCACTTAGTTTTTCACAGTTTTACACAGTATTACACAGTATCACCAGAGTATTGACATAGAAAACTCAATGCAGGGGTTCACCAAATAGAAAACCCAAAGTTATACAGAGTAAAACAAAAGTACATTACAGAACCTAATCTTACACACAAAATCACTCACAATCAGTGTTTGAGTCATCTCCAAATAACAGCCTTGATAGTCTACCCCTTTTATTTTGTGTCCTTCGCCGTCTCCCTCCTTCTCCAGCTGATGGATATCTATGTACTCTTTTCCGACCCCTAGTTATCCTGTAAACCGGAGGTAGGATTTGCATATCTTTGATGTAATCCGGGACGTTCCATGCAGAAATATCAGGGACATCATAGATGAACCTATAATAAGCCAATGCCCACATCTCCGTCAAATAGTATTTCGAAATCAAATCAACGAGTCTTATTCTGTTAGCACTTGCAAGAGCTCTATCGCTCTTTTTGTATATTATGTATGCTGCTAGGGCATGGAGACAAGTATACATCTGAATATTGAAGAAACCACAGGAGCAAGTTTTCCATCTAATAAAAATTTGGGCCGCTTGTTTAAAAATAATTTAGATAGTGTCGAAGCCCAATTTGAATTTTTAGAATACACAGTTAGATGGAGCTAAACAATCAAAGGCACTGTCGCATCTCTAAGCAGCTAAGATTTGAAAGGCTACTGTATAGTTTCAAACGCAAATCCAGATCAAGAAATCATTCCTAAACACCCGAACAATTAGCTTCATAGATGGCTAACTGAGAGCAAAATCATTACAAGCTCTAAAGCAAACGCAACGTAACCTCACGGCACAAAAGAAAACACGAATACACATACATATAGAACAGATCGAGTAACAAAAACAATACGTGAACATAACACAGTGAACATCTAGAAATATTTCATGGATAGACCAAACTTAAATAGAGCTGACTGAAACCGGTAGAACAACAGCTAATTCTCACAGAGAATTCACCTAATCACATAAAAACAATTGGTATCTTCGAATGAATAATCAATAAATACAAAGGAAATCACAGATCCAGAAAAAATCAACACAAAAATATAGACGGATTCTAAAGTGTAAATAAAGTCGAAGATTCAAACAATCAAACAAAAAACACAAATTACGAATGAACGATAAGGAGGCGCCGAGGGCAAGGCGTTCAAACCGAGACGAGCCCTCTTTCTGGGACGGCGATCCATGTGAGTATGAGGAAACTCATGAACGCTCTCCATCTCCATAGTCACAGATTCAGAACACGCGCTCCATGTCTTCAAATTCCGGTGTGGGATTCTAAATCTTCTTAATAGTGATCCGCAACTTTTTAATAGATTACAATAGTACCTGTGAAGAAAGTTATTCTGGTTGAGACCCAGGAAAGCTTCGAAGCACCAGTCTCTTGCACGACTTCACCGATCGTTCTTCCATCATTGTCTCCTTCTCTCACAATTATCTCTGTTTTCGCCTGTGACCACAGTCACGAAGAAATAAAGTAGTTTTTCACGAATCGAGAAATTTTGAGATCAAGAATGATTTCATTCACTCACGTTGAAGAAAGCGTCGCAGATTTAACGGAAAGAGAGGGTGGGATGATATCTGTCGATCCGGCTACCAAATCTCAGTGTAGGGTTTTAAGCACACGCAGTTCGTAAGAGGATGAGGCATACGGCTGAATTGATAATTAAAAAGTCATTTTTTGCCACGTAAATTAAATGAGTTTGGTGACGTGGTAGTCTAAAAGGACGTAAATTAAATGAGTTTGGTGACATAGCAGCCTAAAAGGAAAGTAAATTTGTTTCTCTATTATATATATGATTGAAAAGGGTATGAAACTAAATAGACATAGCTGCGTTGAAAATGTGCATTAAGCAAATTTAAAAAAGTTTAACTAATTGTGAAGAGAAGATTAACACTAAGCCATATCATACCTAACGTGACCCTCTGAGCCTACAAATACCTTAACCGTTTGAGATACTAGAAATATCTTTGGGTGCAAATGGAAGACTTATTAGAGGAACAAAAACCAGTAGAATTGGATATTCTGCTTGATTCCTCTAAAATGTATCCATTTGCTATTTTTTAAAATTTTAATAGAATCTTGTGGGGTCCATATTTTAAGTAGAAAAATAACTAATTCCTCTGGAAATTGTTACTCTACTATTAGGAAGAGGAAAACTTAAGCGTAACTTGACCTTATTCATCTAATTTATTCCACTAATTTTTGTTCCATTTATTCCACTAACTCTTTTACCATTTGCACCCTTTGTTGTTGGTAATTTGTTTTTCTTGTTTAAATGTGAACTTTATTTAGCAATAAAAGGATGATGTTTGCAAACGGTTGATCATGATAGTTTTAGATCGGTGAAGAGTAAAACAAATTGACGTACTAAACATTTGTAAGTTAAATCTGAGCATTGTTGTTGAAAATAAAATTATTTTATAGATGAAAATCATGAGTCGAATTGAATGATGTTAACATGGTTTGGTTCAATACACTTAACATGGTTTGCTACAAAAACCGGCCTAAACCGGCACCCTCAAACCCTAAACATGCAAAAAGACTCCACCGCCAAGGTACTGATACATGGATAAGTCGAAAAACCCAGCCTCCCAAAGCGGAGCCACCACCGTCGAGGAGGAGATAGGAACCGTCGGGGCACACCAAAGGGACACCGAGAAGACTCGAAGGAAGCGTGAGCGGAGAAAGCCAAGGTAGAGGAAGTACATGCCTAAACAGAGCAAAAAAAACTTCAAATACTGCCGCCGCTATAATCGGTTCCTTCCCACACCAGAGGTGCCTAAGCGAACGACGGGAAGAGGAGACGCCGCCAATGTTATTGTTGGTCCACATCCCCTTCCGCGAAACATCGCCCTCAAACTGCCGCCGTCCTCTAGCGGGCGAGAAGGAGAGAGAAGAAACACAAAGAAACCCCTTGCCCGAGCCACCGCCACACAGCCTCACAACTCACCTTCGCCGGAACCCGTTAGCGACACCAAACGAAACGACAATACCTCCCCTCCGAGGACCCAAGAGAGAGAAGAGCAAACGGCGACTACGGAAGGACGGAGACCGGATATTGTCCTCTTAGATCCGGCATCGGAACCGAGACTCCGCCGTAGATCTGCCTCCAGAATCTTTGTTGCCGCTGCTTAGAAGCCGAATCACGCCACCAAACCTGTCACATGAGAAAGCCGAACCACAGATGAAGAGCATGCACGATTTAAGGAGGGCCCTCTCGCGGTGCCGACGTGAGTGTCAACCACTGGAGAGGCGGAGGAGAATCGTCGGTGGCGTCTTCAAGAAAGTTGAGAGCATTAGGAGAGAAAAAGGAAAAATAAATATCGCTTTTTTGTAGGACTATTCGACGGATGTTGACGTCTTTGAGCATTCATTTCCTTATATAACCAATAGATTGTTTATTGGAACCCCATCTTTTTTAAAAGCTTAAAAAATTGTGAAAATATGTTTCTCAACAAAGTATTCAACATAATTGTCTAGTCCAGATTAATCTTGTATCCTAGCATTCTTGTTAGGAGAGTAGTCCAAACCTTGTATGCGTAAGGACATGCAAATAATAAATGATCTATTGATTTGTTCCTTTATCCACAAAGCAAGTAACATTGTGTTTGACCCCATTCTCATTCGATCACATGTCGGTAACTTGTTCTTTAGGACCAGCCACATGATAAAAGCATTTCTAGTAACCGCTTTCAGAAACCAGACCAATTTATACAAGGATATCTCTTGGCCAGAGAACTGAATTTTCTCCCATGTATGCTTCGAAATGAATGTTGGTGCATAGCAGTCGGCTCTCCTTTTCCATACGTACAAGTCATCTCCTGTATCAAAATGTGGTGGTGTGATTTATCATATAAATTCCAGAAAGGAATAAATTTGAGGTATACGACTGTTTTTCAATCTCCTTGATGAATCATTCACCATATCTGCTACTTTAGCTTTACGATGTATACCAATCAATTTAGTTCCCAAATCTCACATTTGAGTAAGCAAAGGACGATTGTTGTGCCAATGATCATCGTGGTCGAAGCTTCAAAAGTTTTCTCCACATCCAAGAGTCCGTAGTGGTCTTTTCATATATATCCCGGAAAGATGAATATTTTAGAAGATACTCCTGTTGACAATTCTTTGTAGGAACCGACGACTTTATTGATATCTCAAACTCAAAGGATATTACAACTTGGAATCTCTTAAGGAAAGCTTAATACACAATGCAATAAAGAAAGCTAAGTTAAACTCTCTCTTAGTCAACTCTCTTGCTCTCTTTATCTTACTAAGCACTAGATCGAATGCTCATGTATCTTGTTGTGTATCTCTCTTACTTAGATGTCAAAACCTTGCCTCATATATATATACTAGTTTTAAGCCGACATTGATATACACCGACTTAATGATTAGTGTATATCTTTAGCTGAACTTATGTATATTATTAGCTAATGGGTTTTGCTCTTCTCTTATGTAGGTTTGTTGTTTGGGCCAGATGAAGCCCAAGTCTTTAGAAGCCCAAAAGATGAGTTCACATAGTGACAAAACTCGACCTTGAACTCATTTTGGTGTTTCCGACAAACCCTAGCTCTCATCCGTTTCTTTCGGCGATAATGAAGGCGATTGCTCTTCATCCTCTTCTGACGAGCTTCTGATCATCCCAGCCGTGTCTCTTCATCTCAGGTATGTTCATCTGCTTTCCTTCTTCTGTTTCTTTGGTTTTGCTTCGTTTTAAGCTATAAAACTGATTCCTTTTCCCGGTTTTCTTTTTTTTGTCGGTTCCTCTTTCTCCATCGGCGAGCTTCGCCGTGTCATGTTCATGGTTGAGGAGCTTCGAAACATCTTACTAAGTCAGGTAATTTTGCTTGGATCTAGTTGTTTAAGCATGCATGCAACTCTATCTCCTTGAATCTGACTTTAGTGTTCTTTATGTTTCAAACTCATGTCTCCTTCCCTTTCCGATGTGCTTCTCATGTGCGATTTTCCTTTTGAGCTTGGATCTATGCCTTAAGTCAGAGAACACGTCTGTTTTGACTCGTCCTTAGGTAACAAACCACTTATTTTATCTTCTGATTTTTACATTGCATGTTAGATCCTAGCTATTTAAGTAACTTACTTGTTTGTTGTATTTTGCTCATGTGTAGATCTCCTTTAATCGGTGAAGACAATCGGCGGCTTATGTCTCCCCTTCGTGTTTGGGCTTCGACAGTGCCGTTTGTCTTCTGATTTCCTTTGACCGGCTCAGGTAATACAAATTTCCCTCTTAGCTTGATGTGAGCTTTTAGGTATTCATCACTAAGTTGCTTTTGTTGCACAGTGCACCCTATGTGAGTGTAGCCATCGGTTCTTTGAACTTCTTTTGGAGAAAGTTAAGTCTTCCAATTTTAAGACTTCCTTTAGCCTTGATAACTGTTTCTTGTTATCTTACTAACACTTCTTTGATGTAGGACTGTTCCTGCCTTCATCAAGAAAAAGAAACCGTATACCCTTACTGTCTCTTTTCTCCTTGGTCTTATGGCTCCACCTAGAACTGAGACTTGGTTCCTTCTTTCAATAGGTAACATCCTTTCAGCCTAATGCATTGTTTCTTGTGCACATAATGGAGTTTTGTTACAAACACTAACTCCTTCCTTTTTCTTTTGTATGTATGTAACTCAATGCACCTTCTGCCTGTTATCGTGGAGCCGACCTATATGCGGATTAGTGGACATTCAGCAGATCACAGCACAACTGAAAATTGGATCCAGGTACTGTTTTTGTTAGAAAATCTGCTGGGTTCTTATAAGTGTGAATCTTGTTTAGACGTATCACTCCTTGTGCTATAATGTCTCTGATGAAGTGAAATTGCGTGTCCATATGCTTTGTCCTTTCGTGATGAACTGAGTTTTTACATAGGGCAATAGCACTTTGTGAATCACAGTGTAGGTTGATTGTTTCTTGCTTGTAACCTAGTTATGTGCATATTCCTTTTAGCCATATGGCTTCTTTCACTGCAAGAGTAAGAGCCATGTACTCTGCTTCTGTAGTTGAAAGAGCCACAACTGATTGTAGACATGATTTCCATGAACTGTATTTCCTCCAACTTTGAAAACAGTTCCTGAAACTGATCTTCTCTTGTCTAAATCTGTTGCATAATCTGAATCTTAATAACCTTCTATTTTGAATTCTGAGTTCTTCTTGAAAGTTAGATTCTGATTGCATGCTCCTGCTAGATACTTTAGGACCCATTTCACTGCTTCCCAGTGTTCACGACCAGGATTGGACATGAACCTACTTACTAGCCCAACTGCGTAGCCTAAATCAGGTCTGGAGCCTACCATAGCGTACATTAGGCTTCCAACAGCACTGGCGTAGGGGATGTTCTTCATATGCTCGTATTCTTTCTTAGCTTCTTTCTTAGATAGGCTTCTCAGCTTGTATTGACCCGTGGTTGGTGTAACCACTGATCTCGATTCTGCCATTCCAAATGTCTTTAGTACTTTCTCTAAGTACTTTCCCTGGGATATAATTAAACTTCCTTTCTTTCTAACTCGAATGTCCATACCCAAGATCCTTGAAGCCTTTCCCAAATCTTTCATTTCAAATTCCTTGCTAAGACTATCCTTCAGCTTCCTAATCACTTTCTGATTTCCTGATGCAATGAGCATATCATCTACATATAGTAGTAAGTAGATTACTTTTGTTGTGTTTACATCTTTCATGTAGACACAAGGATCAAAGCTACATCTCACGAACTCTTGACTTTTCATGAAGTTATTAAATCTTAAGTTCCATTGTCTTGGAGACTGTTTTAATCCATATAAGGATTTCTTAAGCAGACAAACCTTGTTTTCATCCCCCTTCTTAATAAATCTTTCTGGCTGCTCCATTAGTATCTTTTCTTCTAGTTTTCCATGTAAAAAAGTTGTTTTTACATCCATCTGTTCTAGTTCAAAGTCCTCATTCACTACTATGGATAACATCAATCTGATTGATACATGCTTGACTACATGTGAGAATATCTCATTGTAGTCTATTCCTTCTTTTTGAGAAAATCCCTTAGCCACTAGTCTAGCCTTGTAGCGTTGTTCTTCTATTCCTGGGATTCTTGGTTTTAACGTGAAGATCCATTTGCATCCAACCAACTTTTGTTTGTTTGGTCTTTCTATAAGTACCCAAGTCCCATTATTTTCAAGTGAAGGCATTTCTTCTTTGGCTGCGATTTCCCAAAACTTCCTTTTCTTACTTCTCATAGCTTCTTGGAATGATTTTGGCTCATTTAGTTCCATCTCTTCTGCTACTGATAGTGCATATGCGACAAGATTTGCATCTTCATATCTTGAAGGTGGTTTTCGTTTCTTCCTAATGTGCTTATCTCTGGCTATAACGTATTCATTTAGAGATGGTTCTGCTTCTGGGCCAATGATTTCTTCTTCAGATTCTTCTTCTTCAGAATCTATCACTTCTTCTTCTGAGTTTACCCTTTCATCATCATCTGAGGCATCAGATTTGTGTGATTATGCTTCTGAATTTAGCCTTTCTTCTTCATCTGAGGCATCAGACTCATGTGATTCTGCTCCACCTTGAGCTGACGACTCCTCAGAACCACTCATGGAGGGTCCTTGAATCAAATCGCTTCTGAAAGTTACCTTCTTGTTGACTTTCTTCGATTTTTCTTCTTTGTGCTTTTCCTTTTTCAAGAGTATCCTTGTATATTTCTTCCTCATGAAATACAACGTTTCTGCTGGTTGTACATTTTCCTTCTTCAGGTAGCCATACTCGATATCCTTTTACTCCAAAAGGGTATCCCATAAAGACTCCCTTGATTGCTCTGGGTTTAGTCTTTTCTTGTATGGTATGTACATAAGCTGAACATCCAAATCTCCTTAGGTGTGATATATCCGGTTTATGCCCTGTCCAAACTTCTTCTGGCACTTTGAATTCTATCGTGGAGTTAGGTGTTCTGTTGATTAAGTATACAACAGTTGAAGTTGCCTCAGCCCAAAACTCTTGTCCTAAGCCAGTTTCTGCTAACATGCTCCTGACTTTGTCCATAATGGTCCTATTCATCCTCTTAGAAACTCCATTCTGCTGAGGTGTATAGGTACAAGTTATATGCCTCTTTATTCCTGCTTCTCTACATATATTGTCAAACTGTGTATTGCAAAATTCCAGCCCATTGTCTGTCCTTAAGCATTTAACTTTCTTCTTGGTCTGATTTTCAACTTCTCTCTTCCATTCTTTGAATTTTTCGAAAGCTTCATTCTTAGTCTTGGAAAGTAGACCCATACTTTCTTTGAGTAATCATCAATGAAACTCACAAAGTATTTGCATCCTGCAAGGCTTTCTAGGGTTGTTGGAGAGCCCCAAAGATCTGAATGAATGTATTCAAGAATGCCTTTAGTGGTGTGTTTTGCCGTGGGAAAGCTCTGTTTATGAGACTTTCCTAGCACATCCTTCACAGAAGTCTAACTTATTCACCTCTTCCTTTCATAAGTATCCGTTTTTCACTAACATGTTCATATTACTTAGGCTCATGTGTCCTAACCTTGAATGCCAGAGGTTTGCCTTATCCTGTTCAACTTTAACAATGTGAGCTTCTCCTCGTGCCACAATTCCTTCAAGAAAATTCAGACCTTCATTGTATTTTCCAGAGATAACCTTTTTGTTTCCTTTGTTGAAGGTAATCTGAAAATCTTTTCCTTCATATATGCCGCTTGCTTTCTCTAACATCCCATAGGATATTAGATTTCTGCTCATTGTAGGCATGTATCTCACCTCTGTTAGAACTATTGTCTGTCCATCATCATTTTGAATCCTTATCTTTCCAATCCCTTTAACTTCACTGTGGGTATTGTTTGCCATTAATACCTTTCCTCCATTTAGCTCTTTGAAGTCAAATAGGACATCTCGATCAGGGGTGATGTGGAATGTACATCCTGAACCCATGACCCATTCTTATTTGGATCTTGAATACTTGCTGAAAGTACCAGTGGTTATTCCTTTGCTAAATTTGATGATTCATTCTTTTTCTTATTTCCTCTTTGTGGGTAATCCTTTTTCCAGTGGTCATCTTTTCCACAGACAAAGCATTCACTCTTGTTATTTCTGTTGAATCTGGGTTTAGACTTTGACCTATGATCTTTTGACCTATGATCTTTTGACTTTGATCTTGATTTGTTTTTGTTTCCCTTCTTACTCCTATCATGCGATCTCCCCCTTGATTCAACGTATAAGCCTTCAGAGTTTGTCTTTGTTTTCCCTAGAAGACCCTTTTATCTTCACTATATTTCCTTAGAGTAATCTGAAGTTACTACTTAATGAACAGTTAATGTTTCTTTCCCTGTCCCGTACTTGAGCGTGTGCACTAACGGTTCGTAGGGTGTTGGTAGACTTGTTAGTAGCTGAATAGCCTGATATTCATCACTGACTTCAATATTGATACTTGCTAAATCTGCTATTAGCTTCAGGAATCCATCTAAATTCTCTTCTATGCTCTTGCTTTCTTCCATCTTAAAGCTAGCAAACCGTTGCTTTAGATAAATTCTGTTTGGTAGAGACTTTGTTTGATGATCTCTTTCTAATGCTTTCCACATGCCATAATGCAATAGGTTCCTTCATTACCTTTCTCAATATCATGTCACTTAGGCAAGTTCCAAGTAGGTTCTTAACCCGTGTGTCTTTAGCTACTTTAATTGGATCATTCTTAGATTCATAACCTTCTTCTAACTTGGTGTCTTTAAATAAAGTTGCACCATCTTCTAGCACCGAGGCTAGTCCTTGGATCTCTAACTGACCCATTAACTTGTATTTCCACATCCCAAAGTCTCCTTTGCCATCAAATTTGTCCATCTCGAACCTTCCCTTTGTTGGTTCCATGTTTGACATATTCAATCTCCTGTGTGAAAATAGGTATGTCTATAAACTTTTTTCTTCCTTAGATTCCTCTTATATCGATCCCTCTGATTAATCTCGTGACCTGGATTAATGCTCTGATACCACTTGTTGACAATTCTTTGTAGGAACCGACGACTTTATTGATATCTCAAACTCAAAGGATATTACAACTTGGAATCTCTTAAGGAAAGCTTAATACACAATGCAATAAAGAAAGCTAAGTTAAACTCTCTCTTAGTCAACTCTCTTGCTCTCTTTATCTTACTAAGCACTAGATCGAATGCTCATGTATCTTGCTGTGTATCTCTCTTACTTAGATGTCAAAACCTTGCCTCATATATATACTAGTTTTAAGCCGACATTGATATACACCGACATTGATATACACCGACTTAATGATTAGTGTATATCTTTAGCTGAACTTATGTATATTATTAGCTAATGGGTTTTGCTCTTCTCTTATGTAGGTTTGTTGTTTGGTCCAGATGAAGCCCAAGTCTTTAGAAGCCCAAAAGCTGAGTTCACCTAATGACAACTTCTTTGTTAAAGCAACCCATAAAGAGTTTTTATTGTCAAATAATCGTCAAATAATGTTGATTGAAAAAACCTTTGAAGCGTCTTGTAGTCTTCTTATTCGTAGACCACCCTATTTCTTTGATACACGTAAGTCTTTCCAAGAAACTTTAGCTTTGTTACTCTCATTAGGATATCCAGACCAGGGGAAAGCACCACACACACCTTCAGTTTGCTTTATACGATGTGCAATTGTATTTTGTCTAATACTTTTCTTTGTTTTGGTTAAGTGTTCTTCTTCATCAAAATATCAAACCTACTTTCTTACAATGGACTTAAGAATGATATATCAAATACGCACATAATTAAGTAAAAACAGAAATCATACGACATGCACTCAAAAAGATATACAATTATGCTTTAAAAACATGATACCCTTAAGGAAACAATTTTGGGTTTTAGAACTTTTCACAATTTGTAGATGCATATTGAAAAACAATACCATAAATTATTGATGCAATAAAGAAAATAAAAAAAATGAGATTCAATGAAATTCCAGTTTTCTAAAAAACAAACAACACCACAGTCATATTTTATTAATTTGTCATAAATATTTATTTCTAATGTTTATAATTATTAATTTATATTATTAGTTGGACTATATAGTTACGTAGAAGTTTCAGAAAATATTACCTTATTATATTATCGAATTTTGATAATTTTTACATTGGTCCAATTTGGAGCTGGATAAAGTTATTAATTTATGGTGATTATTATTTTATAGAGTATTAATTTACTGAAGTTCTACTATATAAGGAGTTAGGGTTTAGGAGATTGCACCTAATTAAGGATTCATGTAGATTACAGCTCGTAACATGTTGAATGGATCAAAAACCTAAATTCAGTATAACACTAGTTCAACCCGCGTTTTAACGCAAGATCATGATTTTGGAAATAATTTTATAATATTTTATTTTAATAAAATAGGTGTTTGCACGTGAAATAAGTGAGACATCAAAGATGATGAATAAATCTTTACATATATGACTATTCCAAACGAATTGAGAAAGCATATTATTCCATTGGTGCAAATATTATCTTCACCAACTCCAAACAATTTCTTGTGAAAGTTATTTTCGTTTGTTGATATGCGAGTGTAAAATCCATAACCAAATAATAAACGCTTCAAATTCTGCGTGCAATGCTGAAAGACTAGGTTTTATGTTCCTAACCCATTGTTTTTTTTTCTTTTTTTTCGGCAAATCAAATTTATTAATATCAAAAAATGTTTACAAAGTATAGATACATTCCAACACAAATATTATTCGCAAATATAGGAAATTGAAACAATTTCGATGAAAGAATGGAGAGTAACCATGCTATCCGAACGGTAGGCTTATAGGCTAACAGATGTAATCTGCTATGTCCCCCTTCCATAAACTCGTTGGCTAACAGCTTGCTGCTGAGACTCCAAAATGCTCTTGGCATGACATTTTTATTTAATTTAGAACTAGATGTTGGAGAAGTGTCTGAATAAAACTACTATAACTTGATAAATAGTGTCGTCGCCTATACACATCAAAAGTCCATCTGTTCATGTTATTGGATATCAAACCAAACTTCATCAATACATACCGTAGTCTTTTGTGGCCCAAATCAATCACTGATGTAGACATTTGATTTCTCCAGAAAAAATCATCCCTCTTCACTCTATTATCGCAAGAACCTTGAGGCACCGAATCGGAAAATTGAGATTCCAATATATTCTCTGTTTTGATGAATCGTAATCCCATCGACTGTAGAGCCTTCTGTCGTCGATTGGAAATACTCTCAAGGTACTTGGACCAAATATGAGAATCATATTCCTGGGCAAACAAATTCCGACTTCGTCTTAATCGTCTCAAGCTAGAACCAATAGCGAAACAGAGTATCGTTAAATCGATCCTCCAAACAGAAGAGTCCCCATTTTTTATACCAGGATCCCAGATTCGACGGACACCGTTCGTTAACGGAAGGAAGCCGACACAAATGCATTCCGATTGTGGCCGGAAAGTGGTCGGAACGACGCTCTCCCATGAGGAGAGAAAGACGAAGCGAACACGAAGCAAGAAGCTATCGCTACAAACATGAAACAAGTGATAAGATCTGGTTGGGCTTGAATCGAAACTGTCTTTGTTAGATAAAGAAAATTGATTGTCTTGACAGTTCCAAACCGTGAGCAGATCTGAAATCAGGACTCCAGATTGAATGAAGCGATGCGACAGAACAACGCCATAGATTTGCAGATTTTGAAGTGCCATTATTACCCTAAATTCAATAGAAATTAGAGAGTAGAAGAAGCAATAAAAAAACGGAAAAGGGCTATGGCCGACGCCGGAGAAGCTGACGTCGGCCGGAGAAGATGGTTATTAGAGTTGTTGAATCGCCTCTCTTGTCGTCACGGTTTCGAGAGAGAAAAGCGGTTTAAAAAAAAAATAGTACATAATCAGCATCAAAATTAAAGACAAAAAATTAAAATAATTATCGTATAAAAAATAACACTTAACAACATAAACTAGTAATTCAACTATGCTATAGATCATTTTTAGATCCATGAATATCATTAAGATCTCCCTTAGTTGAAGTTGATGCATAAAGAGCTTGTTGATTTATCCTTTTCCTTAAGATTCGTGTTTGTTCACCTTGAACATATGCACGAATATGTGGATCTTGTATAGAATTCAAATCTTGAAGTAAAATTTTGTTTTCTTCCTTGAATTCTTTTAGTGCGTAATTCTTAAATTGAATCTCCAAGTGGTGTTGTCTGTGTGCATTCGTCTTCTTTAGTTGTTCCAGAAGTTGTATATTTCTTTCTTCTAAAGTCTTGATAACAGCCGATGTCCGATCATCATTTTTTCTTTTCAGTTTAGATCTTTTCACTCCATTTGTTCGTTGAGACAAGAATCCCGCAATAATATCATCTTTGTCACTTAAATTTATAGAAAATGTAGACAAACTTGGAGATGTATGTGTTCCAGAATCAGACGTTGGATTTTCTGACTCTGATGATGTAGATCCAAAACCGCGTGGATTTGATTTGTTTTTAGCATGAGTGACATCATCTTTAAACTTTTCAGAATTCTTAATAATATTCCATACATGATCAAATTTCCAACCTGATTTGAATTTAGGATCTTCCATTAGCATTTCTTTAGCGTGATTGCACTGCATACAATTTTAAAGAGAAATAAATAAATATTGAAACAACAATAAATAAGTTAAAAAGTCATATATAATACTTACATTATCATCACCATTTAGACGTTTGTTTTCACATTGTTTGATGCACACTTGAAATCTCTTTGTTGCTCTCTCAATAGTTTGAAATCGACATTGAATAGATTTTTTTGAACGTTCACTCCAATTTTCATTTTTCTCGTTCCTGAAAGCTTCCACAACACGATCCCAAAACTGGTCAGCTGTCCGATAAACACCCGTGACTCGATTTTGAGAAATTTTCATATAAACTTGACATAAAAGCTTATCTTCTTCTTTAGAATAACCAACAGAACGAGAACCATGTTTAGACATTCTTCTTAAGAAGATAAGCAAATCTGAAAATGTGTAATGATTCAATGTTTGAACATATATAAAAATATATGATGCTATTTATAGATGTTAATCGAGATTCACAATTCTCAACCAAATAAGAGATAATTTGACTTGTACAATGATACAATTATTCCCAGGTTCTAACATTTCAAAAGATTTCTTGAAAGTTTTATCTCAATTTATTTGACAAGATATAATAACACAATGGCACATATATTCTAAGATTTTCACGTAATTTAAATAAAATATTGTCAAAATATAAAATAAAAGAGTATAATTCATATATATAGATGTAAAAATCCGTAAGAAATTAATAATAAAATAAAAGAAATATTTTTAGATTTTTTTGAGTGAAAAATAAAGGTAATTATTCAAACCATTCAATCTATTTTTGAAGAAATCTATTTTTAGATTTAAAATAGAATCAATCATTAGAAGTGGTCTAAGATGAGAAAATGACAAAAAAAAAACAGTTTTCCAAAAATTTGAAGGGTTGTTGATTGACAACCCGTTACTTTAGATTATATTACCACACTAATTTTAAGATTACTTTAGTTCATGTATTGTGTTGGTTGGATTGGCTATATTTTCTGAAACCGTTTATTTGGGCCTTATAATGACGCAGTACATAGTTGAGGTGGTAAGTGTAGTACCCATATATTCTTTTGTTAGAAGCGGCGGCACCTTCTCGAGCAAGAAGCTCCACCGCATATCCGCTACCCACATGTTCTGTGCCAAGGTGAAATGGAAGTATGAGAGCTTAGGTACACAGTGAATAACGGGTTTTGCATCCTTTCCGCTGGCTTGTTTGCAAGATTATCTCTTGTATATGTGATTATGTCCTCTCAAGACTCTTCTACTCTATGTTGTTGTTATATCTGGGCTCCTTGGTTTGTTTCAAATCTGTCCATATGCCATTGGTTTACCCTTCTATCATCTGGCTGCTAGTAGCATATCAATGTATTAACCCATTTTATGCATATGTTCACTAATAGCAAACAAACATGTTTGTTTTCACTACATTTTATACATATAAGCCTAGTAAAATAATAATATTATTGTACAAACTGATATCATATAAAACGTTAATGTATAATAGCATTCTCTCTATAAAGGCATGAATTAGTGCTATTTCTAATTCGTAATTTTGAAATGGTTTTTCGTGAATTGGCTATGATACCTAACTTTGTTTTGTCATGATATCTATAGCATGACCAAGATCATCAATCGTTATTAAATACAAAATGCTGATGAACTTTTCACCTTTTTTATGTATAAAACTCTTATGTAGTAAACATATGTGTAGAGATTTCACGTAATCATGTAATACCATAGTTTAGTAGATTAAGTTAACGTCGTATTCAGCACTGCTTGTCACTAACATATCTTTTAAGTGTTAAGCCATACATTCCTCCAAAAGAGTAGTCGTCGTAGAAGTTAACTGAAAAGGACCTTGACGAGAATCCGATTGTGAATTGCTTCTCTTTGATGATTCTCCTCCACTGTTTTCTTCTTGTGATGAATTCCACAAGTCAAACCCTAAAACAACTACTGATTGTTTCTCCAAATTCGAATTAGGTTTCTTGATGTGTAATCGGGTTTTCTAAATATCACAAAGCATAATTGAAATATGTGTTGTTACTTGTTAGCAAGAGCCATTAAACGAATCAAAGATCTTAACTATTATAACAGTAATGCTATCTGTAAATGACTCTTCACTTCATCATTGGCTAAGCCTTCTTCTTGCATCTGCTCTCTGATTTTTTAGGAGTTGCCATTGTAATCTCAAACTGACAAAATATTACATACAACAAATTCTGCAATGCATCAACAAAAAAGTGAAGTAAGTCAGGTGTCCACCACCTTCTTTGCTTTCGCAATGCTGCTACTTAAGAAATGGTGGTGGGTGTGGCACAAAGTTAGAGGTAAAGCCAGAAGAGGCAATGCCATTTCTTTTTCCATTAACCATCGAGCTCGAAGTTAAACCGAGGCCTAAACCAGTTTCCACCTTTGGAGTCCTCAGGCTAGGATTAAACAACATAGATAAGCCATTTGAAGATTTATACTCATTTATCTGCAACAATTAGATGAAACGAAAACACTATCGAACTCATTCCTTGTCAGTGATTCTCATTTTACACATGTTTGTAGTCATCCAAAATGTTATCTGAATTTTAGAACTTTTACCTCAATCTCTAGTTTCTTGTTCTTGATCCTCGTGTCTGAGAGTCTCCCATTTGAGATGTGATCATTTTCTCTCCAAAGATGAAACTTCTTCTCCTTGACAAAGTCCTCTCTTTTCAGAAACTGCATATTAATTCCATCTCCTTGTCACCATTCTTCTTCGTCATGTTCGTCATCTCGAATAGGTTTACTGAGAGAGATGAAATCTTTCAACAGTGGTAGACTATCCATATCTAAGCATCTCTTATCTTCATACATGAGATACGAAATTTCTGCAAAAACAAAGATCGAATAAACAAAGTTTAAGCAACCTAAATCAAATTGGGAAAGTGTCGAGGGATGAATGAGACGAACCATCGTTAAAAATCTGCAAACAGAGAGGAAGCCCAAGCTCACTGCCTTGGATCTTCCACTTCCCTTCTTCTAGATTTTTAACATCAACGCGAGCCATATCCGAGAAGAGAAATGAAGGAGGATAGAGGATTATAAATGGTGAGTGATTAT
The DNA here is from genome assembly GCA_030180135.1 of Orychophragmus violaceus. Taxonomy (NCBI): domain Eukaryota; kingdom Viridiplantae; phylum Streptophyta; class Magnoliopsida; order Brassicales; family Brassicaceae; genus Orychophragmus; species Orychophragmus violaceus. The sequence continues at coordinate 43,350,278 of CM058232.1, forward strand.
TTGTGGCAGTAAATTTCTACCCAGAAGAGAGGTGGAGAAGGAAAAGGCAGGACACATAAGGGTTAGGGAATTGAATAAGATATGTAGCATAGTAAATACAATTGAAAAGAGGATTAAAATAATTAGTGAGTTTATTTAGTTGATGTAACTGTAAGATCTCAACTCGGCCTATCTGAAGATAAAAAAAAGCTTTAGGGTTTCTTGAGGGATTTTAAAGGTGTTTTGTAATGAGCTCGGCGGAAAACGGTAAGCTTAGGGTTTCGCTAGGTTTCAGGGATAAAACAAAGCGGCGGAAAAGAGATTAAAGAAGTCGGCAGAGAACTGTTTATGATTAGGGTTTGAAAAAGCTCTCTGAATACTTTTTTATTGTAAAAGTGTATATTGAATAAAGCGTAGCTATCTCGGTTAGCTAGATGCCTTTTTATAGGTTACAGAAGTCAGCGTAAATAATTAAGCAAACCCTGGGAATAAAATAGAATATTTACTATTACGTCGGCGTGTAATCTCCTTGCTTGGCGTGATGTTCGCGCTGCTTTGTTTCTGCTGCCTTGATCACTTATGCTTACCGTATTAACCTAATTGTGTCTCTTATTGGGCCGCGAAGAGATCATTGTTTCCCTTTTGGGCCGAGATGAATTGATCCTTTCCTCTTTGGGCCGACCTAAATTCCTGAATAGGCCTTTATGGAAAGGTGCCAATCTTGACCCCAACAATAAGCCCCCCCAGTGCAGCGATTCGAAATTACATTCGGGTCGGCGGTACGAGGAGAATAACGGTTTGGTTTGTGAACAGATTTAGGTTGGCCGGTTTAGGTCTAGATTCCGGTTGGACCGCCTTATAGGTGCGGGAAACAAAGCGTCTTCTAGGTATAATGATGTATTCTCGAACACAACACCCACTTCCTCTATAAATATTTCTACTTCACTCTCTATTTCTCATTTCTGCTTCAAGTGACAAAAGGTATTGTTTCTTTTGCTCTCTACCGTCTTGATTTTCCGATTTCTCTTCCGTCGTTTCTCCATCGTAATTTATTAGGATCCTTAGATCGAAACTCGTCATTCTCCCTTAGTTTCTTTTACTGTTCTTAGATTGAAATGTCTTTGATTTGTTGCTCGGGGAGTAAGGATAAAGGACTGGCTTTTTGCAATAACATTTTTTATAGGTCGTTGCGGCGTCGAACCGAGTAATTCTCGATTATGCTTCAAAGATGAGGAGAGCCGTGACCGAGGTAAAGAAGAGGGATACTCATATTGAGAAATTGGAGGGTATCCAAGGGCTCATAATGTCTGGGGATGCGTTGAAGGCTAATAATCTCGAGCTTATGGACAAACTTCGTGACGCCAAGGAGAAAGCCAAAGATGATCTTGATAAACACCAGGCTGAGGAGAAAAGTCTTCGTAAGCTTTGCGAGGATTTAGTTTTGAAGGAACGGCATAGTGTCGAAGCCGAGATGAGGGAGAAGACCCAGTCTTACTTCGACCTATTCCGCTAGTACGTCGATGAGCAGGAGAGGGTGAAAACCAAGCAAGTCGAGCAAGGCCAGATCAGCGGGGTTAAGGAGTGCTTGGAGAAACTGATCGAGGAAGGGGTGGCAATTCCTCAATCAGTTATGGACCAACTCGTCGTAGACGAGAAGAAGATCGACCACGAACTCGAGAACATGGAGGTCCTTGAGAAAGAAGATTTGAATTCACCCTCTTGCCGAGAAAACGTCCTCTAATATCCCGTCATCTTGACTCTCCGGCTCCTATCCCACGGAACATCGACGAGTTCGAAACTAATCGTGGGGTGATTTAATCTACCCTTCCTGAAGACCCGTCTGTTTGAACTGGGATCGAAGGTGCTGATGTCACGACAGCGGGTTCTATACACGAACAGACTGACTCTTCGGATCGTATCCAAGAACCTGCTAAGAAAGTGGTTCTGCCTGAGGAGGAGATCAACGAAGAGGGTCATGCCGAGAAGGAGAAAGCGTTGAAGACCTAGGTGGAAGATGAACTAGAAGCTGTTTAGACCTAGCTTCTTTTTGTTGGTCTGTAAAGTTTATTTTATTGTTTGTTTGAACATTCCCCTTGTTCTAAGGGAGTATTTTATTTATCGGAAGTAATATCATCTTTTCCTTTATCTATTTTTCATGGAAAGTGCATTCCTTTTTCCTGATTTAAATCGATCGTTCGTTAAAGAGGACAATCTTTTCTTTTGGTAGTACTAAATTTAATCGGGCCGTTCTTATTGCTCATGGTCCCTTTGTATGGATCTCAGCAAATAGTGATTTAATCAGGAAGGTCGGCGTGTAAATGAACATCTTAGATCCTAAGGCCTATGTTCTTCCTAACCTTGTCTGCGAGGCTTATACTTGCTCGGCTTTTGCCTTCTAAGGATGAGTCAAATGAGCAAGGCTTGAGTGCTCGTCTTATTTCTTATCGCCCATCTCGAAGGTCATACGGGTAAGTACCCGGTTTTTAGTGCGAGACGGATCCCAAATTTTCCTTACTGTGAGTTTTTAGCATCCAGTTTTTTAGGCTGGTATGTGTGAGATCCGAGATTCACACCAAGGATTTGTAATCGTGAATTTGGACTTTTGGATACAAAGATGATATAGATTTCCTATGAATCAAAGACTTTATTGAGATTGATCGTCGAGATAGAAAAAACACAATCGAATAGAGAGTACAAAGTATGGTAATCAAGCTATCTAGTCGAAGTGTTCTTGATTAGGGTTAGAATGTCTTGAATGAATCGCCACTTCTTCTTTAAATAGTCCTCGACTTTTTCTCCTTGTCCGATCTTTCGGCCTCGCCGTGATAACGATCTCCGAGATTCGCGGAAATCGGTTGAACCGACGAAGACCAGGTCGTTCTTCCCTCACGTCGTCTCCTATCGAGCTCGAGCTCGATCACCTCTTATTTCGGCGTCTTTTGGGCCTCGGCCAGATCGTGGTCACATGGGCCCAGAATGGGTAACGGTCGAGCTCTTTGTCTTGATTATGGATCGGGCTCATGATTGTGGGCCTTTGTTTTGTTTGTCGATGTGCCGGATTTCCTATAGAGAAATCCAGCACCAACAATAGCCCCCCAGCCCATTAATTTTGACGAGTCGAGGTTAATGGGCGGTGGACGTCCTCGAGAAGACGCGCGTGCCTTGGGTGTTGAAAAACCTCATGATTACTTTTGCCCCGTCCGTAGATCTTATATCGATCGAACGGCCGGGATCTGGCGCGTGGGTCGAACTGACCTGCTCGTGGCGTATTTAACAGTTATGGCGTATATTCGTTAAGAGGATCTCATATTTACCTTTGATCTGGTCGATCACTAACGGCTGAGATTTGAGGGTTACGAAGGGTCTCTTCGTGCTCGATCTTTTGCTGACGTGACTTGGCCGTCACGCGTTCGTAGCCGTCGATCTCAAATCAACGGTTGAGATAAGGGGAAAGCGAGGAGTTCCAACCGTCTTGATCTTCTCGTAAGTATTACGAGTTTGGAATCATACGGTCGAGATATTGCACGATTCCCACTACAGATTATTCTTCATATCGTTGAAGGTAACTTCTACCTTCTCATTAGTGTCTTGTTTCTTTTTTGCTCTAGTTTTTCTTTCGTATTCCCTTCGTCGTTAGAAACTTTTCTCTAGAAACCTTCCTTTATCTCGGTACACCTTTCCTCATGGCTCTGAGAGATGCGACGGGAGCAAACACGAGCGCAGCGGCGGGATCATTCGGTCCGCATCCGCCGCCTGTCTTAACTGCGAATCATATTCAGCAGTTACGAACGCAGTGGCGGATTCCACCGAAAGTGGAAGTATTCATCATGTCGCCGGCAGTTTCACCGGAGACCGTCGTGGAAGGCTACTGATGTGCCTCCTACGCTTATTTTGAAAAGTGTGGGCTCTTCTTCCCCATTCCCCGCCTTATTTATTTGGTAATGGCCCAACTCCAGTTGGCGTTTCATCAGATGACGCCAAAATTCGTTCGGTATGTCATCGGACTCGGAGTCAAGGCCGTAGAAGAGGGGATTGAGTTCGGGCCCAAAGAGCTCATGCGAGTTTGCTCGGTAAAGCAAAATACTCGCTTCCCTGGAACATACTATCTTTCTCCTCGTTTCGGGCGGATCCTTGACGATATTCCAACGAGGAATGTATGGAAGGACTGGTACTTCTTCTTTAGGATAACCCACCATTCGGCGGGGAGTTCGACTACGCAGTCATCCCGTCTCGGTGGGCTGCCAGCGTTGTTAAGATTCGCGGTTTAATGCTCGATACCCCTTCTTTTTTTTTTGTTGGGCTGCTCCTCACTGGTTTCAGTTTGTATTGCAGAGTCTCCTGAATCGCTCTCTCTCAACCCGATTACAGAGGCTTTGATAGCCCGACTGAGAAGGGGCACTGTCAATTGGGACAGTTTTACGGTGGAGCGCGTGCAAGCCGCTCTGAGGATCGACCCTGAACGGGCTCTGCGGGATCGATCTCTGGTTCCTCGAGACTTATCACTTTCCCCCGTACTCCCCCGGGCTCCCCCGGTTCGAGCTATTCAGCCTCCGCTTCGAGTTGTCGAGCGGGCAAGAGAAAGTGAGTTGTCTGACCGTTTTGATCTGCGCGACATTTGGTTTGTCGCCATTAAGAGTGCTCTAATCTGTCCTTTATTTTTGCAGGTCGTCCTTTTTTGGACGATAATTCAACTGCTAGCACTCCTTCTCGCGAGAGACTATCTCGAAGAGCGAGGAGTCGCCGAAATGGGAAGGAGCCCGTGGATTTGGCGAAGAAGGTGAGGGACAGAGGTCCGAGCAACGCCATCCTTTTTGCCATGTGTGATTCTCCTCCTCCTCCTCCTATAAGTCTTCCTTTGAGTACAGGGGCCGTCGATGCTGCCGTGGAGACGGGCGGCGTTCCTCCCTCTTCGATATCCCGGGAGGCGGATCCGGTCCCGTCCGGGGAGCTAGTTTTACGCGACTCTCACTCGAACGGTTCGAGGGGATCGAGTGGCCGGAACGGGGGTGGAACTATTTATCTCGTGCCGATGGTCGAAGGATCGACACCGAGGAGAGCTCGAGGAGATCGAGCGAAGATGTCGAGGCGCCGGGCAGTGTGGCTTGTCTGCTAAGGCACTTTACACCTGCGGGTGTCCAGCTCCCGGCTGTTGGGGATATGGTCCTTGGTGACTCGTACACCGAGATGACGGCGGCCATTGGGAAGGTAATGGTCGTACCGCTTCATTTTCCTCATCTTTGTTTGGGGAACTTAACGTTAGTATTTTTATGTAGTTCCTGGAGGCTACGAATGGATTCATGGCCAAGTCTGAGTGCGAGCTGCGCGAGGGGTCGCAGGTAGGCGAGCTTTAGACCGTCAAGAAGATGGTAGGCGACTTGAATGTGCAGCTGCAGGGCTCTTTGGCCCGAGGGGAGGAGCTTAAGAGGAAACTTGCTAGGTACGAAGGGATCGAGGCTCGGCTACTGACTCTCGAGAATCGGGAGGAAGATCTTTCTCAGAAGCTTCAAGCGGCCGTGACCCAAACTGTGGCTGCCGAAGAGGCGGGCCGGGTCGCAGCTATGCAAGCTGCTTAAGATCAAGCTGATCTGGAGAGGGTCCTCGTGGGGAGGGACTTCGACGTGAAAGTTGCAGTTCACGAGGCGAGGAAGAAAATGAGCGGGGAGTACTTGGAGATCCTTAAGGAAATCAAGGAGAAAAGCGAGGATCGGAAGGCTGAGACCAGCGCTGAGATCCGCCTCCAAGAAACCTTAATATCGAACTCATCGCGGAGTTCGCCTCCGGTGAGCTGGACCTGACTCAGGAAGTGCTGAGGCTGGCCGAGAAGATGAGGGTGGCCATGGAAGAGATGAACGCTGCAGCGGTCTCTGATTTTAGCATTGGCAAATAAAACTTGCCAGCGATATCAGACGACTCGGTGATTCTGGCGCGTGCTCCGCCGCCAGCCGCTCCTCGTCTCGATCAATATGGATCAAATCTCCCGACCGGGGTTGGCTCTTCCGGTGATCAGGCGGAGGATGGAGACGAAGCTTCTTCGCGATTGCAACAATTTGATTGTTTTGTCGTTGCCCGAGGAGGGCTTTTAATTTCTTTTTCGTACTCTGGTTGCCCAAGGGGGCTTTTTTATGTTTTTGGTGTTGCCCTTAGCGGGATGTTGTGAACTCGAGGACGTTAAGTCCTCCTTTTTTATATGAATTGCTTTTCAATCTCTCATGCCTTAGCATAGATTTGACTGTTTAATGCCTTAGCATAGATTTGACTGTTATGACAGCTCGAACCTCTCCAGAGAGGTCGAATAAATAACTTGCCTTGAATTGCCTTAGGGAGTTCTCTACGAACTTTTAGGTCGATCGTATTTGAGCTCGAGCTCCTCCTCAAGATTTGTTCAAGGTACAATTCTTTCAAGATGTTAAGTTCGAGCTTGGCGTCGAATTGAAATGAAATACTTTTAAGTATATGATAAATCGAAGTAGACTTACATAGATTCGTTTTGAGTATCCGCGGAGATCGCTTTGCATGAGCAACTGTCTCGTTTAATCTGTCTTGATGTAGATTCGACCTCGTTGCTTTGCTTAAGGGGAGAGGGTAGTCCCCCAATTCTTCTAATCTGTATAAGGTTGGAAGAATTTTAAGTTTTTGAAGGACCATTTCAGATCGTTCTGGTTTGAGAAGACCGTTTCAGGTCACTTATTTTGGGACGACCATTTCAGTTCGTTCGATATCGAAGGGATCATTTCAGATCGCTTGTTTTTTGAAGAGATAATTTTATATCACTTGTTTTGGAAGAGATAATTTCATATCACTTGCTTTTGAAGAGATAATTTCATATCATTTGTTTTTGAAGAGATAATTTCATATCACTTGTTTTTGAAGAGATAATTTCATATCACTTGGTAAAATGTAAAGGCAAAGTATTTCGCGACAACTCTAACTTTTACAACGGAAAGAGACATTAATCGAGAGACTTATTTTGATTTCACATATAAGCTAGTATGACTTCATTTGAAGTTGTCGAGCTCGGTAAGAGCTTTGTGTTGGGGGGGGGGGGGGGGGGGGGGGGGCGGCTGCGCTCGAGATCGATCTGCCTACGTACCCTTTTAAGGGGATCAAGACATTTCGTAGTTCGATTATGGGGGCGCACTCTCAGTGAAAGTACTTTTTGAGGTTGATGATATCCCACTTTGCTCCTAACTTTCCAGTGTGTTCTTCCTTTTTATGGTCGAACACTTTTCGTAAGACGAGCTCCCCTACTTGAAACCTTCGAGTTTTAATTCTGGAATCATAGTAGCAAGCTGCGGCTTGTTGGTAGTTCTGGATTCGGGCTAGTGCGAGGTTTCTCCTTTCGTCGATGAGATCGAGCTCATCTGTTATCATCTCGTTGTTAAGCTCCTCTTGCCGTGGGCATTCTTCTTTGCGGATGCTTGACACGAGGATTTTGGCTGGTACTACCGCCTCGATTCCATAAGCTAGCGAGAAGGGAGTCTCGCCAGTGGATTTGCGGGGGGTAGTCCGGTAAGCCCAGAGTACGGCTGGGAGCTCGTCGCTCCAGCTTGTTTTGCACTCATTGAGTCTTTTCTTAAGGCTGTTCATGATTGATTTGCTAGCTGCTTCTGCCAGTCCATTTCCTTGAGGATAACGAGGCGTTGAGTAAGTCAGCTTTATGTTCCAGGTTCTACAGAACTCTTTGAACGTGTTGTATATGAACTGAGATCCAATATCGGTGACGATCTCTTGGGGTAGTCCATGTCGGCAAACGATGTTTCGCCAGACGAACTCCTTAACGTGAACGTCTTTAATCTTTTGGTACGATTCTGCTTCGATCCATTTGGTGAAGTAATCTGTCATTACCAATAGGTGCGTAGCTTTCTTTTTGCCGGATGCGACTAAAGGTCCCACGATATCCATTCCCCATCGCATGAATGGGTATGGTGAGGAGATCGAGGAGAGTTTCTCCGATGGTTGGTGGATAATCGGGGCGTGCTTTTGGCATTTGTCGCATTTACTGGAAAAATATTCGCATTCGGCGGCCATTGTATGGCTAGAGCTCGTCATCCGGAATGACTTCCACAGGATCCGTCATGGGCCTGCGTGATCACGGCTCGGGCTTACTTCCCATTGAGGCATTTGAGGTAAGGTCCGGAGAGACTCCTTTTGAAAAGTTCTCCTTGTGTGACGTAGTACCTGGCACTCTGTGCTTTGAGTTTTCGTGCTTCCCATTTGTCGTCAGGGACTTCGCCATTGGCTATGCACCGAATTATTAGAGTTCTCCAATCTTTTCCATCGTCTGGCTCGGATCCCTGACTAATGGATGCAGTTTGGATTGGTCCATCAGGAACATTCGCGACGTACACGGCATTTCTTGGGTCGAGGTCATCATCGATCTCAACGATGTCACGACAAGTATCCTCAGGTTGTTCCTGGTTTTCGACGTCGTCTGTTTTGGTAGGCTCGTCCTCTTTCAAGGATAGAGCTTTCAGGGCTATGTCGATACTTGGTTTTTCGATCCCCTCGACTGGTATGATCCTTTTGAGGTTAGGGTCTGATATCGATGCCAACGCGGCCAGGGCATCGGCTGTGGTGTTTTCCCCTCGCGGGATCCGTGTTAGATTAAAGAATTTGATCTGGTCGGCGAGGGTATGGACTACCCGCAGGTATGCCTCCATTCGTTCATCTTTGGCCTCGTAGTCGCCGTGGTATTGGCTCGTGACTAGTTGGGAATCACTGAAAGCGTCTATTTCCCGGGCTCCTATCGCTATTGCTAGTCTGAACCCGGATATTAACGCTTCGTATTCTGCTTCGTTGTTTGACGCGGCGAAGCCTAGTCTGAACGATTGTTCTAAAACTTCTCCCGTTGGGGAGACCAGTTTTACTCCGACCCCGGATCCTTGCCTCGAGGAGGCTCCATCGACGTGGAGTTTCCATCTCTTGGCGGAGGCTGGGTCGAGTTCGGTGGTTGGAGGGAGTTCAATTATGAAGTCAGCCAGTACTTGCGCTTTTAAGCACGTCCGAGCCTTAAACTCGATGTCGTACTCGCTAAGTTCGATAGCCCATTTGACTAGTCGACCTGACTGGCTTGGACTATGAAGGATGGTTCTCAGCGGTTGAGAAGTCATCACTGTGATTGAGTGCGATTGGAAGTATGGTCGGAGTTTCCGAGCCGATGTGACCAATGCTAAAGCAATTTTTCCATGGCGGGGTATCTGGTTTCAGCATCGATTAAGGTCTTACTGATGTAATATACCAGCCGTTGTTCGTTTTATTCCTCGCAAACGAGGACTCCACTTACTGTTGCCGTAGAGACAGCTAGGTAGAGGTAGAGGGGTTCCCCTTCTACTGGTTTCGCCAGTATAGGTGCTTCACTTAGATAGGACTTGAGCTGGGTGAACGCTTCTTCACACTTTTCGTTCCAAAGGAACTTTTTGTTCGCTTTGAGCAAGTGGTAGAAGGGTAGACATTTATCAGTCGACCTCGAGAAGAAGCGGTTCAAAGCAGCTATTTCCCAGTCAGACGCTGGACTTCTCGTGTTTTTTTGGGAGATTTCATCTCCATAAATGTCGCGATCTGTTTAGGATTCGCTTTGATCCCTCTTTCGGTTACTAAGTAACCAAGGAATTCTCCTGATGGGACCCCGAATGTGCACTTCGCTGGGTTGAGTTTCATCCCGTATTTATTGAGAATGATGAAGCATTCTTTTAGTTGGGGATATGATCCTCGTACCTAGAAGATTTGACCAGCATATCGTCGATGTAGACTTCCATGGTTTTACCCAAGAGTCCTGAAAACATCTTGTTGACGAGGCGTTGGTAAGGTGCTCCTGCATTTTTTAGTCCGACAGGCATGACTTTGTAGCAGTACGTGCCTCGATCTGTTATGAACGAAGTCTTTTCTTGGTCCTCGGGGTTCATTAGTATTTGGTTGTACCCCGAGAAGGCACCCATGAAGGACAGTAGTTGATGTCCGGCGGTGGCTTCGACCAGTCGGTCGATGTGTGGGAGTGGGAAGCTGTCTTTTGGACATGCTTTGTTGAGTTCTGTAAAGTCTACGCAGACTCTCCACTTCCCATTCTTTTTCTGGATCACTACGGGGTTCGCAAGCCAATCAGGGTATTTCACCTCTTTGATCGATCCGATTTTCAGTAATCGATCGACCTCGTCGTTGACGGCTTGAGCTCGTTCCGGGCCAAGTTTTCGACGTTTTTATCTTACCGGTTTATAAGTTGGGTCGACATTCAGCTCGTGGCTCGTTACGTCGATGTTGATCCCATTCATGTCTGCTGAGGACCAGGCAAAGGAGTCGACTTTCTGTTTAAGAAAATAGATCAGTTCATTTTTAACTGGCTCCGATAGGTCAATTCCGATGCCGACAAGTCTTTCGGGATGATCGTTGTCTATACAAACTTGAGTTGTGAGGTCCTTTGGAGGTCTTTTTTTGCTTGGGTCGTTCGACCTTTTGGTTTGCATGGTGGCGAGCTCTTCCTCTTTCTGTAATTGCTACGCGTGGGATTTCTCAATCTGCTTGTACCCGTTCATATAGCAATTGCGGAAAATCTTTTGACTTCCGTAAACTATTTTTACCCCTTTCGGAGTTGGAAATTTTACGCATTGATGGTAGGTCGATGGTACAACTTTCATGTCGTATATCCAAGGTCGACCTAAAATTGCGTTGTCGGGAGCTGGTCGATCTACAACGACAAACTCTGTCATTCTTCGAACTCCTCCAGCTATTTCTGGGGTGAAGACAGAGCCCACTGAATATGTGGTTTCGCCAGCGAACCCTACTAACGGTGTATGTTCCTCGACGATCTCGGAGTCGTTGAACTCCATCTTTTTGAATGCGTCGTAAAAGAGGACATCCACCGAACTTCCTGTGTCGATCATTATCTTCGATATTTCGACATCTCCAACTACTAGACAAACCAGGAGTGCGTCATCGTGTGGTTTGTCAAGATTGTTTGTCTCGCTCTCGTGGAAGGTGATTTCGTGGTCTGGACTCTTCTTTTGTCGGTCTCGACTCTTCTTTGAAGAGCTTTGATTGAATTGACCGAATCTCGGCATAGTTTGTGGTCACCGAAGATGAAGTCAACTCGTTTAGGGGGTATGGCGCGTACACCCCCCCCCCTCCCACAGAGACGAGGGAGATTGATTCGTGAGCGTAAACTCTTAATAGGAGCTGGAGGAGGGGATAGCGCCGAGCCTCCCGGGGTGCCACATAACCTGAGTTCGCCGAGAATGACTTCGACTCGCTTTCCCGACCCTTGAGGGAGGGCTTCGGGAGATCCCGACTCCTTAGACCGTTCTCGTTTGTTCCGAGAAGGCTTTTTGGTGTTTGATTCTCTAGTCTGTTGACTTTCCTTTCTGTCAGATGGAGTTTCCTCCTCGACTTCTGATTCTTGTTTGTTTTCGGACTCTCGTTTTCGAGCCTCGGCTTTAGCTCGAGTATAGCACTCTTCGGTCGAGTGTCCTTTTTTGTTGTGAATGTCACAAAATTTATCCTTGTCGAACTCGAATTTCTTCGAGCTCGTCGGTCTCTTGACTGCATTAACGTTCCCAGATTTACGGGAATCCTTTTTTGAGTTCGAGTTCTGTGAGCCCGATGAGTTCTTTTACTTTGGGTGCTTTTCTCTGAGGGCCGTGGTTTCGTCCTCGAGGAGAGCAAAGGCCGATGCGCGATGAAGGGCGTCATCGAGTGTTTGAGGTTCGCGGACTGTTATTCCTCGCGGAATCTGGTCGAGTACCACAGTCCACGTCTCAGTGCTTCTATAGCTACTTCGTCTCGTGGGTTCGCGATTTTGGATTTTATTTCCTTAAATCGGTCAATGTACGAGCGAAGTGTCTCGTCGGGTTTTTGAGAGACGCCAAATAAAGCTGCCTCAGTAGTCTTTACCTCGATAAAGACGGAGTATTGTTTGAGGAAAGCCGTCATGAACTGGGTGAAATTATCGATGGATCTCTCTTCCAGTCCGGCGAACCATTCTAGGGCAGAGCCCGATAGGTTTTCAGCGAAGAGTCTGCAGAAAGCCGGCTCTCTTTCCTCGTCAGCGAGATATACCCTTGACATTGCTAGTCGGAATGCCCTGATATGGGCTTTCGGGTCTGATTTTCCAGAAAATTCCAGAAATTTCGTTTTCTTGATTTCCCGGATTCTTGCAAAGGTGATCCGGTCTGTGAATGGCGTTTGTCGCATTTTTTTCAATTACTCGATCGATGCGGGTGCCGCGCTCGTTACCATGTGAACTTTCGAGCTCAGACTGACGAACTGGGCTTTAGCCTGCTCGATGTATTGTCTTAGCATATCATGTTTGTCGCCTGCTATAGGCGTGAACTGTGCTTGTGCCTGATTCGACGTTTGTTCCGGGAAAACCGGGTCGAGAAGATCGATTGTTGGAATCGGTCTTGTCTGGTCGATCTGTGGCGTTTGGAACTGTATTGTATTCGATCCGTTAGGATGTCCCGAGCTCGAGGAAAGGTGGTGGTCCGGATAATGGTCGGTTTCCCGATCCGGTCGGATCTGTGACCATAGAACTCGAACCGAATGGAGTCGGTGTCGCAATAGGGATCGTTATAGGGCGGAAGCTGCTATTTGACGTGCTAGCGAAATTTCCCTACGTTCCGGGGGGTGTTACCACCTGGGAGAAGTCCAAGCGTGTTCGCGGTGGAGGACTTATAGGGGGTCGTGGATCGCGCATTAATCTACCTCCCTGGTTTTGGCTAGCGAGCTGTTCAAGACAGGCGTTAATGCGCCGTTCTTGTTCATCGAGCTGCGCGGCCAGAGAACGATTTGCGATCTCTTGGGCCCGTGCGTTTGCCTCGTTGCTTCTCGTTTGGTTTACCAACAGGCTCAACATTGAACGGATTTCAGCGAGGTCGTCCGGGCTTTGTCGCCGTGGAGCAGGAGGCAGTGGCGAGTTAGGCTTGAGCGTTCCAGATCCGCCTCCTGGAGCAGGGGCGGAAGTTGAATCATTTCTCATCCATACCCAGTTCCTTCTCGGATCGTTAGTTCCTGACAGAACATTTGCCGGAATCTGGCTCGTCGTAATCGTTTGAGCGACTGAGCTGGCTGGTGCCGAAGTCGTCGAGACTGAGGCAGAGCTCGTCAACACGTCATCGATCTGACCCATGGTTCTTACCCCGGTGGTGTTATGAGGAACGTCGTCGACCGTTTGAGTGTGGTCGACTGGTGGAGTGGCGCTGGGAGAGCCGGATTGGTCGGGATTCATCTCGATCTATCGGATCTAGGATCTGATTCTTAAGATAGGAAAACTATAGATAGTCCCCACAGACGGCGCCAAATGTGAGATCTGAGATTCACACCAAGGATTTGTAATCGTGGATTTGGACTTTTGGATACAAAGATGATATAGATTTCCTATGAATCAAAGACTTTATTGAGATTTATCGTCGAGATAGAACAAACACAATCGAATAGAGAGTACAAAGTATGATAATCGAGCTATCTAGTCGAAGTGTTCTTGATTAGGGTTAGAATGTCTTGAATGAATCGCCACTTCTTCTTTAAATAGTCCTCGACTTTGTTCTCCTTGTTCCGATCTTTCGGCCTCGCCGTGATAACGATCTCCAAGATTCGTGGAAATCGGTTGAACCGACGAAGACCAGGTCGTTCTTCCCTCACGTCGTCTCCTATCTAGCTCGAGCTCGATCACCTCTTATTTCGGCGTCTTTTGGGCCTCGGCCAGATCGTGGTCACATGGGCCCAGTATAGGTGACGGTCGAGCTCTTTGTCTTGATTATGGATCGGGCTCACGATTGTGGGCCTTTGTTTTGTTTGTCAATGGGCCGGATTTCCTAGAGGGAAACCCAACACCAACAGGATGCATCTCATCATGTAAAGAAGATCACACTCCTACCCAGGAAGCATGATGCTAATTCACGCGAGTCTTATTGGATGTTCGGCTTACAGTCAAGGCGTGTGTTGCTCGAGTTTTGCGAGCTAAGGAGCCCGTCTTTACAACGAATTGTTGTATTGTTTCAGAGTGCCAAATTTGAACTCGGCATAGAGTTGGGGAAGTCTTAAATTTTGCAGATAGTTAAAGAATGTATCAAATTCTACATAAGTCAAGAGTTAGACTTGGCATAATAAGTTTTTACTTGGCATAAGTAAAGAGAGGGTTTAACTCGTCATAAGTAAAGAGAGGGTTAAACTCGGCATAAGTCAAGAAAGGGAATTTTAACTCGGCATAAGTCAAAAGAAAGAATTAAACTCGGCATAAGTTAAAAGAAGAAACAACTCGGCATAAGTTAAAAGAAGAAATAACTCGCCATAAGTTTAAAGAATGCATTTAACTCGGCATAAGTCAAAAGAGAATTTTATTAAGTTTGTGACTGTGCCGATGAAGTCTGCCTACGTATCTTCCGAAGAAGAATCAAGTCACTCGTAGTTCATACAATGTTTGATAATGGACTCGTCGTAGCGAGTTCTCTCTCTTTTTTGGGCGACTGTGCTTGCGAAGGCTGCCTACGTACCCGTTTTGATGGGATCAAGTCACTCGTAGTTCTCTTGACTGTTGAAGAAGACGGTAAAATGAGACGAGATGACATGGGTGTCTAGTGATATTCCTTTAGACTTGAGGAGTTCCACGAACTCGGCAGAGCTTTGCCTTTCATTGATTCGAGTTTGTAGACTCCGGGTTTGACGACCTTTGTGATTTTGTAAGGTCCTTCCCAGCGCGCATCAAGTTTACCTACTATCCACTCTTTGGTATTTTCATACACTTTTCGAAGGACATAATCACCAAGTTTAAAGTGATGTTCGTGTACCTTTTTGTTGTAGTATCGGGCGGCAAGTTGTTGGTGGTTTTGAATGCGGAGCAAGGCACGTTCTCGTTCTTCCTCAATTGTATCGAGGGCATGAAGCAACATTCTTTCATTGATGTCGGCGTGTTGAGGCATCAGAACATGGCGTAGAGTGTATACGTTGGCTTATGCCGGGACCATTGCTTCCACACCGAAAGCCAAGGAGAATTGAGTGGCCCCGATTGCGCGGCGAGGGGTTGTTTTGTGTGACCAAATAACTCCGTCAAGTTCATCGTCCCAGAACCCTTTCTTCTTCTCAAGACGTTTTTTGATGCCGTTAATGATAGTTATATTGGTGGCCTCTGCTTGACCGTTTCCTTGAGGATATCGCGGCTCGACTGATATATCATGGTTTTTACTGGTTTTGGACCATGATATAAGTGTGTTTTAGAGTCTATTTGTGTCTCTTTAGAGTCTTTTACAGGTTTTATTAGGTACACGCACGATTGGAGCTAATGTGGTGATTATGAAGCTTATTGGAGCATTTTGGAGATTTGACCCGAGAGCTTGTGCTCACTATCCAGATTTGATGACTGCGTCGATCGTTGTACACCTGCATCGGTCGATGCACTGCGCGAATGGGCCATACTCGGCGGTTTAATGAAGAATGCCAATATTGCAGAAGTGCCCTGAAGTTCCAGATATTTACACAGAAGCCCCAAGTCGTGTTTTAGCTATTTAATTAGGTTTTTAACTATACGCTTACATACGCTATCATAACTTAGAGCAGAGAGTTTTTAGAGTTTTTGGGGCTGATCTGATCCTGTACTACATTCGTTTTGGAGAAGTTTTCGAACCCCTTTGTTATTTTAATCTCTTTTATGATTGCTATTTATTCATTGATTATGTTTACATCATCCATGTCTGAGTAGTTCCATAGTTAGGTTTAGGATTTCTCATAGGGATTTCATGACTTGCTAGATATAACTAAATCAGTTAAGGATTCACATCAATAGATGTTCTTCAAACTAAATTGTGTTTAATGCTAGTTCTAACCTGATCAATTAGAATCTAGATCTTAGGTTGCTAAATACGACACGACAGTGTGGTTTAGAATCTAAACTATTTAGGTTGAGCAATTTAATTACTCGCAAAGGAATTTGGTTTAATTAGATTGTGAACATATCAAACTTGAATTTAAAGCTGGTTTAATCTGTTAGTAATTGCAAAGGAATTTGGATTACTGCACTTAGACTTAGAGAATTCTCGCAAAGGAATTTGGTTAATTCTATATCTGTGATTTGAGTTCTAGAACTGAGTTTAATTAGATCCTGACTGATTGATTTATCTGCTTGTCTGATTTCCTGAGAACGCCCTAGACTTAGCGCTTTTAGTTTATTGATTTCAAACAACAACCTGCTACTGATTTACTTTCCTGCTTGCTTTTAGATAATAGAATACAATTTTCTTTTTGCTTTCTCCTAGTTCTAATCTCTTTAAGTTCTTTATCGTTGCCTAGAGTCCTCGTGGATTCGATCCCTAAGTACTACAATTGATTTACTGTGCACTTGCAGTTAGTATAAGGTAAAACTAGACACCTATCAAGTTTTTGGCGCCGTTGCCGGGGACTCTTAGAGTCTTCGATAGCTTCGAACTTATGGTTTTTACTAGGATTTTTATTTTTATTTTCGTTTACTGATTTTTTCTCTGTTTTCTTTCTGTCGCAGGTACCAATTTCGCATAGCGTCGATCGTTGCACCTTTGTGTCGATCGTCACTAGGCGATTCTGAGATTGAATCGATCGTTGCACTGATAGCATCGATCGTTGCTTGACGATTACAGACAGTTTATGCAGACGCGTGAAACTAGAAGTAATCAGAACTTGAACCTCGTTAATCTCGGACTTGAAGAACTTGGACGACTAGAGAGGACTAACAGAAGAGAAAGAAGAGCAAGGATGGTACGTAAACGACTGATTCTGATAGCCGATGCTCAAGGTATCCTGAGGGATCCGCAAAACAATCCTTACAATGCTGCTGGGCAGAGGATTGATGCTGAGGGACGTGTGATCCCTGATGTTGAGGAACCTGAACCACAGCCGCAGGCGCAAGGCCAAGGACATAACCATGGTAGACAGATGGTAGTCCATGAGAGGACTTTGGCTGACTACAACAGACCGGATAAGTTTCATGCAAACCGGTTAGCTCTAGTACCTCCAGGTTTTGAGAGGAATGATTTTGAAATCAAAACCATCTACTACTCGCTGATGAAGCAGAATGCTTTCCATATTCACCCATCGGAGCAGCCTATGGATCACATTGATCAGTTTGAGGACATAATCACTGGCATGAAGTATGATGGAGTGTGCCAGGATTAACTGTTTCTCAAGCTCTTTCCACACAGTCTCGCTGGAGACGCTGCTGCATGGCTGAAGCAACTGCCACCTGGGCAGTTTGTTACTTGGGCAGCCCTGAAGAGTGAGTTCCTGCGTCACTTCTACGATGATGCGCGTTCTGATCAAGCCAGACAAGACATACTCACCTTTTCCCAAGGTCCTACTGAGCCTCTTAAGACTGCCTGGATGAGATTCAAGAAATACCTACGTGACTGCCCGCACCATGGATTCACTGAGGTAACACTTTTAGGCATCTTCTTTAGAGGCATAGATCTTCCATATCAGACTGCGTTGGACAACTCTAGCAATGCCAACTTTAACACTAGGACTCCTGCACAAGCTAAGCAGTTGATTGATAACTTAGTAAGCAGCAACAGTTGCAAGACTACTGATGAGAGGAGGAAGAAATCTGGTGGGAATGTAGAGAATTCGGAGATTGCTGATATTAGATCTAAGCTGGACACAGTTTGTAATCTCCTAGCTGGTAAGAAAGCTGTCCACTTTGCCCAAGATGTTGAGGTAATTCAGACTGAAGAGGACACTCAGGAAGAAGATGTGAATTACATAGGAGGATCTGGATTCCAAGGTAATAGCTTTGGTAATCAGCAGGGAAACAGGTTCTTCAATGGAGGACAGAAGAGTGCCTTCACAGGCAATCAGAACTCCTCTGGCTTTGGACAGACTAGTGGTTTTCAGAAGCCTTTTGGACAAGGTACTCAGAGAACCTATGGATCGTCTTCTTACCAAGCGCCTCCTGTAGCCACTGCTCATGAGAGTAAGATGGCGGCAATGATGGAACAGCTGCTGGAAAGTCAGACCAAGATTGATGTGGACTGCAATAAGAAGTTGGATGCTGTCTATGAGGATCTCAATGGGAAGTTTGAGTCTCTGAACACTCATGTGAAGCAGTTGGATACTCAGGTAAGTCAGATTTCTAGTTCTGTTAAAGGAAAAGGAGTAGCAAACACCCATATTAAGGCCTGATCAGTGTACATTGATGATGGATCACACCTAGGTGAAGGATTTGAGCTAAGCACAGTTGAGTTGGTAGAAGAGGTTGAATTTTCAGATTTAGAGGAAAATCTCTCGGGTAGAATCTGTGAAAGCAGTGTTGCATCGATCGACGCACCCTTAGCGTCGGTCGTTGCAGGTCGTGAACAGACAGACTCGCATGATTCTGAAGGCATTGATGCAGATTTAGAGCTTGATCGTTTATTCCCTGGAGTGTCTGAGATTACTCAACAGGAGATTTATGCACAATCCATTCGACTATATCCTTCAGTGTCTGAAGTGATTAAGCAAGAGATTGAAGAGCTCAAGCAGCGGAAAGGGATTGGTGAAGAGTTGGAAGAAATTCCATCATCTGATGATCCACCTTATCACCCATGTGTGCAGAGGTACTTGAATAAGATGTTGCCTTTGGATGAAGAGCTGAAAGACTGGGTGATTGTGGTCCCTCAGCATATAAGCTCGATCACCTCTTATTTCGGCGTCTTTTGGGCCTCGGCCAGATCGTGGTCACATGGGCCCAGAATAGGTGACGGTCGAGCTCTTTGTCTTGATTATGGATCGGGCTCACGATTGTGGGCCTTTGTTTTGTTTGTCAATGGGCCGGATTTCCTAGAGGGAAACCCAGCACCAACAGTATGCATCTCATCATGTAAAGAAGATCACACTCCTACCCAGGAAGCATGATGCTAATTCACGCGAGTCTTATTGGATGTTCGGCTTACAGTCAAGGCGTGTGTTGCTCGAGTTTTGCGAGCTAAGGAGCCCGTCTTTACAACGAATTGTTGTATTGTTTCAGAGTGCCAAATTTGAACTCGGCATAGAGTTGGGGAAGTCTTAAATTCTGCAGATAGTTAAAGAATGTATCAAATTCTACATAAGTCAAGAGTTAGACTTGGCATAATAAGTTTTTACTTGGCATAAGTAAAGAGAGGGTTTAACTCGTCATAAGTAAAGAGAGGGTTAAACTCGGCATAAGTCAAGAAAGGGAATTTTAACTCAGCATAAGTCAAAAGAAAGAATTAAACTCGGCATAAGTTAAAAGAAGAAACAACTCGGCATAAGTTAAAAGAAGAAATAACTCGCCATAAGTTTAAAGAATGCATTTAACTCGGCATAAGTCAAAAGAGAATTTTATTAAGTTTGTGATTGTGCCGATGAAGTCTGCCTACGTATCTTCCGAAGAAGAATCAAGTGACTCGTAGTTCATACAATGTTTGATAATGGACTCGTCGTAGCGAGTTCTCTATCTTTTTTTGGGCGACTGTGCTTGCGAAGGCTGCCTACGTACCCGTTTTGATGGGATCAAGTCACTCGTAGTTCTCTTGACTGTTGAAGAAGACGGTAAAATGAGACGAGATGACATGGGTGTCTAGTGATATTCCTTTAGACTTGAGGAGTTCCACGAACTCGGCAGAGCTTTGCCTTTCATTGATTCGAGTTTGTAGACTCCGGGTTTGACGACCTTTGTGATTTTGTAAGGTCCTTCCCAGCGCGCATCAAGTTTACCTACTATCCACTCTTTGGTATTTTCATACACTTTTCGAAGGACATAATCACCAAGTTTAAAGTGATGTTCGTGTACCTTTTTGTTGTAGTATCGGGCGGCAAGTTGTTGGTGGTTTTGAATGCGGAGCAAGGCACGTTCTCGTTCTTCCTCAATTGTATCGAGGGCATGAAGCAACATTCTTTCATTGATGTCGGCGTGTTGAGGCATCAGAACATGGCGTAGAGTGTATACGTTGGCTTATGCCGGGACCATTGCTTCCACACCGAAAGCCAAAGAGAATGGAGTGGCCCCGATTGCGCGGCGAGGGGTTGTTTTGTGTGACCAAATAACTCCGTCAAGTTCATCGTCCCAGAACCCTTTCTTCTTCTCAAGACGTTTTTTGATGCCGTTAATGATAGTTATATTGGTGGCCTCTGCTTGACCGTTTCCTTGAGGATATCGCAGGTCGACTGATATATCATGGTTTTTACTGGTTTTGGACCATGTTATAAGTGTGTTTTAGAGTCTATTTGTGTCTCTTTAGAGTCTTTTACAGGTTTTATTAGGTACACGCACGATTGGAGCTAATGTGGTGATTATGGAGCTTATTGGAGCATTTTGGAGATTTGACCTGAGAGCTTGTGCTCACTATCCAGATTTGATGACTGCGTTGATCGTTGCACACCTGCATCGGTCGATGCACTGCGCGAATGGGCCAGACTCGGCGGTTTAATGAAGAATTCCAATATTGCAGAAGTGCCCTGAAGTTCCAGATATTTACACAGAAGCCCCAAGTCGTGTTTTAACTATTTAATTAGGTTTTTAACTACAGCTGGAAGGGATTGGTGAAGAGTTGGAAGAAATTCCATCATCTGATGATCCACCTTATCACCCATGTGTGCAGAGGTACTTGAATAAGATGTTGCCTTTGGATGAAGAGCTGAAAGACTGGGTGATTGTGGTCCCTCAGCATATAAGTGATGTGTTGTTAACCAAGATCCCAAAGAAGCTGCCTGACCCTGGTGTCTTTGTGCTAAGTTGTTCTATCTTCGAGGATAGTTTTAGGCGTTCTCTGTGAGATCTTGGAGCTGCAGGAAGTCTTATGCCATATTCTGTGGCAGAGAAGCTGGGTATGCTGGATTTTTCGCCTACTAGGACCTCTCTTGTCCTAGCTGATCAGTCTATAAGAGTTCCAGAAGGACTCCTTGAGGACATCTCGGTCAGAGTTGGAAACTACTTAGTTCCAACAGACTTCTTAGTGCTGAAATATGACAGTGATCCTGATGATGCGTTGATACTGGGTAGACCATTCTTGGCTACAGCTGGAGCAGTGATAGATGTTAGACACAGTCTGATTGATCTCCACCTGGGAGATGAGCCGCTGCATTTTGAGATGGATAAGCTGCGCAAGCCACTGATAGATGGGCAGACCTTCACCATTTTGGAGGGAGATGATAAGCAGCCAAGTGATACTGTGATTTTGGATCCTGGGGAGCAGTTTACTCCTTCTTTTCTTGGACGCGTTCATACTGATAGAGCCTACTCTCCGCCTTGGATGAGGAGACTTGCACAGAGACAATCAAAGTCTCTGTCAAGATCTCTTGGTGCCTAAAAATCTTGTTCGTCCGGTCAAGCTAATGACCTTAAACAAGCGCTGAGTGGGAGGCAACCCACTGTTAGGTTTAAGTGTTTTTCTTTTTGATTTTTGGTGTTTTTCTTAGGAACTAACGTTTTGTTTTTGTTTTTGTTAAGTTTTAGATGCAGAACTCGAGTCTGGAGATGTGTGAAGATCGTTGCTTCATTGTAACGGTCGTTGCAGGGTGATTACGACGAGGAGATGGGATCGCATTGTGACGATCGTTGCGGTCCTGTGCAACGGTCGTTGCAATTGGTTTAATTGCAAAATTAAGGTACGTGCGCTAAACCGGAATCAATCTGGTTCAAACAGCAACGGTCGTTGCATCCACGATCGAGGTAAATCCTTAAACCCTTCTCTCCTCTTTTCTTCTCCACTCCGCCGACCGTACAACCACGATTCCACAACTCTAAATCTATCATTTCTTCATCATTTTTTGTGATTCAAAGCTTGATTCTACTTGTTTTAACATCCCCTAGCTATTTCTATAACCCATTCTCAAAGATTCCAAGGTAAGAGCTCTCATTTTCATGATTTTCAGAATTGATTTTAGGGTTTAGAAATTAGGGATTTTAGGCTTGAAATTGATGATTCCATACTGAATTAGACTTGATTTAGGTTGTTTGGTGATGGATATTTGATGTTTGTGAGAATGTGGATTAATTTTGCACGATTTTGAATCGTTAATTCGCGACTGAGAAATCGCCTTTCAACGATCGTCGCACTTGTGCAACGGTCGTTGCTGGTCGATTTCACAGAGAGATTGCCGAGACTTATGGTTTAAATTTTTCTTGAATGCAGATGGCAACTCGCAGACAACCTCGCAAACGTAAAGCCACCGCAGCAACCGCTACACGTCAGTATGCTCCACCACCAGAGTGGTTCCATCGAGAATCACCACATCCTGAGCCTTACGTGAGAGTTGGGCCGGCAATAGTACTACCTTGGCCTCGAGCAGACCAGACAGAGATCCCGTCAGACAGAGAGTGGCCAAATGATATTGTTGAGTTCCTCAAGACCGCTGATTTCACAGAGAGACCGTTGCTTGATCACTGGGATGAGTTCGACACGTTGCTTTATAACGGTTGGTGTGGCATGACGATTAAACCAACCAAGTTTGCAGACTACTCTACTTGTAAGAGTCTGGGGATAGATGAGCAGGTTCTTACACTGTGTAAGGGCATTGGTCTAGGGACAATGCCTATGCAGCCTTACGACTTGTACCCTGAGTTGGTTAGACAGCTGCTAGCCACTTGCAGAGTGGTTTACCCGGATCCAGACAGCAGGAGTGCTACAGGAGGTATATTTACCTTCATGTGCTTAGGAGCCAGGTATCGGATTCCTCTTCTAGATATCTGCAGGATTTATGGGTTCAGCACTGAGCCGAGAGTTATTGGCATGAGTCTTGAGTGGGATATGAAGGAGGCTCAGTTTTTCTGGGAGTGTATTGGCAGTGGTCGATACAACTCGAGGACTACACCAATGAATCAGGTTAGACATCCTGTTCTGAGATACGTCTTGCTTATCTTGTGTTGGACTTTGTTGTTCAAGTTTGAAGCCAACAAGATGCGCAAGTTTAAGTTGGAGATGCTGTTCATTGGGCTGAGGGACCAGTTTGAGGGTTCTGGTTTGAGAGATCCCACTAAGAGACTCAACTTGGGAGCTGTTTTCACTCAGCACTTATGCGACCTGCAGAAGAAGCCATTTGATGGCGTGGACACTGAGACAGTCGGGAGCCTGCTTACTCCCATTTTCATGCACTGCAGGATTCCCTTAGAGGGTACAACGTATAACACTGCCAGAGAGTTCCTTGATTTCAGCCACCTGCAGAGCGCTACATGGCTCAAGGAGGGGCGCGTATGGGTCTATTACGACCCTGCCACTGCGAATCATGGTATAGATCTTCCTGCTGCAGATCATACACGGATTGATACGCTGGATGCCTTGACATTCCGGCCACCTGAGAGAGATCGGCGCAGTGTTCCTTCTATGGCTCATCCGCTGGGAGAGCCTTCTACACGTGGTTCATCTTCCTCTGCTCCTCCTGCGCCTGCTGCTGCCCCTGTTGATGACATTGGCCCTTTTCCTGTCCCTGCAGTTCCTTTGGGAGAGATGTCTGAGGCTGAGTGGAGAGAGCGTAATGATGGGATACTGAAGACCATTTGGGAGTGGATGCGTGGCTGCACTTGCAGGAGACAGCCACAGGTTCATCAGCCCGTCCCTGCCAGTCGACGCAGACAGCGTTCTCCTGAGGATTCCAGCGGTACTGATCCATATGCTGGGATAGATGATGATAGCGAGTGAGCGTAGTCTCCATTTTCAGACATTCGGTTCTGTACTCTTTTATCTTTTCTTTTTCTTTAGCACTTTTTCTTTTGCTTTTCTTAGGATGTTATTGTTTCTGGATGTTGTGCTTGATTTGATACATCAGTTGCTTTGATTTTACTCTGTTTTCAGTGTTTTCAGCTTGCAGGATTCGAAATTTGATAGATTCCAACGGACAACCTGCTAACTTGCTGACTGATCCGAGTATTCGCAGTGCGTCGATCGACACAGCACTGTGTCGATCGTCACAACACGATCGAAATCGCATTGCAGCGATCGTTGCGGTCCTGAGCAACGATCGACCATACACGAAAATCGCCTAGCAACGGTCGATGCACCTAGTGCAACCATCGATGCCTGAGCGACAGAGGTAAAAATCAGACAGAACTCAACACGTCCATTAACATTTAAATTTTTCTTTCTTTTTACCAATCCTTCGCTTGACACTACTGGGGACAGTGTGTCTTAAGTGTGGGGGAGGTGCTACTGACATCTATCTTTCTGTTTTCTTAGAGTCAGTATATTTTTCAAAATTTGTTTTATTGAGTCAAAACAGTTTAAGTAGGAAACAATGATTTTTTGAGAAGATTAATAGCACTTGCAGGAACTTAAGTAACCATCGGGATGAAGTTGCAGGATCTATCTATGACTATTAGAAAACCCCATCACAGATCAACCTACTGAGGACACCCACATTACTTCAGGTATCAGAGGATCCTTTGACTGACTTCAAACTTAATATTGACTTAATCTTCTCACCTAAGGGCTTGGTATACTTTGTGTCGGATTTCCTTGTTAGTTCTGACACAGCCTGTAAACCTGTCATATTTGGTTCCCTTCTCCCCTTCCATAAAAAAAAAATAATAATAATAAACCGAGGATGAGTTAGTAACTCCGAAGTGGTCTCTGGGAGTGGTAGCTACAACTATCATATCATGTGCATCCATGGAATGTGTCCAAAGTACACCCCTTAACGGGAAGAGCACTGATAAAAAAAAAAATGATACCCAATGGGGAAAAATCAGAATGCTAAGGAAGGGAAAAGAGAAGAAAGGGACTAGAGAAAGATAGTATGGTGGTCTAGAGCTGACAAGGTAAGAGTCCATGTGCCTTTGATCGATACTCCTTAGGTGAGACCGCACTTAAATAATTCCAGAAGTTTACTTAGGTGAGACCGCATTTGAATGCGTGAATGTGATTGTGGAGTTTACTTAGGACAGTTGCTAAGTGTGGGGGAAGTATATGTTGGTCTTGATGTCTTGTGATTGATTCTTTCAGTGGGTTACTAAGGGGAATCTGAGTGTTGTTGCTTCTAGGACAAAAAGAGTTTCTGAAAGTTTTCAAACCTCTTCACCATGTTTTAGTTCTCTGTTTTGCTTGAGGGCAAGCAAAGGCTAAGTGTGGGGAAGTTGATATATCATGGTTTTTACTGGTTTTAGACCATGATATAAGTGTGTTTTAGAGTCTATTTGTGTCTCTTTAGAGTCTTTTACAGGTTTTATTAGGTACACGCACGATTGGAGCTAATGTGGTGATTATGGAGCTTATTGGAGCATTTTGGAGATTTGACCCGAGAGCTTGTGCTCACCGTCCAGATTTGATGACTGCGTCAATCGTTGTACACCTGCATCGGTCGATGCACTGCGCGAATGGGCCAGACTCGGCGGTTTAATGAAGAATGCCAATATTTCAGAAGTGCCCAAAAGTTCCAGATATTTACACAGAATCCCCAAGTCGTGTTTTAGCTATTTAATTAGGTTTTTAACTTATGTTTTTCATATGCTATCATAACTTAGAGCAGAGAGTTTTTAGAGTTTTTGGGGCTGATCTGATCCTGTACTACATTCGTTTTGGAGAAGTTTTCGAACCCCTTTGTTATTTTAATCTCTTTTATGATTGCTATTTATTCATTGATTATGTTTACATCATCCATGTCTGAGTAGTTCCATAGTTAGGTTTAGGGTTTCTCATAGGGAGTTCATGACTTGCTAGATATAATTAAATCAGTTAAGGATTCACATCAATGTATGTTCTTCAAACTAAATTGTGTTTAATGCTAGTTCTAACCTGATCAATTAGAATCTAGATCTTAGGTGGCTAAATACGACACGACAGTGTGGTTTAGAATCTGAACTATTTAGGTTGAGCAATTTAATTACTCGCAAAGGAATTTGGTTTAATTAGATTGTGAACATATCAAACTTGAATTTAAAGCTGGTTTGATCTGTTAGTAATTGCAAAAGAATTTGGATTACTGCACTTAGACTTAGAGAATTCTCGCAAAGGAATTTGGTTAATTCTATATCTGTGATTTGAGTTCTAGAACTGAGTTTAATTAGATCCTGACTGATTGATTTATCTGCTTGTCTGATTTCCTGAGAACGCCCTAGACTTAGCGCTTTTAGTTTATTGATTTCAAACAACAACCTGCTACTGATTTACTTTCTTGCTTGCTTTTAGATAATAGAATACAATTTGCTTTTTGCTTTCTCCTAGTTCTAATCTCTTTAAGTTCTTGATTTTATCGTTGCCTAGAGTCCTCGTGGATTCGATCCCTAAGTACTACAATTGATTTACTGTGGAATTGCAGTTAGTATAGGGTAAAACTAGACACCTATCAACTTGCTGAGCCGTATGTCTCATCTTTTGCAAAATCCTTCGAATAGGTTCGATGTGAACTGAGATCCATTGTCAGTGACGATCTCGTATGGCAATCCATATCGGCAGATGATGTATTTCCAGAAAAAGTTTTGAACTTGTACGTCATCGATTTCCACAAAAGCTTTAGCCTCGACCCATTTGGTAAAGTAGTCTGTCATGATTACGAGAATCGTCTCTGATTTGATAGCGGCAACGGTCCGACGATATCCATAGTCCATCTCATGAATGGATATGCTGACGTTGATGTTGTAAGCAGTTCTGTCGGCCGATGTATTAACGGCGCATGACGTTGACACTTTTCGCATTTGTTGGAATAGTTTTCGCAATCGGCTACCATAGTCGGCCAGTAGTGACCGTTCAGCTTGATTTTGAGAGCAAGAACTCGGCCTCCAGAATGGTTTCCACAGGCACCTGAGTGATTTACCTCAAGGACTCTATGGATCTCGTCGCCATATATGCATCTAAGGAGGACTTTGTTGGCTGTGTACTTGTACATTACGCCGATTCCGCTATCAAATAAGACACGATTCTCTTAGTTGGCGCGCAGCCCACTTGTCTTCGGGAAGTTTACCTTCTGTCAGATACAAATGTATCTATCCTCGCCAGTCCGTTTCGGGATCTGTTGAGGCGGTATTCAGATCGGCGGGTTCGGCCGGATCATCATCCGGGTCGTTGATTGCGAGAATCGTATCAAAAGAAGGATCTTCGTGATCACTTCCCGGCAATGAGATACTTGGTTCATGATTACTTCTACCGGAATACATCGGCATATCTCATGGTTTGGTAACGATGCTAGATAGGTGAGGGTGTTTGCTGATGCGTTTTCGCTTCTCGGTATCTGAACTATGTCAAAGAATTCAAAAGAGTTAGTGAGTTCCCGTGCCGCCTTGAAGTAGGCTTCCATCCGCTTGTTTTTAGCTTCGTATTCACCGTTAACTTGATTTGCGACGAGGTGGGAATCACAATGGACCAAGAGATTTCTCACTCCCATTTCCTTAGCCAATTAGAGACCGGCGAGCAAGGCCTCATACTCGGCTGTATTGTTGGATGCCGTGGATCCTAGTCGGAAAGATTGTTCCAAAACTTTGCCGGTGGGCGATATGAGTTGCACTCCTACACCCGCTCCTCTTTTTGAGGATGCGCCATCGAAGAACAGTTTCCAGTTTTTGTCTACTTCCTGAATATCAACATTCAATTCTGGCGAGAGTTCAACGAGGAATCTACTATTACATGGGATTTGGCGGTTGTCCTGTTCCGGTAGTCGATGTCATATTCGCTGAGTTCAACTGCCCATTTAGCCAAACGGCCCGACTGACTTGGACTATGAAAAATTGTCCAAAGAGGTTGATTGCTCAAGACGGCAATCATATGACATTGGAAGTAAGGGCGTAACTTTCGCGCCGAGATGACGACTGCTAGGGAAAGCTTATCCATCGCAGGATATCTCGTTTCGGCACCATTCATTGTTTTACTTACGTAGAAGATCGGCTTTTGTTCGCCTCTATCTTCACGGACTAGGACCCCACTCACTACCGTTGTCGATACAGAAATATATAAGAGAAGTGTCTCACCGTTTTCTGGTTTCGACAAAACCGGCGGGTTCGAAAGATAGTCTTTAAGCTGAATGAAGGCTTCTTGACACTTGTCATCCCAAATGAACTTTTTGTTGCCTCAGAGGATTTTGTAGAACGGCAGATATTTATTCGTTGACCGTGAGATGAATCTATTCAGCGCGGAAATGCGGCAGGTAAAGCGTTGCACTTCACGTGTGTTCTTTGATGAGGGTCGATGATAACCGAAATCTGTTTTGGGTTTGCCTCGATCCCCCTTCGGGTGACGACATAGGCGAGAAATTCGCCTGACGTAACACCGAAAGTACACTTGTTCAGATTTAGTTTCATACCTTATCTGTTAAGGATGCTGAAGCATTCCTTTAGATGTCCCACATGTTGGGACGCAATCAAATACTTGACGAGCATATCGTCGATGTAGACTTCCATCGTTGTGCTGAGTTGGCTTGCGAACATTTGGTTGACCTATCACTACAAGAAAACAGAGTTTTCACAACTGCACTTTTAATCGCAGAATAGTCGTTAATCTGGGTTTAACGACAAAAT
This sequence comes from Orychophragmus violaceus, assembly GCA_030180135.1. Classification (NCBI taxonomy): domain Eukaryota; kingdom Viridiplantae; phylum Streptophyta; class Magnoliopsida; order Brassicales; family Brassicaceae; genus Orychophragmus; species Orychophragmus violaceus. The sequence goes on from CM058232.1 coordinate 43,378,635, forward strand.
TACGACTAAATGTGGTAGTTGTAAACCCATAGTCGCTAATCGCATAGTCGTATTTTTAGTCGGCGAGTTACTGTTAGATTATGAGTGTGTTCATGGTTTAATTCACAGATTACAACCTAGCACACATAACTCAGATCTAGGTGATTTGCAGTTGAATCATACAGATCAGGATCATTACCTCTTTTAGAGTGCAGCGGATTGATTGGTAATGTCGAGATCACTTAGAGCAGATGATTACCGGATCCTCCTTGGTATCCACACGCTTACAAGCTATGGATCAGGTTGCTAGACCAAGCTGGAATGAATCAGAGAGAGAGAGGACGGCTGCCTGGAAATCGCAGATGGGGTTGTGTCAAAGCCCTAGGCGCCATTCCTCTTCCTTATATGGGCCCAAGTTATTAAACTAATGGCCTATTAGGATTTTGGGCCCAAGACACAAATCAGACAAAAGCCTGTATTTTGTCTGGCCCAATTCTCTGTACAAATACAGTAAATGCCTTTGCATCTTACCGTATTAATTCCATTTAACTTTCCCGTTAGCTATGGTGTGTGACCCTTAGGGATCATACAATACTGGTAATAAGTCCTAAACTTATAGATCATGAGCGGGCTCTAGCAAGTCATCATGATCACCCAGTATTTATGACTTATGTCTGATCTCGACACTTATCATACTTTCTAGAGATAGTACGGTAGATTTCAGGACATTCCCAACAATCTCCCACTTGTACTGGAATCCTACATTCCCTAGTCCTTTTGTCTCAATATCTCGATCTGGCATAAGGCAAGATGCGTGTCATCCTTATATAGCCAGACCATTTTAATCGGACCAGATTTGATACTGACAATTCAAACGACTTGGGCAAGTCCGTTTGGGAGTGGCCACTCTCTTACCAGCTATCAAGTCTCCGATTGGCCTAGAGATATTACCTCCGTTATACGGCAGGGACAAATCCCATCTTGTTCCATCACTATGAACTACACACTTCATAATACACCCAACCAAGGTCCTTATAGCTCCCAGTTACAAAACAGCGTTAGACAATGATCAAAGCGCATCAATCCATGTGCAGCCACATGCATGCGAACTCAGGTCTAAGGACTATACTCTATAGTCGTATATGAGAACCTCTTATGACACAGATATTAATATCTTGTAGAGTTCTCATCAGCGGGCCATGTCCGGTCATATGCTCCCCTACATATACCTATGTGTCGACTTTGATGCCGCGCATCTATGACCCCTCGAAACTTGGTCATAAGTCTCAACACATTCTAGTCTCGAGTGGTTGTTGGTGTTCCAATTTCAACAACCTTCGACTATGGACACTATGATTTATGTCATTTCGTTAAATATGGGGTTTCAGGATCAAGTCTACTCATGTACTTCGATGGCCCATATATAATGACATGAATCATTTTGGAACGATTATTTTATATCACAGTTAAAAATAATCCAGAAATAAATTTCATTAACATTTAAAATGTTTACATGAACCAATCAAAATAAAGCCCTCACAACTTCCACTCAAAAAGAGATTACATTTGAATATCTCTAATTCCTACAGCAGCAGTATGCAACTCGTGCTTAGGTCTCGGGAGTGGCTTTGTCAACGGGTCAGCCACGTTCTCATCAGTGGGAACTCTGCTGACCATCACTTCACCTCTATTCACTATATCACGAATCAGGTGATACCTTCTCATAATGTGTTTGGATTTCTGATGATGTCTCGGTTCCTTGGCTTGAGCAATTGCACCATTGTTGTCACAATACAGTGCTAGAGGCTCAGTGGCATTTGGGAATACACCGAGTTCAATCAAGAAGTTCCTTATCCAAAATCCTTCCTTCGCAGCTTCCGAAGCAGCGATGTATTCAGCTTCAGTTGTGGAATCTGCCACGGTGCTCTGCTTGGAGCTCTTCCAACTTACTGCACCGCCATTCAGACAGAAGATGTAACCAGACTGTGACCGGAAATCATCTTTATCTGTCTGAAAACTTGCATCCGTGAATCCACTCATTTCAAGCACTTCACTTCCTCCGTAAACCAAGAACTTATCCTTAGTATTCCTTAAATACTTCAGGATATTCTTTACGGCAATCCAGTGACTCTCACCTGGATTAGACTGGTACCTACTCGTCATGCTTAGTGCATAAGCAACATCAGGACGAGTACAGATCATGGCATACATGATAGATCCTATAGCCGAAGCATAAGGAATCCTACTCATGCGCTTAAGCTCATCAGGTGTTTTTGGACACTGATCTTTGCTTAGTGTAGCACCATGTATCATTGGCGTGAATCCTTTCTTGGATTTATCCATTCCGAATCGATGCAGGATTTTATCTATATAAGCATCTTGACAAAGTCCAATCAGCTTTTTAGATCTGTCTCTAAAGATTCGGATTCCAAGAACATACGCGGCTTCACCCATGTCCTTCATGGAAAAGCAACTTCCCAGCCAGTCTTTAACAGACTTAAGCATTGGAATATCATTTCCAAGAAGCAATATGTCATCGACATATAGGATAAGAAACGCCACTTTGCTCCCACTAGTTTTCTTATACACACATTGTTCCTCTTGGTTTCTGATGAAGTCAAAGTTCTTTATTGCTTCATCAAAACGAAGATTCCAACTCCTCGATGCTTGCTTCAATCCATAAATGGATTTATGAAGTTTACATACTTTCCCAGCATTCTTAGGATCAATGTAACCGTCAGGTTGTGTCATATACACATCCTCCTCCAAGATTCCATTCAGGAAGGCGGTTTTCACATCCATCTGCCAAATCTCATAATCATAATAAGCGGCAGTTGCTAGGAGAATCCGAATTGATTTCATCATGGCCACTGGTGAATAGGTTTCATCATAGTCTATACCATGAATTTGCTTGAAACCTTTTGCCACCAACCTGGCCTTGTAAATCTGGACATTTCCATCCATGTCAATCTTCTTCTTGAAGATCCATTTACACTCGATGGCTTTTGCACCAGCGGGTAAATCAACCAGTGTAAACACTCGGTTGACAAACATGGAGTCCATCTCGGATTCAGTGGCTTCACGCCACTTTAAGGAGTCAGGGCCCATCATGGCTTCTGCAAAGTTCGAGGGTTCATCACCGTCAATGATCAAAAGATCATGGCAATTAGTCACGAGGAATCCCTGATATCTATCGGGTTCGTGACGGATCCTTCCGGATCTTCGAACTTCAGGTACTGCAGTTTCAGGTTCTATTACAACTTCATGTAATTCATCATGCTGTTCTTCCTCATTAGGTTGAACAGGTTCCTGTCCTTCTTGAATTTCATCAAGTTGTACCTTACTCCCACTATCTTTCTTAGAGAGAAATTCCCTCTCAAGAAAAGTGCAATCCCGAGCAACAAAGATCTTGTTCTCGGATCGCAGATAGAAGTAATAAGCCTTGGTATCCCTAGGATAACCAATGAAGTAGCATTTGTCAGATTTTGGTGTAAGCTTGTCTGAGATTAATCTTTTGACATAGGCTTCACAACCCCAAATTCTGAGAAAAGACATTGCTGGAGCTTTTCCAGTCCATAACTCATATGGTGTCTTTGCTACTGCTTTTGATGGCACTCTGTTCAGTGTGAACGTCGCGGTCAGCAAAGCATATCCCCAAAGGGATATAGGAAGGTCTGAGTGACTCATCATGGATCGGACCATATCTAACAATGTCCGATTCCTTCTCTCAGACACACCATTCCACTGAGGTGTTCCAGGAGGTGTGAGTTGGGAGATGATCCCACACTCACTCAGATGATCACGAAATTCCTGGCTCAAGTATTCTCCTCCTCGGTCCGACCGAAGAGCCTTAATACTCTTACCAAGCTGGTTCTGTACTTCATTCTGGAATTCTTTGAACTTCTCAAAGGTTTCCGACTTATGTTTCATCAAGTAGACATATCCATATCTACTGAAATCATCAGTGAATGTAATGAAGTACTGATAGTTTCCTCTAGCATTTGTGGACATTGGGCCACACACGTCAGTATGTATCAGGCCCAATAGTTCACTGGCCCTTTCTGTGGGTTTGTTGAAAGGAGCCCGTGTCATTTTGCCCATTAGGCAAGATTCGCATTTCTCACAAGACTCAAAGTCAAATGATCCCAAGAGTCCATTTGAATGGAGCCTCTTGACGTGTTTCTCACTAATGTGCCCTAAACGACAATGCCAGAGAAACGTTTCATTTTCTTCGTTAGATTTGAACCGTTTTGTATTAATGTTATATACTGGAGCAGATTGATCCAGCATGTACAGCCCATTAATAAGAGGGGCACAGCCATAGAACATATTATTGAGATTAAAGGAACACAATTTATTCTTAATAGAAAAATCAAATCCTTGCAAATCCAATAATGAAACTGAAATGATATTTCTGCTTATAGCAGGTACAAAATAACAATTCTCAAGTTCTAAAATCAATCCAGAAGGTAAAGACAACAAGTAAGTGCCAACGGCCAGTGCTGGAACCTTCGCTCCATTGCCAACCCGCAACTCTACTTGCCCTTGCTTCAACCTTCTACTGTTGCTGAGCGCCTGCATATTAGTACAAATATGAGCCCCACATCCAGTATCTAATACCCAAGTGGTATTATCAGAAGTAGTAGTATTTACTTCAATAACAAAAATACCTGAATTAGTAGTCTCAAAGGACTTCTTCTTCTTCTTCAGACTTTCCTGGTATTTCTTACAGTCCCTGCGATAATGCCCTGCCTCTTTGCAAAAGTGGCAGATATCAGAAGGCCCAGCTTTAGACACGGGATTGGGCTTGGCCTTTTCGACTGCCTTGCCCTTTCCCTTGTCTGCAGCGGATTTCTTAAAACCCTTGCCCTTCTGCACCATGAGTACAGACGGCTCCTTGGCCTTCTTCAGATTAGGTTCTGCAGTCTTGAGCATACCATGTAGCTCAGGCAAAGTCTTTATCAACTCATGCATATTATAGTTCAGGATGAACTGGTCATATGCAGGAGTAAGAGACTGCAGAACGATATCACAAGCAAGCTCTTGGCTTATAGGACAGTCGAGTCTAGTCAAATGATCGAGATAACCCATCATTTTCAGAACATGTGGACTCACTGCTGCATCCTTAGCCATTTTACAGTCCAAGAGATTCTTTACAGTTTGGAATCTCTCTGTACGAGCCTGCTCCTAAAACAACGCTTTCAGGTTTGCCATCAGTTCCATGGGACAAGTCAGGCCTTCCCACTGCATCTGCAGTTCGGGAGCCATTGTCGCCAACATTAGGCAAACCACGTCATTAGCATCTGAAGAATGCGTATCCCAAGCATTCTTCACAGCTTGTGCGGCATTATTCGCAGGTCTAGGAGAGAGAACTCTTTCAAGGACATAAGCCTTCTTCTCCTGCCTGAGCACAAGTCTCAGGTTCATGGACCAGTTCAGGAAGTTTGATCCGTTCAGTTTGTCCTTCTCAAGGGCAGACCGGATCGAGAAAGTGTTTTGTGTTGTTGTGCTTGACATAGCTGAAATTATGAGACAATAGAGTTTTTAGTTATTTAGTTCATAAAAGAGTAATCTTAAAAACTTATAAGAAAACTCGCATTGCATTCAAAATTTCTTTGTTTAACCTCATAAGAATGCAATGATTCCGAGACCCATGTTCAGCTAAATCCAAAGTGGGCCACTGGCCGTCACCCGGAATTAGCTTTACTTGGTAAGCATACACACAGCTAGTTATAACCATATAACTCTCGGTTGTGGATTGGGCCCAAGGCCCAATACACCAGATGTCTCAAGGCCCGGGACTCCCGGTGGCCCAGTCAAGGAAACCAATCTCTTACAGCCAAATAATCACTAAAGTCTGGGACTCCCAATGAAATTAGTGACTATATACTACTTTACTTACGCAAAAACAGACACCTCACACTGTAAGCCATATCTGTAATTGAATAAGCGTTAAGTAGCTGACAAGATTGGGCAAGACATCCAAGCTTGATATTGGTTTTGAGGATTTTAGGTTTTATTTCCAAAAATAGAAGATTACTATTTTGGGAAACTTACTTATTTTAGAAACTTTCTAAATTTAGAAATATACTAAAAATAGAAATTTCTAATTTAATATTTTATTAAAGTTTTTCGGATGGGTCACAAATTATAGGCCCAATTCTTGGCCCAAGACCACAGAATTCCAATTGGCCCAATAATTTGACATAACCGAGTCGGTTCATTAATTCTGGTCCAAGACCAAATTAACTACTAAATCCAACTGGTTATTTAATAAACCAGACCAGCTCTAAATTATTTGGTCCAACCAAATCAAACTTAGACCAGCCTTCGGTTTAGGTTAAAATTCAATTTTTGAATTTAAATCCGGTTTAACCAGAAATTAAATAATACCAATTGTATTAAATAATTTCCAGCAAACCGCGATTTGGGTTAACGGCTTAAACCATACATTAATTAAATAATTAATGATTCATATATAAATCACGCTAACCAACTATAACAAATCGTGATCCTTATAAATCTTAATTCAACATTCATTATATTCACATAACAACACAATTTTGTCCTCTTTCAAATTCATAATCGATTCATTCACATTCACTTAAACAAACCAAACACGTTTGTCTTATTATTGAACAAGAAAGTCAACTCTTCGATTATGATATCACAAAAGACAAAACGATTATCAACCAAAATCAAAAAGCGATTTATAACAAAAACGATAGTGACATGTGATCATATAAATCGATTCACTTATGATTATCAAACAATATCAAATCGTTTCTTAACTATCGGACATTCAAATTACGATTCTCTTATGATCCATGTACGATAACAAAGTCAACTTCAACAATCGATTTTCAACAAATCAAATAAGACAAAATCATGATCAAACAAAGCAAAGTCAACATTCTCGTTTATTGCTATTCGCTTAATCAACAAACCATATGAACAAAACCGATTTTAAATATCAACCAATTACAAATCGATTTTCATATTAGGGTTTTTACAAGTTCTAATCAAATTTCTTAAGCCAAATTCGATTCTAAACATTAAAAACAACCTAAATATGATCCAAACAGCAAAAACCTAACGACCTAGGCTCTGATACCACTGTTAGATTATGAGTGTGTTCATGGTTTAATTCACAGATTACAACCTAGCACACATAACTCAGATCTAGGTGATTTGCAGTTGAATCATACAGATCAGGATCATTACCTCTTTTAGAGTGCAGCGGATTGATTGGTAATGTCGAGATCACTTAGAGCAGATGATTACCGGCTCCTCCTTGGTATCCACACGCTTACAAGCTATGGATCAGGTTGCTAGACCAAGCTGGAATGAATCAGAGAGAGAGAGGACGGCTGCCTGGAAATCGCAGATGGGGTTGTGTCAAAGCCCTAGGCGCCATTCCTCTTCCTTATATGGGCCCAAGTTATTAAACTAATGGCCTATTAGGATTTTGGGCCCAAGACACAAATCAGACAAAAGCATGTATTTTATCTGGCCCAATTCTCTGTACAAATACAGTAAATGCCTTTGCATCTTACCGTATTAATTCCATTTAACTTTCCCGTTAGCTATGGTGTGTGACCCTTAGGGATCATACAATACTGGTAATAAGTCCTAAACTTATAGATCATGAGCGGGCTCTAGCAAGTCATCATGATCACCCAGTATTTATGACTTATGTCTGATCTCGACACTTATCATACTTTCTAGAGATAATACGGTAGATTTCAGGACATTCCCAACAGTTACGACTATTTATACGACTAACATAGGTAATCGTAAAATAGACGTAGCGTTGTCGGAAGATATAAGGACTAATTTGCGACTACTATAGCGACATTTTTGCGACTATAGAGGGAGTCCAGATGCCGTCGGAGAAAATTTGTCATTAAATAGTCGTTAAACGAGGTGACGACTCGGCGATTAATATGTGACTGCATAGTATAGTCAGATAGTAGTCGTAAATATTAGCCACTATGTAGTGACTGGGTGACGACCATTTTAACTACTATCCCGCGACTAATCTAAACATCCATATACGATTATGGTAATGATCTCGCCACTATGTGGCGACTGTTATGTGACTGACTAGTATAGTCACGATTTAGTCGTAGACTATGGTGACGTTTTGGCGACTCTTCAGTGACACTTTACGACTGTTTAACGACAAATCTAACGGCTATGCATCGACTACGCGGGACATCCAGATATCATTAATTGACGACTGTTACGTTTGCGTAAAAGTAAGAATTTGGTATTATTCTATTTGTCAAATTAACGATTTGGTAATTGGTGATACTTCAATTTGAATGATACAAGAAATGTAAAAGAGATTTGCTTCAAGAAAATATTGATAACTTTAATAGTTTTGTGTTGCATATATACGCAAACAATTATCTACATATGCAAACTCCAATATTAAGGAGTTTCGAATTCATACACCAAAAAAGAATTTAGGTAGGTAGAGCGACAAGTAACCAATGCAGTAGATGGAGTTAAGTTGTACCTGTTGGGGGATGACCGTCTGTGTTGGCTGCTGGCCTATGAGTCTGAAGGAAGTCAAGAAAATGCAGATCAGTTTCCCGCATATACTTTTCTACAAAGGAAAGGCACTCGATCTTTTCCTTCTTCTCATTCACAACTCGGGCGTGATCTGCTTCACGGGCGGCCTGCTCTGCTTCACGGGCGGCCTGCTCTTCGATTTTACGTTGAGCTTCCTTCAATTTCTCTTGCATGGCCACAAACCCTGAAGAGTCTCCTGGCTGCTTGCGCGTTGTGCCTAGTTAGCTTCCTCGTCTATCCGTCTCAGTGGCCTGTTATAAATAAAGACACTCCGCGAAACACAATTAAATAAAGAACATGACATGAATTTATAAATGTGAATTGTGAAAATATTACTTTACCTCAAGGAAGATGTGCTCATATTCATCTAGTGAGAGTTTCCGATGTCTCGAAGCAGCACTGTCCGAAACTTCTAAAGTCTCTCTATTGAGATCTAACAACTTTTCGTCTACGATCTTTGGAAAGTTTCAGCGATTTTATCTGCCTTCCGATCAACATATGTACTGTCTGCCTTTGTATGTGTCATGATGAACACCTCACCAATATTAACCGGTATTCCATATTCCTCTTCCTGTAGTGTTCCTCAAACAAGGATTATTACAGAAATTACTAGTTGCAATGCTGTAACAAACATAAACAACATATATATAATAAGAGGTTACTTGTCATTTCAAGACTGATTTCTAGGTACAACTTGGGCCCAGAGAAATGGACGTGACGACCGAGACCTCCACGGTCAGACAAACGACAACTGGCATAGGTCTTACTTTTATCCTTTACTTTTCGAGAGAGTCTCGCCGATTCACTTAGGTCGATGTCGTTTAGTCCTCGCAGTGCTAACCATGTCTTTTAACCGTCGTTGACAGATCTCCTTGAAATACTGTTGAACTTTCCTTGTTATCAAGGGATCCCAATGGTGGGTTTTCTAGGATATAGATAGAATAAGTATAGCATTAGTGAAAACAACACATGCAAGGATATATGAAAGATATATGAGAGAAAACTGTAGAGCGAACTCGAGGAAATATCTTTCTGCTTTATCATGAGGCACTCGTGACCAGCTATAGTATGATTTATCGAATTTGTTTGTAAAATGTTTTGTAATCTTCTGAACCAATTTCGATCCTCTATCACGAGTAAATCTGACATATTTACAAGACTAACATCCTAACTATCAGAGACTCGAACTCATCATATCATCATAACTCATAAGCAAACCAATAATCCGATTCGTAAATAACTGCCGTGGCAATGACTCATATGGTTGATGCCAAAAACATATGGAAGAAGGATGCACAAACAAACAAAATATAAGGAATATAGGGTGAAGTGAATGGATCATAATTCATATTCAGCAAGACAAAGATGTTATAAATATAAGTGGTAGAACAGTAAATGCAACGAAAATATTCACCATAAAAACATTGGAAAAGCTGAAAAAGGACAGAGGAGAGTTGTAATATTTCTGCAAGTTTCTAAAATTTACAAATAAAAGAAGACATACACTACAAGAATGTTTACATATACCGATAGATGTTTCCTATAAATAATATTGTCATAATTTTTTTGATAATTTACTGACAACATTCAATAATTTGTAGCAAACTTTTTGACAAACTATGATGTTGATATTTTGTCAGAAAAATTCCACGGATATTTATAAGAAATTTCCAACAACAAAAAACTGGATAAGAAAGTTTTAGGAAATTTCTCGTCAAATTCTCGGAGAATTCCGATGAAATTATCTGTTGTTAAGTGGTCTGAACAATTATAGAAACTTTTCGATAATTACCGACAACTAGTGAGATCAGAAGTTTATAGGAATGTTGATGGTAAGTTGTCGGAAAGCTTTACTGACGAAATTCCGAGAACATCTTTGGTCATAAATGTATCTTATAAATAGCCTTGTTGTTCAACAAGATCTATTCGCAATATTGTTACAGAAGTTTTCAAAGAAAAAAATGTCTTCTCATAATATATTTAAAGTAAGAAAGTAGATTTATAATCAAATCAATGCTGGTATGCCAAACAATAAGTCTCCGGGACCAGACGGGTATACAAGCGAATTCTTCAAATCTACTTGGCCAATTCTTGGACAGGAATTCATCGCAGCAGTGAAATCCTTTTTCATAAAGGGTTTTCTGCCGAAAGGAGTTAATACTACAATCCTTGCTCTCATTCCAAAGAAGGACATTGCAGTAGAGATGAAAGACTACCGTCCCATATCCTGCTGCAATGTTCTTTACAAGGTGATCTCGAAGATTCTTGCTAATAGGCTCAAGCTGCTGTTGCCAAAATTCATTGCACTGAATCAGTCTGCTTTTGTGAAAGAAAGATTGTTGACGGAGAATGTCTTGATGGCCACGGAAATTGTTAAAACTATCATAAGGAGGATGTTTCACCAAGATGCTCGATGAAAATTGACATATCTAAGGCGTTTGATTATGTTCAATGGTCCTTCCTGTTGAATATATTTGAAGCTCTGCAATTTTCACCAACCTTTATCCACTGGATTCAGTTATGTATCTCGACAGCATCCTTCTCTGTCCAGGTTAACGGAGAGATTGCTGGTAATTTCCAAAGCAATCGAGGATTGCGACAAGGCTGTGCATTATCGGCCTATATGTTCGTCATTTGTATGAATGCTCTCTCACATATTCTGGACAAGGCTGCTAGGGAAAGGAAAATTGGCTACCATCCAAGATGTAAGCATATTCAACTAAGCCACTTATGTTTTTCCGATGATCTTATGGTGTTCGTTGATGGTCAAAAGAAATCTGTTGAATGGATTATGAAGATATTTGAACACTTTGCGATCATCTCTGGACTGAGAATAAGCATTGAGAAGTCGACAATTTACCTTGCTGGGGTCAAAGACCAACAACGTCAAAGTATCCTCGACTGCTTCCCCTTCACTGCTGGTACTTTACCAATACGTTACCTGGGACTCCCATTACTGACAAAACAGCTCAGCCTCAGTGATTATCTCCCCCTTATAGAACGTATCAGATCGAAGCTAAGCTCATGGAAAGCCAGGTCTATCTCTTTCGCTGGAAGATTACAATTATTGAAATTAGTAAATGGTGGTACGTTGAATTTTTGGATGTCAGCCTATAGACTTCCGGAAACATGCATCAAAGAGATAGAAAAGCTTTGTGTTGCCTTCTTGTGGTCAGGTCCAGACCTTAATCCTCATAAGGAAAAGGTTTCATGGTAATTGGTGTGTAAACTGAAAAGAGAAGGGGGGTTGGGAATCAAGTCTCTGCATGAATCTAATAAAGTCTCTTGCTTAAAACTTCTCTGGTGAGTGTTATCTCAGCATAACACACTATGGGTGCAATGGATACAACAAGAGATCATTCGGAATGGTAATATATGGACATTAAAGAACAACTCAATGATTGGTTCATGGATGTGGCGCAAACTGGTTAAGTATAGAGAAATAGCGAAACATTTTCACAAAGTTGAAGTGGGCAATGGCAAGTCCATTTCATTCTGGCTGGACTCGTGGTCATCGATGGGCAGGATACTATACATAACTGGACCCCGTGGCTATAGACTTGGGGATCAAATCCGTAGCTACATTGGATACTGTTTTACAAGGTCGCAGAAGAAGGAGACATCGAAATCCAGTGTTAAATAGCATTGAAGATGAAATTGAATCGGCCCGGTGAAGTAGTGACCAAAGAGAGTTGATATACATATGTGGAAGAAGAAAGATGATACTTATCAAAACACTTTCTCCACAAAACACACATGGAACAACGTACGGAATGCTGCTCGAATCGAAGAATGGTACAAGGGGGTCTTGTTTACGCACGAAACTCCCAAGTACTTCTTCTTAGTCTGGCTCGCCACAAAAAAAACAGACTCGCCACCTGCGACAGAACAAAGGCCTGGTCTACGGGACAAAATAGTGACTGCATTCTTTGCAATAGTATGGAAGAGGACCGTGACAATATGCTCTTTGCTTGCCAATACTCATCGGAAATCTGAAGAAAAAAAAAACAGTCTCAGGCATGCTCGGATCAGCATACACAACTATGTGGACTGATTCTCTTAGGCTAACCTACTATGGTTCTCTACGAGGTACAAAGTTGTTCCTCTATACATATGCTCTTCAAGCTACTGTTTACCACATTTGGAGAGAACGTAATAGAAGAAGACATGGAGAAATACCACAACCAGCATCAGTATTCGCCAAACAAGTTGACAGGAATGTTCGGAACAGGCTCCTCTCTCTTCGAAGAAGAGGCATAAGAACGCACAAAGATGGGTTCCAAGTCTGGCTCTCCACAAGAATGGACTAAGGGCAAGAAGGAAAAAAAATTTTGTTCTGTCTATCATGTTGTATAAATCAAAACAAAAGTAGCATCTGATTGTACAAACGTTTTTTAGGGTTGAATAATTTAACATTCATTCAAAAAAAAAATCACCGACAAATATAAAGAAGGGCTTCGACAATATATGAGTTTTCCTATGAATCAAGAGATCTCTCGTGAACAAAGTAAAATGAGTTGTCCTTGTGCCAAATATGTAAATAATCAGTTCATTAAGATAAACAAGATTTCAAAGCGTTGTTTTTGAAAGGGTTTACTCTAGGGTATTATATATGGTTTTCACATGGAGAAGATGTAGGATCAATGTCTAGTGATAGTCATGTTTGTAGAGATGTGCTGATAAGAATGATAATTTAAGTACGATTAGAGATGAAGGTTAACCAGCATGAAGGGTGCCAAATAGTGTGGTTGAGATTGTTACAGATGTGTTTCAGGAAATAATTGAAACTACATATGTTGAGGAACCAAATGCAGATGCGATGCAGTTTTATGGAATGTTAGACATTGTGCGTCATCCAATTTACGAGGGTTTCAAAGAAGGCCATTCTGCTTTGTCAGCTGCAACTAGGATGATATCCATAAAAACCGAATGGAATCTGCCAGAGGAATGTGTAGATGCGATTGCAGATTTTGTTAAATATTATCTTTCAGGAGATAATATAGTGTCATGGTCGTATTAGCTATTCAGAAATTTGTAGATGGATTTGGTTTACCATAACAACATATAGACGTATGTCAATATAATTTCATGATATATTGGTTGGCAGCTTCAAATTTGGAAGCTTGTAGGTTTAGTGGGAAGCAAGGTTTCAAGTGTTTACTCGACGTAGAAATGCATGTTGTATTTGCCAACTATTGATAGGTTAAAAAGACTATATCAGTCTAACCGAACTGCTGCGCAGATGAGATGACACGCAGAACATGCTTATTGTGGGGAAATATATCATCTTTCAGATGCAGAAGCTTGGAAACATTTCCAGACAATATCTCCGGATTTTGAAAATGAAACAAAAATGTGTATCTCGGGTTGTGCACTGACTGGTTTAATCCATTTGGAATCGTTGGGCGAAAATATTCATTATAGCCACTGATTTTCACACCATATAATTTACCACCGTCTCTCTGGATGAAACGAGAATTTCTTTTCTTAACCATTCTTGTTCTAGGACTAGAACACCCTCGTAGATCAACTGATGTTTTCTTACAACCATTGATTCACGAGCTTAAGATGTTATGGTACAAGGGAGTGGTTGCATATGATGTATCACAGAAAATAATTTCAGGATACGCGAAGAACAAGATGCTCCCGGTAATATCCAACTCACGCAAGCAGAGAACAATGCCATATACCGCTCGGTACATTTAGTTTACAGATTTTTAATTTATTTTCTAAATTTTTGTTTACAACTTAATATATATTCTAACATTTATATTCTTTAGAGGAGATTAAGGTGAATAAAGGACGTCGTTTTCTCTATGGATGGATGAACATTGATGACGAAGGCGGTCGAACTCACGGTACACAATCCAAACATGTTGATTATCAAACGTTTGTCCAAACACAATAAGAGCTTCCGGAGACGAAGAGAGAGCTTGTGAAGATAAAATCTATAGGGAAAAAATTGCTAGTATTGGAGCAGTATAATGTCGTTTGTTTTTTCCCGATCACATCCCACCTTCTCGAGCCCCGACCCAAGCTGCAACTCAACCGGAACTCGCAAAGAAGACAATACCGACTTTGGATATTTTGATCTGTAATTATATTTTATGATTCTATTAACTAATCAGTTTTATTTTCTAAGTACTAGTCAGTGTTATTTTCTTTTTCCACAATTACGTTTTTCTTTTGTAATATCAGAACGCGGAAATATATTTGTTCCGATTTTGTATAATCGGTTTAAGAGGTTTGTGTTTAAAATAAGTAATTTAATTATGGATATTGTTTACAAAGCAGTAATTTAAAAAAAAAAATAATAAGTAATTCAGTTTAGGACTTTTTTAAATATAAAACATTATTTTGTCACAATTTTGACCGCCAATTTTATCGAGAAATTACTCACATATGGTTTTGTCGACATATACAAACATTTCCGAAATTTTTCTACAATCTTTTTTGAGCAATAACCGAAGTACAATTTTATCGGTACGTAATAATTTTCTGATAAATTTCCTACAACATTTCACGACAAATTTCTGATAATAGTTTTCTCAGTTCATGTGGCCGAAGTCGTCGGCGATTTGTCGGAAAATATGCGAGTAATGACCGAGAAAATGCTTTGTCGGAAGAAGTTGTTGGAAAGACCAAATTTTCCGATGAACTTCCGACAATTATTCCCTACTATTTTCTGACAAATTTGTTTTTCGGAAAGTTTTCCTACAATTTTCCAACAACTATTGCTTTTCGACACGCTAGTTCCGAGTAAATTATTTAGTCGAAATGTTATCAAAACCTCTTCTTTCCAACGACTTATTGACAAATTTGATTGTCGGTATATCTGTTTTTTCTTGTAATGACAATAATTTAGATATTGATATGTGAGTGATGACTGGTGAACATCTCCGTTCCTATATTATATATTTAGTTGAGAAAAGGCATTATTTGGCACTAAAAACATGTCCAATCACAACCGTGGCACTTAATTCGCCGTGTCAAAACAATAGCATTTTTAATTCGGGCAATTTATCATTGTACCCTTCCTCTTGTCAAGCGATTAGGTCACGATTGTTTCTGAGACGGCAAAGATTCGACGGCGATTACGATGATTGACGACGGAGATTGACGACGGAGAGATTCCGCTCCACCTCGGCTTGTGCTACTCCTATACAGATAGATAACAAGCGAGGTAAGAATCGAAGTAAGAATCGAAGCAAGAATATTATCGGTTTGATTTCGTTGCCTTAGCTTATTGATGTGATCACTGCAGTGTCTGCTCCGATTGATGACGGATATTGACGACGGAGAGATTCCGCTCCACCTCGGCTTGTGCTACTCCTATACAGATAGATAACAAGCGAGGTAAGAATCAAAGAAATAATAGTATCGGTTTGATTTTGTTGATTTAGCTTATTGATGTGTTCACTGCAGTGTCTGTTCTTTTCAACCGATTTCGTTTCATTAGCTTATTGATGTGTTCATTATTATGAATATGTATAATCTCCAATGTCTGCTGTTCTCAACTGATTTCATTGCTTTAGCTTATTGATGTGTTCACTGCAATGTCTGATGTTCTCAACTGATTTCATTGCCTTAGCTTATTGATGTGTTCACTGCAATGTCTGCTGTTCTCAACTGATTTCATTGCCTTAGCCTATTGATGTGTTCACTGCAATGTCTGCTGTTCTCAACTGATTTCATTGCCTTAACTTATTGATGTGTTGACTGCAATGTCTGCTGTTCTCAACCGATTTCATTTCCTTAGCTTATTGATGTGTTCATTATGAATCTGAATAATCTCCAATGTCTGCTCTTCTCAACTCATTTCATTTCCTCATCTTATTGATGTATTCATTATTATGAATCTGTATAATCTCCAATGTCTGATGTGCTCAACTGATTTCATTGCCTTAGCTTATTGATGTGTTCATTATTATGATTCATTTCCGTTTTGTGGTTGTAGATCATGTTGGATCTTTATTGTGTCTCTGGTGAATGGAAAAGAGACGAGAAGATGCAGTGGGAATTGGAAGTTGATGATAGCAGAAGAGCCTCACTGTTTGATGTTGAGGAAGAAGTCAGTTTCAGTGATCTAGTAAAGATTATCACCGAAGACTTTGATATAAAGAATAGGCAGTTTAGTCTTTCTTATGGGCTTCCTCAACGAATGAAGGCTTTTGTCGAAGAGTTTCCTCCAATAGCTATAGGAAATGATCGACAATTAAGAACCTTTATCAACAAAAGAAAGGTTGATCCTGAGATGATCCGTATTTGCTTAACGGTTAGTAATTGTTTATTGAATAGCTTTATAATTGTAAAACTTTTAAATTCATATTGACTTACTTTGTTATTTATTTCAGGTTGGTGATATATATCCTTCAGTATTGGAGAATGATTGTAGCACAACTGAAGAGGTAATGTCTTTTTACTAGACGAAATATCTGTTTAGTAGTTGTTGTTTATTATTCAGTAAAGTGTTCCTGATTAACAGGATAGATTTCCTAATCAGATAAAGATCTTATTTGGTCACTCTTTGTTGTAGGTAAATGTCAGTTCGAATATAAATGGCATGTTTCCAACTGCTGCAAACAAGAATTCGCATGGAACACAGAATGTAAGACTTCTTGCACCATTATTGTAGACGAAATATTTGTTTAGTAGTTGATGTTTATTATTCAGGATAGACTTCCAGATTAACAGAATCTTAGTTGGTCATTTTTTGTTGTTGGTCATTCATTGTTGTAGGCAACTCCAGAAACCAACAATTCTTCATCAACTTATGATAGAGGAGAGCCTTCTGTTCTTTTGCATCCTGTTACAGATCTTCCTCCTCTTCATACCGGATTTTCCCCTTCAACATCTGGTGATGTTATATGTGTCAACAGATACTTCAAGAACAAGGCAGAGATGATTACAAGGATGAAGAATGGGGCATTGGAGTGGAAGTTCGAATTCAGGATGCTTTGGTCAAACAAGGATAGAGTGATTTTAGGCTGCGTTGATGCTAAGTGTACTTGGAGGATGCGGGCAACAAGGCTTCCAGATTCTTAGTTTTTTGTGGTGAAGAAGTATGTACATGGTCATACTTGTGACACGACTGACAGAAACGCGAACCATAGACAGGCAAGTGCGAAATTGCTTGGTTCTTTGATTTGCAGCAACTATGGAGAAAAAAAGGATGGACTCAATCCGAAGCAGATTATTGAGCAGGTTATGATCCATCATGGGGTTCAAATCAACTACAAACAAGCATGGAGAGTTAAAGAAGAAGCTCAGAATTTGATGAGAGGTACTCCTGAAGACAGTTATTATAATTTGTCAAAGTGGTTGTTCAAACTTCAAGAGACAAACCCTGGCTCAAAAACGTATATTGAGATGGATGCTGCTGGGAAGTTCAAGTATACATTTGTTGCATTTGGAGCATCAATAAGAGGCTTTTGATTGATGAGGAGAGTTATAGCCTTTGATGGTACTTTCCTCAAGGGAAAGTTTAAGGGGACTCTACTAGGAGCTAGTGCACAGGATGGGAATTTCCACTTATATCCTCTAGCATTTGCAATTGTAGATTCGGAGAACGAAGAAGCATGGTCTTGGTTTTTCAGAGGGTTGACATTTATGATCCCTGATGCAGAAGACCTTGTTTTTGTTTCTGACAGGGCTCAAAGTATCGCAGCAGCTCTTGCAAATGTTTATCCTCGTGCACATCATGGGATTTGTAGGATTCATCTGATAAATAACATCAAAACAAGGTATGGAAAAACCGGACTGATTCCTTTGGTAGAGTCTGCTGCTAATGCATATACAGTCCATGAGTTCAATGCTCTGTTTAGTGATATAAGAGATGGAAGTCCAAGCTTAGCTAAGTATTTGGTAGATGCAGATGTCAGGAAGTGGGCTCGTTGCTTTGCTCCAGGAAACAGGTACAATATTATGACCACAAACATTGCAGAGTCTCTGAATTCGATGTTAAAAATGCCTCGTGAGTTGCCAATAATCTCACTGCTGGAGACTATTAGATTGACGCTCACGACATGGTTTCACGAGTGCCGGGAAGCTGCCAAGAAAAATGTGAGTATTGTTACACCTTGTGTAGTGAAGAAGCTGGTATCAAGATATGATGCTGCTATGACACTTAATGTCTACCAGGTTGATAGATATCTGTTTGAGGTTAAAGATGAAGCTAGGAAGTTTGTTGTGAATCTGGAACAGAAGCATTGCACATGCAATGTTTTTGATATAGATAGGATTCCTTGCATTCATGCTGTTGCTGCTGCTAAGCGTTCAAAGTTGGATGAGAACAAATATGTGGATGCTTTCTACTCGGCAGAAGTGTTTTCTAAAGCTTATGCTGAAAGCATACATCCTTGTGGAGATTTGAGTACATGTGAGTATCCAGAGGCTGTGGCTGGCTATTCATGTCCACCACCAAAGACTAAACAAAGCAGTGGCAGACCTCCAACTAAGAGGATCAGATCAGTTGGAGAGTTTGGAGTTCCAGGTTCTAAATCCAAATCACATAAGTGCAGTAGATGTGGTGTTCCTGGCCATAACAAGAGCACCTGCAGAACAGCGATATGAGGATAAGATTTGAAGTTTACACATGGATGCTTGCAAGGATTACGAGGATGACACATCATACATTACTTTCCGAATTATTCTTCTCAATATGATACTCTCCCTTTATTTATCATTTATAAGTGTTTGCAACATTATTTGATTGAACTTCTCGTTTCAGGAACAAAAATGTATCGTCTCTTTTAAATGTTGGCTGAAAACGATTAAAAGTTTTAAGTAATGCGTTCCTAAAACTGATTTATTGTTTCCTGAAAGGTTTCAAATTCCAGTTACGAATGTAAAAATATTCGTAATACCTTCCTTGAAAAGTGTAAGTCCTTCCAGAATTTTATTAGTTGTTATCAATATATTTACTTTTAACTTAGTAGAATATTCGAAGTATTAACTTAGCCTAGTGCCTAAATAACATAATTGCATATCATTCATGTCCCAAGTTCGAACCTAGTTTACAATTTTTTTTTTTAATTAAATAATTTTGGAAGACCTTCCTGAATAACTGTAATAGTTTCATCTATATTCATTGAGATGTACTATAATATACAAGTTAGTTTGCTTTATGAATATCATTCAAGTCCGACGATCAAAAGTTGAACAAATTTTAAAAATTATAGATTTAATTTAATATTGCTTCCTGAAAACTATCGGTTTCAAAATTTACGGTTACCCATTGTTTTTGTATGAAAAGTCACATGTTGGAAAGTGTGTGACTGGTCAAAGATGAATGAATTGGAAAGATGTAACTTGCCAGTGATTGTTTTAAAAGTTGCATCGGTTCACTATTTCCAAAGTCGACTGGACACCCATTTCCTTTGTCTATATATAGAGTCACATTTACATATACAAATATATCGATTAGTTTCACTTGTTTCTTCCTTTCATTCTTCGAGTTTTGGTATCTCTGTCTCTTTCTCATTTACAATTATGTATCTCTTTCATCTTTCATTTGGCCAGTTTCTAAATACACTTTCAATTTTTAATGCTTTCCTTTCGCTTTATAAGAGAAAGGTTGAAGAGTTTTTACATGTGTTTTTCTAAACATGTTGCATGCGTTTCCATATGTTGTTGTAATTCAGAAATATATATATCTATATCTAAACATGTTACTTGCGTTTCATTCAGGAAATCATGTCGCTCCTACAAATACATGTTAAGAAGGCTTTGAAAAGTTTGGAGAAGAATCCACTTCCATTTGTTAGCATTGGTCCGGTTGAAGGTGACTTTTACAATTGGGAAGGCATGATGATTGGACCTGAAAATTCTCCATACGAAGGAGGCGTGTTCAAGTTTTCTCTTTGGTTTCCTGTTGAATATCCTTTCAAACCACCAAGGTTCTTCTTTAAAACAAAGGTCTATCATCCGAACATTGATAAAAATGGGTACGTTTTAATTCCTAAGTTGATGGCCTTGAGGGAGTGGACAATTCTGGACACCATTCCAAAACTTCTGGAATCAATTCATTCTTTGCTGAAAGAACCAAAAGTTGGAGAAGATGATCAGGTTGTTGATGAAATTGCCGACCTCTACATATCGGACAATGTTGTGTTCAAATCCCTTGCTGAGGCGTGGACTAGGGAGCATGCTACTATCTGAAATTACATTTTATTATGAATATTTATGTTTTGCTATCGTTTGTTATTTAAGACTAAATCTATGTACCTCATCTCTCTTTATATTGTTGTAATGATATTTATGTTTTAAGAATGTTAGTCCCGTTTCTTATTAATTCAAAACACTTTGTATTCAAACCTTATTGCCAAATGTTTATGAGACAAATTATAAATTGATTTAACTAAAATATTGACGGTGATCCAGTAATTACACAAACCAAAAGAATGATGGACAATCGTTTCGAATTAAGATGAACAAATTTCTTTAAAATTATTTGGGTATAGCTTCCTGAATATATATTATGATTTCCAGAAAATGAAGTAATTTAAGAGATGAACGTCTTATCTGATTTCTAATGACGTAGTTTGAGTTCAAAAAAGAACATACTAATTTATCTCATGAAAGCCGCAGTCTTGAATTCAGTTGAACAACTTTTACAAAGATGATAGGAAACTCTTGATGAATGGTTTGCAGAATATCCCCTAAAAAGGGGTGGTTTTGTTATTCGAGAGTGTAAATTAATTTGCTTGGGGTTTAGGGTTTACAAGTGGTTTACGGTATAGATTTTAACCACTAAAAAGAGTATATACACTATTCCATACTTTTAATTATTTTGCTTGGGTTCATCCAATAGTGGTTTAGGGTATAGATTTTAACCACTAGAAAGAGTATATACAATATTCCATACTTTTAATTAATTTGCTTGGGTTCATCAAGTAGTGGTTTAGGGTATAGATTTAAACCACTAGAAAGAGTTTATACACTATTCCATACTTTTAATTAATTTGCTTGGGTTCATCCAGTAGTGGTTTAGGGTATAGATTTAAACCACTAGAAAGAGTTTATACACTATTCCATACTTTTAATTAATTTGCTTGGGTTCATCCAGTAGTGGTTTAGGGTATAGATTTAAACCACTAGAAAGAGTATATACAATATTTCATATTGTAAATTAATTTGCTTGGGTTCATCCAGTAGTGGTTTAGGGTATAGATTTTAACCACTAAAAAGAGTATATACACTATTCCATACTGTAAATTAATTTTCTTGGGTTAGGGTATTGATTTTAACCACTAGAAAAGAGTGTTTCGATATTGCATACTGTTGATTAATTTGCTTGGGTTTAAGGTTAAGAAGTGGTTTAGGGTATAGATTTTAACCACAAAGAAGGATATTTGCGCTTAGGGTTTAGAGTCTAAAAATAGGTTAGGAAGACGTTCCTAAATTGTAATACGTTTTACTGAATACAGCAGAAAATAAAAAAATTCCCATATAGGGATTCGAACTTGGGACATGAGGGACGTTATGTACGCGGTTAGTTTATGAAGTGTATAAACCATCTGAGCTATATGTTCGGACTTGTTTGTTTGCGAATTCATTTAATATTATCAAATAACGTTTCAGATTCAAAACCAAATAAGATCTTATCGCTCTTAATCCTCTTCGACGAAACTCTTTGTAGATCCGGAAAAAAAACTTTAAAAGGGGATCGAGCCAGATTCTCTTCCATTTTCTTCATCATTTCTGGGAAATCAATTTGTATTCTCTGTCTAAATTACTTGGCCAATCAGGTAAGCAATTTCTTTGATATCTCAAGTATTTCCTATTGGAAACTAGGGTTCTCGGGTATTTATGAATTGTGATTGCAATCTTGACAGATATGGACTGTTATAGTTATAGCCAGCCATCAAGTTCAAATGCTAGTCTTGCTGATTCTGATTCTATAGGTAAGTCTGTTGTTGGTAACATGAGTCAATTTAGGTAAGGCTGATTATTGAAGAAAATGATTACAGTCTTGCTGATTCTGATTCTGTAGGTAATGCTGTTGTTGAAGAAAATGGGATGCTTACGGTTTGCTATTGCGGACGTAAGGCAATACTCAAGACATGCCATTCTCAATTGAACCTGGGTAGAAGGTTTTTTACTTGTTCTAATTCTGATGATGGAGAATGTCACATTTGGAAATGGTGGAATGAGGCTTTGACAGAAGATTTGGTCGCTCTTAAGAGTGATTTTGCTGAAATGTCATTAAAAATGCAGTTCTTGACCATTGGTGAATCACAGACAATGCGTGATGACATTATAAAAGCTCATGACAAGATTGATGCATTGAGTAAGCTTCAGGTAGAGAATGAAGAAAGGATTGCAAAGCTAGAGAAAGTTTTGATAACCAATAATAAGTCGTTTGCTGCAATGGTACCACATATTCTGTTGGTGGCATTTGCTCTTCTGTTTGTACTTCTTCTCATATGTGCTAAGTTTTAATTGATGTTATGACTTATGATGTAATGACCTTAGATACTTGGTGTTTGCTTCTTATGGAATGCTTTTGGACGATCTTCCAAAATTTGTAAAATGTTTTTCTGAATATCATTTTCTATTAGAGTGAGAGAACAATGTTCCTGAATATGTGTATTTACTTACTGAATAACCATGTTCTACTAACATCCAACATATTATTTATCTTTCTCATACACATTCAGTAAAGCTTTCCTAAACTATATAATTGGACTTTTGCAACTACCTATACAACAAATTCAAATTTAAGAACGTTTTAAATTCAAGTGTAGGAATATAATCATATATTTTTCTGGTAGCCTTATATGATGTTGCATTTACCTATACAACATTATATGTGTTTAAGAACCTTTTAGATTACAATGTATGAAAGTTTTCCTGAATATGTCTATTTCATTACTAAACAAAATTTGTTAGATTACAATGATTGCTGAACAATTAACATTTAGATTTGATTTGTAACATAATTAATAAATATTAGGCATTAAGACTTCAAATATCCTTCTGTTACAACCAAAATGTTCATAGATCTTAAAAAGAAATAAAGCAAAAACAAGCCCAACAAACAATCAGTTTGACCCCCAAATGTTTATGACCACCAAAATCTCGGGGCCGGTCCTGATCTCCACTTATCAAAGGTATCTGGAATGACTCTGCAGAAGTACTCCATTTCTATATCCCAAAAACATTTGTCGCACATGTTACCTTCTTTTTCAATTTCTCTCCACGGGGATATCCAGTTTGTAAGCGTAGCACAAGAGCAATAATAAACTCCTTCCATATTGAGTTGGAAACTCCTTGCTGTGATGAATTCTGGCGGTGGTCTTGGAGGATAAGCTTTTAGGCTAATTTTTCTAACAATCTGTCTAAGTTTTTCAGCAGATTCTCTTGTGAAGTCGAACTTTCCAAATAACTCATCGTCCCCATCTTTATTAAATGTCTTCCTTATCATACCGTATGAGTATATCGCCACTTCATAACCACGATTGGCTGCATTCTTCACTGCTTGAATTCCATTATTTTTACTTTCAGTGTACAGGAAGTAAGAGATTCCTTTGACAAACAAGGCTGATGTGTTATCCGCTAGGTAACACTTACGATTGAAATCATCAGTTACACTAAGATAGTTTCTGCGCACACGAACTAGATCAACAGATTGGTAGAATTCTTCTCTTTTCGCCATATCTCTTACTGTTTTACATGTTATCTTCGAATGCTTGAAATCTATAAAGTTATTCTCGCAAGTATGAATGAGTACCTTCATGATTAGATCCTCTGGCAGCGCAAGAAGATTGAAAGGCTTGATGGCTTTTCTTGCCTTTGTAACTGAACGTGTCTCGTAATGATACCTTTTGTATGGTGGTAAATACCAGTAATCGTTTATCATATTTGCGTTTCGAAGATGAGCACTGTTATGATAATTATAGAAAACAATTCTTTATATAGAGTCGAAAGGCGGTTGTTAAAAAAAAAAAAGAGACATGAATTCCTAGAGCAACGAAATGAAAAGACGCATATTAAACAAAGAGACATGAATTACGTGTCTCTATGATGAAGATGACTTTTGATTAGATCAAACGCTATATATATCTCTTATTTAGACAAGACAAAAACGATATATCGCGTTTCTTGATATTCCTAGAGCAACGAAATGAAAAGATGTTTCCACCAATGACGTAAACTATTGGAACTCGTAGTGTAATGAGTAGAACTGACAGTTAATTAATGTGATTTACTGTAGTGCAACTTGTTGATCTTTGTACAACTTACATCTGTTTTGTTAGACAAATTACCTTGGGCTTTTCCTATTTTATTGGGCTCGTACCAAAATTGATCATTTAGAAGTGTTTTCAAAATTATTTGATGGAACATTTCATGTTTTTATCGTTACAGGAACAAAAATGTATCATCTCTTTTAAATGTTGGTTAAAAACGATTACAGGTTTTAAGTAATGCATTCCTAAAACTGATTTATTGTTTCCTGAAAGGTTTCAATTTCCAGTTATGAATGAGAAAACATTCGGAATACCTTCCTTAAAAAGTGTAAGGCCTTTCAGAATGTTTTAAATTGTTGTTAATATATACCACTTTCAACTTACTATAATAATACACGAAGTGTTCCAGTTTGAAAGGCTTTCTAATGTTTTTGTAAATCTTTTCAGTTTGGTTCTTAGGACTTTTGTAAATGGGCTTTGTAAACTGGCCACCATATAAATTTGATTTTGATTTTTGATTTTGTAAGGCTTTCCAGATTTATGACTTGTTGTTTTTACGTACTTGTTTTTGAACAATTCTGAACATACTAAAATGGCCACCATACTTGAAGAACAACATTAACTGAAATAAATCATGCCATGTTATCAAAATGAAGAACAACAAAGAGAATTATCCAAAACAAGAAGTTTAAACATGGCATTGTAATCCAAAAAAGACAAGACAAGAAACAAAAGTCATCTTATGGATTTTGCTTAATTTGGCCAAACAAGAACTAATTTGGTCAACTTGTCTGCAAAATACCATTTTTCCTCTGTCCAGAAACACTTGAAACATGACTCTCTTCCCTTTCTACGAGTTATCCAGATATATGGTGCGCAGTTACAGTCGTTGACATTGTAGATATCGATATTGGCTTTTGCTTCCTCAAACCACTGTGGAAGTTGATACCTCTGCCGTGGAGTACTATCAAGATGAAGCTTCCTTTTGCATTTCAGGGCAAATTTTTTTGAAATCTCTCCATCATACTGATCCGATGGGTTCATGATGTTGTCAAGGCAAGCCCTTGCGTATATAGCAAGATCATAAACTCCATCTGCTGCTTGTCGAATCAATTGGAAACCTACTTTTCTATTTCCTGCTCTAAACATTTCGCTAAGACCCAACAAGTACAGAGCAAAGAGATTACCGTTTTGAAGACATTGTTCCCTAAAATTAGAGAAACCTGGATAGCGTCTGATAGGAGTTTGCATTTCCACCAAATCTACCTCATGCAGAAACAAAGGCGTCTCCAGGATGGATTTCCAAGATCGAGAAACCGCTTTTGAAATGATGTACTCGGTATATGAACATTCACTTTTTCTGAGCAAAATGTTGTGGATGATTTCTGAGGGAAGATGAGGTATATTGCATATAACCGGCTTCATTCTTTTGCGAAATATGGATTTTCTTGTAGATTTTGTGGAAAGAAGAAGATTAAATTTGAAACCCATTAGAAAAAACAAAAGAAGAAGATTTTGTGGAAAAGAAGAAGAAGATTTTGTGGAAATATGGATTTTCTCGTCTCTCTATGATGAATATGACTTCTGATTAGGCCAAAACTATACATCTCTCTTAAATAGACAAAACAGAAAGAATAATTCGTAGAGTGGCGTCTCTTGAAATTCCTAGAGCTCCGAATTGAAAAGACGTTTGCAGAGATGACGTAGACCATTGGAATTCATAGTGTAATGCGTACACACTGTTGGGCTTTTCTTTTTTTTGTTGGGCTTATACTAATTGTCTTACTAAAAATAGGTTAGTAAGATCTTCCCAAATATTTGATATGTTTTACTGAATACAGCAAAAGAAAAAAATTCCCATATAGGGATCGAACTCAGGACATGAGGGTCGTTGTGTACTCGGGTAGTGAACGAAGTGTATAAACCATTTGGGTTATTTGTTCGGACTTGTTTGTTTATGAATTCATTTAATTTAATCTTATCAAATAACGTTTCAGAATCATAAATCAAAAAATTCCCATATATGGATCGAACTCAGGACATGAGGGTCGTTGTGTACTCGGGTAGTGAACGAAGTGTATAAACCATTTTGGCTATCTGTTCGGACTTGTTCGTTTATGAATTCATTTAATTTAATGTTATCATATAACATCTATTGTACCACTTCCTGAATATTACTTTGGCCCAATAGTTACTTGATATTCCTATATACACTACCTTGTCCCAATGGTTCGATTCTCGTAATTCCAAGTTTTTAAAAAGTTTTTACTTTTATAAACTAGAATGACCTTTTAAAAAGTGGTTTAGGGTATATTTAACCACTAAGAAAGATGCTTGCGCTTAGGGTTTAGATTCTAAAAATAGGTTAGTAAGATCTTCCTAAATGTGTAATACGTTTTACTGAATAAAGCAAAAAACAAAAAAAAACAAATTCCATAAATATGGAAGAACTTCCAGAAAGTGTGTAAAGGGTTCCTGAATTACTAAAATACGAACATAACATTCAAGTCAACAGTAATATCAAATTGGAAGTTCACATTCAAGTCAACACAAAATCAAAGGTTTCAAGTCAACACAAAATCAAAGGTTTACAACTTGAAAAACAAAAGCAACAGTAGTATCTTAAACTTCTTCAACTTGATAAACAAAAAGCAACAGTAGTATCTTCAACTTCTTCAACTAGATGACATTTTTACCTTTAAGTCTCGATAAACTCCTCAAAGATTTCGCAAGCTAACTTTGATCTTATATCTTGTGATTTCTCATCAGAAATTCCTGACATATCTCTCATCCCCAGGGAGTGGCACTCTAACATCTTCACCACAAAGAAACCACAGTTGGAATGTAAACTAGTCTTTGAAATATCTTTTGCCTACTCTACAGTAAATGGTGAAACATCATTGAAATCTTCATTAGATACTTTCTCAAGCAAGGCTGGAATCATCTCTGCATCAAATGGCCACAGATAATCAACCCAAAATCAGTAAAAACAAACATAAATAATACATAATCACTACATATATGATTATACCTGCATATTTTTGCACTTGAACAAAACAGGCATTGATATCCTCAGAAGGAAGACCGCAACTGTAGAATGTGATCCTCCTTTTCTTGAGGTTTATAACCATTTCTATCCAATGCCTAACTTGTGTGGTACGTGTAACACCATACACGACCTCCAATTCCTTATCCCATTTCCTTTTAGGATAGCTTTCACCTGTCAGGATAACAGTTCAATAACACAGAGAATGAACACCATCCAAACTAGAGAAGAATCTCATTGAAAACTAGAGAAGAATTTACCTGTTACAACATCAGTTATCTCTTTCTTGAAAACCGAACGCTTTATGGGTTGAGGAGGCTTCTTGAATCTGTCATAAACACCATCCAATCTAGAGAAGAATTCCATTGAGCAGAAGCAAGATTGTGGAAGCCGGTTATTATGGAACCAAGCAGCATTCTCGTTTCTTCGGGATTGCAACACTTGTAAAGCTGCATTTATGTGCTGAGAAAAACAAAAAAGATGAATAATAACGTTGATGTTACACAATCATATCTTTCATAACAAAATATGATTTTTATACAATAAATATTTACTTATGTATCCAACGAATGTTCTGGATTTTCGATGCTTTCAAAAAAATGTTTAGTCACATTACATCCATCAATTACAAGGGGTCTGTGGACAATATAAAAATTTAGTTAGTCACCACAACAAGATCAAAACAACAAGATCACAACTACATAGTTAAATATTTAGTTATTTACACTCTAACCTTGCATGTTTGCCTCGTAATTGCATCCAGTCTACAAGCTTTGAATAACGAGAGAATGCAGGAGTCATGAATGGATCCACAGCTAAATTCATCTTTGGTGTTACCACTAATGCATGGTTTCTTGCCTTGAAAGGAGTCTTAGTCGATTTTGATTTTTTGAGTTCTCGTTTTCTCCTTCTCAGAAACGGTTCACTCTCATCAGGTTGTTTCCTTTTCTTGTTCGTTTTATCAGTTTTCTCCTTTTCAGGAGGGATTTGTTCATCTGGATCAAGAACTTCCTGAAAGAATAAATGTCAAAAAACAAGGTTATGAAGCATTTTATTTCAATTGTCTTAATTTTACCTTATTACTTACTGGTTCTGATGGTTGTTCCTGACTTTGCTGATTAGCAGACAATGAAACATTTACATTGTCCTCTTCCTCTTCAATTGCTCGTAGTTGACTTGCATGGAACTCAACAACTTCAGTGGTATCAGTTAGATAATCCATGTATTTGCTTCCAAGCAACATGGTCCTAATACTTCCTTTACACCAGTTGTATTTGTAATATGCTTCAACTCTTTTCAGCAAGTCAAACCCTCTGTGATCATCCACTATAGGCTGTGTTGGCGTCAGAGGCTGTGTAGGACTTCCCGTCAGAGGCTGTGTAGTACTTCCCGTCAGAGGCTGTGTAGTACTTCCCGTCAGAGGTTGTGTACTACTTCCCATCAGAGGTTGTGTAGAATCCTGCGTCAAAGACTATACAATATATTTTTATCAAAAAGACACTTTCAACATGTTTTTAACAATTTTGGTATTGCTTCATGTATATGTATATATGTTACCTGATTAGGAGTCTTGGTACAAATCTTATTTACCAAATTGTTTAAATAATCTCGATAACCCTGTCCATTGCAAAACATAACAAAAACTTCCATTAATCTGTTAAAAGTGTATAATAGTTTATTGCCAAACATGTAAATTGTTGTTTAGCTCAATTCTTACCTCATCAACTAATGAATTATCATCCAAAACAGGAGATTTGTTACCAGCTGGATCTTCCAAATTCCCTTTATCAATCTGGCCATCTTCTACTGTTTTATCTTCAGATTTTTCCATAGTTGGAGACTTGGAAACATCTTGTTCATTCAACAACTTCTTTTTCAATTTATGTATCACAGGACATTATGAAAACATGTAAATTGTTGTTTAGCTCAATTCTTACCTCATCAACTAATGAATTATCATCCAAAACAGGAGATTTGTTACCAGATGGATCTTCCAAATTCCCTTTATCAATCTGGTCATCTTCTACTGTTTTATCTTCAGATTTTTCCATAGTTGGAGACTTGGAAACATCTTGTTCATTCAACAACTTCTTTTTCAATTTATGTATCACAGGACATTATGAAAACATGTAAATTGTTGTTTAGCTCAATTCTTACCTCATCAACTAATGAATTATCATCCAAAACATGAGATTTGTTACCAGCTGGATCTTCCAAATTCCCTTTATCAATCTGGCCATCTTCTACTGTTTTATCTTCAGATTTTTCCATAGTTGGAGACTTGGAAACATCATGTTCATTCAACAACTTCTTTTTCAATTTATGTATCACAGGACATTATGAAAACATGTAAATTGTTGTTTACCTCAACATTTAATTTTTCAGCTTGATCTTTTTCCAGAGTTGGTGACTTGGTAACATTTGGATCATCTACCAGATCTTTATCAATTTGTTCCTTACAAAACGTTAGGAATACATTAACAGCCTGTCAACACAAAATTTTATTCATGTATTTGTACTATTGTTTCAAAGGTAAAGTGTTACTCTTTGTGTACTATTGCGAGACAGAATTTGAGTGGGTAGCTGTGAATCAGGATCTTGATAACAAGTCTGAGTTGGTGTTGACATGGGAGTGAGATCCACTTTCTCACTAAACTCGGTATCTTCATAATACGGCTGAATAGGTGGTGACCTGGAAGAAAAATCCTCTGGGTTTGCATTGTCCTGGGTTAAAAAAACAATCGTTTAGAAAGTGATTCCTGAGACAGACAGAATGCTTCATCAAACGAATTTAAATCAGCTTACATCCTCATTACACTCCGTATGTTGATTATTATCCTGAAATGGTGGTGACCTCAAAGAAAGATCCACTGGTTTTCTGTTATCCTGTAAAGAAACAAAAGTTAGGAAGAGATTACTAAAACAGTAAGAACGCATCCTAAAACAGTAAAAACATCTTACATTCACAGTGCGAACTTGCTCTTCGAGTCCCTTAAACTCATCTTTGAGTCCCTTCATGTCATTCTCCAAGGATGTCAACCGGGTGCTAATCTGTTCGAATCCATCATCCATCTTCTTCTGAAGATTTTGTAGTTGATCAAAGACTGAGACACCTGAGGATGAAGATGGTTGAGAATCCACAAATTTGTATCCGGAATTATGAGCAGTCACCATCGCCTCTACAAAGTCAAGGCAGCCATTTTCCCAATCTGTTTTGGTGAATCTGTAGCTATTCTTTGATAGATCTGCAATTGAATCCAGGTTTGAATCTGGGATATCAGCCATAGAAACAAAATTTTCTGGATCATTTTCAATTGCTGGCAACACACAGACGACCCTTAGCTACAAAACAGAAGAAAATTTTGGTTAGATAAACTGAAAAGATGTAAAATAGAAGAGAATCATATGAAATATGTTACCTCATTTAAAGATTCAAAAGCCAGAACCTGCTCTTTGCTTGGACTGGATGTCAAAGCATATATTCACATAAGTACCAAGGTTCTGTTGATGGCACATTCCTTGGTATTCTGCTGCTGAAAGCTGATTGGAAGTTTGGAATTGATTCCAAAATCCAAAGATGCAGTGCTAGCGGATACCCTTGAAGCTCGTACTTTACCTTGTTGATGTTCTTCTCTAACACCCTGTTTATCGATTTCAGAAGTATCTGGTATGAATCCCTTCCCCAGGGATATTCCAAGAGTGTACCAATGTCCTTTGCTATTTCCACATATTTCTTTGGGTATTTATGCTTTCCATAAATACCTAGAAAGATGCTTTCAATAAGCAAAAGCATTCCCAAACTAAATCTGTCATCCTTCTTTTCTTTTTCTGTAATTCGAAGATGTTCAACCAAATCATCCAAACTGTGTTTACCATCCAACAAACCCCAATCAGACGTGTCTTCTTCTGTCATGCTACTGGATATTGTGTTGCCTTCACATTTCAGTCCTGTCACCATGTGGAACTCTCTAATAGAGAACCTGAGAGGTTGAGCTCCAAAATGAAACCAAACCTGTAATATAAAAACACAAAACACATGTTAAAAGACATAATCAAACAAAGAGATGATGAAAGAAAGACAGAGAGATTACCTCATTCTTCTTCACAGTAATTAGACATCTGCTGAGAATTGCATGAACAATCTTCGAAGAAAACTGTACATGTCTATCATGGAGCTTTAGAATCCATCCCATAAACGTATCCTCGATACGTTTCATCTCTAATTTGGGCAGAATCCCGCGCAGTTGAACAATGTAGGAATCATAGGTGGGTTTGTTTATAGAAACATACTCGTTTGGCTCACAACCAAAATTGTGCATCAATGAAGGAAGAGTGATCCTATACTGTGAATCTGTCATCTGCAAAAACAACAA
Organism: Orychophragmus violaceus; assembly: GCA_030180135.1. NCBI lineage: Eukaryota > Viridiplantae > Streptophyta > Magnoliopsida > Brassicales > Brassicaceae > Orychophragmus > Orychophragmus violaceus. Next base: position 43,410,803 of record CM058232.1, read on the forward strand.
CTATACATCACTTATCCCAATTTCGAAACAGAAACAATAACTATACAAGCAACACAACAACTTCTAAACATCAACTTCTAAATATGATACTCTCTCAAATGTTTAGGAAGTGATTCCTGAAACAGACAGAATGGTTTCATCAAGCGAATTTAATACAACACAACAACTTCTAAACCACTACTTGGTATGTTTAACAACAACCACGGAAACAGTAACTACACAAATCAAGATACCAATTTCGAAACAGAAACAGTACAAAGCAACTTCAGTTAACAAAGCAAACTTGTAAACCGAGACAAACACAGACAAAACCCAGTATCAAGATAACACACAAAATCAAACAGACACAGATAGATAACAAGCGAAGCAAGAATTGAAGCAAGAATAGAAGCAGTTTTCAGGTATGTATCAAACAAACAACAAGCGAAGATTATATCCAAATTCAACAAAATCAAACTGATACAAGGACATAGAATCGAATCAGTTCTCAGGGTTGTATCAGACAGACAACAATCGCTATTTAAAACTTGAGACTCAACATCTTTAAATCTAGAATCAACAGACAAAGCCTAAACCAAATCAGATTAAAGCCACAGAAATAATTAGAATATGGTAAGTAATTTCTCTTTACCACGGAGATTAGGGTTTAGGCCGGAAATTAGGATATGAAGCGATCGCCGAAGAAGAATCGATCGACGAAGAAGAATCGATCGCCGGAGTAGACTAAATTTCCGGAGAAGACTCGATCGCCGGAGAAGAATCGGTCGCCGGAGAAGACTCGATTGCCGGATTAAGGAGACTCGATATCGATGGCGATTCAGGCGGCAGAGAGCATCGAGACCGAAAGGAGAGAAATGAGGAAATTAGGCTGACCCCCAAAATTATTTGAGGGCATTTTTGACTTTTACCCTTTAATGAAATGCTACATTCCGGATTCTCAACGCGTGATGCCAGTTTTTGGAGAAGGAGTGTTTTTTGTGCCTTTAATGTGAATTGCCCTATTTAGTTTCCTAACCGTTGAGGGTAGAAACAAAGAAATATTAAAAAATATCTTGTGGATATATATTTATATAATATGTTCCCTAGGTTTGGACAAAATACCCGGAACCGAAATATCAAACCGAATCCGAACCTGAACCAACAAAATATCTGAATGGATCCTAAGCTTAATATCCGAAGAACCGGAACCGAACCCGAACAGAACCGAAAACCAAATAGGTACCCGAAATATCTGAACTACAATTAGATACCCAACATATTAATTATATTTAAACTTAATATAAAAATTTCTCTAAAATTACAATTGTAAACTCAAATATATTGGTTATTTTAGACAACTTTTATTAAAATATAACAAATTTTTATTTTTATTTTATGATTTTTCAGGTACCCGAAACCGAACCGAACCCAAATGAAAACGAACCGAATCCGAACCAAAATTTTAAAATACCCGAATAAGTCTTATATGCTTGGACCCAAAAATTCGAAAACCAGAAAAACCTGAACCGAACCCGAACACCCAGGCCTACTATTTCCAATCACAGTCGATACACTACCTCTTTCACTACCAAAACACACAAATAAGTTCACACTTCTAACTTTGTTTTCTTAATAACCAGAAGAAGTTTGAGTCTTTGACCAAATTAGATATATATATATATATGATTTATTAGGTTCCCATTCTCGACCCATACTTCTCTCATGGCAATCCATCTTGAGGTTGCTTATTGTTGGGGTCGAAATCTACACGACAAAATTAATATCAAAAGTCAGGATCGCCGAACCACAAACCAAGAAAATACGGCTCGGAAAGATCGTCCGCTCGGCACCTGATCATACGAGATATCGTGATCGTCTGCTCGGCGATCCATTCTAGGCATCTCAATGATTCATGCTCGGACCCAAGGTTAATCGCCTGAAAATGCATGATTGTCTGCTCGGCGGATTGATCGACATCATGCTCGGAAGAAGCAGAGCAGCTGAGAGGCCGAGCAGACCATGCGGACATCCGAGCAGCTGAGTTGTGAAGGAATTTCTAGCAGTTCCTAATCCAATTAGGCAACCCTAAGTATAAATTCCAAGCCTAGGATCTAGGATTCATGCTTAGAGTTGAATCTACATTCTCAGATCTCGAATATACCTGGATGATTTGCAGCGGAAGATGATTAGGTATTCGAGATTCACGAGCTCCTCAGGTGCTGCGCCTCTACTGGTATCCACACGCACACAAACTGGAATCCGCCGGGATGCTAGTGCCGGGAGATCGGATCTCTCTGGGATATCTCTGTTTCTGAGAGGCGACTGCGATTAGGCTAAAACTAATGTTCCAGGTCGTGCTATATCACATATATATATAGACCTGGGAAAAACTAATTAATCACTGGACCAAACCGAGATTAATTAAGTCATTGAATCGAAACATTGTTTCGATCTGCGCCTTTGCATCGATCAGACACAACACTTGTGTCGATCGACACACCCTCAAAACACGTATATTAATGTGTATCAAATACACATTTGATCATTACATTAATGATCATTCCCACATGAAGTACATCCAGTCTGCTTAGGTGTGTGACCCTGTAGGATCATATAATACTAGTAATGAGTTCACAACTCACATATCATAAGTGGTTTCTAGCAAAACATTATGACCATCTAGTATTGTATGAATGTCTAATCTCGACAACACAACTATCTCTAGAGTGATTACAGGTGTGATTTCAGGACATTCCCAACAATCTCCCACTTGTACTGGAATCATCTATTCCCATAATCCCTTCGTCTCTATATCTCGATCTGGCATAAGGCAAGAACTGTGTCATCCTTATTAAGCCAAAATCACGTTCATCGAACTCCGATTTATACTGACAAGACAAACGACTGACAATCACCTCGTTTGAGTGTGGCCACACATTTCTCAGTATCAAATCTTCGATGGGCCCTGAGATATTTATCTCCTGTAATATAGGAGGGACAAATCCCATCTTGTTCCATCCTCGTTTCTTCACACATTTCATGATACGCTCAATCAATGCCTTTATAATCACCAGTTACGGCTGACATTTGACAAGGTTAAAGCGGACCAATTCATATGTAAGAAAACATGATGAACTCAGGTCTAAGGACTATACTCTATAGTCGTAATGAAAACTCTCATGACACTTGTATAATTATCCCGTAGAGTTTTCATCAGTGGGTCATGTCCGATCCTGTGTTCTCTAACACATATCTATGTGATTGACTTCAATACTCTTATTAATGACTCCATGAAACTTAGTCATCAGTCACCTCACATACCAGTCTCATGGGCATTTGAAAAGAAACTCCAAGAAATTGCATGAAACTTAGTCATCAGAAACCTTCAGGTTATGTCATGTACACATCCTTTTCAGAATTCCATTTTCGGAGTCAGGGCTCATCATTGCTTCTTCAAAATTCGCAGGCCCGTCACTTTCAATGATCAACAGATCATGGCAATTGGTTTCGAGAAATCCACATTTCTCGGGTTCGTGACGGATCCTTTCGGATCTGTGAGCTTCAGGTTTGTGCAAAAGTCGCGCATATATCTCATATATAGACTTTTACCACGACCTAATTAACCAAGATTTAAACCGTAGTTAATTAAGTCATAAACCAAAATCAATATTTTGGTTCGTGATCTGTGTCGATCGATACACCTTTGTGTCGATCGACACTTCCTCAAAAACTCGCCATTTGAATGTATATCAAATATACATTCACCAGATCCTTTGCAAACTTCAGGCACCACAGGTGCAGGTTCTACAACTCTTTGTAGATCTAACTGATGTTCTTCCTCATCAGGCTGAGCAGTCTCCTGTGATTTTCGAATTTCTTCGAGTTGTACTTTTACTCCCACTGTTCTTCCTGGAAAGAAAATCTTTCTAAAGAAAAACACAGTTCCGAGCAACAAACATTTTGTTCTCGGACCGGTTGTAAAAGTAACATGCCTTGGTCTCCTAAGATAACCAATGAAGTAGCACTTCTCGGATTTGGTTGAGGGCTTATCAGAGATTTAAAAACGTTTTACGTAAGCCTCACAACCCCAAATCTTCATGAAAGACAAATTATGAACATTTCCAGTCCACATCTCATGTGGTGTCTTTGCAACTAATTTTATGGAACCCTATTTAGTGTAAACGCAGACGTTTCTAGAGCGTATTCTTAGAAGGATAATGGAAGATCTAAGTGACTCATCATTGATCGAACCATTTCTAATAAATTCAGGAGGACTGAATTGTGAAACAATTTCACAATCTCTCAGATGATCACTAAATTCTTGACTTAAGTATTCACCTCCATGATCTCATCGTAGAGCTTTAATACTTTTGCCAAATTGATTCTGTACTTCATTCTGGAACTCTTTGAACTTTTCAAAAGATTCCGACTTATGTCTCATACTGAAAATTTCTCTTAGCACTAGCGCTCATCGGGCCATACACATCCGTATGTACATAGCCCAAAAAGCCTCCGGCCCTTTCATTTTATTCGTTCGTTCGCAAACTGTGTCGATCGTTGCATACATGCATCGATCGACACTACCTTTGTTGAAAGGGGCCCTTTTTCGTTTTACCCAATAAACAAGGTTCGCATTTCTCAAATGATTCATAATCAAATGAGCCCAAAAGTCCATCACTATGGAGCTTCTGAATCCGTTCTCATTTATGTGACCCAAACGACATTGCCAGAGAAAAGCTTGATTCGTATCATTCGATTTGAATCTCTTGGTACTAATGTTATAGTTAGGCACGTTTTGGTTTAGAACATAAGGTCCATTCTCTAATGGACTGCTACTATAAAACATATCATTGTAATCAAATGAATAACACTTATTCTTAATTTGAAAACCGATATCCTTCCATATCCAAACAAGGAATAGAAATAATATTTCTGTTCATAGCAGGTACATAGTAGCAATTATTAAGTTCTAAACTATGTCAGAAGATAAAGACAAATAAATGTTCCTACGGCCAATACAACAACTCTTGCTCCATTTCCACGCGCAGGTCCACTTGTCCTTTCTCCATAGTCCTACCGTTGCTCAGGCCCTGCATATTTTCACAAAATATGAGTACCATAGGCGGTATCCACTACCCAATAAGTAGAACTATTAGAAGTAACATTTACTTCTATAACATAAATACCTGAAGAAGAAGTCTCGTACGTCTTCTTCAGCTTCTCATAATCTTCCAGGAATTTCTTGCAATTTCTTTTCAAATGCCCATGACCATTACAATAATGGCACTTATCATCTTTAGAAGGACCAGGCTTAGCCATAGGAGCATGGTTAGACTCGCTTGGATTTACAATCGAGCTCGTCTTGCCATCACCTTTGGTCTTACCAAGTTTCTTAAACTTATTACCCTTTTGTACCATAAAGACATTTGAGGTGTCCTTCTTGATGTTAGGTTCAGCAGTTTTGAGCATCCCATGCAACTCAGTCAAAGTCTTTGTCAAGTTGTTCATGTTGTAGTTCATAACAAACTGATCATAGCTTGACGGCAGTGACTGCAGAATGATGTCAGTAGCCAACTCTTGGCTAATGGGACAATCCAGTTTCCCCAGGTTATCAATATAACCCATCATCTTAATGACATGAGGACTAACTTGTTCGCCCTTTGGTAGCTTGCACTCAATCAGAGACTTAACCGTCTGGTATCTCTGAGTTCGTGCTTGCTCCTGGAACATACTTTTCAGGCCATTGATCATCTCTATTGGCGACTCCACGTACTCATATTGCTTTTGCAAGTCCGAGTTCATGGTAACCAACATGAGACAACACACATCGACCACATCATTAGAATTCTTATCCCAAGCATCCTTATCTGACTGCCAGGCATTGGCTCGGTACTTCTTGGGGAGAACTTTCTCAAGGACATAGTCCTTTTTCTCCTGTTTGAGAACAATTCTCAAGTTCCGATACCATTCAAGAAAGTTGGATCCATTTAACTTGTCCTTCTCAAGGACGGATCTCAGGGAGAAATTGTTCAATGGTTTGTGCTAGACATAGCTGAAAACAAGAGAGGTTTAGTTATGATGTTCAAGAAATAAGAAATCTTAACTATTAAGAAGACTCGCATTATATTCAAACAATGTTTCCTCAAATGAATATAATGATCCAATACCCATACTTCACTAAACTTGAGTGAGCCACTGGCTATCACCCAAATTTTAGCTATCTAGGTACGCAACAACTTTGCTAGTTATATCCAATATTACTCTTGGTTGTGGATTGACATCTCATGTCCAATCCACCTGATGTCTCTGAGCCCAAAACGATTTTGATGGCCCAGTCAAGTAAACCAATCTTTTAAGTCATGTAATTGTTGATGTCTTGCACTGCAAGTCCATCAACACGATTACCTCCTGTCTTACTCATGTAATTGTGGACATCTTGCACTTCAAGTCCATCGCACAATGAAACAAGTCTTGACAGTTGACAAGATCGGGAAGACATCAAGGATTACTTGATATTTGTCTGAGGAACGGAACTTTTGGTCTATCGCATATCATATATGCATCCTATAAAGTTTAGAACTTATAAAACAACTAATCTAATTAGGCTTTAATAATTCTAAGAATTTGGGTTTAATTCTGGTTTGGTTCTGTAGTTGCAGGTTCAATAACCGAACAATTTAACTCTTTGTTGATCGACACTACACTAGTATCGATCGATGCAACATACCAGAACCAATTTGCGATAACCGATCAATCCAATTGAACCGGCTTTGATAACCGGTTAGCATCGATCGGCACAACACTTGCATCGATCGACATCAACCCAATTCAATCAAACCGCAATTAACCCGTCAAAACTGTTTAAGCCAATTGCAATAACCGATCCAATCCAATTCAAAACGGCTTTGATAACCGGTCAGCATCGATCGTCACCAACCAAATCAAACCAATCGCAATCAACCGGTCTGATCTGCTCAACCAATCGCAATGACTAATTCAATCCAATTGAACCAGTCGTGTCGCTTTGTGTCGATCGATGCAACACTTTGTGTCGATCGACACAATGCGATTTTCGGTCTGTGTCGATCGATGCAACACTTTGCAACGATCGACGCGATGCGATTTTCTGGTTGTGTCAATCGTTGCATGCCGAAAGCAACGATCGACGCAGGGCGATTGTTGGAATTGTGTCCAGTAATCTCGGTACTGTCTCTAGAAAGTAAGAGTATGTCAAAGATCAGACATAAGTCATATAATACTGGGGGTCATGATGGCTTGCTAGAGTCCGCTCATGATCTATAAGTCTTGGACTTATTGCCTTTATTATATGATCCCATATGGGTCACACGCCTAAGCTAACAGGAAAACATGTAGGAACGGTTTAGCAGGAGTACGGTAAAAGTGCTAGGCATTTACTGTACTTAGAGAGAATAAAAGGTTTAGCCACTGTGCATCGATCGATGCATAAGGTGCAACGATCGATGCAGTGCGCAAACACCGACGAGTTAATTGGTATTTGGGCCAAATGGCCCAAACGGAACAGGACGAGTTTTGTGTCATAAAACTCGAGTTTCAGACTGATTAACCAAAAAAAGACTTGAGCCGTCAACTCTCTCTCTCCCCTGCGCCGGTTTCTCCCAGTGGCCTAGCAGCCTGCTTCCTGAATGGTGTGCGTGTGTGAACCTCTGGAGGAGTTATCACTCGGTGGCTCTCTGATCTCTGACCTGTTCTTCCTTTCCGCTGCTCAAAACAGGTAAAAGGTGAGATCTACTTATGTTTCTATTCAAGAGAACCTAGATCTGGCATGTTTAGGATCAAGTAATCTGATGAATTGAATCAGGATTATCACGAAAGAACCTTCAGTGGTATCAGAGCCATTGGTTCTGGTTCTTCTTGTTTAGATTCATGTTTAGGATTGTTTAAAGAGGTGTTTTTGAATCAATCTACTGATAAGATTAAAACACTTAAGAAACAAGAATTGAATCCTAAACAAACAGTTGTAAAATCGCATGACCAAACTATATTGATTTGGTATGTGATCTAAACTGATTTTGCATCGACTGAGATCGCATTGCATCGATCGATGCAATGCAAGGATCGATCGTTGCAGTCGCGAGAGATTGACTGCGATCGCACGGATCGATCAAACGATCGCGTGGATCTCGCGAGAATCTCTCGGCCAAATCTGATAACCGTTCGTGCACGCGTGAGAGCATCGATCGATGCAGGATCGATGCACGAACGATGCAGGTTCGATGTTGGTGCATCGACCGATGCGGTTGGTGCATCGATCGACACGGTTAGGTTTTTGGCTCGGTTCCGTGCATGCGTGAGAGCATCGATCGATGCAGGATCGATGCACGATCGATGCAGGAACGACACTAAGAGCATCGACCGATGTGGTTGATGGATCGATCGATGCGTTTGGTTCATAAATCGACATGGTTGGTTTAAGGCTCGGTTTAATAATCTTATTAAAATTATTATCGTCGCGGTTTAATAAACAGATTTAATAATTTTATTAAGTCTGGTTAAACCGGGATAAGAAATCCAATGTCGAAAGAATTATTGGATTTAGTGCCTAAACCAGGATTTTCTAATTTGATTTGGTTGGACCAAATAAATTGAGAAAGTCCGGTTTAGTAAATAACCGGTTGACAATTGTGGTCGTCGTAGTAATTAATTTTGGTTAGACCAATTTTAATGAACCAGACCGGTTATGTCATTTAATTGGACAATTGGGTCATGTCTTGGACATGGACCAATTCTTGGGCCTCGGGCCAAGAAGTTAAAACAATTGGGCCAATTATTTGAGTCTTTCTTCAGATTAGTTTAAAATTTATTTTATAAAATTATAAAATCGATTTTAAATTAAAGTTTCCGAAATTTTGAAATTAGAAAGTTTCTTAAAATAGAAGTTTCTGAATTTGCGGGTTTTGGATTTTAAAGAAATTTCTAAAGTTAGAAAGTTTCCGTTTTAGAAAGTTTCCAATTTTAGAAAGTTTCCAAAAATAGTAGGTTTCCAAAAATGGATAGTTTCCCGAAATAGTAATCTTCTATTTTGGGAATGATTTTTTAAATAAACCTACGAACCTCAAATAATATCAAGCGTTGGATGTCTTGTCCAGGCTATGTCAGCTGTCAAAGCCCATTCAATTGCATTCATGGCCTTACAGTGTGAGGATGTCTGCTTTTGCGTGGGTAAGACGGTTTGTGATTCATAAATGTCATTGGGAGTCCCAGACATTAATGATTACATGACTGTATAGTCTGGTTTTCTTGACTAGGCCATCGGGAGTCCCGGGCCTTGAGACATCAGAGTGGATTGGGCCTCGGGCCCAGATTCACAACCAAGAGTTATATCACGGATATAATTAGCCGATACAGGGCTTACCGATATAAGCTAAGGTTGGGTGACGGCCAGTGGCCCACTTTAATCTTAGTTATATGTGGATCTTGGAATCATTATATTCTATTGAGGGTAACTTATGTTATTGAATATAATGCGTGATTAATCATATTAATTTTAATTCGAGATTAATCATATTGAACATATTAACTAAAATCCTTTTATCTTAAATTTCAGTTATGACTAGCACAAACAATCAAAACACTTTCTCGATCCGGTCTATCCTTGGGATGGACAAGCTGAACGGATCAAATTTCTTGACTTGGTCGCGGAACCTGAGGCTAGTCCTCAGGCAGGAGAGAAAGGACTATGTTCTTGAGAGAGCTCTCCCCGTGAGGATCGGGTCCAATGCTTCTCATGCAGTATATGATGCTTGGAATAAGCATTATAATGATGCGGTAGATGTGCGTGGTCTGATATTGGCTACCATGGACTCAGACTTGCGGAAGCAATATGAGAACATGGAGTCGCCAATAGAGATGATCAGCAGCCTGAAATTAAAATTTCAGGAGCAGATAAGAGTGGAGAGATACCAGTTGGTTAAATCTCTCACTAGCTGCAAGCTACCAAATGATCATCCAGTAAGTCCTCATGTCAGTAAAATGATGGGTTACATTGATAACCTGAGGAAACTGGATTATCCAGTTAGCCAAGAGATGGCAACTGAAATCATTCTGCAGTCACTGCCGTCAAGCTATGATAAGTTCAGAAAGAACTATATCAAGAAAGGCTTAACGAAGACGCTGACTGAACTGCATGATATGCTCAAGACAGTTGAGCCAAACGTGAAGAGTACCCTGTACAATCTCATCAATGAGAAGGGTAGGTTTACTAAACCTAATGCTGACAAGGGTGAAGACAAAGTTGTCCAGATTTTGAATCATGGCAAGCATGTGTCTTCTGAGCCCAAGTCAGATACCTCTTACGTTGGTAAGTGCTGCTACTGAAAGGAGACAGGGCATTGGAAGAGAGATTGCATTAAATTCATGGAAGATGATGAGGAGTTAAAGTCGATGTATGCGACTACTTCCTCAGGTATTCATGTTATTACTTCAAGTTCTACCTTAAAGGTATTGGATACTGGTTGTGGCACTGATATTTGTGATAATATGCAGAGCTTAAGCAACAGTAGAACGTTGAAGGAAGGGCAAGTGAAACTACATGTCTGGAAGGAGCTTGGGATGCTGCCTCAGCCGTAGGATTTTCACTTATATACCCCTTTTAGGCTTGGTTTTGTATTAAGTAATTGCTGCAATGTACCTGCTTTAAGCAGAGTAGTCTTTCATTTTCTTGTAAGAATTTGAATGTTTTTTCGTTTTGATAAAAGACAAGTTTTGTTCTTTTGATCTTAATGAAATATTAATTGTAGCACCCTATTCATGGAATGGGTTTTATATCTTAAACCAAAGAATGCCTAAATGTAACATAAATACCGAATTGGTTTAAATCTGATGAATTAAACCTGATTTTTCTTGGCATAAAGTCTTGGTCACATAGAGTAAGTCGGATTCAGAAATCCCATAGTCATGGACGTTTGGGCTCATTTGATAAAATATCTTATGAGACTTGAATTCTGTTTACTAGACCAAAAGGTAAAGGGCCTATCTTAGCCGAGCTAGAGAAAAGCCCAAAGGCTTATTGGACCTGGAACATACTCATGTATGTGGCCCAATGAGCAGTAATGCCAGAGAAAAATCTCCTGTACTTCATTGTCCCTACTGATTACTTCAGTGAGTGTGACTGTGTTCATTTGATGAGACACAAGTCGGAATTATTTGACATGGTCAAAAGAGTTCCAGAATGAAGTATAGGATCTGAATGACAAAAGTATTAAGACTCTGGATTAAATCACGAGTGAGAATACTTAAGTCATTGATTGTGTGATCATCTTAATGAGTGTGAAATCGTTTCACAGCTCATTTCTCCTGAAAACCTGAAAGGTGTTTCTGTGAGAAAGAATCAGATCTTATTAGAAATGATTAAAGATGAGTCACACGAATCTTCCATGATATTATTTAAGAATAACGCTCTAAAATATCTAAGTTTACGCTGAAATAGTTCCACAAATATCGGGTGAAAGACACCACGTCAATGTGGATTGGAATCGATCCAAATTTGTCTTTACTAAGTATTTGTAGTTGTGCTACTTCGCTGGTTGTCCTAGAGAAACTATGGCTTGTTACTTTTACTTCCAATCTGTTTTCTAAGAAGGGAAGTTATTTTCCAAGAAGAACAGTGGGAGTAAAAGCATAACTCGAAGTTTTCTTAGGGAAACCAAGGCTCGGTACTTTTATGACCATTCTGTTTTCTAAGAAGAGAAATTACTTTCCAAGAAGAACAGTGGGAGTAAAAAGCATTTTACGACCATTCTGTTTTCTAAGAAGGGAAGTTACTTTCCAAGAAGAACAGTGGGAGTAAAAGTACAACTCGAAGAAATTCGAGAAATACAGGAGGCTGCTTAACCTATTGAGGGAGAGCAGCGGAAGGATTTACAGATTTCTGTAGAATCTACACCTGTGGAGCCTGAAGTTCGCAGATATGAAAGAATCAGTCACTAATCCGAGAGTGAATTCTCGTCATTAGTTCAGCCTGATGATCATTGAATGTTCGCATGATCTGATGATCATTGAAAGCGACGAATCTGCGAAATCCTAGGAAGCGAAAGTGAGCCCAGACTCCGAAGAATTACATTTTGTGTAAGTTGGCTTCATCAATCCATTCATGGATGGAAGCAAACATATCGGAGTTGGAATCTTCGTTCTGTTGAAGTAGTCAAGGTTTTGACTTGAACAGGAACGAAGCGGAACTGTGTGTTTACTAATAGATTAGTGGGAGCGATATTGCAATTCTCAAAGTGTATGTCGAAGACATACTGATTCTCGGATATAACGTCCCAACACTGTAGTCGGTAAAGGACTAGCTTGGGAGTTGGTTTAATGATTGACATGGGTAAAGCCACGTAGTTCTTGGATTTTGGATCTAAAGATAGAGATCCAAAAGAGCTGGTAGGACAAAGTCAGGATTCTTAAATTGACAAAGTCCTACACATTTTGAGCAATCCAAGAAGGGTTTTATGCCAATGTCACATGGCATTAAGTTAAGCAAGATACAGTATCCAACGATAACTGCTGAGCTTAAATGCATGGATAGGATTCCACATGCTTCGGTAATTGGATCTATCATGTGTGCCATGAAACGTACTTGTTTGATGTTGCTTTAATGTTAAGCAAGACAAGTAACGACCAGTCAAATCCAGCAAAGAATCAAGTTTCCTAAAGTATGTCCTAAAGTATTTGAGGAATACTAAGGATAAGTTCTTGATTTACGGAGAAAGTGATGTGCTACAAGTCAGCAGAGTCTGAAAGGCAAGTTTCCAACAGACAAAGATGATTTCCGGTCACAGTCCGGTTATATCCTGTGTCTGTCTGGCGGTGCAAGGCACTGTTGCTGACTCCATGACTTAAACTGAACATTTCGCATCTTGGAAAGCGGCGAAAGAGGTTGTTTGGAAAGAAGAGTTCATCACTGAACTTGATGTGATTCCCAGCATAGATGAGACTAGCTGCACATCAGAGGTCCAAACACCTTGAGATAAATGACAGAGATGTTGAGTAGATCAGCAAGTTTCAACAAATGAGAACGTTGCTAATCTATTAACGAAGCCACTCCTTAGCCCTAAGCACGAGTCACGGACTGTAGCTGTAGGATAAGTGAAGTTAAGATATAGTCTTAATTTCAGTGGGAGTTAGTAAAGGGCTTTATTTAGTTATTGATATGTTCTTGTAAAACATTTGAGATGTTTAATAATGAAATTATTATTTCAAGATTATTTTAACTGTGATGAAATAATCGTTCCAAAATGATATGAACCATTTTATAGGTCATCGAAGTAAATGACTTGATCTTGAGTCATCGAAGTCATTTAGCTTGATCATGAGACCCTATATTTGATAGATGGCTTACATCATCCTGTCCCTAGTCGAAGGTTGTTGAAATTGGAACACCAACAACCGTGTGAGACTGGATTGGTACGTGACTTATGACAAAGTCTCAGTGTGTCATAGATGCGCGGCATCAAAGTCAGTACATAGGTGTATGTTGGGGAACATACGACCGGACAAGACCCGCTTATAAGAACTCTTCAGGATATTTATATCTGTGTCATAAGAGATTCTTACTACGACTATAGAGTATAGTCCTTAGACCTGAGTTCGCATGCATGTGACTGCACATGGACTGATGCACTTTGATCATTGTCTAACGCTATCGTTCTGCGATAGTTATAAGGACCTTGTTTGGGTACATTATGAAATGAGTAGTTTACAGTGATGGAACAAGACGGGATTTGTCCCTCCAATATAAATGGAGTGAATATCTCTAGGCCAATCGGAGATTTGAATACTGGAAAATGCATGGCCATGCTCAAACGGACTGTCCCGAGTCGTTTGGATTGTCAGTATCAAATCAGAGTCCGACGAACAAGATTAGGCTTTATAAGGATGACACCAATCTTGCCTTATGACTAATCGAGATATTGAGACAAAAGGATTATGAATACAGAGATTCCAGTACAAGTGGGAGATTGTTGGAATTGTGTCCAGTAATCTCGGTACTGTCTCTAGAAAGTAAGAGTATGTCAAAGATCAGACATAAGTCATATAATACTGGGGGTCATGATGGCTTGCTAGAGTCCGCTCATGATCTATAAGTCTTGGACTTATTGCCTTTATTATATGATCCCATATGGGTCACACGCCTAAGCTAACAGGAAAACATGTAGGAACGGTTTAGCAGGAGTACGGTAAAAGTGCTAGGCATTTACTGTACTTAGAGAGAATAAAAGGTTTAGCCACTGTGCATCGATCGATGCATAAGGTGCAACGATCGATGCAGTGCGCAAACACCGACGAGTTAATTGGTATTTGGGCCAAATGGCCCAAACGGAACAGGACGAGTTTTGTGTCATAAAACTCGAGTTTCAGACTGATTAACCAAAAAAAGACTTGAGCCGTCAACTCTCTCTCTCTCCCCTGCGCCGGTTTCTCCCAGTGGCCTAGCAGCCTGCTTCCTGAATGGTGTGCGTGTGTGAACCTCTGGAGGAGTTATCACTCGGTGGCTCTCTGATCTCTGACCTGTTCTTCCTTTCCGCTGCTCAAAACAGGTAAAAGGTGAGATCTACTTATGTTTCTATTCAAGAGAACCTAGATCTGGCATGTTTAGGATCAAGTAATCTGATGAATTGAATCAGGATTATCACGAAAGAACCTTCAGCGATAACTCAGAGTGCGATTCAACTAGAATCCTTAGGCTCTGATACCAATGAAGGAATTTCTAGCAGTTCCTAATCCGATTAGGCAACCCTAAGTATAAATTCCAAGCCTATGATCTAGGATTCATGCTTAGAGTTGAATCTACATTCTCAGATCTCGAATATACCTGGATGATTTGCAGCGGAAGATGATTAGGTATTCGAGATTCACGAGCGCCTCAGGTGCTGCGCCTCTACTGGTATCCACACGCCCACAAACTGGAATCCGCCGGGATGCTAGTGCCGGGAGATCGGATCTCTCTGGGATATCTCTGTTTCTGAGAGGCGGCTGCGATTAGGCTAAAACTAATGTTCCAGCTCGTGCTATATCACATATATATATAGACCTGGGAAAACCTAATTAATCACCGGACCGAACCGAGATTAATTAAGTCATTGAATCGAAACATTGTTTCGATCTGCGCCTTTGCATTGATCGACACACCACTTGTGTCGATCGACACACCCTCAAAACAGGTATATTAATGTGTATCAAATACACATTTGATCATTACATTAATGATCATTCCCACATGAAGTACATCCAGTCTGCTTAGGTGTGTGACCCTGTAGGATCATATAATACTAGTAATGAGTTCACAACTCACATATCATAAGTGGTTTCTAGCAAAACATTATGAACATCTAGTATTGTATGAATGTCTAATCTCGACAACACAACTATCTCTAGAGTGATTACAGGTGTAATTTCAGGACATTCCCAACAAGCTGACCAAGTAAACAACCTAGTTTCCGAGCAGCCAAGCTGACCGAACGGACATCCGAGCACCCGAGCAGCCACGGTCCACCGACTGCTGAGCAATCTTGCTCGGATGCTCGAGTGTCCTCACGGTATGCGAGGATCATATCAGGTGGTATCAAGAGTGTCCTCACGGTATGCTCGGCGGTCCAAGCATGACTGCTCGGCAGTCCATCGATTCCAGCTTCTCGGCGGTCCGATCAGGACTGCTCGGGTGTCCGAACAGGACTGCTCGGCGGTCCGCGGACCGCAGCTGCCCGACGGTACGACCAGGACTACTCTGTGATCTGCAAGATAGTTCGGCTAGTTTGACATGCATGGGATTTGTTCAGCATGTTCGGATCTTGAATGTCATGCTCAGACGCATTGCTCGGCATGTTCGGACAAACAAAAACCAGAACGAGCTGTCAAAGGATTTTCCGAACAGGATTCTCATCTTGTCGACACCTTCTTTTCAAACACTCCACCTTCAAAGTGCCAAGCATAATTTCCAAATGAATTATACGAAATACGGAATTGGGTTATACTCGCAAGATTCATATTGACTTTGGGCCGAACTAAGAAGAATTATACTCTATGGGCTCGGATCATCCTTTTCGGTCCATACGGAACACAAAAACTAAGTTGTGGAAAGATAAATACAAAAACAGGAAGATAAAATTGAGCAAGAAAAGAGAAAAGGAAAAATCCGAGCAGAAAAGTAAATCTGAACAAAAATGGAAGATTCGATAACATAAAGATCTCCAGAAATCTTGCGAGCGAATCTCTTGCAACCAACTCTTTGCGGCTATATAAGAGAAGGGACCTCCTACGATCAGACGACACTCAAAAACCCTAGCCGAAATCACTTAGACTTTTGCTCTTACGCTTTTTTACTCTGTTCCTATCAAAGATCAATAAAATCATTCTTCGGATCTCTTTTTCGTGTGTTTTTACTTTGAAACTTCAGTTCCCTAAATTAAAAACCCTACAAGAATTAACCGTGCAAGCTCTAACTCTCACAGTTTGGCGCCATCTGTTGGGAAAAGAAGTTTTCTTACACCTAAAGACCACTGACCAGTAGATCCAAAGAGATGGCCACCGATGGATATGAAGACGGAAATAGAACAGATCACCCACTTGCGATCAACGCTGCATCAAGCGCAGCCGCAACTAACAACTCCCTAACAAACAACGCTGCAACAAATGCGGCCGCGGAAGACATAACAGCCAGCGCAACGCTGACTGAGTTAAAAGAGATGATAGCAGTACTAACTCGAAAGATTCAGGATTAGGAGAAGGCGAATAGCTCGATCAATAATATGATCATCGGAGGATCACAATACTGTCGAGACACAGTATCCTCGATCAAGGCTTACCAAAGACGAGCCGGAATAAGCGTCCATTGGTCAGCGCCTTCTCAGTTTCCAAAGGGCGTGGTGACGTTTTAGGAATCCAAAACTGTAGAAATCGATCGACCACACAACGATGCCATCGTCATGGAGATAATCCTCAAAGATCATGATGTACCAAGGATCATGGTCGATATTCAAGGTTCTATAGCCATAATCTTCAGCAATACTCTAAGTAGGATGAATATCAGCTTGTCTGAAGTGTTACCATTCCCAAAAAAAATTAACGGAATTTGCAAGAGACACAACAATGGCCCTCAGAACAATTAGGCTACCCGTACAAGCAGAAGGGGTAACCAAAGTTGTCGAGGTTTCAGTAGCCGACCATCCGACAATCTACAATGTGATCATGGGAACTCCTTGGATAAACTCCATGAGAGCCATTCCAACAACATATCACCTTTGTCTGAAATTTCCAACACATGGTGGGGTCACGACGATTTGGGAAAGTTAGGAACAATCTCGATCTTGTTTCATGGCCGAGCAAAAACTCAGAAATTCGACATTCAAAGTTTCTCGGAAAGCCAAACGACCACAGACATAAGCAAACCAGGAAGTAGTAGAAAAATCAAAAACGGCCACCAAGAAATAAGAAGAACCGGCAGAAGAAGAAGATGAGCAGCCTTGTGACCCGGTGTTATTAGTATGCATAAAAGATGATCACCCAGAACACTGCGCAGTTGTGGGAGAAAACTAGGATGAGGCAATCAAAAAGGACATAGTCATGTGCCTCAGAGAGAACATAAAAATCTTTGCTTGGTTTGCGGAAGACATGCCCCCAGATCACCATGGACATCGTTTTTCATGAGCTAAACGTGGATCCGACATTCAAACCGGTGAGGCAAAAAAGGAGGAAGTTAGGATCGGAATGAGCTAAAGTGGTCGACGACGAAGTTGAGCGATTACTCAAGGTCGGTTCAATCACCGAGGTAAAGTATCCAGAATGGCTCCCAAACCCTGTAGCGGTGAATAAGAAAACGAAAAGTGGAGAGTTGGTGTCAATTTCACGGATCTCAACAGGGCATTCCCAAAGGACAGTTTCTCACTTCCGCAGATTTATCGATTGGTGGAAGAAACAACAGGAAACAAACTGCTCACATACATGGATGCTTTCTCCGGTTACAATCATATCATGATGAACCCAGACGACTGATAGAAAACGACGTTCATCACTAACAGAGGAATCTATTATTGTTCAAGATCATGCCCTTCGGCTTAAAAAATACCGAAGCAAGATATATGCGGCTAGTGAATAAGATATTCACTGAACATCTTGGAAAGACAATGGAGGTCTACATAGATGACATGATGGTCAAATCTCTCGACCAAAAAGATCACATGGAGCATCTGCGATGAATGTTTCGAACAATTGAACAAGAACAACATGAAACTAAATCCAGCCAAGTGCAGGTTCATAGTCACATTTGGAGAATTCCTCGGACACCTAGTCACTCACCGATGCATAGAAGCAAACCCAAAGCAAATCAATGCCCTGATTCAGATGTCTTCACCAACAACAAAACGTGAAGCCAATATGGAAGACAAGCAAAGTGGGAGGTGGAACTCAACGAATTCAATATCGAGTACCAAACCAGAACGTATGCAAAATCGTGGGTACTCTCGGATTTCTTGGTTGAGTTGCCATAAGAAGGAGTTGGAGAGCCAACAGAGGATTCAGAATGGCTTCTTCAAATTGAGGGCTCATCATCGAATCAAGATTCTGGAGTTGGAATTCGCTTAACTTCACCGACTGGAGAAATCTTGGAACATTCCTTCCGCTTAGATTTTCACGCTTCAAATAACAAAGCAGAATACGAGGCTTTAATCGCTGGACTAAGGCTAGCTCATGCACTCAAAATTTAAGGCATACAAGCGTTTGCAATTCTTAGTTATTCACAAGCCGGTACAACAGAGAATACGAAATAAGAGATAAGAGAATGAAAGCATATCTGAAGATCTTTCAGAGTCTAGTAGATCTGCTCAAAATTTACAAACTAACTAAAATTCCTCGAGGATAAAATTCCCCAGCTGATGAATTTGCAGCTCTGGCTTCAACATCCGAACAAGGTCTGAAGAGGATCATTCGAGTAGAGTTCATCGAGTACCCGAGCATCAAAATCTTTTGGACAATCAACTTAGTTTACCCACCCGAAGAAGATTAGAATATTGAAGATAACCCTCAAATAGAAGAGGTCGTTACATAAGCAGACATACAGCCGGAAGGAGAATATGGTTGCGACAAAGAATGAATGGGAGCGATTCGTGTATACATCATGAACAGAGAACTTCCAGAATACAAATGGGCAGCTCGCAAAATCAAAGTGTAGGCTGCTCGTTACATCTTGATGGACGAAAAAGTTTTCATATGGAGATTGTTCGGACCTCTAATATCGTGCGTAGAAGGAAGATAAGCAAGGCGTATCATGGAGGGGTTCACAGCGTATCATGCGCAAAACATTCGGGGGAAGAGCCTTAGCAATTAATACCAAGCGTCACAACTACTTTTGGCCAACAATGATCAAGGACTGCGAGACTTTTTCCCGGAAATGCGAAAAATGCGAGAGACATACTCCGACCATTCATCAACCGGTCGAGCTACTCTCATCCATTTTTGCACCATATCCTTTCATGCGCTGGTCAATGGATATAGTAGGCCCACTTCATCGATCCAGGCAAAAGTGATTCATACTCGTCATAACAAATTACTTCTCAAAGTGGATTGAAGCCGAATCTTATGCCAACATCAAAGACACCTAGGTTGAGCACTTCGTATGGAAAATATCATATGTATGCATGGAGTGCCTTATGAGTTTTTCACAGACAAGGGCTCACAGTTCATCTCCACATGTTTTGAAGCCTTTTGCGAAAAGTGGAAGATACAGTTACAAAAGTCCACTCCATGTTACCCTCAAGGTAATGGACCAGCGGAAGTCGCTAAAAAGACGATCTTGGACGGATTAAAGAAACGACTTGGTGAAAAGAAAGGTCGATGGGCAGACGAACTAGAAGGATTCCTTTGGTCCCATCAGACTACACCTCGATGAGAAACTGGTGAAACACCATTCGCCCTTGTCTACGGAACATAATGCGTAATTGCACCCAAGGTTGAATTCTCGGGGTTACGCCGCAGACTGCTTCCAGGAAAAGAAGGTCTGAATCATTTTATGATTTTTGACGAACTAGACCTAATCAACGAACGAATCGATCAGGAATTGGTCCACATACAAAACTACCAACAAGAAACTACCAAATACTACAACTCAAACGTCTATATCTGAAGGTTCCTCAAAGGTGACCTAGTCCTAAGGAAAGTGTTTCAGAACACTGTTGAAAGAAACGCGGGCAAACTGGGAGTGCAATAGGAAGGACCATACAAAATTACGAAATTAGTTCGACTTGGAGCAGAGGAACTAACCAACATGGACAACGTAAAATTCCAAGGAGCTGGAACGCAATGCATCAGAGGAAGTACTATCACTAAGCCGAGACTTCAGAACGTGCAAAAAAAGAGATGAGAAACAACTTGAACTACGGGATGGCTTAGTCCCCAAAAGAGGTACGTAGGCAGTCGATCTTATGATCGGTTCAGTTGTTCCCCATCTCAAAAAGGGGAGGGGGAGTGGGTCTATATATATCTTACTCCCGCATCAGAAACTCTAGAAATATCAGAACCATGGACTCAAATGCAACAATGACTCGCCTCTTCCACAAAATAATCCTACTGGGCAAGTTTTCAACTACCGCGACTGATCCCGCTACGAAGATCCATGCTTAGTGGATTGACCCTTCTTGGAAATTCATTCTCGGCACCTCGCAACGAGCATAAATCTTCTTTGCTCGGCGATTCGTACAGCCTAACATACTCGGCTGCTTGTTGGTTCGGCATATCTAATGATACATCCTGGTCTACTGGTCGGCTACATGACATATCAAAGAATCGCAGAACTAAAGATGGATCTACTCGGCGAACTTGCGTCTCACTCGCACAGCATCTTTGTGTATGGATCTTCTTGGCGATAAATCAGACCGCGTCATGTCTTTCTCGGAGATCCTCCTCGGCGCGTGGACGACAGACCGTGTTTGACTTTCGGCTCTCGGACGGATTACCGAAAGGTCTGATCGGCATGCATGTTACTCGGACAGCATATCCTGCTCGGACGCGATCATCTTGCTCTGCAACTTACAAGTTTGCTCGGAAAAATTATCCTTAGCCTGCTCGGAGATCCATTCATACGCGTGAAGGACTGCTCGGCAATCTTCATGCAAGTCCCATATCCGAGTAGAGTCTCCTTATCGATGTTTCGATCAGCTCATGGACCTTTTGTTTGGCATTCCCGCGAGAGAATCATCTCATCGGGTTGCGACCATGCAGCTCTATGTCTCCGCGATCGTTCAGCTCGTCGATCATCCGTTCTCGATCATCTAGCAAACATCAAAAAGCTTTTTTTAAAGTGAACTCGGAACTCAGCAAACTCCGCGACATAGCAAATCGACTGCTCGGACCAACTTAATTCACCAATAATTTCGCTACAATACCGCTTCAAATCAAGGTAAGTACACTTACATTTCTCTCAACATTTTCTTTCTCGTCTGTTGTTGGCCACAACAGACGAACAATCACGTCCCTTATGGACAATAACCAATACATCCTATATGAATGATTGTTCTTATACATCTTCATGGATTAAAAAGCGTTCTATACTAATCATGAATGAGTATACCTCGGTCTAATATCCTCTATGTATATCAAAGATGGTACTCACTTATAGTTTACTACCAAAGAACAACTGTATGTCGAGTATACCTCGTTAACGTTCAAACTTGGAGTACAACTCAAAACCCAGTAAAATGCTTCTAAGCACCATGGTCTGAAGCATCACTTCATTACCGAATCAGGTCTGTAAGTCGAGTATATCTTGCTAACTTTCAAACTTAGAATACAACTCGAAACCCAGTAAACGCTTGTTAGCACGCTGGTCTTAAGCATCATTTCATTACCGAAACAGGTTTGTAAGTCAAATATATCTCGCTAACCTTCAAAATCGGAATATGACTATAAACCCAGTAGAACGTTCCTAAACACGCTAGTCTCAAACTGCGCTTCACATAAAATGCACAGAACTGCCCAGTAAAGCCTTCGAGCAATCGGGTCGCTCGGGAGCATTTGCTAGGGCGATGATTCTGATCAAGAGAATTTTTTGGACATTCTCATACAAACGCTCGGATGCATTGAGACGGTCCATGCTCGGCCGCATCCCGCTTCTTGGAGTAGGCTGTGTGGTTGCTCGGATCAAGTTACTCGGCTGCTCTGATAACTCACGATGATCGGATGATCGCACCACTCAAATTGAATTGACAATGCTCGGCTGGTCGGCGCATTCGACCTTCTCGGACTGACCTCCCCGCTGCTCGGACTAACCTTCCCGTGAGTCGTTCTGCTCGGACGATCCGTGTGCTGCTCGGCGGCCCGTCATGCTCAGAAATCTATCCCGCGTGCCCGTCCTTCTCGGAATCCTGCTCGGCTCATCCTCTAACCAAATCTGCTCAGCACATCCAAGCAATCGGACTGCTCAACATCATCAATTGATATACTTATCATCCCACTTGTCTGGTCGTCATAGCCTGCTTGAAAAACACTATCATGCTCACCGTGCTAACCGGCCCCTCGTACAGCTCTACATCAGTAAAATGCATTCCGCGATCAGCACATCATCAGTCTAGTCTTTCTGCTCGGCGTCGTTTATGCTCAGCATCAAAACAAAGTTAGCTCGGATGAACGATCTTGGCGTATAAAATCATCCAAGCAAGATAGCTTGGCAAATACTCCTCTGAGCATAAACGCGTAGATCGATACTCGGCGAATTGCCAAACTTACTTTTAGCTCGTCGATACTTCTTCTTCAAATATGAATTGAGCGACATTCATATTCAAAATAAGTACGAACTTATTAAGCAAGTTTGGAAACAGGTACGAAAGATCAACGGCGCAAATTCAGAGATTCAAAGACTAAGAAAATGGATCATGAAGCAAAACATTCCGTTTATAGAAAACAAACCAAATCAAGAAGTTCATAGACACTCGAAATACAAAACAACAACACAAAGATGGATTAAACTGACAATCCCTGACGCTCAGATATTAGAACCATAAGCGTCGGTTACACCAGCTGATACTACTTCATCCTGAACTTACGTATCCCGTTGCGATGGGCCAGCAGGGTCGCCCTAAAAGGGAGAAAGATCAGAGTAACCTTCAGCCTCAGCCATTAGCATTTCTTACTCAAGGACATCGCTTGCCTCAAGGCTAGCTCTCGTCAGTTCTAACTTCGCCTCCTCGGCTTCTAACGCAGGAAGGTTTTGTTCCTTTAGCACAGCGAACATCTCGGTGTTGCTCTTCGTCTCGAGGTAATGGCTTTCCTTTTTCTTAGCCTTCGGAAACTTGGAGAAAACTCCACAAATTTTGGTGAGACGGATGCAATCTTATCAAACATCCCTTTCCTCCCTTTCTTGGTCGCCTCTTTCAAGGCTGCTTCGCAGGAAGACTTTTCTTCTACAAGCTGAACCTTCAAAGCTTCAGCTTCATAAAGGGCTTACGCCCTCACACTGTCGATCGACCTCCACGGCGCCTCGAACTAGGCTTTTCTTCCCTCGAACAAGGTTCTTAGCTCGTAAAGGGAACTTCCCAACCTATGATTATCGTTGGAATTAATTTGAAGCAATTTCATGGCCTCTCGGATCTCTTTGTCAGACTCAACAGCTTGTTTGTTGACCGATGACCATGCCTGCAACAAGAAGAAAAGAAAATAACAGTCAGACCAGTTAAGTCGTAAAAGAAAATTTCTATCAATCAAGAGAAGGACGCCTTAACCTTTAAGAAATCTTAGCCTGCACTGGTAAGCGAGTTACCATAGATCATGTCCTCGTATCGAATAGGGTCATCACTCGGATGCCGCACTCCCGCAAAGAATTTTGCTACCTCATAGGCATTAGCATACAAGAGACCACCCTCACTCGGATCAAATTGGGTTGGCTCTGAATCAGGACGGGGGGCTTTGGCATCTCTGCCATGCTTCTTTTAACCCGCTTCCACTTCGGTTTAGGCACCACGTTCTGAGCCGTTAACCTTATAATCGGTCTTTGAGGTATCTGAGGAACGGCCGCGCTTTGGCCAGCTCTCACTTCATCTGCGGCCACGAAAACACTTTCGCTCTGCATAGGGTCCTGCCCACTCCAATGGTTGTCTCCGATTAGAGGCAACTCGGGAATCTCTGCCCCATTACTGAGCGACAAACCAATCGCACCTGCCGCTTGTGCCAATTCCTCTTCTTTCCATTTTTATTCGTTTGCCACCCTTCTCTCAACTTTTGCTATTTTACATGCAAACATCGGGAGAGACATTCTTCTTGATAGTTCAACTATCCCAATAGAAAAAAAACGTAAAACAGTAACACAAACTTGTGGAAGATCAAAAAATATAAACTACACCAAAAATCTCAAGAACGCTCAAGAACGAAGAAGAAACTTGGGCAAAAAAACAAAAAAAAAAAACTAAAGAGAAAATAGAGAAAGAAGTTACCTTATAATTCTTGAGAGAAGTGAAGGTGTGAAGTAATGAGTGAAGGAAAGGGAGTACTTATAGATTTTTTAAGGAATGGGATTTTAATCTTAATTATACATAATTAGTTTAGAATAAGCATGCATGGGCTAATCATGCTTAGACTAATTATGCTTAAGAGTTTGCTCGGACGAATGCTAAACCAGCTCCTCGCGGCTGTGCAATACGAGAACTCTGTCAAAATGCTTGAGCAGCCTTTCAGAAAAAACGGCTAGCAAGCTCAATTAGAGAATCGCCTCTATGATTCATATTGAAAGTACTCTGACAATGTTCTGTCACAGCTAGACAATCATCGAAGAGAAGAACGGCTATACCAAATTTTTGTATGATTGGTTTCGTCTCAACTACTTAAAACTCTTCATCAGCGCGCTCGAGTCTGACGAGCTGCGAGCTAATTGTTAGGGTCAAAATCCACACGACGAAATCAATATCAAAAGTTGGACTAAGTATGAAGAAAATCGCAAAGGCATACAAACGGTATGATCGCCGAACCACATACCAAGCAAATATGGCTCGGAAGATCGTCTGCTTGGCACCTGATCAGACCAGATATCGCGAACGTCTTCTCGGCGATCCATGTTATGCATCTCAATGATTCAGTCTGGGATCCAAGATCAATCACGTGGAAATTCTTGTTTGTCTGCTCGGCGCATTAATCGACATCATGCTCGGAAGAAGCAGAGGAGCCGAGCAGACAATGCGGACATCCAAGCAGCAAAGTTGACCAAGTGAACAACCTAGTTTCTGAGCAGCCGAGCTGACCAAGCGGACATCCGAGCACCATAGCACACCGTGCAGACACTCGAGCATCTGAGTAGGCCAACCAAACGTCCTCAGACCACGGCTGCTCAGCGGTCCGAGCAAGACTGTTTGGCAGTCCGTGGACCGCGGCTGCTATGCGTTCTACGGACCGCGACTGCCCGAAGATCCGAGAAATACTACTCGGCGATCCGGAAGATAGTTCAGGTAGTTTAACATACATGGGATTTGTTCAGCATGTTCGTATCTTGCATGTCATGCTCGGACGCATTGCTCGGCATGTTCGGACAAACCTAAACTAGAACAAGTTGTCAAACGATTTGCCGAACATGATTCTCAGCTTGTCAACACCTTCTTTTCAAACACTACACCTTCAAATTGTTGATCATAATTTTCAAATGAATTATAAAAAATACGGACTTGGGTTATACTTGCAAGATTCGTATTCTATGGAGCTTGGGCCGAACTAAGAAAAATTATACTCTATGGGCTCAGATCATCCTTTTCGGTCCTTTCGGAGAATAAAGACTTAGTCGTGGAAAGATAAATACAAAAACGGGAAGATAAATCCGAGTAAAAAAGAGAAGGAAAAATCCGAGAAGAAAAGTAAATCCGAACAAAAATGAAAGATTCGATCACATGAATATCTCCGGAAATCTTGATGGCGAATCTCTTCCAACCGACTCGCCGCAGCTATATAAGAGAAAGGACTTCCTACGATCAAGCGATAGCGATACTCAAAAACCCTAACAAAAATCACTTAGACTATTTTTGCTTTTACGTTTTTGTACTCTCTTGTGGTTTAGACAAAAATCACTTAGTGTTGTGAATAGAAGAGAGATAGAAGAATTGGTGATGATTATTCCAATGAATGAAAGCTCCTTTATATAGGAGTACAAAGACTTGATGACCAAGTAAAACCTAGTGTACAAGTAATTCTAGAAGCTACTACGAGATGGGCCTTATAATGGGCATCCATCTTATTATTCATAACACTCCCCCTTGGATGTCCATTATAATGGAATGGTTCGTAATGCGTTTAAGATGTTGCCTCATTAAAAACCTTACCAGGAAAACCCAATGGGAAAAACCATGGTTAAGGGAAAAAGAGTGCAACACGCAACTACTCCCCCTCTTGAGTACACGTGTCGAGATCTTTGAAACGGCGTAACCCGATCTGATGAACTAACTTCTTGAAAGTAGAAGTAGGTAGCGCCTTTGTAAATAAGTCAGCCAAATTATCGCTCGAACGGATCTGTAGAACATGTATATCGCCGTTCTTCTGTAGATCGTGTGTGAAGAAGAATTTTGGTAAAATGTGCTTTGTTTTATCGCCTTTAATGTATCCGTCTTTGAGTTGTGTGATGCATGCTGCATTGGCTTCATACATAATTGTTGGGGCTTCTTTCCCTCCAGAAATACCACAATCTTCTTTTATATGATGAACGACAGATCTTAACCATACACACTCGCTACTAGCTTCATGGATGGCTAAAATCTCTCCGCAAGTGAACACATATCCTGTTTGCGATTTAGCAGTATGGGGATCGGATAAGTATCCTGCGTCTTGGAGGTAACGAAGTATATGCTTAATCCCATTCCAATGCCTTTGAGTTAGGCAAGAGCTAAACCTTGCTAACAAATTCACCGAAAATGATATATTTGGTCTTGTGTGACTAGCAAGGTACATTAATGCTCCTATTGCACTTAAGTATGGTACTTCAGGGCCAAGAACTTCTTCATTGTTTTCTCGAGGACGGAATGGATCCTTTGACACATCAAGTGATCTTACAACCATTGGACTACTCAAGGGGTGTGCTTTATCCATGTAGAACTTTTTGAGAACATTTTCTGTGTATGTTTCTTGATGTACTAGAATTCCATTCTTTACATGTTCAATTTGTAGTCCTAAACAAAATTTTGTTTTTCCAAGATCTTTCATCTCAAATTATTTCTTCAAATACTCCACTGTATATGAAATCTCTGCAGGAGTTCCAATAATATTTAAATCATCAACATATACTGCAATTATCACAAATCCTTTCTCAAATCTCTTTATAAAGATGCATGGACTAACACGGTCATTCTTGTAGCCTTCTCTTAACAAGTATTCACTAAGGCGATTATACCACATACGCCCTGACTGTTTTAGTCCATAAAGAGATCGATTTAGTTTTATGCAGTATTGTTCTCGGGAATTCGAATTTACTACTTCAGGTAGTTTAAATCCTGCTGGGACTTTCATATAAATGTCATTTTCCAATGGTCCATATAAGTAGGCCGTCACTACATCCATTAAACGTAAATCAAGTCCTTCTTTTATCGCCAGACTAATAAGGAACCTGAAAGTAGTTGCATCCACCACATGAGAGTAAGTCTCTTCATAATCAATTCCAGGTCTTTGTGAGAATCCTTGTGCGACTAAATGTGCTTTATACCTCACAATTTCTCCATTTTCATTCCTCTTTCGTACAAAGACCCATTTATGTCCTACTGGTTTTACACCTTTAGGTGTACGGACTACTGGTCCAAATACTTCTCTTTTAGCGAGAGATTTTAATTCTGCATCTATTGCTTCCTTCCATTTTGGCCAATCACTTCTTTGTGTACACTCTTCAATAGATGTCTTATGACCCTCATTCTCATCAACTGCTATACTGCATGCATAATTATTAACGACGTCGATTTGATATCGGTTCCATATTATTCAAGACATGACATAGCTATTTGAGATTTTCATATTCTCAGGTACCTGAATTTCTTTCTTGTCATGTTTATCATCTCTTCTCGAGATCTTTAATATTTCATTCTTCGGTACTGCCATTCTCATTCATGCTCCTTTTCTTTTTCGAGGATTCTTATCTTTGGAACCGATAGGTCTATCACGCTTCAAGCGCTCTTTAGACTCACTAGCAGTTTGATACTGTCCTTCTGGGACATCCAATTTAACTGGAGCATTTACAGCTGGTATGTGACTTTGTCACTCTATTATGGTCAGTTGAAGCATCTGACAACAAATTTCTTAACCAATATACTTGAATTATCTTTCGTACATTCATTTGGACTTCTATTCACGCTCTTTAGTAGGAGGATCATAGATAATTCATTTATTTTCCAGCTGTTTATTTTCTCTCCCTAAAGTTGGATAAATTGACTCATTAAAAGAGTCTAATCATCAATGGAGAATCATATCCAACATATATTTATAACCTCCTTTGAGGTCTCATCTTTTGTATTGTGGTGGAGCAACTTATCCAACTTCTCTAGATGGGGATTTATGGTTCCTGACCCAAAACCAATTTGATGGGGAGAGCTATTTTACTCTTTGGCTATATGCGAATCAATGCTGCTCAGTTTCACCAGTATTACCAATTAGTATCGCACACTTTAAGTTGCGAATTTATGACAAGGATACATACATACGACAATCTTATTGATGTGTTAATATATAAACATATGGTGGATGATCAGTCCACCAGTGGGTGATCAAGCCCACAAACATTTCCTTGTATACTTTCCATAAATTAAATAGATTCCAAATCTATTTTGGCTGGTGAAATCGTTTTATCGTATTGCCTTGTGAGCAAGCAGCATATAGCAGATCATTCGCAAGAATCTCTGGTTCTTCAACGAATGTCGCATCATTACAAAACCGGAATGGCATAACCGGTTTGCCAAAAATTAAACTTTCAGTAAACTTCTGGTTTACCATAACATTTATCTCCATTTTAATAATATGTGTGTAGTAGTGTAGTACAATTCAATAGATAATACATGTATTTTCTCCAAAATACATTTATTGCCTCGGGTATTACTTCTGTTGAAGGCATTCAACATTTCCCTTATTATCTCAACATGATTAAATTTAAAATCCCTTTGGATTTCTTTATAAATGATTCATCAAGTCTATTTTCAGTGTGAAAATAATCTTCAGGATGTTCCACTTAGTACTTAGAATGGATGTGGGATTCTCTAGTTCTCCCCCTCGAGATAGTAACACTCCAGGTTCATCTATCTCGAATTGAATCCCACGAAATTAACAACATACCCAACTTAGGTCATGTGTATCTTAGATTCTTTTAACCTTTGAGACTTGGGAAAATATAACGCATTAATGATTTCAAATTGCGTTCCCATAGGCAATTCGCTCTTCTAGAGCTGTCAATAATCTTTATAAAACCTGACATTGTACTCACACAAATTTCTTTCATCATCACATATTGCTACCATCATTATTTTCTCACTTCTGGTGAGGATATGATTTCTTGAAAGAAACTCATCGGGGCTCGACCTTGACCATATCCATATTCATATCCACATATACGTCTACAACTACTTATATAGCTACTCCTCGGATATTGTCATTACTGTGGTACTTTTCTTTTTCAATAAGATAAAATATAAACTCATAGTACGTCTCAAACACTTTTCATGATATTGTGTCTCCAGAACAACAATATTTGCATGAAAGATAGAGCATGACTTCTATAACATCTCTATATGAGTACTTATTCACAGACTTAAAGTCTTATAATCTTATATTAACCAATAAAGATGAGTTTATGACTATATCACATTCTGGTGATCATATATTTCTTTCGCATTACTGTTCCAAAGAACATGTGGATATTTTACGTCAAGCCACCAATATCCAAAACCTCATGAAATTTGATGGCAAAACAATATGATCATGAACTTTAAACTTATAATCAAACTACACATACTACGAGATATTTGCTTGGAGTTGATATGCAAGTTAGCAAAAAGGAAAAATAGAAACTTAAATATTTTCCTTAAAACAAAAAGGAATATATTGATATTTAAAAATAGAAACTTAAATATTTTCCTTAAATCAGAATCTAAAATTTTGGAAACACAATGAAACAAAATCTTTTACTTATAAGAAACATTAAAACAATGAAATAATCAAATCAAAAAGATATAACAACTCGAAGTTATTGAACACAAGCAAAAATATAGAATTGAATCTGTTAAGATAAACCATGAATCGATAATAAACATGGTTTAAATACATGATTAAACCATGACAAATATCAATAAATTTTTATTCTAGATAAGTATTGACAATCATCTCTATTATGAATAAGATCAGAGATCATAATCGTGAAGGCATAGCCTATCATAACGATATTCAGAGAAGACATCACTTATCATCCCAGAATAAGACATAAACTAAACATAAACTAAATCTCACATTTTCGGTGTAAGAAAATAGGAAGAGAGAGACTATCATGCTGATAACGTGTTGTGAATAGAAGAGAGATAGAAGAATTGGTGATGATTATTCCAATGAATGAAAGCTCCTTTATATAGGAGTACAAAGACTTGATGACTAAGTAAAACCTAGTGTACAAGTAATTCTAGAAGCTAATACGAGATGGGCCTTATAATGGGCATCCATCTTATTATTCATAACACTTAGACTATCAATAAAATCATTTTCCAGATTTTTTTTTCTTGTGGTTTATGAAACTTCAATTCCCTAAATTAAAAATTCTACAAAAATTGACCGGCTCCAACCGTCACATTTATTAATCACGAGTCAAACTAATTATATCATATCATACATACATCATACACGTATTCAACCATGCATGTATTAATATATATATGATATATAGTAATATATATCATATATATATATATATATATATGCAAAAGATAAATTACTATTTTATATATCATATATATATATATATGCAAAAGAAAAATGGGAAAAATGTCAAAAAATACCTGAACTATTCAGAACTGCCCAAAACAAACTCAAACTAAAGAGCTTCCTAAAACAAACCTAGACTAAACGTTGACTTCCCAAATAATACACCAACTTAGAGTTGACCTCGCCAAAATGGTACACCGTTAATTAATTTAACAGAAAAATTCGACGCCGTTAATGGTTCTGTTAAACAAATATGACGTCATCCAAAACGACGTCGTTTTGTTCGACGAGAAAAATAAAAACCAACACTAAACTGGATATGAACCTAAGACCTGTGAGCAGGTGTATGAGACATGTAACCATTAAGCCATTTGATATTCATTGTTCATAATTACAAACAAATTATGTTAAGTTCTCTTCTTTCTTTATTTATAATAAATCCCAAATTGATTTGTAACTACAACTCTACAATAAAAATTCATTATATAAAATTTATGTATAACAAACATATTTATTAATATCTTACAATCATTTATACAAACTGCACTTGTTCCGCAAACCGCGCGTACCGCAGTTGAACCGCATCGCATTCTAAAACCACTTTTTCCGCACAACTAAAACCGCGGTCACCATTCGGACCCTAATAATTTACAACGAACGGGAAAAGGAATCTATTCCTTGTATTGTCGCACTATTCCCCTACACAAAACATTATAATACTGTAATTGTTTCCGTTAATAAGCCAGGCAGTTATGATTTATGCAAGTATCTATCTTCTTGTAATATCTAATTAGCCGACATCTTATAATAAACAAATATCCTAAGTAGCATTTCGTTCCAGTGATGTGATATAAACAATTTAAAATCCCTTGGAGCAACAAAAGATCTTTTGGAGCCTTCTTACAAACTCTTAACTTTTGCTTAACAGAATAACAATAATAATAATAATAACTTTTTCTTGCAATGGTCAGTTTTGACTTCATCCTAGAAACACTTCAGACATATTTTTCAAGGAAAGATCTGCCAGCTTTAGATCGAACCTTCGCTGCCTTCTCAGTGGTTGGTGTTCTTGGCCGTCGCTGGGGAGAGAAGTTTAGTTGCGTTCCTTCTAGTGCACTTGTTGTTTCTTTATGTTTTCCGGCGTACCCTTCTCTCTGCTCCTTGTCTTCTTATTTTGCCAGCGTCTTTTGGGTATGCATCGTCTCCGGTTTGTCTAGTGGATTCGTTCTCTGGCGTAAATTTGAGTTTCGGCTGCCGTTTCTCATGTTCCTGTGGTTTGTAAGTTGCTTTGGTGTTGCCTCCGCTCTGTCTCCCGGCGTCGTTTGTTTCTTCGGCGGTGGTTCTCTGGTGAGGTGAGCCGGTGTTTTAACTTCCTTTCTAGGTTTGTTTAGCTCTCGAGGGTTTCTCTTGTTGGTGGATTTGCAGATCCGTTTTTGTTTTTGGCTTTGTAGGAGTTTTGTAGGTGGTAGGTGGTTTAGGTTGGTTGTGGTTGGTTCGGTTCTGTAAATCTGGAAGTGTTAGTGGTTGTCTTATTAGCGCTTCTGGTTGTGGTTGGGGTCTTTCTTCTCCGCCTTCCTCATTGGTTATGTGTCAGTGTTGTGCTCCGGTTTGTGTATGGCCAGTTCTTGCAACGGTGTGGTGAGTCTTCTTTGTCTGCAGTTTGTGGTCTCGGGTTTTCGTAGCTCTGCTTTTGCACTACAAGAAATATGTACATTGTCGGTGCGAAAATAATGCTATCATATGTCTTTCGTAACGTTTTCATAAATGCTATCTATGTGACAGCTATCTTAGGTGCAAGCCCTACAATAGCATTTTTTCGGGATGCTATGATAGCGCTGATCTATTATAACACGAAATTTTATAAGCTGTAATAATATAAATAATAGCACATAATTAAACTTATAGTATATGTTATTATAGCATTTATTTTTTGTTGTATTTAATTTTATAGTTTTTTTTTTTTTTAGTTGTCAAAAAAAGTTTTATAGTTTTTTGTGTGCTATAATACAGTTATTGATGTCGATTTTGTATCGCTACGAATATAATTATTTATTTGAATTTTGTTTTGCAAAATATTTATAATTTGATTTACATAATTTTATATCTCATAAATCATCAAATACATAACAATAATATTACATTAATCAAAACAAGTCTTACATAGTTACATATACTACATCCGTATAATGCTGCAAAGTCTTAAACAAAGTAAAACTAACAATGTACAAAAAAGCCAAAAGGCTAATGAGCTAAGGATCCTATCTAGCTCTAAGCTCTTCTTCAGTAATCGTACCCAAATAAAGATAATGTGTTTAGCAACATCTGATGCAGCGTCGGGTTTCGCAGCTTTCAACAATGTTCGCCATTAAAAACCCACTCCTTGATCCCCTTCATCGTTATGTAGTTATGGTATCTAACAAAAAAAATCCGAAAGAAGCCAAGCTGAATTCATGAATAAAGAAAGATTTTTAAGGAAATACCAAACCGAGCCAAAGACACTGCTTCCTCGCATGCTCAGGTGCTACAACCTCCACTGCCACACCTTTCAGCTCTGTTTTATAACAATGACATAACAATCTCCACATAGATTTTATTAGCCAATACTTGGATAATCTTATACTATGTAAATTTGGAGCTAAAAGAACATGTATGTACCGTGAGGCTTGAAGTTGAAAAGTGGTGGGAGGAAACATCCATTAGGCAGACACGCATTTGGATCTCTTAGCTCACAAAGAATGGATGGACCAATGTGTCGAGCTGTCACCAGATTTTACATGTCAGATATTAACAAAATCAAAAAGATTAACAGAAATGCCGAGTTGTAACACTCACAGCGCCAAATCTTAGATTGGGAGAGTACTGAAGAAGCCTTGAGACCAAATTAACAGCGTTTGTGGAAAATCTGTTAATATATATTATGGTGAGAAGATATGCTAAACTGCGACTGAAGAAGGCAGTAAACATGTTGTTGGCCTTATGTATATAATGTTTTGTTATACCTTGTGCCATGGATGAGCTGTAACCTGAGGGAACTTGAATTCTATGTAATTTGGGTTCATACTTCATACGCAAAGCAATACATCAAAGATCATATTAGAAACAAGAAGCTATTATTAAAGTGAACAAATGCAAACATACCAACAAGTTTTGAGGTTTAATGTCACGATGACACACACTAATACAACGGTGAATGTAAGATAGGGCCCTAAAAATCTGCCAAACATAGAATTAGTGATCCACAAAAAAAAAAAAACTCTACAACCAATTACAAATGCAATAATTGATACCTGATACGTGTAAAGCTTGACGTATATGAGAGGCAAGTGTTCTCTTAGCCTTTGTTTCATCTTCTTGCAACATACAAACAAAAAAAATCACATCAAGCTAACTAATAATTGCACGATAAAGTTGTCACACAATTCCATGAAAAGAGATAAGAAATTACCTCCAACATGGAGATCACAATCTTCTGAAGTGATTTGTGCGTTGGATAGGAGATACTCATCTTACGAATGGTTTGAACCGTGTGAGAAAAAGCAAGCTTTCACAGGTTTCTGTCACCAATAGTCTGAATATCCACAAATAGAGCCAGCAAATCCTCGATGATAAGACTCTAAAACACCAAGAAACAGTTACAATCATTCTCAGAACATACCAAACAAAACAAAATATGGATTGAAAATCAAGTATCAATCACATTACGAGCACAGAAAATAGCAATTCAGATTCCAATCAATTACATTCAACACATACCTTTCGATTCATTAGAAGAATCAGAGCCTGAGAATCATGGTTCTGAAGCCCTAACGGCATCGCAAGGCATGAAGTATGGAGTAAATCAGTCAATTGAGCTAATAATTCCGCGAGGTGCTTTGGGTAAAACGGAGTAACGTGAGCCAGAAACATGGCTCGGTCGCCGAAGTCCTTGGTAACGGAAGGGTCAGAGCCAATACCTCCGACGGATGAGAAAACGAGAGTCGCCTATTGCTGAGAGAGACAAGGAAATTTTTAGGGTTAGAGAGAGACGAGAAAATAGAGAAGAGAGGATTGAATTATTTTTTTGTCAAGGATTTTTCACGGTAAAGGAGGAAGAGACAAAATTTGAAGGAAATTTTTGGCGTTAGGGTTTTGGGAGAAAGAGGGGAAAATGAGATCTAAGAGTGAAAATAAAAAGCCAGAGAGGGAAAATGAATTTAAGGTTTCACGAATCTAAAATTTTGGCTAAGTGTTTGGTGGAAAAGCTAATTTTAGCTTTCCGCTTAGTGAAACTATATCATAGCGTTTATTTAATGCTATTATATAGAACGAAAATTTCAAATTCATCTACAATAGCAGTACGGTAAAACGTGCTATAACAATCTACTATTAAATATAGACTTTTTTGGTAGTGTTGGTTAGGTTCGGTGGCCGGTTTCTTTTGCGGCATCTTTGTCGGCTGGTGTTATCATAGATGCTTGTGGATCTATTTTTGAAGGTTCCAGCTGAGGCGCTTCTCTCGGTTTAGTTGCTATATATCGTTATTGGTGGTGCTGTTGGAACCGTTGCTTTGCAATGGTGTTTTTCTTTCTCGGTCTGAGTGGTGCGAGTGTAAAGTGTTGGGGGTGTGCTTATTCCTTGGTTTGGTAGCAACAACACGGTCTTCATGTTGGTCGTCCCTTATGCCTCTCGTCAGTGTTCCTCCGGCTCTTTGCGAAGGATTTAGAGCTCTTGCTCTTTTTTGTTTCTCACCGTTGGAAGTTGATAGGTAAAATCAGTATCTCTCCTCTTCTTCCTAGGTTGGTGTATCCGGTGTACTTCTGGCTCTTGGAGCAATATAATGAGTTCTGGTGTTGTCTACAATCGTAATAAGGTTTGGCATCGATTTATCTTCCTCTTTAATCTTTCGGTATGCGGTGTTCGTTTCTTTCTCAGACGTTTGTTTGTATGGCCCCTAGTCTTTATCAGTTTGCGTTTTCTTTTGTTGTTTT
This sequence comes from Orychophragmus violaceus, assembly GCA_030180135.1. NCBI lineage: Eukaryota > Viridiplantae > Streptophyta > Magnoliopsida > Brassicales > Brassicaceae > Orychophragmus > Orychophragmus violaceus. The sequence continues at coordinate 43,446,670 of CM058232.1, forward strand.
CTAGTTTTTCAGGGGGTTATTTTCATTTTCCGCTGGCTTTTAGCTCTAAGAATGACCTTTATCCGCTGGCTTTGGTTTCTGGAAATTGTGTTTAACCCACCGGCTTTGATTCCAATTATGTGTAATACCGAGTTCGATTGGTTGATGAATGAAATTTCTTTAGTGAAAAAAAAAAAGAAAAAAGAAAAAAAAAAACATTTTCTTGCAATGGTATTAGCCCATGTTCTAAAATGCGGGTAAACCGGCCGGAAACTCGGTGTGCGGCAGGTCCCCGCCGCGATTTGGCCATGTGCAGCTAACAAATCGCTCACTTCAATTTTGTTTTTGTTTTTCTGATGTTTTGTAGTTGAAATATGATATTTATTAATAGATCTATCATATCTAAGTAAAATCATCACAAAAATACAAGTTAAAATCATGAGAAAAAAACCATTGACACTAATTTAGGGTTACAGACCTGATATTACTAAGGAAGGAGATGAGGGTAATATTATAATTATTGTTTCATTAAAGAAAATTGAGAAAAATGTTAAAAAGTCGAGAGTGAGGGTCAAAATCGGGTTTCTAGGCTTCATAGAAGCAAGGAATACCAATAAGCTACCACAAATTTACAAGAAATGTTTACAAAACTAATAAATATATCATACATATCGGTAAAATATAAAAAAAACTAGGCCCTGATTAATCTCCGCTTAATCTCCGAGTTTTTGATAAGTCACTAGGCCTATGTCGACTGCACGGATAATGCCTAGCGCAATTTCGAACAAGGGGATTAGCTCATATCATCCATGTTCAAACTAATTAGAATAAGATGGACATGTTCATGAATCAGTGCCTCATTTCAATAGCCATTAGGCCCATTACCCATCAATAATAAATGCAGTTAAGAGCTGCAGCAGGTGGAAGACGTAGAATACTTTTCTGTTTGAATCCATAAATACTCTCTCTCTTTTTTTTTGTCGGCAATATATAATATTAAAGCGGCCCAATGGGCTGTTACACAAATTACAGGAAATACAAGATGAAGTATAAAAATTAATACAAGCAAACGGGCCACAGGAGGCCCAAAAGGAAACCGACTATTCATTATTCGGATTAGGTTGAAACGACACACGTCATCCGAGGTGCCAGGCGTCAGGCCGAGAGAAGTCACGGCATGCAAACCGCCGGCGAAATAGTCCGGTTACTGTCGATGCTTCAGCCGCTTCATCTGTATTAACCTGCCGACCTCGAATCCACCTAACCATCGCAAGAGCACCACATCAAAGAGAAGAGCCAGTTCAGTCTAACACAACAACCACCGCTGATAACGCGCCTCGTACTGCTGAATCCAGAAACATATTCAATCGCAGAAATGGAAGATCCGCCGGACCCGTTCAACTCGAGCGGGCATAGATCCAACCAGCCAAAAGCGCACGGTCAAGGAAGCGTGAAGAGAGAACGGAACATCGGGTCTTGACGAGATTGAAACGCCGGGATTCAGACCGAGACGATTCCAGCTGGAATCGGAAGCACCAAACCAAGCTCCGATTAAAAGATGGATAGAACAAATCGAAGCTGAAGCTGGTGAGAAAGTCCGGAACCAAAATCCGACATGAAGTCGGAAGAGCCAGGTCCGGCAAGACACCGGAGCTTTTATTGGCGGCCAAACCGCAGCTAAAGAAAGGACCAAAAGTATAATACATCTGAACCACCAGCACGGCAGAGAAGCCCGCACCGGCGGCCGGAATATTAATCGGAAATCTCTTTTTGGTTCGCCTAGAGAGAAGGAGGAAAAAAGAAGAGAGAGAGGCTTCATCCATAAATACTCTTTAAACTCCAAATTTTATTTAGTTTAGGAAATGCCAACCCCAAATTTTAAATTTTTGGATCAAAATATAAACTTTTAAATGTAAAATATTAGTATTAAAATGGTTTCGCAAAAAAAAGAAGAAGAAATACTATCATTAGTGAGGCACAGTTATTAAGATTTGAAGATATGTAGAAACTATCAGTACACCAACCCAAGTCATGAGTATGTCATGAAAATATACTTAAGAAACAAATGAATGAACCTCTGATTTAAAAGAATTATAAAATCCATTCTTTTTTCATCGTTGCTATCATGGATGGAGAATAGTATATTAGAAAAAGCTATAAGATCCATCTTAAAAACACGAAACGTATGTAATGTAAATTTTAAATAGGGAAAATTATTTTGGAAAGCCATTTTATTATTTAAAAATCTTGAAATTTTCAATTTTTTTTAATTACAGAAACAATCTTTTGTATCTTTATTATCCAAGCGTGTATTCAAAAATGATATTACAAAACTGCAACTAAATTTTTTTTAATTTTATTGGATTTTGAAATAAATATATTGGATTTTGAAATAAGTCTATCAAATTAAATCGATCGGTCTTTAATACTTGTTGTTTGGACTATACACTTAATAATTCGGTTGCGGGCTTGATTCTAGGACTTTATACTTGTTTTAAGATTGTAGATTTTTTTTTATTGTATACTTGATTTTAGGGATTTGTAGATTTCTTTATGGGTTGTAGACTTATTTTGTAGACTTATTTTAAGTTGTCGTAGACTTTGGGAGCTGATGTAGATTTGTCGTATATCTTGCAGAGTTTTTATGTCTGACAGCAGATTTGTTTGAAAAAACGACCAATTTATAGACTTGTTTTATAGATGTGTTTATCGATTGGTAGATTTGTTAACCGATTGGTAGATTTAAATTATCGGTAGTATATTTATTTTGCCGTTGCAGACTTAATCTTGGAGTTCAAAGATTTTCACCAAGTGGTCGTAGATTTTTTAGAGAAGTTGAATACATTGACGTGGTTGCAGAAAGATCATGTGTTATCGTAGATTTATATTTTCATAGTAGCCTTATTATTTTCCTTGTAGACTTTCATGTCGTTGTAGCAGATTTTATAGGGAAGATGAAAACGTCGTAGATGTGGCAGATTTATCAAACGTTGTTGCAGATTTATATTTAGTTCGTAGACTTAACGTTGTATTGTAGACTTTTATGTTGTATGGTAGACTTGTTTTAATCTATTATATGGTAGACTTGTAAAATTTAAGATAGACCTAAGTTATTAGTGAGTGGTTGTAGACATTTAATGATGTATATTTAATAATTGTTAGTAAGTTGTGGTAGACTTTTAGTGAATTAAATGCGTTGGTTGGAACAGTTCTAGGTTTTTGTGTTCATCTTATTCGTCGATAGTCATTGGAATCTAGGCACACAAAAAACCCCGATTTGGGTCTGTTCCTTACAAATATACCGATTTAGTTGAGGATTTTGGCCTTATTCCTATTTTTCTTTCTTTCAATACCTGTTATTTCATGATATTCGGTCGTCCACGCCCCACCGTTCGTTATAACAGATATTGTGTTAGTTTCCGGCAAACGAAGATTTGAGAGAACTCGATGGGTCTTTTATGTTGATAATTTCAAAGATAAGAGCAAAGGGTGTCGTATTTTTTTCCTTCAATAGAGAACTTCAGAATATAGAAATGGGTGCACTCGAGCTAGTGGTAGGGAAAGATTATGACACGAAAGAAGAGTTGGAGAAAAGGTTTAAGATACTAACGGTAGCCCAAATTGTTTTTGATGTCGGGTATTCGACAATGACTGTATATATCGTCATGTGCTGGGTTAAAGGGTGTCAATGGACAGTTCGAGCGTTAAAAATTGGAGATTCTCCAAAATTTCACATAAATGTATACATACCGGAACATACTTGAGAGGTCACAGAGAGTTCAGCCCGTGCTCGTTAAGCAACTTCAGAAATCGGTGGCTATTTATACAAATACTTTGTTGGTGGTGTTGGACCAAAAGTCTTGTCAAGTCTTATTACCGATGCCTTGAAGAAGCGATATGGGATGAAGGTATGTCATATGCTCTCATGTTACCCAAAAATTTTCATTGTAAATTTATGTATACTGTCTCCGTAGTCTTAATTTTTCAAAATACTTAAATTTGATAGTATACTTTTGTAAATGTCGTTACAGTAGATTAACTATAATTTTCTCCGCAGACTTATAGTAGCTCTACATTTATTTTCAGATGAAGTATTGGAAGGCACATCGTAATTAAAATGTGCACTAGATTTAGCTTCGGGAAATCCATACGAGGCTATGAAGACATACCTTCCTACTTATACCAAATAAGGCGAACTAATCCGAGGACTTTCACAAAGCTCGAGATTAATGACGACGATAGGTTCGAGTCTCTGTTCATTGCATTTTGAGCCTCAATAAATGGAATCTCGTTTATGAGGGAAGTAATCGTTGTAGAGGAGACATTTTTGCAAGGAAAATACAAAAGGTACACTACTGATTGCCACAATGCAAGATGGAAATTTCAATATATTCCCATTAGCTTTTAAAGTCGTTGATACTGAAAATGAAAAATCTTGGGAATGTTTTTTTAGACAATTACATAGAGTTATTTCGGATGATGAAGGAATTTCTATTATATCGGATATACATATGTTATAGGAAAAGGAATAGTAATTGTATATTTTCTCTCTTCTCTTGGTATCTGCACATATCACTTGTAAGAACATTTTGTTGAATTTCATAGGGTATTCCAACTAGTGAAGCAGGAAACTAGTGCATATAGGCTTGAATATTTCAGTTACTTCTACGAGCAAATTCATGCTATCAATCCGGAACTTAATGGATATATGGAAAGAGCATATGTCAAAATGTGGACTCGTGTACACTTTCAACGGAATAGGTACAATTTTATTACCGGTAACATTGCTGAATCGGTAAACAAGGCTATTTGCCATGCACGAAGCTCTCCTATTGTGAAACTATTAGATGATGTTAGGACAATGTTAACTAGATAGTTTTCAATAAGAAGGAAAAACACGAGTGATTTGACAACCATTCTAACTGGTGGAGTCGAAAAATTACTAAAAGATATTACTTTTGCGTCCTTAATCATTGCCTTGTACATTTCTTAAAGTCTTGACGTTAGTTTTTTTTTTCAGGAGCGCATCGAGCAAACTAAGTTACTCATGGTACAACCGATATATGATGATCAATCTCAAGTTACAGGATAATGTTCGTTAAAAAACGTAATCTTGAGACGAAAAACCTGCACTTGCCGTAAATTTGACTTAGATAAGATCCCTTGTGTACATGCCATTGCAGCAGCGGAGGCAGAAAATATTTCAAGAATCTTGTTATGCCATCCATACTATCATGCGAGCTACTTGGCCAACGCGTACTCAATGAGTATCAAGCCTCGAGATGTTGCACTACATGTACCTAAAAATGTGGCCGAGAAAGTATGTAACCCTCCTACCGTCCGTCAACCACCGGAGAGGCCTAAAAATCAAGGATTAAAGGTGCATTGGAGGTTGAATTGACACGGAAATGTCATAGGAAAGTGCCAAAATGTTCTAAATGTAAAGAAACCGGTCACAATCGTACAACCTGTAAATCCTAATGAATTTGATGTTCTCTACTAAACTCGTCGTGTATGTTTTAATAGTATAATGTCTTGGATTTTAACATATAACTACCGGAAAACAAACAGATGACTACCATATCGTTGTATAAGTCTACTTTATCGTTGTATAAGTCTGCCATTTATTAATAAGTCTTTTGTTTAGACAATAAAAAGTCTACTACCTGGTCAATACATTTATTACATGTTAATCTAATGTTGTGAACTTTAAATGTAACTACAAAGTCTATACCAATTGGAATAGGAGAAAATACAAAATAATGTCGCCGAGGAGGCTATAATGTGCGACCACATATACAACAAAAAGCTTAATACACAATTAGTAGTAAAGGACATCAGATAACCAAATAGTACAAGCCTGCCGCAAGTTCAAGTCTACTAAGTAAATGTCTCCCATTAGGATATTCTACCACAACATATGAAATAGTCTACCACAATAGAAACTAAAAGTCTACCACTACTTTATCTAAAAGTCCACAATACCTTATTGTCCTCATATTTCTTCTTATTCTCCTCCAAAAGCTGATCCACGTTGAATCGTTTCCTACATGACTTCCACCGTAGCAGAAGGAATTCAACTCCTTCTCTTATATTCCCATACTTTTCTCCCAACACAGTAACCGACTCATATGCCAACATTAGTAACACATGAGGACATTCGCGCAATGAGTATGCCAATCCTTCATATGAGACAATTTTGATGGAGTCCACTAGACTCTTGAGTTCCACTCTACCCCCATGGATACCTCTCAAATGCCTCTTTATCCAAGAGTCTTTTTGCACACATCAACGAAATTATGCTCCCATGCTGTAGTCAAAAATTATAACATGCAAGATTTACAACAACCCAATATGTTTTCTCTCTTCAGGATCCCATGTCCTATAGTCTGGCAACACCTTCACCGATTCATGCCAAGTAGGTCCTTCCCCTGGTTTCACAATGTCCCAGTCTTCATCATCAATGGGATGGCATTTGAGCCTTATGATATATTCAAACTCATGCAGGGCAAACCTTACAGGACGACCACCAATCCGAAACCAAATATCATGCATCATTTTGATGGACAATTGGTGTGTCAAGAGATAATGAACCGTCTTAGCAGCCCATCTATAATTACTAGAACACAGCTTCAAAAGAACTCCAACTTGATAATTATGGGCAATGTCATTGTACACTTGTTCACCTAAATAATCTGACACCATCAGAATGTCTGACAGGTTGCATTTTTGATTCATGCCTCGCTTTTGCTGAGGGGATTTTCCAAGAAGATAAAGTGTGGAAGAATAGTTCTTCTTCTTCTCACTGTTTGACGTCATATCTGAAAGACAAGATGCATTAATTAACACATGTACTATCAATCAACAATATAATAAAGGTAACCATTTATAAGAATTATCATCCGAGAACAAAGGAAAATAAAGTACATAAAGTCTACCATATTTAACTTGAAATCTAAACAAATCTACACCTTCCAAATGAAACCGAATAAAATAAGTCTACAAATATTAATCTCAACCAGAAACAAGTCTACGATAAAGCAATTGACTCCAAATAAAGGCCACCATTTTAACATCCAAGAACAGGGGCAAACAAAGTACATAAATGTCTACCATAAATTAACTCGATATCCAAACAAGTCTATACCTTTCTAATGAAACCGAAGAAAATAATTCTACATACAATATTCTGTCTAAAACCAGAAACTAGTCTACACATGAAAACTAAAAACAACAAACAAAACATATCGACGCCATTCGAATGAAAACGAAATATAAGTCTATAAATATTATTCTGTCTGAAACCAGAAAAATTCTACACATACTGAAAAGGTAAAAACAACGAACGAAACAAGTCTACAGCTTACCGGTAATATATGTCGGAGTAGCCTTACACCGCCATGGAAAATTACTCCTTCGTTGCAATGGTCACCTAAATCCAATGAATTTGAAAGTAAGTTAGAACATTCACAAATTTCAATGAAAAAATAAAGGAAGAAGCAACAAATCGGGAAGAGAAGAAGAATCTTACCACAATGTCGCCGGAAAAATCGCCAGAATTGTCACTCCGTTCGATTTGTGCAAAGTTACGGTCGCATGCGAAGAGGAGAAGATAAATAGTCATGATTTTGAAGATGGAGTAAGGGAAGAAGATTACGAAGGAGAATATAAATAGAAAACTTACCACAATGTCGTCGGAAAAATCACCGGATTTGTAACTCCGTTCGATTTTTTCAAAGTCACTGTCGCATGCGAAGAGGAGAAGATAAATAGTCACGGTTTCGAAGGTCGAGAAAGGAAAGAAGATTACGAAGATGAAGATAAATATAAAACTTACCGGAACCATGCAAATAACTTGTCGGAATCTTCAACAAAAATTCACAGCTTTTCACCTTCTCCGTCGCCAAATGTTTTTTTTTAGTTCTCTGTAAAAAGTGAAAACGGACCGCCATGAATAAATGTTATTTTTCGTTTTTACTTCTTTTTTAACCAAATCTATTATATATTAAGTCTACAATAAAGAAATAACATAACTAAAAGAAATCTACGATATAGAACTCTAAAAGTCTACGGCCAAATATAAGATAAAAGACTACATGCATTTAACATAATCGTATAGCAAAACAAATCTACCATGAAAGAAAAACAAATCTACCAATATATTAGAGCAAAACAAATCTACCATTAAAGCAAAACAAATCTACCATTAAAGCAAAACAAAATGAATTTACAACAAATTGAACTTAAAATAAGTCTCCCATTAAAGAAAAACAAATCTACCAAACCTACCAAATAAAGCAAAAAAATTATTCTCTCGTCAATATCTTCCACTAAATCCATGATTTCACTGCCGCGATTGCATGATTGTCACCGGAATCGTCCTTGCGCTGCCGGAAAATTACTTCGTCATCGGAGTCGCCACTTCGTCGTTGATCGAGAATGTTTTTTTAGATTTCCAAAATTTTAATTCATAATTTTTAGAGATTTTAATTTGTTTTATTTATTTATTTAAATGTAAAATTTATATTATTAATTATTGTTGTTTTGATGGCATTACTATAAATAATATATATATATATATATATATTTATGGTTTACAAATCTTTTAGTCAATTTATTCGAAAAACACAACATTGCCAAGATTATTGTAATAATAAAACTTTTTCTAAAGTTACTTCCGGATAGTTTCTCTTTTAAATATTAGTTTAGTATATCATAAATTTTTTTATTGTAATCTTTAAATTTTTTAGCAATTCGATATTTTTATATATTACTTAAGACTTCGATTTTAGTTTTGCATTTGACCTTAAATATCTGAAAACGGGATTATATGACGTCATCTCCATAAGTAAAATCAATACTATAATAAGTTAAGGGTCTTTCCTGGTGTTAACACATCAGCACAAGTATTGCATAAAGGACTGACATCTGTTTTAATGACAAAATATCTAGACCAATCAGAATACATCGTTCCTCCACGTCACACAATCTATAAATTTCTCCCGAACGAATATTTTATGTTATCACAAAACAAACCTAAAAACACAAAAAGTCTTTAAGGCTATCCTCTTTCTTGTAGCCGCTTGAGTCATCTTCAGAAATAACGATGGAAGCATGCATCTCCGAAAGTCGATGTCTCTTGAATCAACATCAACAAATCCAGATCGAGGCATGCTAATCGACTTCTCTGGAACCCTACAAGCCATCTCTGTAAGTTTTTTCACCGAGAAAACGTAGAGCCGTTGTAATCAAATCATTTCTCTAATCGAATTTCAAGATTTCATATACGCAAATCGTTCCTATCCGGGATCTCTGTTTCGATCGCTCAGTGGTTTTATTGTAATCTTGGGTTTAACCTAGATTGGACCTTTTTAATCGACGTCTTCGAATCCCCTTACCATCTCCTAGATCGGTTGTAGCTTCCCATATTCTTCTGTTTTGAAAGGCTGGGTTTGACTAGATCAAACAGAAAACCGAGGCTGCCCGCATCTCCACCTCCGAATGATTTTGTGAGTTTTCATTATCTGTGTTGATTGAGTAAAGCAATTATTCAACCGTTCTCTGATTAGATTCTTCCTTGAATAAGGGAATTGAGCAAATGTTTTAATAGTTTCGATGTTCATTAGGAGTGCGATACAGGACATGGTGGTACATGGTGCTCCTGATATAGCCATTGCTGGAGCTCTTTCTTTAGGTCTTGAAGTTTTCAACCTTAGTGGTTTCGATGGATCATCTACAGAGGCTGTTGGTTTTCAGGAGAAAGAGTTAGATTATTTGGTTTCAAGGTACTTAATTTAGATGGACTGTTATATAAATTTTGTATCTTGGTGCTTGTGATGATTTTAAAGTTCTTTGCTTTGTATATGTTTCTTCTTCAGCCGGCCAACGGTAGTTAATCTTGCAGATGCTCATTGAAATTTAAACAGGTCGTAGCAAAGGCGTTGGTTGCTACTGCCATTGAACTGAAGTACATTTTCAAGGTAATGCGACATTTTGTAAGGGATACATGTTTTTCTTTATTTTCTTTTTCTTCTTGATACTCGGGTTGAATTTAAAAATAATATATGTCTGTGAATGTACTTTATTGGGCTGTGGACGAAGGAATGACATCTTAGAGAATTCAATTTGGACGTAGGAATGATAGCTTCATCTTGGATGATAGCTTCATCTTTGAATGTATATTACTCAGATTTGGAATGAGGAATTAATAGCTTAGAGATCTTGATTTCGACTGAGGAATGATAGCTTCATCTTTGAATGTACATTTTTGTCTCTCTCTCTCTCTCTCTCTCTCTCTCTCTCTCTCTCTCTCTCTCTCTCTCTCTCTCTCTCTCTCTCTCTCTCTCTTTCTCTCTCTCTCTCTTTCTCAGCTAGATACCGTTGATAGGTCGAAGTTTTAAGTGCACAGTATATCAATGTAGTACTTAGAGATCGAATCCACGAGGACTCTAAGCAACAATAGGATTAAAACTAAAGAGATTAAAACTAGGAGAAAGCAAAAAGCAAATTGTATTGAATAACTAAAAAGAGCAAGCAAGAAAGTAAACAAGTAGCAGGCTGTGGTTGTAAGCTAAGAACTAAGGGCGCTAAGTCTAGGGCGTTCTCAGGAAATCAGACAAGCAATTAAATCATTCAATCAGGATCTAATTAAACTCAGTTATAGAACTCAAACACAAATATAGAATTAACCAACTGTCGTTGCGAGAATTCTCTAAGTCTAAGTGAAGCAATCCAAATTCCTTTGCAATTACTAACAGATTAAACCAGCTTTAATTCCAAGTTCGATATGTTTACAATCTAATTAAACCAAATTCCTTTGCGAGTAATTAAATTGCTCAACCTAAATAGTTCAGATTCTAAACCACACTGTCGTGTCGTATTTAGCAACCTAAGATCTAGATTCTAAGTGATCAGGTTAGAACTAGCATTAAACACAATTTAGTTTGAAGAACTTTCTACTGATGTGAATCCTTAACTGAACTAATTATATCTAGCAAGTCATGAAATCCCTATGAGAAACCCTAAACCTAACTATGAAACTACTCAGACATGGATGATGTAAACATAATCAATGAATTAATAGAAATCATAAAAGAGATTAGAATATTAAAGGGGTTCGAAAACTTCTCCAAAACAAAGTGTAGTACAGGATCAGATCAGCCCCAAAAGCTCTAAAAACTCTCTGCTCTAAGTTATGATAGCGTCTCTAAAACTGAAGTTAAAAACCTAATTAAATAGCTAAAACACGACTTGGGTCTTCTGTGTAAATATCTGGAACTTCTGGGCATCTTTGCAATATTAGCATTCTTCATTAAACCGCCGAGAGTCTGGCCCAACTCGCTGTGCATCGATCGATGCAGATGTGCGTCGATCGACACAGTACTCTGTTTCGGACAGTGAGCACAACCTCTCGGGTCAAATCTCCAAAGTGCTCCAAATAGCTCCAAAATCTTCACTTCTGCTCCAAACGTGCGTTTACCTAATAACACCTGTAAAGGACTCTAAAAGAACACCAAAAGACACTAAAACAGAATTATATCATGGCATAAAACCGGTAAAAACCATGATATATCAACTCCCCCACACTTAGCCTTTGCTTGCCCTCAAGCAAAACAGAGAACTAGACATGGTGAAGAGGTTTGAAAACTTTCAGAAACTCTTTTTGTCCTAGAAGCAACAACACTCAGATTCCCCTTAGAAAACCACTGAAAGAATCACCTGCAAGATATCAAGATCAACATATACTTCCCCCACACTTAGCAACTGTCCTAAGTAAACTCCACAATCACATTCACGCATTCAAATTTACCCTACTGACTTCTGCAAGTATTTAAGTGCGGTCTCACCTAAGGAGTATCGATCAAAGGGCACATGGACTCTTACTTTGCAAGCTCTAGGCCACCATACTATCTTTTTCTGGTCCCTTTCTTCTCTTTTCCCTTCCTTAGCATTCTGATTTTTCCCCATTGGGTATCATTTTTTTTTTATCAGTGCTCTTCCCGTTAAGGGGTGTACTTCGGACACATTCCATGGATCGCACAGGAGGTAATAGTGTTTGCTACTACTCCCATGACCACTTCGGAGTTACTAACTCATCCTCAGTTTATAATTTTTTTTTTATTTTTTTATTTTATTTTATGGAAGGGGAGAAGGGAACCAAATAGGACAGGTTTATAGGCTGTGTCAGAACTAACAAAGGAATCCGACACAAGGTATACCAAGCCCTTAGGTGAGAAAATTAAGTCAGTATTAAGGTGAAGTTAATAAAAGGATCCTCTGATACCTGAAGTGATGTGGATGTCCTCAGTAGGTTGATCTGTGATGGAGTTTTCTAATAGTCATAGATAGATCCTGCAACTTCATCCCAATGGTTACTTAAGTTCCTGCAAGATGTTGTTAATCTTCTCAAAAATTCACTGTTTCCTACTTAAACTGGTTTTGACTCAATAAAATAAATTTTTTTGAAAATTTGACTGACTCTAAGAAAACAGAAAGATAAAGTCAGTAACACCTCCCCCACACTTAAGACACACTGTCCCCAGTAGTGTCAAGCAAAGGTTTGGTAAAAAGAAAGGCAAAAAAAATGTTATGGATGTTTGAGTTATGTCTGATTTTTACCTCTGTCGCACATGCATCGATCGCTGCATAAATGCATCGACTGTTGCTAGGCGATATTTCGTCGTGTGTCGATCATTGCTCAGGACCGCAACGATCGCTGCAATGCGATTTCTTTCGTGTTGTGATGATCGACACAGGTTGTGTCGATCGACGCACTGCAATTTTCGGATCAGTCAGCAAGTTAGCAGGTTAGTCCGTAAGAAAATCCAAATTTTCGAACCTGCAAGCTGAAAAACACTGAAAATAGGCAAAATCAAAGCAACCGATAGTCTAAACATGAAAACATCATCCAAACATAAACATCCTAAGAAAATCAAAAGAAAATGCAAAGGGAAAAAGAAAAATAAATACAAGAACCGTAGTCTAGAGATGCCAATACTCAATCACTCATCCTCCATCTCATCAATACGATAAGTACCACTCGAAGAACCGGGAGTCGGAGAGCGTCGCCTGCGTCGTGAAGGTCCTGGATGGTGTATCTGTAGCTGTCTCCTGCAAATGCAGGTACGCATGAAGTTCCAGACGACCCGTAGAATACCATCTGAGCGCTCTCTCCACTCTGCCTCAGACATATCACCATAAGGAATCGTAGGCTCGGGAAAAGGTCCAATGTCATCGACAGGGGCAGCAGGTGCAGGTGCAGGCGCAGAGGAAGTAGAAGCTCGTGTAGAAGGCTCTCCCAGCGGATGAGCCATAGAAGGTGTAGGATTAGAGGTGTTTTCAAGGTTTAATTCCAAATTACAACCTAACACATAATCACAATTAAGGATCTAGGTTCTAGTAACTGAATCATAAACACAAACCTGATCTTACCTTTGCAGCGGAATGGTTGATGACAAGATCAGTCTAGAACAGATGAATCACCTGCTCCTCCTTTGGTATCCACACTCTTACAAGCCGGGATGGCTGCTAGACCAAAGAGTTGGATCAGATCAGAGAGAGAGTTAGAGAGAGGAATGAGCTCGCGGCTGCCCTAGAGAAATCGCAAACCTTGCTCTAATCACTTAGGGTTTCGATTTCTTAATCCCCTTTTAACTCTCTAATGGGCCCAAGTCTAATGACTAATGACTCATTTATTATTTGGGCCCAAGACACAAATCAGACAAAAACCTGCATTTTGTCTGGCCCAATTCTCTGATCCAATACAGTAAATGCCATTGCATCTTACCGTATTAATTCCATTTAACTTTCCCGTTAGCTATGGTGTGTGACCCTTCGGGATCATACAATACTGGTAATAAGTCCTAAACTTATAGATCAAGAGCGGACTCTAGCAAGCCATCATGATCACCCAGTATTTATGACTTATGTCTGATCTCGACACTTATCATACTTTCTAGAGATAGTACGGTAGATTTCAGGACATTCCCAACAATCTCCCACTTGTACTGGAATCCTACACAGGACATTCCCAACAATCTCCCGATTGTACTAGAATCCTACATTCCCTAGTCCTTTTGTCTTAATATCTCGATCTGGCATAAGGCAAGATGCGTGTCATCCTTATATAGCCAGACCATGTTTATCGGAACAGATTTGATACTGACAATTCAAACGACTTGGGCAAGTCCGTTTGGGAATGGCCATTCTCTTACCAGCTATCAAATCTCCGATTGGCCTAGAGATATTACCTCCGTTAAACGGCAGGGACAAATCCCATCTTGTTCCATCACTATGAACTACACAATTCATAATACACCCAACCAAGGTCCGTATAGCTCCCAGTTACGAAACAGCGTTAGACAATGATCAAAACGCATTACTCCATGTGCAGCCACATGCATGCGAACTCAGGTCTAAGGACTATACTCTATAGTCGTATATGAGAACCTCTTATGACACAGATATTAATATCTTGTAGAGTTCTCATCAGCGGGCCATGTCCGGTCATATGTTCCCCTACATATACCTATGTGTCGACTTTGATGCCGCGCATCTATGACCCCTCGAAACTTGGTCATAAGTCTCAACACAATCTAGTCTCAACAGGTTGGTGGTGTTCCAATTTCAACAACCTTCGACTATGGACACTATGATTTATGTCACTTCGTTAAATATGGGGTTTCAGGATCAAGTCAACTCATGTACTTCGATGACCCATATATAATGACATGAATCATTTTGGAACGATTATTTTATATCACAGTTAAAAATAATCCAGAAATAAAATTTCATTAACATTTAAAATGTTTACATGAACCTTTCAAAATAACTAAGTAAAGCCCTTTACAAACTCCCACTGAAATTAAGACTGCATCTTAATTTCACTCATCCTACAGCTACAGTCCGCGACTCGTGCTTAGGCCTAAGGAGTGGCTTTGTTAATAGATTAGCAACGTTCTCATTCGATGAAACTTGCTTATCTACTTAACACCTCTGTCATTTATCTCACGGAGTAGGTTATACCTACCCTCAAGGTGTTTGGACCTCTGATGTGCAGCTAGTCTCAACTACGCTGGGAATCACATCAAGTTCAGTGATGAACTTTTCTTTCCAAACAACCTCTTTCGCCGTTTTACAAGCTGCGAAATGTTCAGCTTAAGTCATGGAGTCAGCAACAGTGCCTTGCACCGCCAGACAGACACAAGATATAGCCGGACTGTGACCAGGAATTATCTTTGTCTATTGGAAACTTGCCTTTCAGACTCTATCAACTTGTAGCACCTCACTTTCTCCGTAAACCAAGAACTTATCCTTAGTATTCCTCAAATACTTTAGGATATTCTTTACGGCAATCCAGTGATTCTTTGCTGGATTTGACTGGTCTTTACTTGTCTTGCTTAACATTAAAGCAACATCAAAACAAGTACGTGTCATGGCATACATGATAGATCCAATTGCCGACGCATATGGAATCCTATCCCTGCATTCAAGCTCAGCAGATATCGTAGGACACTGCTTCTTTCTTAACGTATTGCCATGTGACATTGGCATAAAACCCTTCTTGGATTGCTGATTACGTGTAGGACTTTGTCAATTTAAGAATCCTGACTTTGTCCTACCAGCTCTTTTGGATCTCTATCTTTAGATCCAAAATCCAAGAACATACGTGGCTTTACCCGTGTCAATCACAAAACCAACTCCCAAGCCAGTCCTTTACCGACTGCAACATTGGGACGTTATTTCCGAGAATCAGTATGTCATCGACATACACTACGAGAATGCAACATCGCTCCCACTTATCTATTAGTAAACGCACAGTTCCACTTCGTTCCTGTTCAAGTCAAAACTTTGACTACTTCAACAGAACGACGTTTCCAACTCCGATGTGTTTGCTTCCATCCATGAATGGATCAATGAAGCTAACTTACACATAGTGTAATTTTTCGGAGTCCGGGCTCACTTTCGCTTCTTTGAATCTCGCAGGTTCGTCGCTTTCAATGATCATCAGATCATGCGAACTTTCAATGATCATCAGGTTCAACTAATGACGAGAAATCACTCTCGGATTAGTGACTGATTCATTCAGATCTGCGAACTTCAGGCTCTACAGGTGTAGATTTACAGAAATCTGTAAATCCACCCGCTGCTCTTCCTCAACAGGTTGAGCAGCCTCCTGTATTTCTCGAATTTATTCGAGTTACACTTTTACTCCCACTGTTCTTCTTGGAAAATTACTTTCCCTCTTAGAAAACAGAGTGGACGTAAAAGGTAACAAGCCTTGGTTTCACGTTACACTTTTACTCCCACTGTTCTTCTTGGAAAATTACTTCCCTTCTCAGAAAACATAATGGACGTAAAAGGTAACAAGCCTTGGTTTCCCTAGGACAACCAGCGAAGTAGCACAACTACAAATACTCAGTAAAGACGAATTTGGATCGATTCCAATCCACATTTATGTGGTGTCTTTCAACTGATATTGGTGGAACTATTTCAGCGTAAACTTAGATATTTTAGAGCGTTATTCTTAAAGAATATCATGGAAGATTCGTGTGACTCATCTTTAATCATTTCTAATAAGATCTGATTCTTTCTCACAGAAACACCTCCAGGTTTTCAGGAGAAATGAGCTGTGAAACGATTTCACACTCATTCAGATGATCACACAATCAATGACTTAAGTATTCTCACTCGTGATCTAATCCAGAGTCTTAATACTTCTGTCATTCAGATTCTATACTTCATTCTGGAACTCTTTCGACCATGTCAAAGAATTTCGACTTGTGTCTCATCAAATGAACACAGTCACACTCACTGAAGTAATCAGTAGAGACAATGAAGTACAGGAAATTTTCTCTGGCATTACTGCTCATCGGACCACATACATGAGTATGTTCAATCTCCAATAAGCCTTTGGGCCTTTCTCTAGCTCGGCTAAGATGGGCCCTTTGTCTTTCGGTCCAGTAAGCAGAATTCAAGTCTCATAAGATATCCGATCAAATGAGCCCAAAAGTCCATAACTATGGGGTTTCTGAATCTGACTTACTCTATGTGACCAAAACATTTATGCCAAGAAAAATCAGGTTTAATTCATCAGATTTAAACCAATTGCGGTATTTATGTTACATTTTAGGCACTCTTTGGTTTAAGATATAAAACCCATTCCTTGAATAGGGTGCTACAATTAACATTTCATTAAGATCAAAAGAACAAAACTTGTCTTTATCAAAATGAAAACATTCAAATTCTTCACAAGAAAATGAAAAACAACTCTGCTTAAAGCAGGTACATTGTAGCAATTACTTAATACAAAACCAAGCCTCAAAGGCATCTACAAGTGAAAACACTACGGCTGAGGCAGCATCCATAGCTCCTTCCAGACACGCAGTTCCACTTGCCCTTCCTTCAACGTTCTACTGTTGCTCAGGCTCTGCATATTATAACAAATATCAGTGCCACAACCTATAAGGTATAACTTGAAGTAATAACATGAATACCTGAGGAAGTAGTCTCATACATCAACTTTAACTCCTCATAATCTTCCATGAATTTAATGCAATCTCTTTTCCAATGCCCAGTCTCTTTACAGTAGCAGCACTTACCAACGTAAGAGGTATCTGACTCGGGCTCAGAAGACACACGCTTGCCATGATTCAAAATATGGACAACTTTGTCTTCACCCTTGTCAGCATTAGGTTTAGTAAACCTACCCTTCTCATTCATGAGATTGTACAGGGTACTCTTCACGTTTGGCTCAACTGTCTTGAGCATATCATGCAGTTCAGTCAACGTCTTCGTTAAGCCTTTCTTGATATAGTTCCTTACGAACTTATCATAGCTTGACGGCAGTGACTGCAGAATGATCTCAGTTGCCAATTCCTGGCTAACTGGATAATCCAGTTTCCTCAGGTTATCAATGTAACCCATCATTTTACTGACATGAGGACTTACTGGATGATCATTTGGTAGCTTGCAGCTAGTGAGAGATTTAACCAACTGGTATCTCTCCACTCTTACCTGCTCCTGAAATTTCAATTTCAGGCTGCTGATCATCTCTATTGGCGACTCCATGTTCTCATATTGCTTCAGCAAATCTGAGTCCATGGTAGCCAATATCAGACCACGCACATCTACCGCATCATTATAATGTTTATTCCAAGCATCATATACTGCATGAGAGGCATTGGACCCGATCCTCACGGGGAGAGCTCTTTCAAGGACATAGTCCTTTCTCTCCTGCCTGAGAACTAGTCTCAGGTTCCGCGACCAAGTCAAGAAATTTGATCCGTTCAGTTTGTCCATCTCAAGGACATACCGGATCGAGAAAGTGTTTTGATTGTTTGTGCTCGTCATAGCTGAAATTTAGAGATAAAAAGAGTTTTAGTTATTTAGTTCATAAAAGAGTAATCTTAATAACTTATAAGAAAACTCGCATTGCATTCAAAATTTCTTTGTTTAACCTCATAAGAATGCAATGATTCCGAGACCCATGTTCAGCTAAATCCAAAGTGGGCCACTGGCCGTCACCCGGAATTAGCTTTACTTGGTAAGCATACACACAGCTAGTTATAACCAATAACTCTCGGTTGTGAATTGGGCCCAAGGCCCAATACACCAGATGTCTCAAGGCCCGGGACTCCCGATGGCCCAGTCAAGGAAACCAATCTCTTACAGCCAAATAATCACTAAAGTCTGGGACTCCCAATGAAATTAGTGACTATATACTACTTTACTTATGCGAAAACAGACACCTCACACTGTAAGCCATATCTGTAATCGAATAAGCGTTAAGTAGCTGACAAGATTGGAAAGACATCCAAGCTTGATATTGTTTTTGAGGATTTTCAAGTTTTATTTCCAAAAATAGAAGATTACTATTTTGGGAAACTTACTTCTTTTAGAAACTTTCTAAATTTAGTAACATACTAAAAATAGAAATTTCTAATTTAACATTTTATAAATATTTTCGGATTGGGTCACAAATTATAGGCCCAATTCTTGGCCCAAGACCATAGAATTCCAGTTGGCCCAATAATTTGACATAACCGAGTTGGTTTATTAATTCTGGTCCAAGACCAAATTAACTATCAAAACCATCGGTTATTTACTAAACCAGACCAACTCTAAATTATTTGGTCCAACCAAATCAAACTTAGACCAGCCTTCGGTTTAGGTTAAAATTCAATTTTTGAATTTCAATCCGGTTTAACCAGAAATTAAATAATACCATGTATTAAATAATTTCCAGCAAACCGCGATTTGGGTTAACCGCTTGAACCACCAATTAAATTGGATCGGTTCAGTTAAATCCAAAACCGGGAAGAAACACCTAGTGTTTTAGCCAATTTGATTTAACTTGCGGTTTAAGGCTTTAAACACACAATTAACCGCCAATTAAATGGACCGGTATAATCGGTGTGGTTTTGGGCAACGAACCGCGAAGCTCGGTTTAACCGATTGACTATTCGCGGGACGTAAAATTTTAACGGGCCAAACGATCGGATCCATGATCCAGCTCGGCCCATTAACGCATGATCCGTTACACGTACACGGCATCACGCATGATCGTCCCTTGCCTCACGATCAATTGATCGATCTCGGCCATCACGATCACGCGGCCGCACACGATCGGCTTGTCATTCGGCCATCATCAGATCGATCACAGAGTATACACTCGATCGATCCAAAATAACTATCGATCCATCGGTTGCTTTAATTGGATGCGATCGAACATGGCATCGATGTTACACGATTAATTAGCCGAGACCATAAACTCATTATGTGATCGATCAATCACGTTATGCCCTAAGCCGATTCAAGACCACTACCCGGTACACGCGATCCTTCTTTGCACGCGAATCATGATGATCCGAGATCATTAGCAATTAGGGTTTAAAAACTTTAATCAATTTTACATCTTAAATCGATTCAAAACCCTTTAATTATTCATATGATCCATATTACATGCAACCTAATGAACCTGGCTCTGATACCACTGTAGGATTATAGGTGTTTTCAAGGTTTAATTCCAAATTACAACCTAACACATAATCACAATTAAGGATCTAGGTTCTAGTAACTGAATCATAAACACAAACCTGATCTTACCTTTGCAGCGGAATGGTTGATGACAAGATCAGTCTAGAACAGATGAATCACCTGCTCCTCCTTTGGTGTCCACACTCTTACAAGCCGGGATGGCTGCTAGACCAAAGAGATGGATCAGATCAGAGAGAGAGTTAGAGAGAGGAATGAGCTCGCGGCTGCCCTAGAGAAATCGCAAACCTTGCTCTAATCACTTAGGGTTTCGATTTCTTAATCCCCTTTTAACTCTCTAATGGGCCCAAGTCTAATGACTAATGACTCATTTATTATTTGGGCCCAAGACACAAATCAGACAAAAACCTGCATTTTGTCTGGCCCAATTCTCTGATCCAATACAGTAAATGCCATTGCATCTTACCGTATTAATTCCATTTAACTTTCCCGTTAGCTATGGTGTGTGACCCTTCGGGATCATACAATACTGGTAATAAGTCCTAAACTTATAGATCAAGAGCGGACTCTAGCAAGCCATCATGATCACCCAGTATTTATGACTTATGTCTGATCTCGACACTTATCATACTTTCTAGAGATAGTACGGTAGATTTCAGGACATTCCCAACAGAAGGGACTTTGCGCTGCTCACTCGTAGGAGGCTGGAACCTCAAGGCATCCAGCGTATCAATCTATGTAAGACCAGGAGCAGGAAGATCCACACCACACTTCTCTGTGGCAGAGTCATAATAGACCCACACACGTCCCTCCTTCAACCAGGTAGAACTCTGCAGATGGCTAAAGTCAAGGAACTCCAAATTGTCACTACGCTCTGTTCCCTCTAAGGGAATCCTGCAATGTCTGAAAATGGGAGTAAGCAGACTCCCTACTCTCTCAGTGCCCACACCATCAAATGGCTTCTTCTGCAGCTCGCATAAATGGTGAGCGAAGACAGCTCCCAAGTTGAGTCCCTTAGTGGGATCTCTCAGAACAGTATCCTCAAACTGATCCCTCATCCCAATGAACATCATCTCCATCTCGTTCTTACGCATCTTGTTGGCTTCAAAATTGCACAACAGAGTAGATCCCAAGATGCGCAAGACGTATCTAAGAACCGGATGCCTAACCTGAATCACCGGTGTGGTCCTCGAGTTATACCGACCAGTGCCGATACACTCCCAGAAATACTGAGCTTCATCCGCATCCCACTCAAGTGACATACCAATGCGCGTCGGCTCAGTGATGAATCCATAAATCCTACAGATATCGAGAAGGAGAATCCGATACCTGGCTCCTAAGCACATGAAGGTAAAGAAGCCTCCTGAAGCCTTCCTGCTGTCTGGTGTAGGGTATATCACTCTGCAAGTGGCTAGCAGCTGTCTTACCAAATCAGGGTACATCTCGTAAGGCTGCATTGGCATTGTCCCCAGACCAATGCCTTTGCATAGTGCAAGAACCTGCTCATCGATCTCCAGACTCTTGCAAGTCGAGTAATCTGCAAATTTGGTCGGCTTAAGCTTCATGCCACACCAACCATTGTACAACAATGTGTCATACTCATCCCACTGGTTAAGAAATGGCCTCTCTGTGAACTCATCAGTCTTAAGGAACTCAGCAATATTATTACCCGACAATCTACCCGTCGGAATCAATAGCTGATCTGCTCTAGGCCAAGGTGGCTGTATTGCTTCTTGATCTCTTTGATAATCTGCAGGTGGATCCGAGTTTCGATGAAACCACTCAGCCGGTGGAGCGTGATGAGTTGTAGCTGCTGCTGCGGTAGTTCTACGCTTACGGGATTGTCGAGGAGACATCTGCAAGAAATTAAAACAAGTAAGTCTCGGCAGAAACTCCCTGTGAAATCGCAATGCAACGACCGTTGCACAAGTGCAACGATCGATGCAGGGCGATTTCACAGCCGCCAAAGAATTCTCAAAATCGTTTCTAAATCCGTTCTAAAACTGCACAAACAACAATAATCCATCACCAATCATCCTAAATCAGGTCTATAACAGCATGAATCATCGTTTTCAAGCCAAAATTCTCAAATTCTAAAACCCTAAAAACGAATCCGGAAATCATGAAATTGAGACACATTACCTTGGATTTGCTTCGAATGGGTTAGAAAAACAGATAAAGCGTGTAAAAACAAGGAGAATAGCACTTGGAATCAACAAAAACGATGAACAAATGAGAGATTTAGGTGATGAGAGTCTCGGTTGTACGGACGGCGAGAGTGGAGAAGAAGAGAGGAGAAAAGGGTTTAAGGCACTTACCTGGTCATGGGTGCAACGATCGTTGCTGATGAGCAACGATCGATGCTGTTGAACCAAATCGGTTCCGGTTTAGCACGCGTACCTTAGTTTAGCAATTAAACCATTTGCAACGACCGTTGCACAGGACCGCAACGATCGTCACAATGCGATCCCATCTCCTCGTCATAGTCTCCTTGCAACGACCGGTGCACAAGTGCATCGATCGTCACACATCTCCAGACTCGAGTTCTGTATCTAAAAACTTAGCAAAACAAAATCAAAACATAAGTTCCTAAGAAAAACACCAAAAATAAGAAAGAAAAATACTAAAACCTAACAGTGGGTTGCCTCCCACTCAGTGCTTGTTTAAGGTCATTAGCTTGACCGGACGAACAAGATCAGTTTGCTGGAGATCCTGACAGAGACTTTGATTGCCTCTGTGCAAGTCTCCTCATCCAAGGCGGAGAGTAAGCACCATCAGTGTGAACGCGTCCAAGAAAAGAAGGAGTGAAATGCTCCCCAGGATCCAAAACCGTAGTGTGACTTGACTGCTCTTCATCTCCATCCATAATGGTGAAGATCTGCCCATCAATCAGTGGCTTGCGCAGCTTGTCCATCTCAAAGTGCAGTGGCTTATCTCCCAGATGGAGATCTATCAGACTGTGTCTCACATCTATCACTGCTCCAGCTGTAGCAAAGAATGGTCTACCCAATATCAATGCATCATCCTGCTCACTGTGGTACTTAAGAACCAAAAAGTCTGTCGGAACCAAGTAGTTTCCAACTCTCACTGGGACGTCCTCAAGAACTCCTTCAAGAATCCTTATAGACTGATCAGCTAGGACAAGAGAGGTCCTAGTAGGTGAAAAATCCATCACACCCATCATATGTAGGTCCTAGTAGGTGAAAAATCCATCATACCCAGCTTCTCTGCCACAGAGTATGGCATAAGACTTCCAGCAGCTCCTAAATCACAAAGAGAGCGCTTAAACCATCCTCGAAGATATAACAACTCAGCACAAAAATCCCAGGATCAGGTAGCTTCTTAGGAACCTTAGTCAATAGCACATCACTTATATGCTGAGGAACAACTATAACTCAATCTTTCAGCTCTTCATCCAAAGGCAACATCTTACCCAAGTATCTCTGTACACAAGGGTGATAAGGTAGATCATCAGATGGTGGAATTTCTTCCAACTCTTCACCAATCTTTTCTAGCTCTTTAAGCTCATCAATCTCTTGTTGGATTACCTCAGACACCTTAGGATACAAGCGAATAGATTGTGCATAAATCTCCTGTTGAGTTATTTCAGACACCCCAGGGAATAAACGGTTGAGCTCTGAATCTGCATCAGTGTCATAAGAATCCCGTGAATCTGTCTGTCCACGCCTTGCAACGATCGACGCTAAGGGTGCATCGATCGATGCCGTCAAATTTTCACAGATTTCACCCGAGAGATTTTCCTCAAAATCCAAAATTTCAGCCTCTTCTACCACTTCAGCTGTACTTAGCTCAAATCTTTCACCTAGGTGTGATCCATCATCAATGTACACTGACCAGGCCTTAATATGGGTGTCTACAACACTCTTCCCTTTGATGGAGCTTGAAATCTGGCTCACCTAAGTGTCCAATTGCTTCACATGAATGTTTAGAGACTCAAACTTCCCATTGAGATCCTCATAGACAGCATCCAACTTCTTGTTGCAGTCCACAACAATCTTAGTCTGTCCTTCCAGCATCTGTTCCATCATTGCCTCCATCTTACTCTCATGAGTAGTAGCTACAGGAGGTGCTTGGTAAGAGGAAGATCCATAAGTCCTCTGATTTCCTTGTTGGAAAGGTTTCTGAAATCCACTAGTCTGTCCAAATCCAGAAGAGTTTTGGTTGCTTTTGAAAGCACTCTTCTGTCCTCCATTGAAGAACCTATTACCAGACTGATTTCCAAACCTGTTTCCTTGGAAACCAGATCCTTCGATGTAATTCACATCCTCTTCCTGATCATCTCCTTCATCATTGATCATCTCAACATCTTGACCAAAGTGGACAGCTTTCTTCCCAGCTAGAAGATTGCAAACAGTGTCCAACTTAGATCTAATATCAGCTATCTCAGAATTCTCCATCTTCCCACCGGACTTCTTCCTTCTCTCATCAGTAGTCTTGCAGCTATTACTGCTTACTAAATTATCTATCAACTGCTTAGCTTGAGTAGGAGTCTTAGTCTTAAAGTTAGCATTGCTAGAATTGTCCAGCGCAGTCTGATATGGAAGATCTATTCCTTTAAAGAAGATGCCTAAAAGTGTTACCTCAGTGAATCAATGGTGCAGGCAGTCACGTTGGTACTTCTTAAACCTCATCCAGGCTGTCTTAAGAGGCTCTGTCGGACCTTGGGTAAAGGTAAGAATGTCCTGCCTGGACTGATCAGAGCGAGCATCCTCACTCTTTAGAGCGGCCCAAGTAACAAACGTCCCAGATGGAAGTTGTTTCAGCCAGGCTGCAGTACTCCATCCAGAGAGTAGGGGAAAAGCTTGAGGAACAGATAGTCTTGGTTAACTCCATCGTACTTTATTCCAGTGACTATGCCCTCGAACTCATCTATGTGATCCATCGGCTGCTCACTTGGAGAGCCATAGAAGGCTTTCTGCCTCAGGAGAGAGTAGTAGACGGTCTTGATTTCAAAATCATTCCTCTCAAATTCAGGAAGTACAAGAGCTGACCGGTTAGCATGAAACTCATCTGGACGGTTATAGTCAGCTAAAGTCCTCTCATGGACAACCATCTGTCTACCTTGGCCCTGTCCTTGGCCTTGTCCTTGGTTCTGCTCCTGTTGTTGTGGTTGCTCTGGAGGATCAGGGATAACATTCCCTTCAGCATCTATCGGTTCTCCAGCAGCATTGTAAGGATTGTTGTGTCGGTCCCTTAGGGTACCTTGAACATCAGGCTTTATGATCACACGTTCAACAACAACCATCCTTGTTCTTCGAACTCTTCTGTTGGTCCTCTCTAGTCTAGCAAGCTCTTCAAGTTGGAGGTTTACGAGATTAGTGTTCGGATTACTTTGGTATCACGCGTCTGCATAAACCGTCTGTAATCGCCAAGCAACGATCGATGCTAACAATGCAACGATCGATTCAACTCCAATCGCCTAGTAACGATCGACACAAGAAGTGCAACGGTCGATGCTATGCGATTTTGAAACCTGCGACAGAGAGAAAACAGAGAAAAATAAAAAAAAAATCAGTAAACAAAAATAAAAATAAAAATCCTAGTAAAAACCCTAAGTTCGAAGCTATCGAAGACTCTAAGAGTCCCCGGCAACGGCGCCAAAAACTTGATAGGTCGTAAGTTTTACCCTATACTAACTGCAAGTGCACAGTATATCAATGTAGTACTTAGGGATCGAATCCACGAGGACTCTAGGCAACGATAGGATTAGAACTAAAGAGATTAAAACTAGGAGAAAGCAAAAAGCAAATTGTATTGAATAACTAAAAAGAGCAAGCAAGAAAGTAAACAAGTAGCAGGCTGTGGTTGTAAGCAATGAACTAAGGGCGCTAAGTCTAGGGCGTTCTCAGGAAATCAGACAAGCAGTTAAATCATTCAGTCAGGATCTAATTAAACTCAGTTATAGAACTCAAACACAAATATAGAATTAACCAACTGTCGTTGCGAGAATTCTCTAAGTCTAAGTGAAGCAATCCAAATTCCTTTGCAATTACTAACAGATTAAACCAGCTTTAATTCCAAGTTCGATATGTTCACAATCTAATTAAACAAAATTCCTTTGCGAGTAATTAAATTGCTCAACCTAAATAGTTCAGATTCTAAACCACACTGTCGTGTCGTATTTAGCAACCTAAGATCTAGATTCTAAGTGATCAGGTTAGAACTAGCATTAAACACAATTTAGTTTGAAGAACATTCTATTGATGTGAATCCTTAACTGAATTAATTATATCTAGCAAGTCATGAAATCCCTATGAGAAAGCCTAAACCTAACTATGAAACTACTCAGACATGGATGATGTAAACATAATCAATGAATTAATAGAAATCATAAAAGAGATTAGAATATTAAAGGGGTTCGAAAACTTCTCCAAAACAAAGTGTAGTACAGGATCAGATCAGCCCCAAAAGCTCTAAAAACTCTCTGCTCTAAGTTATGATAGCGTCTCTAAAACTGAAGTTAAAAACCTAATTAAATAGCTAAAACACGACTTGGGGCTTCTGTGTAAATATCTGGAACTTCTGGGCATCTTTGCAATATTAGCATTCTTCATTAAACCGCCGAAAGTCTGGTCCAACTCGCTGTGCATCGATCGATGCAGATGTGCGTCGATCGACACAGTACTCTGTTTCGGACAGTGAGCACAACCTCTCGGGTCAAATCTCCAAAGTGCTCCAAATAGCTCCAAAATCTTCACTTCTGCTCCAAACGTGCGTGTACCTAATAACACCTGTAAAGGACTCTAAAAGAACACCAAAAGACACTAAAACAGAATTATATCATGGCATAAAACCGGTAAAAACCATGATATATCAACCGTCGCCGGAGCTTTAACCTTGCATCCATCATTCATCCTCTTCCGATTCAACTCCTGGAAAAAGAAGATCTGGAATCGTATCTGCGATAGAGAACAAGTATAGCTTCTAGGAAACACCGGGAGATGCGAAACCAAAGGGACGTCTTCGCCGTTAAACCCATCCCGTGGTTTGAACTGAATCCGTGATTGCTCCGCTCCTGGAGGCAAAAGGAGATACGAGGACGATATTAATCCTTAGATATTGATTTCCATCGATGACGCCAAGAAGAAAATCGGAGTTCCAGATGATGAGAGCACGACAGGAGCAAATCGCCATCAAAACTCGCCCGAAGGTGAGGACACCAGAAACTTCCGGTAGACAAAACACCGCACGAAGGCGGAGAAGGAACCGGACAGTAGATCCAGAATTTATTCAAACAAACAAAAACAACTAGATCTTATTAATATAATACATAAAAGACATATCAGACAAAAGTAACCTGACCACCGGCTAATCGCCGGTGGCCGGAACAAGATCAAACGAACGGCTTTTTGAGAGAGAAGGGGAGTAGAGAGAGAGAGAAGAAAGAGAATAATGCCTGCTTAAATTATGTGTGGAGATTATGTAAACATAGTTAAAACACGTATTATTTCTTAACTTTCTTTTGTTTATTACTTTAGTTTACTCTTTTCTTTACTTATTAAACTTGGATGACACAACACCGGATTAAGATTTATGATTAGAAACTGACCCAATCTCAGCTAAGTTATGCAGTTTGACGAATCCTAATTAATGGTGGATATTTACAGTATTTTAACTTTAATTTACATTATATTATTACGATCGTTTATTTTTGTCATGATGCCTTAAAAATGTTTAAATATCAAAGAAATGAAAAACATAGCCTACAATTATAGAGTTAGATATATCTGTCTTTCACCTCACGACAAAAATCAAAATTTCTTTGATTTTCTCTTATCACTAAACTAATGAAACTGACAGTAACATACTACCCAATTTCAAACTAGTATGTACTGAAAACTGTATACTAACGAAGTAGAGGAACATTGCCGTCAGTTAAAGCAAGTAACGACACGTGTCCTAGCATGTGCACATATGTAGTAAAACCATCATCGTCAACATCACCTCTTCTTTAGCGCTCTTCATTTTACAGTCTCTCTGCACAAGTAATAGAGCAGCACTACAACCAAAAAAAAAAAAGATTTCAAAACCCTAGAAAAACACCTGAGAGGAGCTATGAGATCGAGCAACCATCTAATAGGTATGGTCAACTTCCTCACCTTCCTCCTATCGATCCCCATCCTCGGCGGTGGGATATGGCTAAGCAGCCGAGCTAACTCAACAGACTGTTTACGCTTCCTCCAGTGGCCACTTATCGTCATCGGAATCTCAATCATGGTCGTATCACTCGCCGGATTTGCCGGAGCTTGTTACCGTAACAAGTTCCTCATGTGGCTATACCTCGTCGCTATGCTTCTCATCATCGCCGCCTTGATTGGATTCATCATCTTCGCTTACGCAGTCACCGATAAAGGATCCGGTCGAACCGTGCTTAACCGGGGTTATCTTGACTATTATCTTCAAGATTATTCCGGTTGGTTGAAAGATCGAGTCTCTGATGATGGGTATTGGGGGAAAATCAGCTCGTGTATTAGAGATTCTGGAGCTTGTAGGAAGATCGGAAGGAATTTTAATGGCGTCCCTGAAAGTGCTGATATGTTCTTCCAAAGAAGGCTGAGCCCTGTTGAGGTAACTTTCTTTCTCTATTGTTTTTCTTTCTTCAAATAAAATCTTGGAAATGAAAAAAACATATTCAAATTAATTTATTCATGAATTCGAATTTCTTTGCCTTTTGGTTGATTTGGAATAAATTCATAATGGATCTTGATGGTTCATCTTGGATTCTGGGATATTCAGATTCAGAAATTTTTAAAAGGTTTTTGAGACAAAAAAGCTTTAAATTTATTTCTTGAAAATAAAATTTTGGTCCCTCCATGTCTTCAAGACCCATATGACGATAGACTTCAAACTGAAGAAATTTTTAGTTTACTGTTTTCAAGATTAACTTAGTTGACTTTTGAGGATGGAGTATAGATCTGTCTCAGCTTCGCCTCTAGGTTACTCCAGCAAAACAAAATAATAAACTGGAAATTTTTTTGTTTTTAATACTTTTCGAAGGATTGAAAATAGATGTTAACGTAACTAATTTGACCTGATTGATTGTTGTGTGGAAGCCATAAATGAAACAGTTTTTAGCATATAAAAAGGTATGATTCTTGAACAATGGTTGTTCTAAGCTTCTATTCTTATTGGCCACATAGATACTCAGCAATTTTGCTAGCTTTCGCAGTTTTTTGTTCATATACGTTAAATCTATTTTTAGCTTTTGGAGCGACCCAAAAAAGTATATAAAACTTTATGAAAAGAAAAATAATTGCGTTGTTGTCTTTCTTGAAATTTTATATTTAAGTTTTGATATATTTATACCCAAAATTTCAAGCTTTACACGGGAGTAACCAGAACAATGATGAAGCTGCATGAAAGTTCGAAAGGGTAGTTGTAAAATATCCACACACCCACATTGTGAGATATAAGGATCTTTTACTTTTTGGTGTAAAATATCAAATGTATTATTAGCCTATTTTAATCCATGATCGTAATGCTTTATGGTGGTAACAATATGCATACGGCTTACGCTTTGTTAACTTTAAATATCTATACTTGGGAGTTGTTTCAAGGTGCTCTTAAAGCAGTGTGTTTAGTGTCTCTTCTTCAATTGCTTATATGAATTATAGAAAAATTGTGATTAATACTGCGGATCACGACCTGTATTTGTTGTTACTCTACAGTCCGGCTGTTGCAAGCCGCCATCAGACTGCGGGTATTCATATGGTAACGAGACGTTTTGGACACAAGGAGGAGGGATGGTAGGAGCAAACCCGGATTGTATACTATGGAACAACGAGCAGAGCATGCTCTGTTACCAGTGCAGCTCTTGTAAAGCAGGTGTTCTTGGAAGCTTGAAGAAAAGTTGGAGAAAAGTATCGGTGATCAACATCGTGGTACTTATCATTCTCGTTATCTTCTACGTGATCGCTTATGCGGCTTATAGGAATGTCAAGAGGATTGATAACGATGAGCCGGCCGGTGAAGCTAGGATGACGAAATCTCACCCTAGTCATTTCCACCTTTGATCAAAGTTATGGTACAATTCATTACATGTTACTGAAAATCTGATAAGAAACAGAAAAAACAAAAGATTGCTGCTTTGATTTATGTTTTTACTTGCTTACTCTTGTGGTTGTTTTTGGTATGTAACACATTTTTTTCTTGTGTGTATATTGTTTATGTTGAAATCAAAACTCCTTCATTTTCTTTAAAAATGCATTACAACACAATCTTTAATCGACGATAGTTGGAAAACCAAACGGTTATGAGTCATAAACCCCAATCATGTTCTGGTTTCATCATCTTCACCGCCAAGTTATGTGTTCCATCTATGTATTGTTTGCTCTTCCACTGTGTAGTCCTCTAAATACGAAGGCAGATTAATTTATTCTCTGTTCCAATGACGTGAAGAACCTTGTTGGAACAAAATTATTTGGAAGACATCTGGGTTTTAGTAAATATGTTTTAGGTGAGTTGATGGGAAGTTTAATAAGGTTTTAAGATTAATTGGTAACACTCGTGGAATCGCGGAATGGTGGAAAATAAAATAAAGTTGTGGAAATAATTTAGTTTGTTGAAAAAAAATTGTAGAATAAGTTTTGTGTGATTGGATGAGTTTTGCGGAATGACGGAATATTAAGATTCCACAAATATCTGGGTATGACGACGAACATGAGAAAAAAAGAATTGGGTTTTTTTTTAGGGATTTAGTCTTGGTTTAGGTTTATTTATTACGGTTTAGGGATGTATTACGGTTATTGGAGAATGGGAATTTGGATGTGGGTTAATTTGATTTTAATTTGGTTATAGATATCAAATCCGGTTTAGTAATTAATTTGTCCTGGTTTTAATCTTGGTTTCGGTTTAACAATATAATTAACGGTTTATGATTGAATTTAACTTCTGTTTAACTAAATCGTTAAAAGTCAACAAAAAGTCAACGTTTTGTGGTTATACCCCGAGAAAATGGTTTTGTGTGGTTAAACAATGTGATTCAAAAATCGGGTAGTTACAGACTTAATCCATAGTATCGGTGGGGCTACACCCCGAACGCCCTTGAGAGTATTATAGAGGTAAGTTCATTAGAATCGTGTTCGAGTGGTGCGAAACGATTTCCACCGGTTGTATCTTGGACTCATGGATCACAGATTCTCATCACACTACGATGATTCTTTGAGTTAAGGAAAGAGATTATAGTCTCGTCTCCGATCGATTTCATCTAATTTTTTAGATTTGTTTTCAATTGCTATTTCGAAAATCGTCTTTCCTTAACATTTATTCTCGCATTTATATCGCCTTTCGTAGTGTTCAATATTTTTGGTCCTATATTCTTAACTCAAAAAAATCATGGCTTCAAACCCGTAAAACCTATGATATACCAACTCCTCCAGACTTAGCTTTTGCTTACCCTCAAGAAAATAAAAACCAAAACCTCAAAAGAGATTTGAAAACACAGAAACTCATTCCGTCCTCAGAACACCAGACTCCACAATTCCCATAGTAAATCCACATGAAAAATTTACCTGACAGGATCCATACCACCATGTACTTCCCCCAAATTTAGCAGTTGTCTCAAGCGACTCCACAGTTCAAATAAGCTATCCAAATTAACAATACTGACCTCTCTAAGTTAAGGTGAAGACTCATCGAGGGGGTATCAATCAAGGGACACATGGACTCTTACTCATTTAGTTTCTTTAGCAGAAAGACTGCCTTAACTTCTAGTTCTTTTCCTCTCCCTTTTCTCACTTCAGCGGCTGAGTTTTCCCGACTGGTATCAGTTTTTTTTATCAACCGATCTTCCCTTTTATTCGGGGTTTTCTTTGGACATATGTCCATGAAGCACAAGAGACAACATGGTTACTGTCATTCTCATTTTCACTTCGAAGCTACTAACTTATCGTCAAATTATTTTGTTTTTTTTGTTTTTACTTTGTTTGAAAGGAAAGAGAGAGGAGAGCCATACTCACACATACAAGTATTTCAGGACTGAAGAAGGAATCCGATCCAATGTATGTCAAGTTTTTGGACGAGTGAAATTGAGTCAGGTTATGGGCGAAATCAGTAATGGATCATCTAGACATTCATGTTGACATGGGTAAAATTGGAAGGCTGGCCAGTCTTAGTTTTTTTTTTATTAGTCTCATATGCCTTTTAAACTTGAAACAGTGGTCACTTAGGTGATGTGGTTGTTCCTCGAAAAATCATAGTTTCCTACAAAGATTTTGACTCAATAAAATAGACTAAAATAACTCTAAGAAAACAAAAAACGGTGTCAGCAACTACTTCCCTCCACACTTAAGCAACATTATCTGCAGTGTTATCAATCTTGGGTTTGGGAAAAGAGTGTTAAAACAAAAGGAAACTGTGAAATCAGAAAATTACCTCCAAACGTCGTGGGTGTTGACCGACACACAACACTGGTGTCGATCCACACCAGGCTTAGGTCGAAACAGATTTGCATCATGTCGAGAAAGATCGGCCTTCATCCGTCGTTTTGAGTGTGGTATCAACGACACCATATGGGTGTCACCCGACATTGATCATTTTCGACCTGCTCTTCACGTTTTTGACACTAAAATTATAAAAATCAAAGCAACCAAAACTAAAACAAAAAATTAAGTATGTACAGATTTACGAGTGGGTTGCCTTCCACCAAGCACTCATTTTACGTCACTAGATTGATTTTCCTCGTGATCAGGTGTTGGGTGAATCATCCAGAGGCAGAATATGACTTCATGGACACTACAAAAAATGTTGTATAGATATCACATGAAGATAGAGTTGTGTACATTTATACTATAGTTAAAATAACCCTAAACTGAATATAGCATTTACAAAAATAAAAACGTTTTGTTGGTATAATTAAAGCGGAAAAATAATTATATTGCCCGCCATTGGAATTAGCGAAAAAAATATCATGCATTCTCACTAGTGAAAGTGTTTCTGGATATTGTGGAAAGCATAAACCTTCTAAAGGTAAATGATTGTCTTTTTGAAGGTTTATTTTTTCCTCATTCTCTCTATATGACTGTTTTTTGTCCATTATGGCAACTGTTAGGCAATGTACTTTGGTGTGATGTGATGGGAAAGTTATAATGAAATGTTTCCTTTCGGGAATGCCTTATTTGAAGTTGGGGTTGAATGATAAATTGGTTTTGAGAAGGGATCGGAAATGAAATCTCGTCCTGCTAGGAGGTATGTTTTGTTAAAACAATTATCCACACTAGCTACTGTTGGATATGAGTTTAGCACCCACCCATAAGCCCATTGGAATTCTTGCCAAATTCAACAAGTCATCTCGGCCCAACAAATAAAGCCCGCTAAGGAGTCAAACGGTCCAACAAGAAGTCAGCCTTTACACGCTATAAATAGGACCCTTCACTCTTCATTTTGGGGAGATTGTATTTTGAGAAGGCTCCGAGCTACTCTTATAAAGCTCCAAGCTCAAGCAACATTTAGGGAGCACGTCATTCGACGGACTCCCACCTCGTACAATCCTGTTCATTGTTCGGCTTTGGCCTTAATATTAAAGAACAGTTTCCAACCTCACTTAAAGTTTATCTCTCACTTCGTAGTTCGGACTTCTCTGATCGTAACCCGACTTATTTGGACTAGATCGAAATTCAGTAACAACATTTGGTGCCGACTGTGGTGACCAGAAAACTTTTCTATACTCTAAGACGAAGCCGAAATGACAGGACCACTTTCGACCAGTAACAACCCAAAATCGTTCGAACAAACTCCGAGCCCGCTCCCTCCGAGCTCAAGTTCCCCGAGCACGACGGACGAGGCACAATCACTGATCTTACCAACCAATACTCAGGCTAAACAAACCAGGGTAACCGACACCCACCAAGACGAAACATGTTCAAACACTCAAGACCGGGACGTCTCCTCCCTCATAAAGATCATGATGACATAAATCGACGAGCTGACTCGGGACAACAACGCCCGCTTCGACCTACTCACGAGCAATCAAGACACGTGCAGGGAACGGATTAACGACCTACAAACTACCGGGCATCAAACGTCTCAAGCAACTGACAACCCTACTCCTCGGCTTCAAAGGGTCATATTCGGTGAAACACCACCTCTAAACATCGAATCAAGTAGGCGACCACCCGCATCCCCGGGACCGTCACCAACCGGATTCGTCCGGAGCCAGGCGGAAGCCAGCAGAAGCAGCGAGCTCGAGTCACTAAAGATTCAGTTGGATTACATGACATCAAAATTTCATAAAGCGACCAGCTCGGCCCCAAAAATAGACCGAGTCCTGAAAGAGACGCAAAACACACCGTTCACAGGCAAAATAACAGGAACAGCGATCATGCACCCCGGGAAAATCAAATTGCCGACCTACGAAGGAAACTCAGATCCACGACAGTACCTGACAGCTTTCAGTATTGCAATGGGACGAGATCAGTTTTCGCCCGAAGAGCGTGACGACGGCTTCTGCCAGCTTTTCGTCGAAAACCTAAGCGGTGCTGCCCTCAATTGGTTCTCGCGCTTGGAGGCATACTCTATCGACAACTACCACCAATTGAAAACTACCTTTCTCAAGCATTAATCCATGTTCATCCAGGAGGGAGCCTCAAGTGCCAACCTCTGGGCCGTGAGCCAGGGACCGAAAGAACCTCTCAGGTCGTACATCGAGAGGTTTAAGGTTATCGTCTCAAAAATCACAGTAACCGATAACGAGGGACTCCCGGTGCTTTGAAATGGACTTTGGTACGAATCACCATTCCGCGATGAACTGTCCATAAACAAACCACAAACCCTTGAAGACGCCCTTCACCGAGCAGCCGTCTTCGTCGGAATAGAGGAGGAGAAGGACATGCTCGCCAAGAAGTTCACCACGGCCAAAAAGGGGAAAGACTCGACAGCCGAGTGCCTCGATGACAAAGGGAAGAAGGCAACAACATGCTACGTCAGCGAGCAACAAACAAACCAACAGAAGACCCAGCAGCAGGGGCTCAGCCAGCCAAACAACCAACAAAATCGACCATGGAACAAGTACGTGCGAACCGACGATCAAGAAAAGGCTTTCTGCACCTTCCATCAGCGCTACGGACATAGCACCTCAGAATGTCGACACTTCCAAAGCCTCTTGCTCGCCGAGTAATAGAAAGGAGTAACGAAAATCACGAATCGGAACGCTCCAGCAGCACCCCCTGGGAATCGAGAAGTACTCGAGCAACCCAAAAACGAGGGGGAATGATTCAAGCTCATCCAGGAGGAACGAGCAAAGCTGGGAGACATCAAAGTAGAACCATCAAAGTGAACTCGCGACGACGATGAGGAGGACACGCCCACACCCAGAAAATGAATCAACATGATCATGGGAGG
Source organism: Orychophragmus violaceus (assembly GCA_030180135.1). NCBI lineage: Eukaryota > Viridiplantae > Streptophyta > Magnoliopsida > Brassicales > Brassicaceae > Orychophragmus > Orychophragmus violaceus. The sequence goes on from CM058232.1 coordinate 43,482,001, forward strand.
ACTCCAAACCTGTAACGATCGGTATGGTCAATAGCAGCTTACAGTCAGAAAGCTGACATACGACACCAGTGGAGCAGGAACACCCCCGAAGAGCTGAAAGCAGACACCGAGATCACTTTCACCGCGAAAGAGAAAGAGGGCCTTGATAAACCACATAACAACCCGCTAGTCGCTGAGCTCCAAATTGGCAACTGCGAAGTCACAAAAATCCTGATCGATACGGGAAGCTCAGTCAACCTCATATTCGAAACCCTGCAAAGTATGGAACTGTGTGACTACAGGTTGAAGCGCTAAAAAAGCCCCTCACCGGGTTCGCCGGCGATACGACCACCACGATCGGGACAATCAAGCTACCGGTACACGTCGGACGCATAACCAAGGTCATCAAGTTCGTCGTCATATACCAGCCCGCAATCTACAACGTGATCTTGGGAACTTTCTGGATCCACGCCATGAAAGCAGTACCCTCAACATACCACCAATGCGTAAAATTCCCAACCCCAGGAGGAATCTTCACGCTCCGAGGGAGTCAGAAAATCTCGAGATACTGCTTCACAATAAAGCGCAAGATAAGACAAACATCGTGCCTCATAAACGAGCAGACGACCACCACCTCGAAATCGGAAAAAGCAGACAAGACTCGTCCCTTGGTTGAGAAGTCGCCCCAGCAAGTCCCATCCTCATAAAGTAAACTCTAAAGCTCTGCCAGAAATATATATAAGTAACCGAGCTACAACTCAAAATTTGTAAAAGAAAGAACTACGCTTGGCTTGATCTCTGCTCGGAGAGTACGTAGGCAACCTCTACGAGGTGCAGCCACCTCTATATTTTAATCCAAAAATTTCCTTCTCTTTTCATGTAAATACACTCTCCAGCACTTAACCATCGACATTCTGGCCAAATGTTCGATCAAATAAACACATGTCCCATGCACAGTGACATTGCGTCACATCGTCGATTTATGCGACCTCAAGCCGGGCCCAGACCCGCATAAGTCCTTAGAAAAAGTTTCGTAAGCCGAACCTCCTTCGCACAACTATGTTCAAGGGCGTCACAAGATAAGCCGAGCACATACTCGCACCTAGAAAACTAAACAGATGATAGGATAAGCCGAGCCAAAGCTCGCACTCATAAACATTTGTAAAAAATGGGCGAGCATAGTTTCGATCCGAGAAATTCAAAAACAGGATAAGTCGGGCATGTTGGGAATGTCCTGAAATCTATTGTACTCACTCCAAGTGAAAGTCGTATTGTCGAGATGAGACAATCATATGACACTGGGCAGTCATAATGCTTTGCTAGAAGCCACTTATGATCAATGAGTTTAAAACTCATTGCTAGTGTTATATGATCCTACAGGGTCACACACCTAAGCAAACTGGACGTTGTATATGAGGTTGATCATTGATGTAATGATCGGGTGAATGCATATTTGATATGCATTCAATACCAAGTTTCTGGGCAGTGTCGATCGACACAATAAGTGTGTCGGTCGACACAGATCGGCAGTGTCGATCGACACAAAGAGTGTGTCGGTCGACACGACTCGCGGATTACCAGATTAATTCGGTTTAATCGTTGGTTAATTCCGTTGCGGTTTAAGTCGACATATATAAGATATATGGTCGACCTAAACTCGATCTAACCTAATTCACAGCCACCAGAAAAGAAACAGAAACCTCTTGAGAGATCTGATCTCTAAAGGCACTAGCATCCCTCCTGTTCAGTTTGTGTGCGTGTGGATACCAGTAGAGGCGCAGCATTTGAGGCGCTCTAGATCTCGAATATCTGCAAATCTTCCGCTGCTAATCACCAGGTAATTCTGAGATCCCAATGATTCAATTACATGAACCCTAGATCCTAGGCTTGGAATTCAGACCAGGGTTGCCTAATTGGATTAGGAACTGCTAGAAATTCCTTCAGTGGTATCAGAGCCTTAGGGTTCCATTGAATCTGTAGCATGTTGATTAGATTAGTTGAATCTGGATCTCTGTATAGTTGATACAAGCATGCTAAAATTCGTTTTCATGAAAATCTAGTTTTAGGTTTTTTGATTGAAAATCGATTATGGTTTATCTCCCTGTGTCGATCGACACCAATCCGGTATCGGTCGACACAGAAGGATAACCCAAATAAAATTGTTTTCGCCTAGTGTCGATCGACACAAGAGTTGTGTCGGTCGACACCAACCTCGCGAAATTGATAAATCGGTTCAATTGGATTGGACCGGTTATCGAGCTTGGTTAATGATGGTTGAAAACTGTGAATGATTTAATTGCGATTTACTTGACTAGGTTGGTATCGACCGATGCTAGTGTAGCATCGATCGACACTGACCGGTATTCAAAACCGGGTCAATTGGATTGATCGGTTATCGCGGATTGTTTTTGGTTATTCTGCATCGATCGACACTATAGTAGTGTCGGTCGACATCAGATTCGCTGGTTTAGGTTATGGAACCTGAAATCACAGAACCAAAGCAAGATAAATCAATTAATTAGAAGAATTAAAACATAATAAAACTGAACGTTTTAAATGGTTCTGTTCCTCAATCAAATATCAAGTGATACTTGATGTCTTTCCAATCTTGTCAACTGTCAAGACTCGTTTCATTGTGCGATAGATTTACAGTGCAAGTTGTCCACAATTACATGAGTAAGGCAGGAAGTAATCGTGTTGATAGGCTTGCAGTGCAAGGTATCAACAATTACAAGACTTAAGAGATTAGTTTACTTGACTGGGCTATCAAAATCATTTTGGGCTCAGAGACATCAGGTGGATTGGGCATGAGATGTCGATCCACAACAAAGAGTTATATTGGATATAACTAGCAAAGTTGTTGCTTACCTAGATAACTAAAATTTGGGTGATAGCCAGTGGCTCACTCAAGTTTAGTGAAGTATGGGTCTTGGATCATTATATTCATCTGAGGAAACATTGTTTGAATATAATGCGAGTTTTCTTAATAGTTAAGACTTCTCATTTCTTGAACATCATAACTAAACCTCCCTTGTTTTTCCAGCTATGTCTAGCACAAACCATCGTAACAATTTCTCCCTGCGATCCGTCCTTGAGAAGGACAAGTTAAATGGATCCAACTTTCTTGAATGGTATCGGAACTTGAGAATTGTTCTCAAACAGGAGAAAAAGGACTATGTCCTTGAGAAAGTTCTCCCCAAGAAGTACCGAGCCAATGCCTGGCAGTCAGATAAGGATGCTTGGGATAAGCATTCTAATGATGCGGTGGATGTGAGTTGTCTCATGTTGGCTACCATGAACTCGGAATTGCAGAAGCAATATGAGTACGTGGAGTCGCCAAAAGAGATGATCACTGGCCTGAAAAGTATGTTTCAAGAGCAGGCACGAACTCAGAGATACCAGACGGTTAGGTCTCTGATTGAGTGCAAGCTACCAAATGGCGAACCAGTTAGTCCTCATGTCATTAAGATGATGGGTTATATTGATAACCTGGTGAAACTGGATTGTCCCATTAGCCAAGAGTTGGCTACTGACATCATTCTGCAGTCACTGCCGTCAAGCTATGATCAATTTGTTATGAACTATAACATGATCAACTTGACGAAGACGTTGACTGAATTGCATGGGATGCTTAAGAATGCTGAACCTAACATCAAGAAGGACACCCCAAATGTCCTTATGGTACAAAAGGGTAAAAAGTTTAAGAAACTTGGTAAGAACAAAGGTGATGGCAAGACGAGCTCGATTGTGAATCCAAGCGAGTCTGGCCATGCTCCTAAGGTTAAAACCAGTCCTTCTGAAGATGTTAAGTGCCGTTATTGTAATGGTTATGGGCATTTGAAAAGAAACTGCAATAAATTCTTGGAAGATTATGAGAAGCTGAAGAAGACGTACGAGACTTCTTCTTCAGGTATTATGTTATAGAAGTAAATGTTACTTGTTATAGTCCTACTTATTGGGTATTTGATACCAGCTGTGGTACTCATATTTTGTGAAAATGTGCAGGGCCTGAGCAAAAGTAGGACTGTGCAGAAAGGACAAGTGAATCTATGCGTGGGAAATGGAGCAAGAGTTGCTGCATTAGCCGTAGGAGTATTTCATTTGTTTTCTTTTATGGCATGTTTTGAACTTAAAACTGCTACTATGTACCTACTATGAGTAGAAAGATTATTTCTATTCCTTGTTTGGATATGGAAGGATATCAGTTTTCAAATTAAGAATAAGTGTTATTCATTTGATTACAATGATATATTTTATAGTAGCAATCCATTAGAGAATGGACTTTATGTTCTAAACAAGAATGTGCCTAACTGTAATATTAATACCAAGAGATTCAAGTCAAATGATACGAATCGAACTTCTCTCTGGCATTGTCATTTTGGGCCACATAAATGAGAAATAGATGCAGAAGCTCCATAGTGATGGACTTTTGGGCTCATCTGATTATGAATCATAATGAGTAAAGTGAATCTTGTTTATTGGGTAAAATGACGAAGGCCCCTTTCGAAAAAAAGTAGTGTCGATCGACACAAACGGTGCGTCGGTCGATACAGGTTGCGAACGAACAAAATGAAAGGGCCAGAGGCTTATTGGGCTTTATACATACGGATGTATATGGGCCAATGAGCACTAATGCTAGAGGAAACTTTCAGTACTTCATTACCTTTACTGATATTTTCAGTAGGTACGGTTATGTCTTATTTATAAGACATAAGTCTGAATCTTTGAAAGGTTCAAGGAGTTCCAAAATGAAGTACAGAATCAATTTGGCAAAGGTTTAAAACTCTAAGATGAGATCATGGAGGTGAATACTTAAGTCAAGAATTTAGTGATCATCTGAGAGATTGTGAAAGTGTTTCACGATTCACTCCTCCTGAATCGGACTTTATTAGATATGGTTCGATCAATGATGAGTCACTTAGATCTTCCATTATCCTTCTAAGAATACGCTCTAGAAATGTCTGAGTTTACATTAAATAGAGTTCCATCAAAATCGGTTACAGAGATACCACATGAGATGTGGAATAGAAATGTTTCTGATTTATCCATCATGGAGATTTGGAGTTGCGAGACTTATATAAAACGTTTAATCTCTGATATGCTCACACCCAAATCTGATAAGTGATACTTCATTGGTTGTCCTAACAGAACCAAGGCATGTTACTTTTACAACGAGTTCGAGAACAAATTGTTTGTTGCTCGGAACTATGTTCTCTTAAGAAAGACTTTCTTTCCAAGAAGAACAGTGGGAGTAAAAGTACAACTCGAAGAAATTCGAAAGTCACAGGAGACTGCTCAACCTGATGAGGAAGAGCAGCAGTTGGATCTACAAAGAGTTTTAGAACCTGCACCTGTGGTGCCTAAAGTTTATAAAGGATCTGGTGAATGTATATTCGATGTACATTCAAATGCGAGTTTCTGAAGAAGTGTCGATCGACACAAACGTTGTATCGATCGACACAGATCGCGAACCAAAATATTTTGGTTTATGACTCAATTAACTACGGTTTAAATCTTGGTTAATTAGGTCATGGTAAAAGTATACATATGAGATATGTGTGCGCGACTTTTACAGGAAACTGAAGCTCACAGATCCGAAAGGATCCGTCACGAACCCGAGAAATGTGGATTTCTCGTAACCAATTGCTGTGATCTACTGATCATTGAAAGTGACGGGCCTGCGAATTTTGAAGAAGCAATGATGGGCCTTGACTCCGAAAATGGCTGAAAGCCGCTGAATCCGAAATGGGATCCATGTCACAGAATCAAGTATGACTTGGGTTGATTTACCCGATGGTGTAGAAGCCATTGTGAGTAAATGGATTTTCAAGAAGAAAAGATGACATGGATGGTTATATTCAAATATAAAAAGCTAGGTTGGTGGAAAAAGGTTTCAAGCAAATTCATGGTGTTGACTATGAAGAAAACTATTCCCCAGTCAACATGCTTAAAGTCCATTCGGATTCTCCTAGCAACCGCCACTCATAATGGTTATGAGATCTGGCAGATGGATGTGAAAACAGTTTTCCTTAATGGAATTCTGGAAAGGGATGTGTACATGACACAACCTGAAGTTTTCATTGATCCTAATGAAGCTAGGAAGATATGCAAGCTTCACCGATCCATTTATGGATTGAAGCAAGCATCTCGGAGTTGGAATCTTCGTTTTGATAAAGCAGTCAAAAGGTTTGACTTCGTCATTAATGAAGAGGAACCGTATGTTTACAAGAGGACTAGTTGGAGCGCAATTGCATTTCTGGTATTGTATGTTGATAACATACTACTTCTCGGAAATGAAGTTCCATCTTTTCAGTCTATTAAGACCTGACTCGAAAGTTGTTTTTCGATAAAATTATGGGAGAAACCGTATACATTCTTGGAATAAGAATCTATGGAGATAGATTGGACAAGCTAATTAGATTGTGTCAAGACAATTATGGTGATAAGGTCTTGCACAGGTCCAGTATGCATGATTCCAAGAAGGGCTTCGTGCAAATGACTCTTGGTATTACTCTTTGCAAGACGCAGTGTCTTTCGACACACGCTGAGCAAGGGCGAATGAGGGTCAGGCTACTGCTAAAGGCATTAGATGTCTTAAGATGTGATCTTAATTTTAGTGGGAGTCGTTGTTGTTAATTTTTTAGTTATGATATGATGTTCGTATATACATAATTTGATTATGTTATTGAAATCTGACATCTGTATTATTTAATAATGGTTATTAAATAATAGTCCCAAAGTAATTTATGACATTTTATAGGTCATCAAGTATGTGACTTGATCATGAAACCCTATAGATAATAAATGACATAAATTTTGTTAGTCCCTGGTCGAGGTTGTTAAAGTGGGACACTAACAACCGCGTGAGACTAGTATGTGAGGTGACTGATGACTAAGTTTCATGGAGTCATTAATAAGAGTATTAAAGTCAATCACATAGATGTGTGTTGGAGAACACAGGATCGGACATGACCCACTGATGAGAACTCTACGGGATAGTTATATAAGTGTCATGAGAGTTTTCATTACGACTAGAGAGTATAGTCCTTAAACCTGAGTTCATCATGTTTTCTTACATGTGAATTGGTCCGCTTTAACCTTGTCAAACGTCAGCCATAACTGGTGACTATAAAGGCATTGATTGGGCGTATCATGAAGCGAGAGAAGAAACAGGGATGGAACAAGATGGGATTTGTCCCTCCTATATAATAGGAGATAAATATCTCAGGGCCCATCGAAGATTTGATACTGAGAAATGTGTGGCCATACTCAAACGAGGTGATTGTCAGTCGTTTGTATTGTCAGTATAAATCGGAGTTCGATGAACATGATCTTGGCTAAATAAGGGTGACACAGATATTGCCTTATGCCAGATCGAGATATAGTGACGAAGGGATTAAAGGAATAGATGATTCCAGTACAAGTGGGAGATTGTTGGGAATGTCTTGAAATCTATTGTACTCACTCCAAGTGAAAGTCGTATTGTCGAGATGAGACAATCATATGACACTGGGCAGTCATAATGCTTTGCTAGAAGCCACTTATGATCAATGAGTTTAGAACTCATTGCTAGTGTTATATGATCCTACATGGTCACACACCTAAGCAAACTGGACGTTGTATATGAGGTTGATCATTGATGTAATGATCGGGTGAATGCATATTTGATATGCATTCAATACCAAGTTTCTGGGCAGTGTCGATCGACACAATAAGTGTGTCGGTCGACACAGATCGGCAGTGTCGATCGACACAAAGAGTGTGTCGGTCGACATGACTCGCGAATTACCAGATTAATTCGGTTTAATCGTTGGTTAATTCCGTTGCGGTTTAAGTCGACATATATAAGATATATGGTCGACCTAAACTCGATCTAACCTAATTCACAGCCACCAGAAAAGAAACAGAAACCTCTTGAGAGATCTGATCTCTAAAGGCACTAGCATCCCTCATGTTCAGTTTGTGTGCGTGTGGATACCAGTAGAGGCGCAGCATTTGAGGCGCTCTAGATCTCGATTATCTGCAAATCTTCCGCTGCTAATCACCAGGTAATTCTGAGATCCCAATGATTCAATTACATGAACCCTAGATCCTAGGCTTGGAATTCAGACCAAGGTTGCCTAATTGGATTAGGAACTGCTAGAAATTCCTTCAGGGCACGTACTCGCATCTAAAATTTTATCTCGCCCAAAGCCGAGAAACGCCTCGCAATCACTTAAAGAAAAGGGAGGAAAGAAAGAGACGAACACAAGTCGAACATAAACAAAATCTTTCCCTTCTTTTATTTCATTCTTGTAAAAATTACAAGGAGGTACACATACAAAAAAAACAACGACAAATACAAAACTAATTTCTTGAAAGACAATTTTATCTGAATCGGAGCTCGTGTGATGAGCCCGATTTCATCCAACAAGGAGCCGAGCTCCTTCCTTGAAAGACGATTTCGACGTCTGTTCCCGACGCGGCTACCTCGAAAGGCAGAGGCCCAGCCAGGAACAGCGACGAAACCCAGCCGGGGAGGATCGTCATGGGGGGAAAAGAGCCCGGAGAGGTAGACTTCAACACACCAAAAAGGTCACTTGGTCTCCGGAGCCAGACCCCATGGTTCCCCTGGAAAGTCTGATGCCGACGGCCCCTCCAAAGGAATACCTCCCCTTACGCGGAGGAAGAAGAGCCAGTCCGACACCCCTTCCGTCGCCCTGCAAACACAAAAGGGAGAAGCGTCAGGGCGAACCATCAACATCAAGGCCAAAAAAGAAGCATAAGCACACAACGAACAAACAAAACACTTATGTCAAAAGCGACAAGTTCAAGACGGGAAAACCCCCGGCACATTACTAAAACCAATGACGCATCAGACCCACCCAAATGGAGGAACTGTCCATCACCCTTAAGTTCGGAAAGGCATCAAACGGGGACGGCTATCGGCACATTTTCACATATCGACAAGCCCCTATTTCACAGAAAAAATACGAGCATACTCAACAATGACAACCCTCGAAACTCCGGAGGCCGACGAAGACCAAAACAAAAGAAAAATAGGAAACCCATCGGCAGAGCAGCCTTGCTGCCACGATCCACTGGGACTCAGACCTCCGCCAACCAAAACTCAAACCTACTCAGGAAGACAAGGCACAAAAGGAGAAAAAGGACTCTCGAATGAAAAAGAAAAAGCAAAGAACGATGAGTTATGCAGAAATCAGAGAAGAAATAGCGATATCTATAACCAAGAAAAGCAACGGTTGCCGAGAGATGCATTCAAAGCAATACGACGGTTACCAACGCAACCTTTAATGAAAAAACGATTGTCCACTTTCCCAAAAACACGCAAAGAAGTTATTAAGAAACAATAATGACGCATGGACCAAGCCTCGGAAGTCGAAAGAAACGTCCGTCGAAAAGCATCGAGACATTTTCGCATGACTAAAGACAACGAGCAAGGTCACATCGACGAGCATAAGCCAGGATCCAAGCACCAACCGACAAAACGATCTCAAAAAGAGAAAGGAGGAAGAACTACACCCGGACAACGCGAAGACCGAAAACCATGAAAGGTCAAAGCCTCTAAAAGATATAAAAAACCCCGAGAGCAAGGGCCCCGTTCATACAACAGTAAAAAAACATTTATTACAACAAGAGAACTATTCTGGGAGGTCGGACATACGAGGAGCAGCTACACCCTAAACAGCTGAGGACGCCACATTCGCCCATCCTTCGCCCTCCACCGATCCCTCGGGAGCAGCAGCGCCACTCGTCGAACCACGAAACGGCGACATACGCAGGACGTCTGGGTCTAAGACATCAGGTCGTATCTCGTCGAACTCCCGCTCCAAGAGGGGTTTGTCCTTCCCGAGCTAAGAAATCAATGCGGGAGGGACCGGCACACCACTCTCCGCAAGCAATCGATAAGCACCAAGGATGCCGACCGCCTGGTTCAACTCCAGAAGTTTAGGAGAATAGCGGTCTTCTTGTTCTCTCTCCAACCTCAACTTGTCCAAACGATCAGAAGCCTTCTTGTGCAATGCTTCTCGCTCAGAACAAAGGCGCTCATCAAAGGAAGCCTGGAGCTCGTTACGATGAGAAGCCAAACTATCAATCTCCGACCTAAAAGAACCAACCTCACGTTCGGCCTCACAACGAAGATCACGTTTATCGTCTTCAAGCTCGGCCAACTTCTTCGCAAGGTCTGCGACCTTTTGCTTCTCCAAAGATAGAGCAGCATCAACTCCCTTCGCCTCATCAAGCTCTTTGCGAAACAATTTCAACTCGTGAGCAGAGCGCCACAGCGCGTCAACCTGATCCCTAAGAACGCCCTCTGTCGACTTAGCCTGCCTCTTCTCGGACTCATACGAATCCTTGAGCTGGTTCAGAATAGCAATGAACTGCGCATAAAGAAAACAACCAATACATGCACGCGTTAGCCCACCTAAAACACATGCGACAGAATGAAACACATACCATAACAAGATGAAGACTCAGCTCTTCCTGGAGATATGGCTTATGCATCTTGAAAACGGACACTAGCTTCTTGGAGGGACCGACCACAATCTTCTGGATAAGGTTGGCACACAGAAACTTGTCACTCACTAAGGGTGCCTTCTCCTTATGAAGAAACGACCAAACAGAGTCCCACAAATCAGGATCAATACGATCCGGATTGGCCGTCGGCTCATCGACACGGGCAAAAGCAGGAGCAAAAGCTAAACCGTCAAAACGACCGACCTCATTCTCGGACTCCGACCTGCGCATTTTGACGCCAGCTCAGTGATGCAAATGACTAGAAACCTCAGAAGGTGTAGCATCTTGGTTAGCGACTTCTCGCTCAGAAACAGTTTCCTGACCTCGATCAGCCTCCTTACTACGACCAACCTCCACCCCCTCAATCACAACTTCCCTACCTTCCGAGGTAACAATTTGCTCGTTCCCTCAACAACAGTCGGGTTATCCTCAAGGACGATCACCGGAGAACCTTCCGCAGCCAAAGACCCCTCGTTGACACCACCAGACATCATGCACCTCTTCCTAAACAACCGAGAAGACGTCGACTCGCTCGCCGGATCCAAAGAAGAAACTAACACCAAAAACGCTAAATAACAAGCAACGCATTAACATTAAACATCTTCCTCACCTTGCCCAAAAAAAAAGAGGGAGAAGGAATAGGAGGGAGAAGGGAATACGCAAACCCGAATCAATCTTCTCAAAACAATCACATACCTTCCGATCAAACAGAGCCTTGGCCTTTTTATTTTTCGACGGAGGCTAATCTGTCCCACCATGAACCTTCAACCTGTCTAAATCCTTGGAAAAATCCGCAGTCCAATGACTTGAAGCAGAGTGAACTGCAAAACAAGAAAGAGAAAGGAATATTAGGCACTCAATATCGATAAATGAGCATAGAACAAAGAAAACTACCAGGGTGATATTTCCAGGCCGATCTGAAAACCGTGCTCGTATCAAACTTCAGCGCACTGTTAACCCGCACAAAGAAGTAACTATCCTGCCAATCATAAGTTTTGTCCGGAGGAGCAGACACAACCTTCAAATGACGACCGAGCCTGAACCGCACGTAAAAGTCCCGGACGTCCCCTGATTGATCGAAATCGATGTCAGCTCCTCGAAAAATAAGTGGACAGCTCAACTCCACTGTCAGCTGCCATGATCAGAATGCCCAGCACGTTATGAATGGAAGCGGGGCAAAGCTGAGAAAGGGCCATCTTCCTTATTTCACAATACTCAACCAGAATACTGGGAATAGGGAAAAGCAAATGGCATTCGGTGAACCAACAGTCGTACAGACAGACCCAACCAGAAGGAGCATCTCAAGGTCGCTCGCACAAGGTCGACAACCGAAGCTCAAGACCGGAGAAACGGGAACACTCTTGGCGAATATTATCCAGGGAGGGTTGTTCACAAACGGACGAACGAATCGCTCTAGGAACAACAGTTTTCGCCTCCGCCGTCTTCCCTTCTTCCATTGCACCTTCTTCCTCCACCACTCCCTTCGATCTCCTTTTTCCTTCCTTCAAAGAAGTCGCTCGAGAGTGACTACCAAAAGTAGGCACATTAATGATCAAACGAGAGAGAGAGAGAGAGAGAGAGAGAGAGAGAGAGAGAGAGAGAGAGAGAGAGAGAGAGAGAGAGAGAGAGAGAGAGAGAGAGAGACAGAGAGAGAGAGAGAGACAGAGAGAGAGAGATGCAATATCAAGGTCTTCAATACATGTGTTTATTATGAGAATCTCAGCCTCATTACTTCATAAAATATTCAAGGATTCTCATTCAATAGCAATGGCTAAATTGGTGGCAAGAAGACTAATTTTTTATTTAGTTAATTTTTCTCCTTTTTGTTTAAATGTAAATCATTTCTTTTAATGTCTTTTATTGTAAAGATCACTTTGTAAGATTTATAAAAAGCTAATTGTTCTATTGTAAATAATATAGAATTTTTGGAAAATAAAAGAGATTTCTCTAAAGCTTAGGCTTTGTTTTGTTTAGATCTATGTCCTTTTTGTGGATTCAGTAAGGTCTAGATTTGTGATCTTATCACAAAGGCTTTCACACCTTTGAGTGGCGATCTTCAATCCATCATCAACTCCATCTAACCATCCATTGAGAAGCCTTGAGAGCGCCTTCGGCCAGCAAGTTTTTCTCATTCGACCACCGACCATCGTCCATCGACTATCGACCACGGATCAACCAGAGAGCGTCTCCAACCAGCTGGACGACCCAAACAACTATCCACCTCCAATCTTATATCATTTAGAATCAGAGCTTAAACGCTCCTATCATCTATCGTTTTGATTTTCTGTTTTTTTGTCATTACATTTTAAAACCAAAAAAAATGTTTTGTTTTTTTTTTGTTCTTTAATTCTATTTACTTTTAAAATAACAATAAAAAAAATTCTTGTTTTGTTTCTTTCATTAAACAAAATTAAAAAATGTTCCCTATTTGGTTCTGTTTTTGTTTTCAGATTTTTCAAAAACAAAAATGTTTTGTTTTTTCTTGTTCTTTGATTCTATTTACTTCTAAAATAACCATAAAAGAAGAAGAAGAAAAATTCTTGTTTTGTTTTATTCATTAAACAAAAAAAATCCCCATTTGTTTATGTTTTTGTTTTCAGATTTTTCAAAAAAAAATTAAGAAAAGCAAAAAAAAAAAATGTAATATTTGGTTTTAGTTTTGAGGACAAAACCATTTGAAAAGTGAGAGAATGATGCAATATCAAGGTCTTCAATACATGTGTTTATTATGAGAATTTCAGCCTCATTACTTCATAAAATATTCAAGGATTCTCATTCAATGGCATTGGTTAAATTGGTGACAAGAAGACTAATTTTTGATTTAGCTAATTTTTCTCCTTTTTGTTTAAATGTAAATCATTTCTTTTAATGTCTTTTATTGTAAAGATCACCTTGTAAGAGTTATAAAAAACTAATTGTTCTATTGTAAATAATATAGAATTTTTGAAAAATAAAAGAGATTTCTCTAAAGCTTAGGCTTTGTTTTGTTTAGATCTATGTCCTTTTTGTGGATTCACTAAGGTCTAGATTTGTGATCTTATCACAAAGGATTTCACACCTTTGAGTGGCGATCTTCAATCCATCATCAACTCCATCTAACCATCCATTGAGAAGCCTTGAGAGCGCCTTCGGCCAGCAAGTTTTTCCCATTCGACCACCGACCATCGTCCATCGACTATCGACCACGGATCAACCAGAGAGCGTCTCCGACCAGCTGGACGACCCAAACAACTATCCACCTCCAATCTTATATCATTTGGTATTAGAGCTTAAACGCTCCTATCATCTATCGTTTTGATTTTCTGTTTTTTTTTGTCATTACATTTTAAAACAAAAAAAAAATGTTTTTTTTTGTTCTTTAATTCTATTTACTTCTAAAATAACCATAAAAGAAAAAAAATTCTTGTTTTGTTTCTTTCATTAAACAAAATTTAAAAAATTTCCCTATTTGTTTCTGTTTTTGTTTTCAGATTTTTCAAAAAAAAAATGTTTTGTTTTTTCTTGTTCTTTGATTCTATTTACTTCTAAAATAACCATAAAAGAAGAAAAAAAATTTTGTTTTGTTTTATTCATTAAACGGAAAAAAAAATTATCCATTTGTTTATGTTTTTGTTTTCAGATTTTTCAAAAAAAAATTAAGAAAAGCAAAAAAAAAATGTAATCTTTGTTTTAGTTTTGAGGACAAAACCATTTAAAGAGTGAGAGAATGATGCAATATCAAGGTCTTCAATACATGTGTTTATTATGAGAATTTCAGCCTCATTACTTCATAAAATATTCAAGGATTCTCATTCAATGGCATTGGCTAAATTGGTGGCAAGAAGACTAATTTTTGATTTAGCTAATTTTTCTCCTTTTTGTTTAAATGTAAATTTCTTTTTAATGTCTTTTATTGTAAAGATCACCTTGTAAGAGTTATAAAAAGCTAATTTTCTATTGTAAATATTATATAATTTTTGGAAAATAAAAGAGAGCCACTGCAAAAGTAGTTCGCCCTAAAACTCTTACATGCACGCTTCCCAAGGTGTAGCCGCCAGCCTTCTTCTGAGTCATCGTTGCCTCTCCGGCGGCCGGGGTCCTTTGCCGGTGCTGGAGAGGGGTGTTTAGATGTGTTTCTTCTTGATCTGGTGTGCTCTTTTGCCATTTTGTTTGGTGTTTTCCTGTGTATCCTTTCCTTTCTCTCCTGCTTTGTCGGTGGTCCTTTGGCTTGGCTTGCCGTCGGTCAGCGGTAAGGTCTCGTTTTCCATCGTGGATCTGAGTTTCGGCCGCCGTCTCTCCTCTGTCCGTGTTTTACGCGCTGCTTCGTTGTTTCCTCCGATCTGTCGTTCTGCCGCGGTTGATTTCTCCGACGGTGCTTCTCTGGTGAGCTGTGCCGATGTTTTGATTTCGTTTTGTTATTGTGCAGCTCTCTAGGGTTTCACTTGTTCGTGGATTAGCTTGTCCGGTTCTACCGCCGTTTTAGTAGTTGGTTTTGCAGGTGGTTAGGTGGTTTAGGTTGGTTGTGGTTGGATTGGTTCAGTAAATTTGGTTTATGTTAGTGGTGGTCTTGTCTGCGCTTCTGGTTGTGGTTGGAGTCCATGCATGTCCTGCTTCCTTGTTGGTTCTGGTTCTGGGTCGGAGCTGTGCTCCAGGTTGTGTCTGCCCAGCTCTTGCGCCGGTGTGGAGAGCCGTCTTTGTCTGCAGTTCGGTGGTTAGGTTCTTCTGCAACAGCTTTGTCGGTTTGTGATGGTGGAGTTGATTTTGGATCCTCGTTTTGGTGGTTCGAGCTGAGAGTTTATCTCTCGGTTTAGTTGCTTCCTCGTCATTGGTGGTGCGGCTGGAACCGTTGCTTTGCAATGGTGTTTATGCTTTCAACTCCTGGGTGGTGTGGGTGTCTGTGTACCGGTGGTGTGCTTGTTCCTTGGTATGGTAGCAACGGTTCGGTCTTCCTGTTGGCCGTCTCTTCTGCCTCTCGTCAGTGGTCCTCCGGCTCTTTGTGAAGGATTTGGAGCTTTTTCTCTTGTTTATGTCTCGCCGTGGGAAGTTGATAGGTAAAATCAGTCTCTCTCCTCTTCTTCCTAGGTTTGTTTCTCGGTGTACTCGTGGCTGTGGGAGAAATATAATGAATTCCGATGATGTCTACAACCATAATAATGTTCGGCGTTCGATTAGCTTACCACTAATCCTCCGGTGTGCGGTGCTCGTTTCTCTCCTAGGCGTTTGTTTGTATGGCCTCTATGCTTTTATTAGATTGCGTTTCTTCTTGTTGTTCTCTAAGTTTCCGGGGATATTAGCATATTCTGCCGGCTTTTGGCTCCATGGATGCTCTTTATCCGTTGGCTTTCGTCTCTGGGGGTTATGTTTAACTCGCCGGCTTTGGCTTCAATTATGTGTAATATCGTGTTCTTTTATGTGATCAATGAAAATCCTTCAGTGAAAAAAAAAGAGATTTCTCTAAAGCTTAGGCTTTGTTTTGTTTAGATCTATG